>CP124709.1:78220000-79420000 GCA_031232105.1 Capsicum rhomboideum | reverse complement strand
TCTAATTCCAACAGAAGGAGAGAAGTGGGTGATGGATGATCTTCGTGATGCTTGGAGGCAACACAAGAGAAGTATTAAATGAAAATGTTTTAATAACAAACTTACTAATTAACAAATGCTAGCAAAACGTCCTGATGATATTCCTGAAGTTCAATTGTGCTAGTTGATCGAGTATTGGAAATATCCAAATGTTCAAGTGAGACTAAAACGGTGCATTTATTTTCTTGGACATAATTTGCATCATTTCTATTCTTTATAAATTAATACATTTTTTTTTTGAATTTTAGGCCCTAAGCGAGGTAAATTCTAAAAATAGAAAAAAACTAAAATGGAGGCATCAGATGGGACCTATTAGTTTTGCAAGAGTACGCTTGGCATTGGTAATATTTAGTAGACACACTATGAAAATCTAAATTTTTTATTTTTTTTATACTTTGTCAGAATGTATTGGTGTTTGTTTTAACTTTATTTTGATATAATTTGTAGCGTACAACCAAAGAAAACAAGGAGGAACTATCACAGGCTGAGATGTTTATTGCAACTCGTACAAAGACAGGGAAAGAAGTTCAAACAGATAGCCAAATTATAATAGTAAGTCATTTTTGTGCTACATTCTTCTTTTTCTTCTTGTTTTCTTTGCTGGACTATTCGTTGGGTGGGGGGACAATTTTTTTCAATTCTTGATCAGAGTCGATGCACTATTTGCTGGGAGGGGATGTATTTTTTTTTTAAGAAGATCCATGTGCATAGCTTGATAATCTGCGTACTGTGATCACTGTGATAGTCCCTTTATTTAGATCGTGTTTTGAAAAATACTAATGTTATAGGCTGGAGCTTGATAAGTATGCTTTAACACTAGTCTCTTTAATTTGTCGATCTTATTGGTTTCTTTTAGCAAGGGTTGCTACTATTTGTTTGCTTAAAGTTCATTTTGTTTAAGCCTTTGGATATGATGTTTTCCTCTTAAGTTGCCAACCTTAAAACCAATTCTATTATTTCTTTAAAGCAGCCTCTTCTCTTTAACAAATTTGCTTTACATGTATATTCCAACAACATATTGTGTGTTTGTTCAAAAGCATGCGAAATTGTCTCATTTAAAGGACTGGTTGATTTGGAAGTGGATAAACTATAGACTTCACCACAATGGAACAATAGACCTAACCACATGATAGAGTCCTAGCAGAATCTAAATTTAGGATACAAAAGTCAATAGAGTCTCTTGTGTACGTATTTAAGAAGATAAGTAGCTCATAAAATGTTCAGTTCCTTGCTTAAGTACATTAGTTAATAATGGAGTCCTAAATTTTTGATGGAAACAGAGCAACATTCAAAGATTTAAGTTTATTGTCTGGCTCTGTATTATTTTTGGTGTAAATAGGTAGTCTTAGATCAGTCAGAAGCTATTAATACAGCTATAGATTGGTTGTAATCTAGAAGATATAGGGCTCAATATAACTACAACACTCTTGTAAGGGAACTACATTATTTTGATGTAGTGAACCTGTGGATATATATAGATTAACTGTTACCTTTCTCAATTTTTTTTCATGGAAATAGATTTTAGAAAAGAAGTTGTACAATTTATGATACTTGGATTTTGTTTGTATCACATGTTATGGCAAGAAATTCCAATAAGATGTGATTGGAGTTTGGAGGATGTTGATTATAGTCCTTCCATATTATCAATAACTAGCTTAGCAAATTTTACTTTGCAATCAAATTTAACGATGCTATATCAATTTTTTTGTAGTAACTTGTATCTAACATGAATTCAGAAATTTGACATTATGAATTGATGTTATGTGACTATTAAGTTCATTTTTTCTTGTTCTAGATTCCATTTGCTGCCTATCTCTTTTTAATACCTAAGGAAGTCGAATATTTTTGTACCAAGTTATTCTTTTGTATCCAATTAAAAGGTTTTAAAATATCTATGGAATATTATGACAATTTTTTCAAGGTACGACCTATATTGAAGCATACTTAGGATCAAAAAATATTGCACAAGGCTATTGTGTTAAGTTTGTTTTAAACTTTGTGAACTGAGATATGATCCCTGCTGTCATTATTCAGTTATGAAGGGCATTAAATGAGGACTCAGACAAGAGTCAAAGTGGGAAGGATGAAACAACAGTGGAGGAAAAAACAATTGATTATGAACTGAGTTTTCTATTTGTTTCACTGACTTTTTTTCCAGTTGGAATCTAAATTTTAGAAGAGCTCTAAATGATTGGGAAATTCAGTCTTTTAACAATGCTGTAATTACTAGAATCTTTTGGTGGATTAGCTTATTGCCCTGACATATTTAGATGGAGATTGAATAGCAGAGGGTCTTTTTCAATAAAATCCATTTACTGAAAATTGAATCAAAGAGGACTTTCCTAAAAAAAAATACCTCTATTGAGTGAATCTTTAGATGTCAATTGCTGCTCCCAAGTACCTTTTGTGTTTGTATATGCTATTTACAAAACTTTTTTTTGATAGTCTAAACTTCAGAATCATCAAAATTCTGAAGAAACAACGGATGATGCATTAGGGCAGTGTTTGGAAAGGAGCAGCCTGGTCGACTTAGATGCTATGGTAGTTCAGTGACAGCTAGTTCTCTGAAAAAAGATGAGGAAACCAATAAGCTTAAGCAATCACTTCTCTTAAGAAAGAATTGCATGAAATGAGAGAAGAAATACGATATTTTTTTAGTTAATTGGTGCAAAACAACCATGGATTAAATATTCAAGATATACCAGGATGTGCCAGATCTAACCTTCCTTAACCTATTGATGCAAGTAGTACACAAACTTTACGAGGGAAAAATCTACCAAATTATTCTGACTCAGCTAATGCTTCAATTTCTAAAAAGGTACTTTATATTTAGCATTCACAAGTTGGTTTCTTTCCTGGATTACTGCTTAATTACTTTTTAAAAAAAGTTGATTGGAACTGATGGGGGGCATGACTTTTAAACTGGAGCTTTATTTTGGGATTGAAGACGGGAACTGGAGGAGGCTTAAGCTTTATGATTGGGGGCTCTGTGATACGATATAAAATATGAAAAGACGACGAAACTATGAACACAAGGGTAAAATGGGAAATACAAAAATACGAGACGAAGAACAAAGGGAAAAACAAAGACAATAAAGATAAAGGATAGATAGATAGACAAAATATGATAAGAAAAGGACAACCAAAGGTATTCGAACCAAAGACCTTCCTTTATATTACCATAAACACCTATCTCTTACGAAGACCGAAAGAGGAAATGGACCTCTAACAACCGACGTTTCTCACAATTCATCATCAATAATCATCTCCCTAAAATGAAAATAAAGCTAACTATTTATAGCCATGGGCCTTATTACATAATGGGCCCAAAAGTGACCCTAAATGCCATATGGGCCCAAAAGTGACCCAATGTACCCAATAGCCATATGTTGGCGCATATGCTCTCCCGTGTCCCAATCTATGAGCCAAATCCAATGTTACTCCATACTCCCTAAGATGGTATCATCAAATATAGCTCCTGCCGCGCTCCAAGCTATCATCCACACATGATATTGTTCTAATGGGAGCTCTGAAAGGGTATTCCAAACATGTCTTGGCGTCCTTGAGGTGATCATGGCTTGGACTCCCTTGAGTTGACCTCAGGGTATAGGCCTTAGGAGGTTGATCCCGATTCGGCTTGTATCATCCTCCCTTTCTTGAAAAGGATTCGACCTCGAATCCAAATCTTTTGTCGGCTTGTCATCACACTTTCCAAGTTTGGAATCCTTGGGCAAGAACTCCGTTAGGCCTTCAAGCTTATTTTTATAAGGCACTCTCCTTGTAACTTCTTTTGAAATTATTTGTTCATGTACCTGCACAAGAGAAGGAGTGATACTAGGTAAAATGCTAGTATCATGGTTAGTGGACCTAAGATGGAAAGGGTCTTTGCCTAATTGGATTTGGAGTGGTCGAACAACATTTTGTGGAGCTCGGTTTATTTTGTTTTGGGGTGAGGGAGCATGTTCATGAGGTCTTAGAGCACAATTTTGATGGACGAACCCCGGTGTAGGGATGGTAGTTTAGGCATGGGGTAGAGGTGTTAAATTAGAGGCCTTTAAATGATCCCCAATGTTTTCCATCCTACCATCAATACTTGGCAACTTCTCATTCATGGGTGACATTCGTCCAATCAGTTGATCCATTTTTTGATGTAACCCTAGGAATGCCTCCAAGATGGTATCAAGGGTTGCTCCACCCATTGTCTTAGTACAATTGAGAAAAAGATGAAATGTGTATGGATGACTCGATTAAGAGAAAAAAAAGGACTCTACTCAAAGAAGTTAACTAAGAAAGAAACGATAAAAACACACAAAGAAAAAGAACGAGAAAGAAAATGAACTTAAGAACTAATCAACAACTAAGTAGGATGATTACTAGTTGAAATTTAATTGTTAAGAATCAAAGGAAGTGATTAGGAATCAAGAAAATGAAACTAGAAGGTTAGAACTAGAGAAGGATAGATTTTGGAGTTGTTCACCTGTGTTGGGTGAGGTGCGGACGCATCTGGGGACATGCCCTCACAGGTGGGGCTTTGCAGGTGAAATCACAAGGCTGCTGGAGTGACATGCATTGAGGACCTGTGGCTGCAGGTCATGACCTGCGTGGGCAGATGCGGGCGCAGGTGCCTCTAGACAGTAAACTGGAGCTCCGCATTTTTTGGCTCTTGTGGACCCTTTTTGCACCCTCTCTCTTAGAATATTCCCTTTTCTTTGGGATATTCTTTTGTACCACACCCCAAACACCTTTCTCTTTCTTTACTTTTGGATCAAACCCCCCTTTTTGAAAGATTCTTCTTCAACAAGATATGAATTTATGAAGAACACTAAGAACAAGGTGAACTTTAAAAATGCATAACTTCTTTGTTTTAGCTCGGAATTTGACGAAATTCAAAATCTAAGCTCTCCTAGTCATGAACCCAGATAGGTAGTAGTTGATAATACAACCCTGTGCTATGTGTGTGTGAGGTCATTACTTAGTTGACTTTGTGTGTACGATCCAGAACTTGCCCGGTTAGTCTTGTTTGGGTTAGAGGATAGTGATTAGGAAAGGATCATAGGCCATGTTTGAATAAGTCCACTTGTAGCCTAAATGCCTGACCAAATGAATTAAGTATCACTTGATCCTGATTTTGAGCCTTAATTGACCTGTTTCTTTCGTTAGCCTATTCACCTTTCCTTTTTTATTTATAATGAACCTGTCTTGGCCCTGGTTCCTCCTTAGAGATTGTGTACCTTAACTCAGGCAAATCGCCTGAGTTGAGGGTGGCTATTATAGGGGTGCGTAGATTGGTTTGGGTATGAAGAAGGGGTTGGTAAAAAAAAAGAGAGAGAAAACAAATTTGGGTGTGAAAAAAAAAAAGAAAAAAAAATAAAGTGAAATGAATAGAAATTGAAAAAAAAAAAAGAAGGAGAATTTTTTTTTAGAGAAAATTGTGTTTTGAAAGAAAATCACACCCGGAAATCTAAAAATAAATGAAGGAGAATAAGGGACAATAAATAAGCATGGTTGAAAAGTGGAGCCAAAAATAGTGTAGTGTCAAAGAGGGTTAAGTCACCATATCCATATGTACCATACCCGTCCCCAAGCCAACATTATAAGTCGATTAAAGTCCTATAGTGATCCTAGTCCAACTGTCCGAAAAAAAAACTAAGGCATAGAAAATAAGGGCAAGCCTATGGTATTTCATGCATACTGTTTGAACTTCTTTGTGAGAGAGAGTGTTTTGACCGAGTCCCTAATTTGAGATTCATTTAGTATACTGTGAGTGCACAGGACTTCTTTGATTGTGAGAGTACATGGGTTGCATTGTTAGCTGCTATTTGTTTGGATAATGACATTTGCATATATGCTCAGTTGTTTGTTCATAATCTGATGCCATCACTTGATCCCTTCTGTGTCACGATAATATGTTGCATGTATACACACCATGGTTTTGATTTGTAAATTGGAGGGGTTAGAAGAGTTTTGATGCTAAAAGCAATGAATCGACTGCCGTAGGTCCCTTAGGTTTCTCTTAGTTAAGCATCGTATATGTGTGTTTTTGTTTTGTTCGTCTGAGGACATGCAAACGTTCTAAGTTGAGGGTGTTGATGTGTCATGATTTCATGACACTTTCGATGCTTAAAACAAGGAAAATATGCTATAACTTGGGTGTATTTGGTTGGTATGATGTGTTTTCTATTCTATATTGTAGGAGAATAGGTTTTGGAGGCAAAATAGACAAGAAGGAAGAAATCATGCTCGAGAACGAAGTATCTGAAGATGAAAGAGCTGAGTCCGGTAACAGAGGAGTGACTCACAATAGGACTCACGTGATGTGAGTGTCTATCGTGAGTCATCTTCAGAGATGTTGAATGTTGTCTGATTTCCACGGCAGGCATCCACGTGGTGTGACTCCACTCACCTGACGTGAGTGGGTGCCATGAATAGACTTCAGAGATGTGCTATGTTGCCTGATTTCCATGAAACTGATCCAAGTGACGTGGCTTGGTTCCACGAGACCAAGTCACGATATCGTGGAAAGTTACTGACTCTGTTGTCCTATTTTGATTAGGATAGGATTTGTTTTGTATCTATAAATACCCCTGTATTTTTCTATGTGCGGGAGTTAGTTAGTACACTATTTTGAGATAGTTTTTCATTATTTTGAGTTTATAAACACATTATTATTTTGTAATCTTGGAACACCAATTCTAGTGTTTTATTCATAATTGAGATTTCAGAGTCTCTTCATTATTGTGAGTTTACAATTATGTTTTCATCCTTGAATTCTTACTATGCTCTTGCGAACATGAGTTGCTAAACTCATTAACTAGGGTTGTGTGAACCATGAGCAATTAACGAAAAGGGTTAAGTGCAAAGCAATTCTGAACCGATGTGAATGCATGTATTGTTATTTCCTTTATTGTGATTGATCTTCTAACGGTTGCAAATGTTAGAAACTTGCCTATATTCTAGACTTGCTTGAGAGAGAGGTAGAGATTGGGAAAAGGAAATAACAACAGAGATTTGAAGCTATCAACCTTCATCTAATAACTTGAGCCTTAGCAGGAATAGTTATCTGAGATCCAGGACAAGGGTTAATAGTGCGACACTTGGAAACCGAGAGGAGAAGAGTGAAATTTGTCTAACCAAGATCGAGAGACGTTTAGATGAACATATCTTGTCAGATTTTTCTCTACCTCATCTGATGATACAAGATCAAGTCCACAACACACAAATATGCAACAACCAGCCACGAAATCAGCCACCCAACAACAAGAAGACCCAACAAACACAAGATTAACAAGTTGAACACAATGCTAGTGAATCGAAAGAGCCCCACACGGCTTCACTAGACTTCAAGATCACAAACACAACAACAACAAGATAATAAAAGATAGTTAACTTGACATATAATATTCAAGAGACTAAGAACCCAAACATCAAGAAAGGACCCCAAGACTAATGAATATGAACACCAAGTTCTTACTTAGACCAAGAGGAACTCAATGACCTCAAGATCCTTGTTTCTAGCCAAGATACAACACAAGTGTACTCCACTTGTGAGTTGCTATTTTGGGAGCTTCCCAAATGGAGAGAGAAGTCCTTAATATTACAAGAGTTTTGTCTTCAAAAATATAATGAGAGAACTACCACAAATAACCCTAAGATGTTCTATTTATATTACAAGGCAAAATGAAGCAAAATGACTAGCTTGCCCTTGTCTAGGCTGCCGCCCTTTGGAGTGTAAGTTTATTACACTTCAAGGTCCCTCTTCACACTTAAAAACATTGAGATCCATAGGAGGCTCGATCACCAACTCACACACGGCCATTTGCATGAACAAGGCTTGGAGTTTTTGTAATTCCCGAGCTTGGCTTCGTGTGAATGGTCGGGTACTTGTTGGACAGCTTGTCCCACCCGTATCATCCTCTCCATCTTGAGAGGAATTTGACCTCAAATTCAGCACTTGGTCATCTTCAACCGCCTCTACGAGAGAAAGATCACAAACGTTGAAAGTGTTGTGCACTTGATATTCCGGTGGAAGGTCAATCTTATAGGCGTTGTCATTGATTTTCTCAAGTACTTGGAATGGACCATCACCCCTCGGCATCAATTTGGACTTTCTTTGAGATGAAAACCGATCCTTCCGAAGATGCACCCACACCCAATCTCCCGGTTCAAGAATGAATTTCTTTCTTCCCTTGTTGGCCCTCCTTACCATGTCTTGGTTTTTCTTCTCAAGTTGAATCCGCACCTTCTCATGTAACTTCTTCATAGAATCTTCCCGCTTGCTTCCATCTAAGCTAATCATGAGATCACTTGGCAAAGGCGTTAAATCCAAAGGGGTGAGGGAGTTGAGGCCGTATACACACTCAAAGGGAGTCATTCCCGTACTTGAGTGTATGACATGGTTATAGGCAAACTCAATCAATGGTAAGTGCTCCTCCCAAGAAGTCATTTTTTCCTTAACCATGGAACGTAGCATAGCACCCAAAGTCCTATTTACTACTTTCGTTTGGCCATCAGTTTATGGGTGGCAGGATGTAGAGAACAACAACTTGGTACCAAGCCTACCCCACATGGACTTCCAAAAGTGGCTTAGGAACTTAGAGTCCCTATCACTCACAATGGTCCTCGGAACACCATGCAATCTAACAACATTATCAACAAATAACGAGGCCACTCTAGGGGCGTCATCACATTTAGAGCAAGGAATAAAGTGCGCCATTTTAGAAAATCGGTCGACTATAACAAAAATACTATCCCGACCTCATCGAGTCCTTGGCAGCCCCAACACAAAATCCATAGATATATCAAGCCAAGGACGTAGAGGAGTGGGCAGCGGGGTGTACAACCCGTGAGGTAGGATTTGGCTCTCTTGCATTCTACACATTGGCCGCAAATCCTAGCCACATCCTTGTGCATTTTGGGCCAATAGAATTGTTCCTCCAATATTCCGAAGGTCTTTTCGACCCCAAAATGACCCATTAGACCGCCATCGTGTGCTTCCCTCACAAACAATTCTCTCCAAGAGTTAGAGGGCACACACAATCGTCTACCTTTAAATAAGTAACCATCAAACTTGGCATAGGGATTTGAACCCCTAGCCGAATTCCACTTGTCCCTACCCAAGTCTTTGCATTCCCTAAAGATAGGAGCAAAGTGAGGGTCCTTGGGATACAACTCTCTTAAACTCTCAAAACCCATCAATTTTGTTGACAAAGTGGACACAAGAGCATGTTTTCTAGACAAAGCATCGGCTACTACGTTGTCCTTACCCTTTTTGTATTGGATAACATAAGGGAAGGTCTCAAGGAACTCAATCCATTTGGCATGCCGTTTGTTAAGCTTGTCTTGGGCCCGAAGATACTTTAAGGATTCATGGTCCGTTCGGATCACGAACTCCTTAGGCCATAAGTAGTGTTGCCAAGTGGCCAAGGCTCTAATCAAGGCATACAACTCTAAATCATACGTGGAGTAGTTTAGAGTTGCTCCTTTGAGCTTTTCACTAAAGTAAGCAATGGGTTTCACATCTTGTATCAAAACAGGCCCTATGCCTACTTTACTCGCATCGCACTCGACTTCGAAGGTCTTATCAAAGTTGGGCAATTGTAACAAGGGTGCGGAGATGAGCATAGCTTTCAAGGCTTCAAATGGCTTAGCTTGCTCGACACCCCACTTGAAGGGTTGTTCTTTCCGAATGACCTCGGTCAAGGGGGCGGCTATGGTGCTAAATCCTTTGACAAACCTTCTATAAAAACTAGCCAACCCATGGAAGCTTCTTACTTCTCCAACGGTTTGTGGGGTTAGCCAATTTTTGATAGCATTTATCTTGGATTCATCCACTTGGACCCCTCTTGAACTAATAACAAAACACAAGAAAACAACTTCATTAACGCCAAAAGAGCACTTTTCCAGATTTGCATACAATTTTTCCTTTCTAAGGACATCAAGCACACATTGTAAATGCATCACATGCTCTTCTAAAGACTTACTATACACCAAGACATCATCAAAATAGACAACAACAAACTTTCCAATAAATGGCCTCATCACATGATTCATTAACCTCATAAAAGTACTTGGAGCGTTTGTTAGGCCGAATGGCATAACCATCCATTCATAGAGACCAAACGTGGTCTTGAAGGCAGTTTTCCATTCATCACTGGGTTGCATTCTTATTTGGTGATAGCCGCTCCTTAAATCAATCTTAGAAAACAAACATGAACCATTCAACTCATCTAGCATGTCATCTAGCCGAGGAATAGGGTGGCGATATTTTACCGTAATTTTGTTAATGGCTAGGCAGTCCACACACATGCGCCACGTTCTTTCCTTTTTGGGCACTAATAGCACTGGAACAGCACACGGACTCATGCTCTCCTTGACATACCCTTTGTTGAGGAGCTCCTCAACTTGACGTTGCAATTCCTTGGTGTCCGTAGGATTGCTCCTATAAGCCAGCTTGTTTGGCAATTGTGATCCCGGCACAAAATCAATTTGGTACTCAATTCCCCAAAGCGGGAGCAATCCTTGCGGAAGTTCCTTAGGAAATACATCCTCATAATCCTGCAACACACAAGAAATCAAAGGGGAAATGGAATAATTAGTGGGGTTAGTGTTAAAACAATGAGCCAAGAGTAACATAGGCGTGTCCTCATCATGATCCACGAAGAGTTCCTTCTTCCTAACCAACATCACCATGTTTTCCGTCCCCTTTGCCGTTGGGGCAGCCTTGGATGACCCCACTGCCCCACCTACAAAATTCCCTCCCTTTTCTCCCTTTTCGGATTCCTTTCCCTTTTCCTTCAATTCCCTCATCCTTTGATGCCACTCATTTACTTGGGAAGGCGAAAGAGGATAAAGAGTAACCTTTCGGCCATCCTTCTCGAGTGTATATCGATTGGACCTCCCATCATGTTTAGTAGACCTATCATATTACCAAGGTCTACTTAGCAACAAGTGACATGCTTGCATTGGTATCACGTCACAAAGCACTTCATCGTGGTAGTTTCCCACCTTAAACCGTATCACACATTGCCTTGCGACCCTTAACTCACCACAATCATTCAACCATTGTAACTTGTAAGGACTAGTGTACGGGGTAGTTGGTAACTTCAAGAAATTTACCATAGCATGACTTACAACATTTGTACAACTACCACTATCGATCACCAAGGTACGCACACTCCCCTTTATAAGACATTTAGTATGGAATAGATTTGCCCTTTGGCTTGGGTCATCTATTGCCTTACTAATCATGACGCGCCTAACCACAAAGTTTGGAACCACACACTCCCCTTCTTGCGGATAAACATCGTCACCATCATCACCATCATCATCATGTGGTCCATCATTAGTTTTCTCTCCATCTTGAGGCTCGGCCTCATCTTCTCCCCTTTCAGGACCCACCTCCTCACCAAGGTAATACACTCTCCCTTCCCGTAGGATCACATTGCGTCCGTTTGGACATTCATTGGCCTTATGCCCCCAAGCTTGGCACTTGAAACATTGGAATCCCTTTGGGTTAGGATACTTGTGAGCCTCCGATTTTGGAGGAATTTTGGGGACTGTTTTAGGCTCGAGCAGCTTTGTAGTGGCGGGTTGGTCATTGTTTTTGGGCCAACCCGAGGGGGCTTGTCCCCTTTCCTTGAAAGATGATCTCTCTTTAAGTTCCCTTTCAATCTGAAGAGCCGCTTGGAAAATACCGTCAACGGTTTCAAACTTGTGAAGGGTTAAATGAGTGGAGATCTCTTTGTTCAACCCACACTTGAACCGGATGATGTCGTGACTGATTTTCTCCCCACGATGATCAAGTTTCAACATGAGTTGTTGAAACTCATCAAAATATGCCATCACACTCTTGTTACCTTAACGCAACCCATACAATCTAGCAAGCAACTCATGGCGATATCTCTCGGGAAGGTATCGTTGCCTCATCAAGTACCTTAACCGATACCAAGGTGGTGGCTGCCCATCAATTAGTTCATTACCAAACCGCTTGACATACTCCCACCAAGTGTTAGCATAACCCTCAAAATGAGCTATAACATAGCAACCCTTCTTTTCTTCCGAGATATCATTAACTTGGAAAACTTTGTCACAAGCCTTCGATTCCCAAGCTAAGTATGCCTCGGGGTCACTTTCACCTTTAAAGATGGGTAGGTTCAACTTGATGGTGTTGATGCCTACATCTCTCTCTTGGTGTCGGTTTCCCCTATCTCCATACCCTCGGTATCTCCTTGGATCTCCACGACCCCCTCTTATCTTCTCCTCCTTCATGTAAGCATCATCAAAGGCTCCATACCCTTCATACTCCTCTCTACCGTATCCATCAAAAGGGGCTGGCCGGTTTTGGGCGTTTTGGGCTTGATTTGGAGGAAGTGGATTTTGTGGTCTTTGGTTTAATGGAGCTTGGAATGGAGGGTTCGAATTTTGTGGGGGTACTTGACGTCCAAATCCCTCTTGTGGAACTTGAGGAGTTTGGAAATGTATTGGTCTAGTGGGGTCACGGTTTGGAGGGAAAAGAGAGGTTTGGCTTGAGGCATTTAATGGAGCTTGAGGAACATTTAGCATTTGGTGCAATGTGTCGGGGGTGATGGTTGTGGAGGAAGTTCTATCATGCCCATTGGTAGATACATGTAAAGGAGTAGAAGGACGAGAGTTCCTTTGGCTCTCCACTTGTTCTAATCTCCCACTAATAGTTGACACTTCTCCCTTTATTGCTGCCAAATCCCCTCTCACGGCCCCAAATTCCGAATTCAACCTTTCAAGTGTCCGGGTAACGGCCTCAAGAGTGACCCTCATAGAGTCAAGTGCATTAGTATCCACGTTATGGGACGTGGTCCCTTCCATTGTCAAGGTATTATACTCTTTAGTTCACCATACGCTTGAGTTCCACAAGTGTTGTAAATTGGCTAGTAACCATAAATCCTTTAAGGTATGAGTAAGCTCTTATCCGGAGTGGAATCTTGTTTGAAGACTCAAAGAATTCTTGTCGGACTAGAACCAAAAACAGCAACGTATTCAAAAGATAAAAGGCACTCAAGTAATCGTTGACACGAACAAACGGATTCAAAGGACTAATCGACAACCTAGTAGGAATGTACTAGTTTGTTAATTAGTTCTAGAACCAAGTAAGGGAAACCAAGAATCAACAATTAGCAACTAGAAGAATATCCAAAGTTGAGCTTATAGTGACGTGGCATCATGTAAGTGGTCCCACACGTTTTTGCTTCTTCCCTTTTTTTTTTTTTGTCTCAAATCTGAAATTTTTCAATATTCACACAACTTGTTATAGATGACAATGTGTTTTGGAGGGAAAGTAAAAGTCTTGTAGTCTTTCAACCTTTCAAACTCAAAAAGGTAAGATTTGACTAGGCTAATCCCATAAAACAAGGTTCCGTGTTTTAAGGAAAAGTGGTTGTCAAATCTTGGAAGAGATGTGTGCAAGTCTTCATTCACCAACAACTTTATGACTTTTTTTCTTACAACATGAACTCAACTTTCAACAAGATGAACAAGTTTATAAGATGAACATCTCAACAATCTCAACACCTTCATGAACACAACATCAACTTCTTCAAGTACATCACACAAAACCACCAATTGTCATCAACAACATGCAACCTATGGCCCACCTTTCAATTTACCACAACAATGGTCAATATTTTAAGCTCAACATTTAGATCTAGACACTTTAGTGTTGGTGAGAAAGAAACCAACACTAGAAACACACTAAACAAGTAAAACAACACCTAGATCTATATACACAACAATATTCTCGGCCAAGGCAACAATGGACAGATTTCTCTTTTTTTTTTTCTTTTTTTTTTTTTTGGCCGAGAGCAAGCCCAAGATGGGTAGTGTTGGAACACAACCGGTCTTGCTTTGATACCAAATGATACAAGATCAAGTCCACAACACACAAATATGCAACAACCAGCCACGAAATCAGCCACCCAACAACAAGAAGACCCAACAAACACAAGATTAACAAGTTGAACACAATGCTAGTGAATCGAAAGAGCCCCACACGGCTTCACTAGACTTCAAGATCACAAACACAACAACAACAAGATAATAAAAGATAGTTAACTTGACATATAATATTCAAGAGACTAAGAACCCTAACATCAAGAAAGGACCCTAAGGCTAATGAATATGAACACCAAGTTCTTACTTAGACCAAGAGGAACTCAATGACCTCAAGATCCTTGTTTCTAGTCAAGATACAACACAAGTGTACTCCACTTATGAGTTGCTGTTTTGGGAGCTTCCCAAATGGAGAGAGAAGTCCTTAATATTACAAGAGTTTTGTCTTCAAAAATATAATGAGAGAACTACCCCAAATAACCCTAAGATGTTCTATTTATATTACAAGGCAAAATGAAGCAAAATGACTAGCTTGCCCTTGTCTAGGCTGCCGCCCCTTGGAGTGTAAGTTTATTACACTTCAAGGTCCCTCTTCACACTTAAAAACATTGAGATCCTTAGGAGGCTCGATCACCAACTCACACACGGCCATTTGCATGAACAAGGCTTGGAGTTTTTGTAATTCCCGAGCTTGGCTTCGTGTGAATGGTCGGGTACTTGTTGGACAGCTTGTCCCACCCGTATCATCTGAGGTAGTGGTATGGACTACGTACACTTTACCCCCCCAGACCCCACCTGATGGGAATACACTGGGTATGATGATGATGATGATCTTGTCAGATTTTGCATGCAATGCAGCGGGACAGAATTGCTTTGCACTTAACCCTTTTCGTTAATTCCTCATGGTTCACACAGCCCTAGTTAATGAGTTTAGATACTCATGTTCGCAAGATCACAATAAGAATTAAAGGATGAAAACATAATTGTAAACTCACAATAATGAAGAAACTCTGAAATCTCAATTATTAATAAAAACCTAGAATCGGTGTTCCAAGATTACAAAATAATAATGTGTTTATAAGCTCAAAATAATGAAAAACTATCTCAAAATAGTGTACTGACTAACTCCGACACATAGGACAATACAGGGATTGATGCTAGCATGGAGGGCACACGTCCTTTCACACGGAGTCAAGCAAGGGAACTCCAAGGTCTACAAATGATGATTATGCAAAAGGGGACTTGGGAGAAGCCCAAAGATTGTCAATGGAGAATCTACAACGTGTGGAAGAATCAAAGGGGTGAAGCGGATGAAGAAAAGGGGGTCATTGGTGCAAGTGGCTAGATTTTAAATTCAAGAATTCACAACAAGATGACCCAAACAAGGCCCTTGTCTCTCATTAAGGGCATATTTGTAATAACTAGTTGTCTTTATTTCTTTAGTATAAATAGGGTAATTCCTTATTTGGCAGAGAGATTTTGATGAATATTGAACAATATTGTTAAATTTTAGTCTTCCTCTTAGCATATTCCCTTAAGGAATTAGTAGTTAATTAGTGAGTGTTTAGTTGGTGGGATCTTGAGATTGGTGTTGAACTTCTTTGGTTTGGATTAATTTGAGGATTACCCATTTGTGGTATTTGGTTTCCTTTAATTTATTCAAACTAGGGTTTGTGTTTGGGTGTTGGAATCAATTGGGAGGTGAGGGTATCAAGCCCCTTGTTGCCCATAATTTCAATACTTAGTTATTAATCCACATATCCTTCTTTTGTTTTCTTTCCTTCTTGTTCTTCCCTCTTTGATTCGTTATCATTTTGGTATCAAGAGCCTAGGTTTAGGTTTGTTTCCACAAATCTACCCTTGGGATTTTGATTTCTTCAAAAATCCAAAAATTCGAAAAAAAAAAAAAAACCGAAAATATTTTGTTTTGATTTGTTGTTTTTGACACTAGATCTTGATTCTCTAGTGTTTTGTGAGTCCAAATCTCGAATTTCGTTCAAATCGGAGTTGGAAAAGTGAAGTTGCCATTAGAGGATTTTCAAGTTTTTGAGTTTTCAAAACTTGAAAAGTGGGTTTGTTGATTGAGGAGAAATTGAGGCTTAAAATTCAGTGGGGTTTGTTCTCTAAGTCATAGGGAAGCTACTCCTAAATTTTGAGCCAATTCCGAGTTGATTTGGGTGTGCTAGGGTTTAGTGTTTTTTTTGGTGTTCTTGGTGTTCTTGAACACCTTCATATTGTTCTTGGAGAAGAAGAGAGAAGAAGTACACTTTGATCCAAAATTTCAAGTCAAGTTTGGTCAAAGGCGTTTGTGGGTCCACTTGTGGAAATTTGAAAAAAAAAAATAATAAAAAAAAAAAAATTATTCAATTCTGAAAAAAAAAAAAAAATTAAATTTCCACGTCAGCCGCCACATCAGCAGCTGACGTCAGCAAATCAGCAATCAAAAACCTGCAGGCGCGTGACTACAGTTTTAGAGAGCAACCAATTTCTCAACTATTTAACAAGTAATTAACATCTTTAATCACTTGTTAACTAGTTTTAAAACATCAAATCATCTCCTTGATTCATCAAATTAAGCAACACAAGTAGTTTTTCTACTTTTGTTACTTAGTTTTTTTTTTGAGTCCGTTTTCTTTCGTGCTCCTTTTCTTCAACTTTTCTCATCTTAATTCGTTGATAAACTTCTTGATTCAAGTCCTTTTACCTTCAATCGAGTCGTCCTTCTTTCAAGAGTCACAAGAATCCATTCTACCACAAAGGATAGGTGATCTTGAATTGATCAAGCAAAGCTAGAGTTCACTACCAATTTTGAGACGACACTTTAGGAGGTGAGTTGAGAGTTTACATACGAGTGACGTGAGGCTTTTTCTACTAATATTGTTTGTTGAGTTTTGTAGGTACCATGTCGAATGCGAGTCCAAGTGGTGAAGCCTCAAACCCCATCATGGAGGCTCTCACCCACCTCACCAAACAAATTGCGGAAATGAGTGGAAGAATGGGAGGTATGGAGGAAAGGTTGGTACGGGTTGAGAGAGGGAAATCACTTCAAATCAAAAATGAGGAGATAAGGAGGGCATCGGTGCAATCCACCACCATTACTCCGGGGCAAGCTCATGAATTATGTTACCCTCCACCACATCAAACCCGAAACTTCCAACAACCCACCTTCCAAACGAACAACACTCCAAATTTTCCAAGACAACCTACACCATACCCTCATCCACAACCCTATCATCCTCCACAAGAGAACCGATTTCTTGTGGACGACCAAGTTCAGAACCAAACTCCAATCCGAAACACATTAAATACATCCATACATGATCCCCACATATCACCTCCACAAAATGCACCACAAATGCCATACCAAGACTACCAATACCAAAACCCTCTCTATGATGAAATGAATGATGAGCTCAATAACGATGAATTTTGGGAGCATGGAGGAAGGGGTGGTTATGGAGTACCAAGGAAAGGGTTCCGGCCTCGGGAATTGAGGTGGGCTCAAGGCATGGGAGGTCAAGAATATGGGAATAGAGAAGATAGAATGAGAAATAGAGGAGATAGGATGGGATATAGAGGTGATAGGATGGGAGTTAGAGGAGATAGGTTTGGGGAGAGGAATGATCAAGATCGAGGCTTGAACATTATCAAGGTCACACTTCCAAGGTTCAAAGGAAGTAGTGACCCCGATGAGTTCTTGGAATGGAAAATTCAAAGTGAGCGGATCTTTCTCACAAATAATATTTTGGAAACTTTGAAGGCAAAGTATGCTCTCACACAATTTGAAGGGTATGCCTCAACTTGGTGGGAGTCCAAGAGGCGGGAAAGGGAGAGCCATCACAACTATGAGTTGCCTACGTGGCTAGAATTGATTACACTTATGGAGATGAGGTACTTGACTCCTAACTACTACCAAGAAGTGCTCAAGAAGGTGTACATGTTGAGGCAAGGTTCCAAAAGTGTGGAAGAGTATTATGATGAGTTTGAAAACTTGAGAATGAAGTCTAAACTTGAAGAAAGCTTGGAATGTACGGTGATTCGATTCGTGGCCAATTTGAGGTATGATATTCTAAAGCCTTTGAAACTTAAACACTATGATACTCTTGAAGCGGCCTTTCATGATGCTTCAAAGGTCGAGATGGATTTGAAAGAAGAAAAGTCCTACAAGGCCAAGAATACTTCCACATCCACATGGGACAAGAGTAGAGATAATTGGAAGGCGACATCTTCTAAAGGGCAATTTAAGGGTGTTGGTCCAGATCCTCAAGTCAAGTTTGATTACAAGTCCAAGACAAATGAGAAGCCACAAGGAGGTAACTATGTCAAACCTACCTTTCCTCGACCTTCTACCATTCAATGTTTTAGATGCCAAGGAAGGGGACATGTTGCTAGTGAGTGCCCCAATAGAAGAACAATTGTTGCACTTCGGGATGGGTATAGAACCGAGGATGAGGAAGAGAGTGTTGAAAAGAGTGAGAAGGAGGGAGACAAAAGTGAGGAAGAAGGGGATGCTTCGAGGGATGAAGAAGAAAGGTTGGATGAGAGGGTGAATTTTGCTTGCTTCCTTGAAAAAGGAAGACCTTTACTTGATAGTGATGAAGAATTGAAGGTGAATACCAATCTTTCTTGCGTTGTGAGGTGCATCATGGGAGCCCTTGCCAAAGAAGAACTTGATCAACGAGAGAATTTATTCCATGCTAGGTGCAAAATCCAAGACAAGGTGTGTTCTTTGATTATTGATAGTGGGAGTTGCACCAATGTAGTAAGTAGTTCTTTGGTGGAGCGTATGCAAATTCCAACAAGAAAACACTCCAACCCTTACAAGCTACAATGTCTCAATGAGAGTGGTGAGATGAAAGTCCTCAAACAAGCAAGTATCCGATTTAGTGTGGGAAAGTACAATGAGGAGTTGGTTTGTGATGTTGTGCCTATGTTGGCTTGTCATATATTGTTGGGACGGACGTGGCAATTTGATAGAGATGTTGTGCACCAAGGAAGATCCAACAAGTATGCTTTTGTGATTGAAGGTAAGAAGTATGTGCTCGCACCTCTCACTCCACATCAAGTGAGTGAGGACTATAGGGCTATGAAGGAACTTCGGGAGAGGATAAGGGTGGATGAGGCAAGGAGTGAGGGTGAAAGCTCCACCAATGTTCCAAAGGAAGGAAGTGACTTGGCTAAGAATAAGAAGAACATGTGTATGATAGCCAAGCCAAGCAAGTGTCTCAAAGGTGTGGATGAGGAACGCTTTCTAGTATGCCTTGTCAACACCAATCTTTTGTTGCATGCTAATCAAGATACTAGCACTTTGCCTAGTATTGTTTCTTCTCTTTTGCAGGACTATAATGATCTATTTCCGGAGGAGATGCCTAAGGGATTACCACCCTTGAGGGGAATTGAGCACCAAATTAATTTTGTACCGGGTTCACAAATTCCAAACTGGCCGGCCTATAGAAGCAATCCGGAAGAAACCAAGGAACTACAAAGGCAAGTGGAAGAACTTCTTGAGAAGGGGTTGATCAAAGAAAGCCTAAGTCCTTGTGCCATACCGGTAATCCTTGTTCCCAAAAAGAATGGCACTTGGAGGATGTGCATTGATTGTAGAGCCGTGAACAAGATTACAATCAAGTATAGGCATCCAATTCCTAGACTTGATGACATGTTAGATGAATTGTACGGCTCAAGTGTCTTCTCAAAGATTGATCTTCGAAGTGGCTATCATCAAATTCGCATGAAACCGGGTGATGAATGGAAAACGGCTTTCAAGACGAAGTTTGGGTTGTATGAATGGCTTGTCATGCCATTTGGGTTGACAAATGCTCCAAGCACTTTCATGAGGTTGGTGAACCATGTTCTCAAACCTTTCATCAACAATTTTGTAGTGGTATATTTTGATGACATCCTTGTGTATAGTAAGACAATTGAAGAGCATGTGATCCATTTGAGGCAAGTGTTTGATGTTTTGCTACAAGAAAGGCTCTTTGCTAATCTCAAGAAGTGTTCATTTTGTGTTGAGAAAGTCTTATTTTTAGGTTTTGTGGTTAGTGCAAATGGTATTGAAGTTGATGAAGAAAAGGTAGAATCCATCAAGTCATGGCCAACTCCAACTAATGCAACCGAGGTAAGAAGTTTTCATGGGTTGGCAAGCTTTTACCGGCGATTTGTAAAGGGTTTTAGTTCAATTGCTTCTCCTTTGACCGAATTGATCAAAAAAGATGTACCTTTTGTGTGGGGGGATGAGCAAGAGAAGTCCTTTCAAGCCTTGAAATTGATGTTGAGTTCCTCACCATTACTTCAACTACCCAACTTTGATAAAGCTTTTGAGATTGAATGTGATGCTTCGGGTGTTGGTATAGGTGGTGTATTGATGCAAGAAGGGAAACCATTAGCTTACTTTAGCGAAAAACTAAAGGGGGCTTCTCTTAGGTACTCAACTTATGACAAGGAGTTGTATGCCCTTGTGCGGGTGTTGGCTCATTGGCAACACTACTTATGGCACAAAGAATTCGTAATAAGGACCGATCATGAGTCCTTAAAACACCTTAAGGGGCAATCCAAGTTGAATAAACGGCATGCTAAATGGGTTGAGTTTATTGAAACCTTCCCATATTTGATCAACTACAAGCAAGGAAAGGAGAACGTGGTGGCGGATGCTCTATCAAGAAGGTATGTTTTGGTCAATGCTTTAGCTTCTAAGATGATGGGATTTGAAAGCTTGAAGGGATTCTATGCTATGGATTCCGACTTCAAGGATACATTTGAAAGTCTTCATCAAGGGAAGCGGGTTGATAGGTTTCAATTGATTGATGGGTTTTTGTTCAAGGATGGGCGGGTTTGTGTACCCATGAGTTCATGGAGAGAGTTGTTCGTCAAAGAGGCACAAAGTGGTGGATTGATGGGACACTTTGGGGTACCCAAGACACTTGACATTCTCATGGAGCAATTCTATTGGCCCAAGATGAAGCATGATGTGGAGCGGATTTGTGGACAATGTCTAGATTGCAAGCAAGCCAAATCCACGACTCGGCCTCAAGGTAAGTACACTCCTCTTCCTACCCCTAGTGGTCCATGGATGGACATTTCTATGGATTTTGTATTAGGACTTCCTAGGACTAAGAGAGGACATGATAGCATATTCGTGGTAGTGGATAGATTTTCTAAAATGACTCATTTTATTCCATGCCATAAGTGTGATGATGCATCTCATGTTGCTTCCTTGTTTTTCATTCATGTACTTAAATTGCATGGAGTCCCTCAAACCATTGTGAGTGATAGGGATTCCAAATTTCTTAGCCATTTTTGGAAGAGTCTTTGGGGTACACTTGGTACCAAACTTATGTTTTCTACTTCTTGCCACCCCCAAACGGATGGGCAAACCGAGGTAGTCAACCGGACTCTTGGTAACATGCTTAGGTGTATGATTAAAGGAACCCCAACTACTTGGGAAGACCGTTTACCCTTGATTGAATTTGCATATAACCGGTCTTTCCATTCCTCTATTGGGATGTCTCCATTTGAAGCTTGTTATGGTTTTAATCCTTTGTTTCCATTAATAATTACTCCTTTGTCTAGTCATGTTGTTGTAAGCCTAGATACCAAACAAAGGGCAAGAGAGATGATGAACATTCATTCCAAGGTAAGAGAGGCCATCGAAAAGAACAATTCCAAAGTGGCCATGAGGAAGAATCGCGGGAGAAAGGAGGTGATCTTCAACCCGGATGATTGGGTATGGGTCCATTTCCGCAAGGAAAGGTTCCCACAAGTCCGAAGAGGGAAGCTAAGTCCAAGGGAAGATGGCCCTTTTAAAGTGCTCAAGCGGATCAATGATAATGCCTACATGGTTGACTTACCGGGTGAGTACAATGTTCATAATGTGTTTAATGTTAGTGATCTATCTCCTTGTGTTGTAGGTGAACCTTTGGATTCGAGGACGAATCCTTTTCAAGAAGGGGAGAATGATGCTAGCATGGAGGGCACACGTCCTTTCACACGGAGTCAAGCAAGGGAAATCCAAGGTCTACAAATGATGATTATGCAAAAGGGGACTTGGGAGAAGCCCGAAGATTGTCAATGGAGAATCTACAATGTGTGGAAGAATCAAAGGGGTGAAGAGGATGAAGAAAAGGGGGGTCATTGGTGCAAGTGGCTAGATTTTAAATTCAAGAATTCACAACAAGATGACCCAAACAAGGCCCTTGTCTCTCATTAAGGGCATATTTGTAATAACTAGTTGTCTTTATTTCTTTAGTATAAATAGGGTAATTCCTTATTTGGCAGAGAGATTTTGATGAATATTGAACAATATTGTTAAATTTTAGTCTTCCTCTTAGCATATTCCCTTAAGGAATTAGTAGTTAATTAGTGAGTGTTTAGTTGGTGGGATCTTGAGATTGGTGTTGAACTTCTTTGGTTTGGATTAATTTGAGGATTACCCATTTGTGGTATTTGGTTTCCTTTAATTTATTCAAACTAGGGTTTGTGTTTGGGTGTTGGAATCAATTGGGAGGTGAGGGTATCAAGCCCCTTGTTGCCCATAATTTCAATACTTAGATATTAATCCACATATCCTTCTTTTGTTTTCTTTCCTTCTTGTTCTTCCCTCTTTGATTCGTTATCAGGGATATTTATAGATACAAAACTAATCCTATCCTAATCAAAACAGGACAACAAAGTCGGTATCTTTCCACGGTATCGTGACTTGATCTCATGGAACCAAGCCACGTCACTTGGATCAGTTTCGTGGAAATCAGGCAACATAGCACATCTCTAAAGTCTATTCACGGCACCCACTCACGTCACATGGATGCCTGTCATGGAAATCAGACAACTTTCAACATCTCTGAAGATGACTCACGACAGACACTAACGTCACTTGAGTGGACTTCACGTCATGTGAGTCCTGTCGTGAGTCACTCCTCTATTACTGGATTCGGCTCTTTCGTCTTCAGATACTTCGTTCTCGAGCATGATTTCTTCTTTTTTGTCCATTTTGCCTCCAAAACCTATTCTTCTGCAATATAAAATAGAAAACACGTCATACCAACCAAACACTCCCAAGTTATAGCATATTTTCCTTGTTTTAAGCATCGAAAGTGTCATGAAATCATGACACATCAACACCCTCAACTTAGAACATTTGCATGTCCTCAGGCGAACAAAACAAAAACACACATATACATTTGTATGTCCTCCATTGTGATTATGTTCATCGGCAACACTTCAGTTTCATTTCTTATAGGAATCATAGTATATGTGCTTGATTCTCATAGTGATATCCATGAAGACTTATGGGCTTCAGCTTTGAGGTTTGACTCTCTTGAATGGCGGCTTGAAAGTTATGATAGCTTTTGGAATATTGCTCATCAGCGGGATCAATTTGGATAATTGAGATCGAGTAGTTCAGCTTTGATGTTGAGATTAAAGCTATGGATTTCATAACTTAGTTACAACCTCTATTTTGAATTTTTATTTAGTTAAGACCGTCGATAGGTTGATTTAGCCAACTCTTTACCTACAAATTTAGCTTTCTTCAGTTTGAATGCAGTGTACTTGATAGATACATGGAGGATGGTCCGTTGGCATATGGTATTAGTTTCTACTACTTTGGCCTTGGTTCTCAGTGTTTGTCAGAATTTTGGAATGTCTTCTCAGCTGAAGAAGTGTGCTTAAGTTGGGCTCAGCATGGTTTCACCCATAGTTGGCGGGACATTCTGGAGTGGATCATTCAGCTTCCAAAGATTATGCTTGGGATTCATGATTGTTAGTTTTGAGGGTCATCCGTACATGTTATAGTTTTGGCTAGAGATTGCAAGCTTTAACCACCTCCATGTGTGTGTCCAGGTTGCACCTTATGGGCTTATTTTTACGCTTGCCATTATGGATTTTTAGTATACTACCTTCAGTATTTTAAGGTTAGTGTAATGTGGTTGTGTAGACAAGACTCAGATGATGTGGGAAGGATTCTGTGTGGTTTAGTGTAGTCATCAGGTTTAGAAGGGTGAGAAAATATTAGATTTGTAGTTTAGAGTTTGTTGTGTGATTCATGCCTTAGTTATCTTTAGCTTGGTTGAGTATCTGATTGGTTGTGCTTGTTTGGTATGATGTCAGCATGCCGTGGTTCGGGTTTGTGTGTTTCAGCTGTGCTTGGTTCAGTTGGAGGCCAGTTGGTTGTTGAGATTGAGTCTGTGACACTTCGGAAGGTGGAGTAAGAAAGTTTGTAAAAAAAGGATACCTATAGCAAAATCCCTTAGAAATGTTGTTTCTGCTCAGAGGTTTTCTAGGGAGACATGCTTGGGGTATGCGAGCCCAGTACCTTGTCCTTTGAGTTGCAGGCTCAATCTATCCATTGACTTTTGCGGACGAAAGTCCTTTTAGTAGTCGATATTGTAATGACCCTCTCGGCCATTTTTCTTGATTTCCATACATTTTTGGCATTTTGAGTCATACCATAGCGGGTACAGGTCTTTTATGACTTGTCAAAACTGTCGGTTCGATTATCGAACAATTTGTTTAGGTTTTAGGCTCATTTCTCTATTTTGGAGCTTTTGTGGTTAAGGAATTCATCTCGGACCAAAAGTCCTAGTAAACGACCTTGGATGAGAATTCCAAAAGCGCCATCAGCTTTGAAATATTGATTTTAGGCTTGGGGGACCCTTGATCTGGGTCCTGAGGCTTCCAAACTCATTTTGGTCTATTGGGTAGAGTTTGGGTAGAGTTTGGTTAAAACAGAACTATAGGTGTGGGCCCCACATTGATAGAAATGACCTCGGATGGAAATTTTGATGGTTCTGTTGAGTTTAAAATGTTAAATTTTGTATGGTAGCATAGTTCATTTGCGCGCTCGGGGTTCTGAATGAATCCCGAGCACCCGATCGGAGTGCATTTGGACTTAGCAAAAATCTAGTGCCTCATATCTCGTGTGACAACTAAAGCGGTCTAGGAGCCTCTTTAGAGACCTTGGCTACTCGATTTAGGTCCTCTTTACTGGTTAGGGTCTGCTTAAGCAGATATTGCTTTAGCGGCAGTTGTCCACTTTAGCGTATAGGGTGGTGCTTTAGTGGCCACTCACCTTTTCGCACAAACCGCTTTAGCGGCAATTGCTGGTGTTAAATATCCCTTCTTCACCTGATTTCATTTAATTTACTAGGGAATTTTCCTTCATTTTTGAAAGCTTGGAACGTGGGAAAGTGTGGGAGATCATCCATAGAAGCTAAGGTAAGCTAGTTCAACCCTCCTTGGTCATTTTTCATTATCTTCCCCGTCAACTTCCATCCTTTTTCAATGCAAATTTCTAAACTTTAGGGGATGATTTGAGCCTCTATTTAAACTCACATTCATACCCAACTTTTGAGCACACATTCGTTGTCCTTCGAGGGACCTCGAGACTGATTCATTTTGAGATTTTATTTATGGGCCCCACGTGCTCATTTTTGACCCAATTTTGGTTCCAGAGTTTTATATAGCAATATGGATATTGTTTCACTCCTTATTAATGTGAATATTATGATTTGATAGTGCAACATCATTTTTGGGATCGTGGAGCAAGAGCAGTGATTTGTGGGCAGTCCAATATTGCAGTTCGACTTCGAGGTAGGCTTTGGTATACTTTTCACTATAAGATTGTGTATTGTATAGATTGCATGTTAGGTAGGGATTATAATATTAGATTATGACTAGTATATCATGACTTAGCCTAGTTAGGGAACTTGGGATATAAATATGATCCGAACCCTAGCCTAGGATACCCGTTATGGCCCTAGAACCATATTACCCTTGAATATAGACATGTTAACCATAGACTTATGTTAATGATCCTTTAGTATAAGACTCACCATATTACTTAGAAAATTGGATAGTAGTTCCCAAGATTTTGGTGATATTATTATACTTGTTTTATATTGTTGGGCCCGAGGTCGTGTTTACGATACCAGTTGGACTCCAGGTGAGTATTTTCCCCTTAAAGATGGCATGATTCTAGTTTATAGATGCTTAGGAGCTTATGGTTGTATTGTTTGGATACTGGTGATGGTATGCATATTTCAGGGGGCATTTATGCTCACTTAGTGGTACGATTTCGTCCAAAACCTTGATTGTACTACTATTTTCTAAAAAAGGATTTATTCCCATTTTATACTTTTAAAATAGATTCTTTTACAACAAAAATCGCACCACCTTATTTAATAAATTATGACCTTTGGAACTAAAAAATGTTGTTTTGGTAATTAGACCGAGGTTGATTTCGGTCCATTTTTAATCTACTTACACTCTTTTAGTCACGGTTAGAGTTCGTGTACTTATTATACTTATATATCTCTCGGGTATTGCACTTATTCTGATTTCCCTTTTTCTATTATGGTAAGGTGAATTATTGTTTTGTTACATCATGATTAGTCACCCTTTGGTTAGAAGCTTTGATTATGCTTGTATTAGCTCCCTTATTTGGCCATAATCCTCGAGATGTTAGGTTGGCTCCCTCAGGATATCACCTTGAGATTAGTCCTATACATGTGTGTATATATATATATATGGTATTACCATATTTCCCTCTCTTTCCTTAAGTATTCATATTGTATATGTATCCTTTGGCCTTGTATTACTACTACATACCCATCTTTCACTTTTCAGTTGTATATTGGCTAGTGATATACGGTATTGCACTTTAGTTCTTGAATATTGTTAGAATAGGATAGCTTATCCTTATTTTCCCATTAGCATTATTATGCTAAGTTTCTTGGATAGTTGCTTGTAGTTATATTTCTGCTTTACATGTTATTTATACTTGCATTATTTTTGGAGCTCAGTCGGTCGATGCCTACTGAGTAACACATGTTTGGTACTCATACTACACTTCTGTAGCCTGAAGATCATAGTAAGATTTCTCGTCGTTGAAGTGTGCATTGTATGGAGCAGGTTTGGACCAGAGATTTTGGGTGAGCCTCTGACATTAGGAGTATTCCTGTCCTCCCTCATTTGCTTGTTTGATCTCTATTTTATATTTCAGAGACAACTTGTACTTGTATTTATTCCGTATTTCACTTTGTACTTCTGTTATATTAGAAGCTCTTGTACTCACTTCACCAGGTCTTGGAGTTGCTTTATATATAGTAGTCTCTTTATCATATTCATTCCGATTCTTTCTTTCATTTCTCTTGATTATCCATTACTAGCTATTCTGGATTATGGGTTGGCTTACCTACTAGTTGGTTATAGTAGGTGTCATCATGACCTGAGAAATTAGGTCGTGACACCATTTCACTAGTTTAACGTCACTATTTCACAATTCAAAATCACTATTCCACAATTCAAAATCACTATTTCACTAGTTTAACGTCACTATTTCACAATTCCAATTACAATTTAAAGTAACTACTTCATGATTTCAACTCACTACTTCACAATACCAAGTCACTACTTCACAATACCAAGTTGCTACTTCATAATACCAATTCACTACTTCACTATTAGACTAGTTTAAAGTCACTACTTCACAATTCCAATTATAATTCCGAGTCACTATGTCACTAGTTTAACGTCACTATTTCACAATTCTAATTTCAATTTCAAGTCACTAGTTCACAATTTCACATCATTATTTCACAATACCAAGTCACTACTTTAAAATATCAATTCACTACTTCACATTTTTAATTCACTACTTCACTATTTCACTAGTTTAAAGTCACTAAATCACAATTTCAGTTACAATTCTGAGTCACTATTTTACTAATTTAATGTCACTATTTCACTAGTTTCACAATTCTAATTACAATTTCAAGTCATAATTTCCCAATTTTAAATCACTATTTCATAGTACCAAGTTAGTACTTCATAATTACAACTCTCTCTTTCCCATTTTCAATTCGCTATTTTATTAGTTTAAAGTCACTAGTTCACAAATATTTCACTAATGTAAAGTCACTATTTTGCTAGTTTAACGTCACTATTTAACAATTACAATTACAATTTCAAGTCACTACTCCACAATTTCAAATCACTATTTCATAATACCAAGTCACTGCTTTACAATTCTAATTCACACCTCACATTTTCAATTCACTAGTTCAATATTTCACTAGTTTAAAGTCACTGGTTACAATTTCAATTACAATTCTAATTCACTATTTCACTAGTTTAAAGTCATTATTTCATATTCTTGATCTATGTAGCTTAATTAAAGAACCTTAATTAACCCAAACTTTAACAATAACTCACAACAACAACTCTTCACTGCTCCCAACCAATTAAATTTGGCAAGAACCTTTTTCAATGTATACCAAACACACACAAATACACCATACAATTTGCATTCACAAAAGACAAAAATGATCAACACTTAGGACGATCAAAGCCTAGCCCTTGACACGCGAAGATAAAGAGAATCTTAAGATTCTGGAAAATGCTTGTGTCAAGAAGGGGTTCTAAGAGTGAAGTAATTATTTGAGACATATCAAGATACAAAATCACACATAAAAGCACAAACAACTATTCCTTAAACTGATTTATATCAAATATCCCACATAGTCAAGATTGATGTAAGTAACATTAGACATGATATGCTAATATGTTCAAGCCCAGAGATTTAGTCAATTATGTAAAAACTTGCCATAAATAAATAAGTACTAAAATTGTCACATAATCACAGGGAGATTGCACCAAATAAGCATTTTCAAATTACCATAATTAACATATGAGATGTTGTTATACTTAAATATAAGGAAGTAACTCAAGTCTATTATCAAACATCTTAGGGAATTGATTATGGATAGGAATATTCTCAAACCAAATCCATCAAGCACAAAATTTGCCCATTACTGACAAAAGAATATAAATCGGGAGAAGTTTTTGTTAATCTAATAAAGCACAAGTCAGTACAAAATTACCAAATAAATAAAAGTCAGAGGCTCTCACATACGAAATGCTCAATTACACCAGTTTAGAAGCACGTGATCGTTAGCAATATTTTACCTAACTATGGAGTCGGGGTCGATCCCATGAGGAATGAACTAGAAAGGTTCACTTTAGAGCGTATATAAATCACTAAGTGCTTGCTCATAATAATTTTGAAAATAAAAGTAAATGGGGGGGGGGGTTATGTCAACAATTTAGAATAATTTAGAATCTAGTTATCAAGAGAGAGTGATTGCTATAATTCAAATGAAGGAGTTTTAATCAATATTAGAACAACTTAGGGGTGTGCTTGTTTGATAGTTGATAACATTTATGGTTGATTAACTTTTCATTCAATAAGTATAAAGTATGGGTAGGCTAGGTTCTAGATATTAGTGATAATCTTTTAATCTATCACCAAATTTCTTATGGGTTTCTTTCAAACAACCATATGTTTATCTCTCTAATCAACCCAATGCCTCAAATTAGAAGTCTATTTCTAGCACTATCTATTAAATGAGAAAAATCCAAGTATTTGTCAGCTAAATCACTTCACCTTTGTTCTCTCTTTCAAGCAAAACCAAGGATCTAAGCTTAAGTAGAGTTTGCAACCTCTATTCATGAGTTAAAACATAGATATTTAGTTAAACCCACAATTGATAACTCAAATTAGAAACAAAAATCAACACCCACACACTAATCCAATAATCATTCATCACATACTCCTAAATATTGGGGTT
The DNA here is from genome assembly GCA_031232105.1 of Capsicum rhomboideum. NCBI lineage: Eukaryota > Viridiplantae > Streptophyta > Magnoliopsida > Solanales > Solanaceae > Capsicum > Capsicum rhomboideum. Next base: position 79,390,475 of record CP124709.1, on the reverse strand, counting down.
TATCTATGCATAATGGAGAGGAAAATGATTATACCATTACGCTCATCAAAAGCTTTTATAGATTCAAATATTTACCGTAAAATCTTTAAATCCAAGGTAGAAAACCAAGATCAATGCTAATTCTAATCTTAGGGTTTCACTTACAACTTTCTAGATCTCAATATTAGCAAAAGATAGGGTTTAAAAGTCCAAAAAAGTTATTTATAGTTGAAGTAAAATGGGGCCAAAGTAATTACAAAATTTCCATCGAGCTCACTCTGGCGACAGAGCATAACATCGTCAAAATCCACAGTGATGCGCCTAACTTCACTCCTATCACTGAACTAACTCAAAGATTGAGCTACGGCTGTTCTCAAATGTTAACTTTGGTAAAAGACATCAGCATTGCTGAACTCAGCGGTGATGTGCTGAACTTCATCTTTTGATCACCGAACTGCTTCTTTTAGAGCTTGGTTGATTTGTTACTTTTGGCGATGGATATTTACTTTGGCGATCCTTTGTGGTGATTTGTGATACGCCAAACTACTTGGGCAATGCCACCTTCACTCTTTAACACTATTTCTTCATCTTTTTACTTCCTTATGCTTTGTTGACCACTTCTCGGCTTCAACCCTGAAAAACAAACAAACAAACATTAAAAGTGGCTAAAATGGCATTAAGGACTTTATTTCTTACAAATTCTAGGCCAAATGAGTCATGAAATATCGACTCATCAACATCCCCAACTTAAACCTTTATTTGTCCCTGAGCAAATCAATGTACACAACATAATCAACATTGTCTATAAATGGTACTACTTGGGAGTTCAGACACATGCTTCTTTGTGAAAACTATTTTGCCCTTGTGATTTTGAAAGAATTTGGCATAAGTATCCCCTATCAAACACATAATTCATAAACTACAAGCCTCAAGTGTTGACTAGTTGCTACCAAACCAAGAACATGCTCATAGACTTCAACTAAGGTTAACAAATGTGCTCAATAAATGCAATCAAGGGCCCTCACAATAAGAATATCCCTTCCTTCATGATGTAATCAAAATTTAAATAAGGGATTAATATGAATCATTCTTGCTTTCAAAGACAATCATGCACACAAGTACCATACCATAGGCTTGCCTATATGCTCCATCTCACCACAATCAAGCATGCTATGTTGGAGATCACAAAGGTCTTTTGTCAGCTTGTAATGTAGGCAACGAGTAAGGTAGGGTAACTTTGGTTTATAGTGACTACCCTCTTAAAGCATCACATGAGACCTCAACTTAATTTTTTTCCCAAAGCTTACTTCTTTTGAGATGCTATAGACTAGTTCAATTGGATTCACTAGCCATATTCCTCCCCCCATCCTTTTTAAAGCTAAACTATTCAAATATTTTCAAGCTAAATTCACAATTGCAACATTTTTTCACTTCTTATCATTTTTTTCTCTTTTTTTAAGTATTTACAAGGAATACTAGGATGACTAGAGAGGAATTGAATGGTCCCTGAACCTATGAACTTCCAATCACAAATCTTACCTGATAGTTCCTTCACCCCCAACATAGGATTTTGGCTTAAGTTGATTTAAGGCCTCACTTACATGCTTCAAGATGGATTTGGTTCAAAATAATGGATCATATAAGGATAGGGTATGGCTTGTAATAAGGTTGTCCAAGAAATAGGTTCCAAGGCACAAATTAGGGCAAAGATTGGTTACTCAACTCACAATGGGGATGTCCATTTGGTCATTTAAAAGGCTCACTCTCACTTGATGGCCTAAGGTCATTTCTCCAATATCACAAAAATTTTTGCTTAGTGATAGACCAACCTGGCAAGTTCTAGATGGACTCATAGAACAAGATCGAATCGTAATCTCACCACTCATTGCACTCAATCATATACTCGAAGCAACACTTTCACTTCCTCAATTGACATACCACATTCATAACACATATCAATGAAGTTAATTAAGTAGTCAAAAAAATATGCAAGTATTCAAAAAATTGAGTGCCCAACCACCTCAACTCAACCAAATAAAATTTTAAAAGATGGGCACATTTGTAAAGGTGGAGCAATCCACAAATTAATTTGTCATTTTTAATAGTTGTACATGTGAAAAATCTCCCAAGAGTACTATTCGAGTCAAAGTGTTCAATTGCTAGCACACTTTTTCTTAAGTACTGATTCAATTGCTAGCACACTTTTTCTTAAGTACTGATACAATATCAAACCCGCAACACAAGATTTCAGCAACAACAACAAGATGAACAACTATCACAAGAACAACAAGTTGAACAACAAGTGCTAGTGAATCGAAAGAGCCCCACACGGCTTCACTAGACTTCAAGATTATAAACACAAGCTTAACAAGATTACAAAAAAAAAAGATAGATAGCTTGACATACGAGATTACAAGAATAAGGAACCAAACCGTGTATCAAACGATAAGACCCCCTAAGACCCGCAATAACAACACCAAACTCTTATGGTGACCGCTAAGGGAATCAACTCCGCCTTACAACCACCGTTTCTAAGCAAGGATCAATAATGGCTTTTCAAAGCCCTACACTACTTGGCCTTTCCAAGACCTACACTACATTCTCAAACAGAGAAGAAGAAGTCTTTCAAATATCCATCATCAACTCACTAGAAAATAAGACTAATGAAGCCTATTTATAACTATTGCATCAAATAACCAAACTACCCTTAATGAAAAGAGGCTCCTATGGAGTGTAAAGAAAAGGCACAAAAAGACCAAAACACCCTTAATAAGGGCGGCCATGGAGTGTAAGGACTCCTTCTTCAAACTTCAACCCTTGCAATTCTTTGGAGCCTCGGGTAGTCATCAAGGCAAGCCTCCAAGCAACCTTCCACACACTAATTTACTTTATTATGTGTCCAAAATGACTTCATGACTTCCCCATGCATACTCTCGAGCCTTCAAGGTGTCCAAAATCAGATTCTCCACGTGTTGGCCACGAATGATGGCATCAAAATTTATGATGGCCATTTGTCTTGTATCATCCTCCCCTTCTTGAAAAGGATTCGACCTCGAATCCAAATCTTGCAAAACCAAAGAAAGGACAACAAATACAAACTCCTCATGGCATGAGGGTTAGGGTTAGCACAATAAATCATCTCAACATGCCAAGGTTGCTTAGACTTGCAATATAACCAAGGATCCTTTGAATTAAATATTAAAAGCTTATTAAAATATGCACAAAGGATTTGGCTATTTAAATCACCAAGAGATAAGGAAACTACAAAGGTCCTAATGGCATCAAATAATCCACAAGGTAAAACTACCTTCATCTTAGGAGCCTTAAGACACAATTACTTCTTTATCTCTTCAAGAGACCACACCAAGGGTGGAGCCTCAATTGGTTCTAATGTCCACAAGATCCACATAGTATTATCATTCATACAAGTGGACATACCAACAAATTTCCTACCTCTACATAAAACAAATCCAAAACTAGCATGGATGTCATCATAGGCAAAGAGGTAGTATAGGAAAGAATCAAGTGTAAAGGCATACAAGGGTGAAGACAAAGCATTTAAGCACATCCACATTCTTTCCTTCAAGAAAATAGAGAACTTGGCATCCACAAGTTGAGATTCTTGTAATTTAAACACAATTGTGTCAAGCAAGGATGCACATTTAGAAACATTACCCCAAGGAAACAATGACACCTTTTGCTCTCGGGTTTTCAAGAATGACACTTTGCTTGTCATGTAGACCAAGCAACAAGTTGGGTGCGCCAACATCACCATTTCTATATTTGGCACCGGGGTCAAATAGAAAGAGTAGCCATAGACACGGGTCTAGACAATACTCCCTTTCCCCATAGGCTTCACCCAAACTACAAGATATACTTTCTACAATAGCATACATATCATCAAAAGCAATTAGAGAGTGGAGAATGGTATCACTCAAGTCAAGTTCAACTAAGGTGTCCTCATGTGAGTACTCACTACCAGTTTCAACATCATCACCATGAGTACTCTCAACAATAAGGTCACACATAGTAGAAGAAGTAATTTCCAAATAATGGACACCTTCCCTTTCTATGGAAGTACCCTCAAGTAGACACATACCACCACTAAAGTCTAAGGAATTATTACTTAAGTCTTTACAAGCAAGCAATTCATCCTTAGAGTCATCAAACATGGGTGGGGTGTCATACAAAGGATCACAACCACAATCAATTTTCAAGGAAAAATCACTTATTGGGTTTCTTAAGAATTCAAGCAAATCAAAATTATCATCACCCAATTGATCATTCCTTTCCAAGACTTCACATTCCCTTCCCTTAAGAGTACTCTCATCTCCCAAGAAGAGATTTCCATCTTTAGGAGGAATGTTTTTACACCATAGTGGGTTGGCATATAGGCTATAGCTTTCAAGACAAGCTATACCTTCAACGTCATTCTCACCACTAGGTTCTTTAGGAGTGAACTCATCATCTTCAAACAAGATATTATACTTAAAGAGAGAAGGATCTATCCATGAAGAGGATATAGAACATGCAAATCCAGTCTCTAAAAGATCATTATCAAGTATCAAAGATGTTTCAAGCACATGATTATCCCTATGAGCAAAACCGAGAGTAGAACATTTACTAGAGGTCATACTAAAAGGGTCACTCCTATTTATTTGATCAACATTTTCAATATAATCATTCACTTGAGATCCATTAAACACATCACACATATCCTCAAGTGGTGGACAAATTCTGCACATAAGTTGATCAACACAATTCCCACAAGATGATGTACCATCATTCAACACATTGGCTTCAACACTAGGTGGACATAAATTGACCTTACAAGAAGAGTCAATTTGATCATCAATAGGATCAACTAGTGTATCTACACTCCCAACAACTACATCATCAACAAGAGGCAAAGAATCAATAGACTCACAAATAGGTAAGCTACTACTCACACTCAATGGGCGACTAGTCACACAATTATCATTCACATGCACAAAAGTGTAAGAGTAAGCGATTTTACCTTGAAGTTCTTGAGTAAATTCTTCTTTGCAGTGGTGTGAAGGTTTCCCACATGCTTCGGCAGCAACTTCTCCTTGGCCTTGTGCTTCTCCGCTTGCCATGTTGGTACCTACACAAATGTCCTTAGAAAGAAAAGGACAAACATAATTAGCATGATTTGGTGGCAACCCCCTCACTTCACTCCACACAACCTCTCCTTTTTCCACTCTCGGATTAGAACCTTTCACACCCTTACTCCTCTCAATCTTTTGTCTCTCATAATCATTCGGCTTGGAGTAAGTGATCACATCTCCTTGCGGTTTGGGAATAATTGAGGTAAAAAGATAATTTCCCCAATGGTCCACTATAACCTTAGGCCAATTTAGCACATTTGGAACTCCATGTTGTGCAAACCAATCGGCACCCAAGCATACATGACCTGGTGTCAAGGGGAAGATATCGCACCACACCTCCTCATAGTATTCAAATTGGGTGAAGACAATCCTCACTCTCTCGGTAACCTTATACCCGTCCAAGGAATATGGAACAAGTAAAGGTTCTCGAAACAACCCTAAATAGTCAACTATCGGCGGCATGATGTAGTTCTTATGGCGCCAATCATATAGCACAAGGAGGCAGCCCGGTACCCCATCAATGATTACCTTTCCGGAGTGAAAACTTCTCCTAGGATCAACATTGTAGAGTTTAGGACAACCCAAAGGCACATGAGTACCCCTTGGCCTTGGAGATGTATTCTCTCTTCTTCTCACGGGACAACCTACACTATAGCTAGTATACCCATTCACACCTCTTTGACCTTGATAAAATGTACTATAAGGTGAAGAATATGAATCTTCATTCTCCACACGTGCACTCTCACCATGGCTCTCATAAGCTTTGCGAAGGAAGGGGTTATACCTTACACCAATTCGAGGTTCGAAATGGGAAGTGTAAGACTCCTCATATGCCCCAACTTCATCATAAGAACTTGACACTTCATTCACCTCATGTTCTCCCTCAAAACCATAACCCTCAAATCTGCCCATGTCTTGATTATGGCTATATTCATAGCCCCCATAATCTACAACATCATCGTAGCCATAAAATCCCTCACTACAATCATAGTCTCCCATGTTGTAGTCACAATAATACGAGGCTACCAAGATATGTTCCCCTTATATCACCTTGTACCATTGGAGCGGGGAATATTGAAAGTTGCTTATACTCCGGTAGTTAATAAGGTGTCAATCACTACTTAGCGACCGGAATAGATTATTGTTTGATCGACTCAAGACACAAAACAAAATATACTTATGAACTTGAATCAAAGAAGTTCAACGAATCAAAATGAGAAAAACACACAAAGAACGAAAAACACGAAGAAAAACAGATTCAAAAACCAATTCACAATCTTGTAGGTGATTACTAGTTGTTAATTGGTACTAGAATCAAGAAATGAAACTAAAGAAACAAGGAAATGAAACTTAGAATCTGAAATTTGAGCTTAATGGTGATGTGGCAGCATGCCATTGGTCTTGGGCCCACACGAAAATATTTATTTATTTATTTATTTTGTCACAAATCTGAAATTTCAATATGAAACACAACTTGTCATGGATGACAATGGGTTTTGGAGGGAAAGTAAAGTCTTGTACTCTTTTTTCAACTTTTCAAACTCAAAAAGGTAAGATTTGACTATTCTAATCCCACAAAACAAGGTTCCGTGTTTTAAGGAAAAGTGGTTGTCAAGTCTAAGAAGAGATGTGTGCAAGTCTTCTCACCAACAACTTTATAACTTTTGTCTTACAACCTTTTGGATCTATTTTATACTTTTGTGGTCTTAAGTTGTAAGAATAGATGAAGAACAAGATGAACACCACAACAACCTTCAAGAACATAACACAAAAAACCACCAATGGTCATCAACAAGGTACAACCTACGGCCCACTTCAAGTCACCACAACAATGGTCAATATTATAAGCTCATCTCTAGATCTAGACACTTTTAGTGTTGGTGAGAAAGAAACCAACAATAGAAACACACTAAACAAGTAAAATAGCACCTAGATCTAAACACACAAACACTATTCTCGGCCAAGACAACAAGATGGACAGATTTCGTTTTTTTTTTTTTTGACAGATTTCGTTTTCTTTTTTTTTTTTTTGACCGAGATAGCCTAAGATTGGTAGTGTAGGAACACAACCAGCCTTGCTCTGATACCAAATGATATAATATCAAACCCGCAACACAAGATTTCAGCAACAACAACAAGATGAACAACTATCACAAGAACAACAAGTTGAACAACAAGTGCTAGTGAATCAAAAGAGCCCCACACGGCTTCACTAGACTTCAAGATTATAAACACAAGCTTAACAAGATTACAAAAAAAAAAGATAGATAGCTTGACATACGAGATTACAAGAATAAGGAACCAAACCGTGTATCAAACGATAAGACCCCCTAAGACCCGCAATAACAACACCAAACTCTTATGGTGACCGCTAAGGGAATCAACTCCGCCTTACAACCACCATTTCTAAGCAAGGATAAATAATGACTTTTCCAATCCCTACACTACTTGGCCTTTCCAAGACCTACACTACATTCTCAAACAGAGAAGAAGAAGTCTTTCAAATATCCATCATCAACTCACTAGAAAATAAGACTAATGAAGCCTATTTATAACTATTACATCAAATGACCAAACTACCCTTAATGAAAAGAGGCTCCTATGAAGTGTAAAGAAAAGGCACAAAAAGACCAAAACACCCTTAATAAGGGCGGCCATGGAGTGTAAGGACTCCTTCTTTACACTTCAACCCTTGCAATTCTTTGGAGCCTCGGGTAGTCATCAAGGCAAGCCTCCAAGCAACCTTCCACACACTAATTTACTTTATTATGTGTCCAAAATGACTTCATGACTTCCCCATGCATACTCTCGGGCCTTCAAGGTGTCCAAAATTAGATTCTCCACGTGTTGGCCACGAATGATGGCATCAAAATTTATGATGGCCATTTGTCTTGTATCAAGTACCAAGCCAAAAAGAGAGATTTGTTTATCAACTATACTGCAAACTACTACACTAAGAAATAAGGAAATGAAATGCAAATCATGACATACACTCAAATCAACTCAACACACATGCACCCATAAAAATAGAAATCATCTAAAATTATTACAAACTAAATCCAATAATAGTATACAAATCATAGCATCAGAACCATAAGCAAAATCAAAGTATCAAAATTAGAATCAAATATTACAGATCCAAAAATAATACTCCCCAAATCAAAACTAAGCATTGTCCTTAATGCAGTAAAACTAAGAAATAAGAGAAGAATAAGTGAAAGGGTCCCCCTGAACAGTGCTAAGCATGTGGAAATGACTGGCTCACAGAAGCGGCCTCAATTTGGCATCAGTGCCCGGGTCAACTCTAGAAATAGTCTATAAGGATGTATCTAGGGTAATGACAGTTGTCTCTAAAGTAGCATCTGGATCAGTGGTCTTATCGAAGGTCTCCTCAGCAGGTTTGGAGCCACTACCACCAATCTGTGAAGTCTTGTCAATCGACCTCGCAAAAGCTGCCTCAAATATAACCTGTTCAGTAGCCTGCACATCAACCTGCATCTTATCAACCATATAAGTAATAACCTTAGTATCATTCTCTCCCTCATCCTTGGTCTCCGAAGTATCCTTCTCCTCCTTAAAAGCATCTAGAATACTATCCTGAACTGGGGTTTGAGATGCTGCAGTCTAAAGATATGATAAATCAAGGAACTAGAGATGATCCACATGAGTTTACAAAAAAGCGAGCTCAGTCTTCATAATAGTCCATTTTGCATCCTGAGCTTTAGGTTGTTTTGGTCAACTCAACTCATCAAGCTTTGTACCATAAGCTTGCAAAGTCTCACGAATTCCCTGTATCTCCTTGGTAATAGGCACCAAAGCTGCCATAATAGCACTATGAATCATCTGAGGCATCTAAGCCTCTAACCTGACCGACCTCACATTAGTTGAATAATAGCATCCTGAGATAAAAGAGCCCTCGAAGTTCCTGTAGTAGTGGATGGTCGAGGACAAGAGGCACTAGGTCGAGGAGGCTGGGAGAAAGTCTCGATGAAAGAGGCTAGAGGAGGTGAATCTATATCAATATGTGGGCTGGGTGAATCTATATTAATAGGAGTGGGTTTTGTAGCGCCACTATCAATAGTCTCAAGATCAACTACCAGGGATGAATCCACCTGTATTTTCTTTTCCTTCTCTGTATGGACAACTTCAAGGCTTATGATATCAATTGTGGAAATGGGAGTATACTCAACATCTCTCTTAGAGTCAAAAGGAACCTTTACCCTTCTGGCATCACTCTATAATAAAGGATGCCAAAAGAAATAGAAGTCTGCTTTTATTGGGCCCACATAGCAATCTCTAGGACAATTATTTAAGAAAAATTCAACCTTTCCTTTATGATAATCATGCCTAATAACACTTGCTTAGGTGCCAGAGATTTGTCTAATTTTGGGAGGGCATGAGGTCACTATAGATGAAACTCAACCAATATTGTGCCTCAAGGTGAATGACACTTTTCTCAATTGGGACCCTAGGTGCTATCCACGAAGGTGTACCATCACTAAGAAAAGTGGCTAACCAAACCTAAAGATCATCATCCACTTTCAAATTCCTTATAGAAAAATAATGTGGGACATTGACTATGCAACCATAAATTAAGTTTATTAAAGGCTCATAACACTTGACCTTCACCTCTCGAGGTACCACAACATCTCTTGTTTCTTGGGGCTTATTTTCTTCCTTTTGCCATGTAACAATTTACCATAAGCTTCATAAAATTCACGAACCAAATTCTCCATATATGGATTAAGAGGCTGTGTCAAAATTTTAAAATCATGGTACCATATAGAAGCAAAGACCCTAGGGCGTTGCCCTTTAATCTATCTTTGCTCAACCATTAATTCTCAATGATTGTATGCTTTCTCAGAACTTTAAGTCGATTGAGGAACCGAGGAACCATCATGGGGTTAGAATCTAAAGCCTCCTTGGAGCATTGGTCATCTTTCCTTTTCTTAGTTGGTTCAACCACCTGATTAGGTAGTGGTTCATGGATTAAAGTACTCTTGCTCCCTTCTTCCCTCTGATTGGAGAAGGTCAAATGATATCTTGATGAATTGGAACTGTGTTCAAAGCTTGAATCTTAATTATCATAGACATGGGATTGGGTAATGTCTTTCCCTTTTGCTTTCTCAGCATCCAACCTTTTCTTCTTTTGCACATTGCTTTAGGGGTTTGAACGACCCAAAATTGAGACCCCTTTTGCTATCTTTGCATTTGGAGGAAGAGTAGGCCTTTGTTTCCTTGAGACATGATTGATATTCACCATATCTACTTAAGAAATAACTATGTACTAGATAAAGGTTAGTAAAAACATAAAAATTTCAAAATGGTATTATCAAACTACCTCGGAGTATTGACTCAGATTTCGGTGAGCATAACTCCTATCCCCAAACGTAACAGTTTATAGTGCTGAGTTTGGCGAGTCAAAGTGAGAGTTTGGTGATATGCCAAATTATTTGGTGACATTCCTTGAGCATATCCAAACTAGTAGGGAATCTCCAAACTTCCACCTCAACTTTTTAAGCTAAACTGTCACTTTTGGTGATATGGAGAGCAATTTGGTGATCAACCAAGCAGTTCGACACATTGCCAAAGTTCTTAACCCATCGCTAAATAGTGTCGTCTTCCCTAATTCACGCTTTAAAGAATTTCATGGAGATTTAATTACATCTCAAGAACATGGTACTTAAACTTCCTAAGATTCCAATACCAAAAACAATGAATTGATGATTTTTCCCTTAAGAAAGACATCATCCAATCTATCATCTGGAAAAATCAATCAAAATTGCAATTTAACCATATTAATAAACTCAAACATCAACCCATATAAAAAACTTAGATGAATTGAAAGGGTAATTCCAAGGAGTAGTTCATTATTTATTAATGGGATAAGCAAATTTTTCTAGAGAAATTCCTCAAATTGACTAACATAGGCAAAACCACATCACAAAATGTAAATTGAATGAGAAGAGAAGTAATTTACTTGAGTTGCACAGATATGAGACTTAACAATGAAAAAAATTTGACCCAAAACTAGCAAGGTATGCCTGATCAAACATTACACAATTTAAAATCAAGCAACAAAATGCTAACATTCAAGATGAACAGTGGGTGACAAGGATCAGGAAACAAGGGAAATTTTGGTACGTCAGAGTAGTAACAATGGTGTTGCACAATGGTGGTCTGAGTGTTTGACGTGAGTGAGTGTAGAGTGTCTGTGTGCTAGTTGTTGTATCAGTACAAGTGAAAGAGAATGAGGAAATAGTGTATATGAAAGGTTTAAGGGAAAAGAGAAAGTCATGAAGTCAAATTGATTAACTCATTTACCATTTGACATACGAATATTAAAAGCTTGGATGCTTAATTTGGGTTAGGTACTTTCGCGTGTCACCAAAGTATTAGGTGATGCACTTAATAATTGATCTCAAGACTTGGGAGATCGAGTTAGGTGAAGGACTTTGGTGATTCGTTGAATTGTTTGGTGACTCACCAAAGTCACTTCACTAGAGCTCAGTATAAGGTCTCTAACATTTCTTTACTCCGACTTGTTTTGTGATAAGTTTTCTATTTTCCAAGCCCATCGTACACCTGCACCATATAACAAATGTTATTCAAAACAATAAAAAGTAAAACTTGGGTGCCTCCCAAGAAATGACTCATTTACCATTGTGGCACGACTCAAGTAAAAGTCTTTAAGCTCCAATAAGGTAGAACACCTCGATTAAGTCCACCTCTAGAATCATTCCAAAGTAATGCTTCACCACTGACCATTTACCATGAATCGGGACCACTTTTCACCTTTCAATTCAATAGCTCCACTTGGGAAACTTTGCACTGCCTTAAATTGTCTTGACCACCTTGACTTGAGCTTTCTCGAGAATAGCTTAAGTAGTGAGTTAAATAATATAACATCATCACCACTTTTAAACTCCCTTTTTAAAATTTTGGTGTCATGCCATCTTTTTATCCACTCCTTGCAAAGAGTGGAGCCCTCATAAGCACTCAAATGGAATTCATCAATCTCTTGGAGTTGTTCCACTCTTAACTTATGCATCCTCTAATTTCATGTTCAATTGACACAAGGCCCACAACTCTTTGTATTCCTACTCTATAGTTAAATGAAAAGCCTTGCCAAGCACTAATTGATACATAGACATGCCAATTGGAGTTTTGAAAGCGGTCCTATATGCCCAATCCATACAACTAGCATCTACGATCTTGACCAAAAATGCCTTAATTTCTCGATTAGAGATCTTTGCCTGCCCATTTTGTAGAGGGTGGTAAGATGAGGCCACCTTATATTTCACTCCATACTTGTCTAGCAAAGAGGAAAATGAGCGGTTGCAAAAATGAGAGTCCCCATCACTAATAATAGCACAAGGTGTCCAAAACTGAGTGAAGATATGATTTTTCTAGAATAGAGTGACACTCCAGGATTCATTAATATGTAACTCCACAACTTTGAACCTCTTAGAAATATAATCTACCTCCACTAAGAGGTAATGGTTCCCAAATGATCTCACAAAGGGTCCCATGAAATCGATCACCCACACATCAAACAACTCCATGTCGACTCTTGGTTGCAATGACATTTCATGCCTTGTTGAAATTCTTCCTTGTCTTTAGCATTGTACACAAGCATGAACCAACTCATTAGCATCACTACTTAAGGAGGGCCAATTAAATCAACTTTGAATCACTTTTGTAGTTTTTCGAACCCTACTATGGTGACCACCTACTGGTGAGGAGTGACATGCATCAAGAATACGCATCATCACAGTTTTGTCCACACACCTCCAAACCATATTATCGATGCATTTCTGATACAAGAGCAAGTCCACAACACACAAATAGGCACAACCAGCCACGAAAATCAGCCAACCAACAACAAGAGAATCCAACAAACACAAGATTTAACAAGTTGAACACAATGCTAGTGAATCGAAAGAGCCCCACCCGGCTTCACTAGACTTCAAGATCTCAAAGACAACAACAACAAGATAATAAAAGATAGATAACTTGACATATAATATTCAAGAGACTAAGAACCCTAACATCAAGAAAGGACCCTAAGACTATTGAATATAAACACCAAGTTCTTACTTAGACCAAGAGGAACTCAATGACCTCAAGATCCTTGTTTCTAGCCAAGATACAACACAAGTATCCCTCTCCTTTGTGGACTGTTTTGAGAGAGAAAGAGAGCCCTAAGAGTTACAAGTCTTGTGATTCAAATGTCAAAATGGAAGAACTACTCAAAATAACCCTAATGTGTTCTATTTATATTACAAGGTAAAATAAAGCCAAAAGACTAGTTTGCCCTTCACCAATTTGCCGCCCCCTTGGAGTGTAAGTTTATTACACTCCAAGGTCCCACTTCACACTTAAAACATTTAGATCCTTTGGGGGTTCAATGACCAACTCACACACGGCCATTTGCATGAACAAGGCTTGGAGTTTTTGTAACTCCCGAGCTTGGCTTCGTGTGAAAGGTCGTGTACTTGTGGAGCTTGTCCCACCCGTATCATCCTCTCCATCTTGAGAGGAATTTGACCTCAAATTCAGCATTTGGTCATCGTCCACCGCACTCACGAGAGAGAGATCACAAACGTTGAAAATGTGGTGCACTTGATATTCCGGTGGAAGGTCAATCTTGTAGGCGTTGTCATTGATCTTCTCAAGTACTTGGAAAGGCCCGTCACCCCTAGGCATCAATTTGGACTTTCTTTGAGATGGAAACCGATCCTTCCGAAGATGCACCCACACCCAATCTCCCGGTTCAAGAATGAATTCCTTTCTTCCCTTGTTTGCCCTCCTTGCCATGTCTTGGTTTTTCTTCTCAAGTTGAAGCCGCACCTTCTCATGTAACTTCTTCATAGAATCTGCCCGCTTGATTCCATCTAAGCTAATCATGAGATCACTTGGCAAAGGCGTTAAATCCAAAGGGGTGAGGGGGTTGAGGCCGTATTCACACTCAAAGGGAGTCATTCCCGTACTTGAGTGTATGACACGGTTATAGGCAAACTCAATCAATGGCAAGTGCTCTTCCCAAGAAGTCATTTTTCCCTTAACCATGGAACGTAGCATAGCACCCAAAGTCCTATTTACTACTTCCGTTTGGCCATCGGTTTGTGGGTGGCAAGATGTAGAGAATAACAACTTGGTACCAAGCCTACCCCACATAGACTTCCAAAAGTGGCTTAGGAATTTAGAATCCCTATCACTCACAATGGTCCTCGGGACACCATGCAATCTAACAACATTATCAACAAATAACGAGGCCACGCTAGGGGCATCATCACACTTAGAGCAAGAAATAAAGTGCGCCATTTTAGAAAATCGGTCGACTACAACAAAAATACTATCCCGACCTCGTCGAGTCCTTGGCAGCCCCAACACAAAGTCCATAGATATATCAAGCCAAGGACGTAGAGGAGTGGGCAGCGGGGTGTACAACCCGTGAGGGAGGAGCCGAGATTTGGCTCTCTTGCATTCTATGCATTGGCCACAAATCCTAGCCACATCCTTGCGCATTTTGGGCCAATAGAATTGCTCCTCCAATATTCCGAGGGTCTTTTCGACCCCAAAATGACCCATTAGACCGCCATCGTGTGCTTCCCTCACAAACAACTCTCTCCAAGAGCTAGAAGGCACACACAATCGTCTACCTTTAAATAAGTAACCATCAAACTTGGCATAGGGATTTGAACCCCTAGCCGATTCCCACTTGTCCCTACCTAAGTCTTCGCATTCCCTAAAGATAGGAGCAAAGTGAGGGTCCTTGGGATACAACTCTTTTAAACTCTCAAAACCCATCAATTTTGTTGACAAAGTGGACACAAGCACATGTTTTCTAGACAAAGCATCGGCTACAACGTTGTCCTTACCCCTTTTGTATTGGATAACATAAGGGAAGGTCTCAAGGAACTCAATCCATTTGGCATGCCGTTTGTTAAGCTTGTCTTGGGCCCGAAGATGCTTTAAGGATTCATGGTCCGTTCGGATCACGAACTCCTTAGGCCATAAGTAGTGTTGCCAAGTGGCCAAGGCTCTAATCAAGGCATACAACTCAAAATCATACGTGGAGTAGTTTATAGTTTATCCTTTGAGCTTTTCGCTAAAATAAGCAATGGGTTTCAATTCTTGCATCAAAACAGCCCCTATGCCTACTTTACTCGCATCGCACTCGACCTCGAAGGTCTTATCAAAGTTGGGCAATTGTAACAAGGGTGCGGAGATGAGCATCGCTTTCAAGGCTTCAAATGCCTTAGCTTGCTCGACACCCCACTTGAAGGGTTGTTCTTTCCGAATGACCTCGGTCAAGGGGGCTGCTATGGTGCTAAATCCTTTGACAAACCTTTTATAAAAACTAGCCAACCCGTGGAAGCTTCTTACTTCTCCAACGGTTTGTGGGGTTGGCCAATTTTTGATAGCATTTATCTTGGATTCATCCACTTCGACCCCTCTTGAACTAACAACAAAACCCAAGAAAATAACTTCATTAACGCCAAAAGAGCACTTTTCCAGATTTGCATACAATTTTTCCTTTCTAAGGACATCAAGCACACATTGTAAATGCATCACATGCTCTTCTAAAGACTTACTATACACCAAGACATCATCAAAGTAGACAACAACAAACTTTCCAATAAATGGCCTCATCACATGATTCATTAGCCTCATAAAAGTACTTGGAGCATTTGTTAGGACGAATGGCATTTCCATCCATTCATAGAGACCAAACTTGGTCTTGAAGGCGGTTTTTCATTCATCACCGGGTTGCATTCTTATTTGGTGATAGCCACTCCTTAAATCAATCTTGGAAAACAAACATGAACCATTCAACTCATCTAGCATATCATCTAACCGAGGAATAGGGTGGCGATATTTTACCGTAATTTTGTTGATGGCTCGGCAGTCCACACACATGCGCCACATTCCATCTTTTTTGGGCACCAATAGCACCGGAACAGCACATGGGCTCATGCTCTCCTTGACATACCCTTTGTTGAGGAGCTCCTCAACTTGACGTTGCAATTCCTTGGTGTCCGTAGGATTGCTCCTATAAGCCGGCTTGTTTGGCAATTGTGATCCCGGCACAAAATCAATTTGGTGCTCAATTCCCCGAAGCGGGGGCAATCCTTGCGGAAGCTCCTTAGGAAACACATCCTCATAATCCTGCAACACACAAGAAATCAAAGGGGAAATGGAAGAATTAGTGGGGTTAGTATTAAAACAATGAGCCAAGAGTAACATAGGCGTGTCCTCATCATGATCCACGAAGAGTTCCTTCCTCCTAACTAACATCACCATGTTTTTCGGCCCTTTGGACGTTGGGGCAGCCTTGGATGACCCCACTGCCCCACCTACGGAATCCCCTCCCTTTTCTCCCTTTTCGGATTCCTTTCCCTTTTCCTTCAACTCCCTCATCCTTTGATGCCACTCATTTACTTGGGAAGGCGAAAGAGGATGAAAAGTAACCTTTCGGCCATCCTTCTCAAGTGTATACCGATTGGACCTCCCATCGTGTTTAGTAGACCTATCATATTGCCAAGGTCTACCTAGCAACAAGTGACATGCTTGCATTGGTATCACGTCACAAAGCACTTCATCGTGGTAGTTTCCCACCTTAAACCGTATCACACATTGCCTTGCGACCCTTAACTCACCACAATCATTCAACCATTGTAACTTGTAAGGACTAGTGTGCGGGGTAGTTGGTAACTTCAAGAAATTTACCATAGCATGACTTACAACATTTGTACAACTACCACTATCGATCACCAATGTACACACACTCCCCTTTACAAGACATTTAGTATGGAATAGATTTTCCCTTTGGCTTGGGTCATCTATTGCCTTACTAATCATGACGCGCCTAACCACAAAGTTTGGAACCACACACTCCCCTTCTTGCGGGTAAACATCTTCACCATCATCACCATCATCATCGTGTGGTCCATCATCGGTTTCCTCTCCATCTTGAGGCTCGGCCTCATCTTCTCCCCTTTCGGGACCACCTCCTCACCAAGGTAGTATACTCTCCCTTCCCATAGGATCACATTGCGCCGGTTTGGACATTCATTGGCCTTATGCCCCCAACCTTGGCACTTGAAACATTGTAATCCCTTTGGGTTAGGATACTTGTGAGCCTCCGGTTTTGGAGGGAATTTGGGGACTATTTTGGGCTCGGGTAGCCTCGTAGTGGCGGGTTGGTCCTTGTTTTTGGGCCAACCCGAGGGGGCTTGTCCCCTTGCCTTGAAGGATGATCTCTCTTTAAGTTCTCTTTCAATCTCAAGAGCCGCTTGGAAAATACCGTCAACGGTTTCAAACTTGTGAAGGGTTAAATGAGTGGATATCTCTTTGTTCAACCCACACTTGAATCGGATGATGTCGTGACTGATTTGCTCCCCACGATGATCAAGTTTCAACATGAGTTGTTGAAACTCATCAAAATATGCCATCACACTCTTGTTACCTTGACGCAAGCCATACAATCTAGTAAGCAACTCATGGTGATATCTCCCGGGAAGGTATCGTTGCCTCATCAAGTACCTCAACCGATACCAAGGTGGTGGCTGCCCATCCACTAGTTCATCACCAAACCGCTTGACGTACTCCCACCAAGTGTTAGCATAACCCTCAAAGTGAGCTATAGCATAACTCCCTTTCTTTTCTTCCGAGATATCATTAACTTGGAAGACTTTGTCACAAGCCGATTCCCAAGCTAAGTATGCCTCGGGGTCACTTTCACCCTTAAATAAAGGTAGACTCAACTTGATGGTGTTGGTGCCTACATCCCTCTCATGGTGTCGGTTTCCTCTTTCTTCATATCCACGGTATCTCCGTTGAACTCCTCTGCCCCCTCTCACCTCCTCCTCCCTCATGTAAGTATCATCAAAGGCCCCGTACCCTTCATACTCCTCCCTACCATACTCCTCAAGGTGGGCTGGTCGGTTTTGGATATTTGGAATTTGATCTGGGGGTATTGGATTTTGTGGAGGTGGTGGTCTTTGGTTTGATGGAGCTTGGAATGGAAGGTTCGGATTTAGTGGTGGAATTTGACGTCCAAATCCCTCATGCGGGACTTAGGAATTCTGGAAATGCGTTGGTCTATTGGGGCCACGGTTAGGAGGTAAAAAGGTGGTTTGGCTTGCGGCATTTAGTGGAGCTTGAGGTGCATTTAGCATTTGGTGGACTGTTTCGGGGGTGATGGTTGCGGAGGAAGTCCTATCATGCCCATTGGTAGAAACATGTAGAGGAGTAGAAGGACGAGAGTTCCTTTGACTCTCCACTTGTTCTAACCTCCCACTAATAGTCGACACCTCTCCCTTGATTGCTGCCAAGTCCCCTCTCACGGCCCCAAATTCCGAATTCAACCTTTCAAGTGTCCGGGTAACGGCCTCAAGAGTGACCCTCATAGAGTCAAGTGCATTAGTATCCACGTTATGGGACGTGGCCCCTTCCATTGTCAAGGTATTATACTCTTTAGATCACCACACGCTTGAGTTCCACAAGTGTTGTAAATTGGCTAGTAACCGTGAATCCTTTAAGGTATGAGTAAGCTCTTATCCGAAGTGGATTTTTGTTTGAAGACTCAAAGAATTCTTGTCGGACTAGAACCAAAAATAGCAACGTATTCAAAAGATAAAAAGGCACTCAAGTAATCGTCGACACGAACAAACGGATTCAAAGGACTAATCGACAACCTAGTAGGAATGTACTAGTTTGTTAATTAGTTCTAGAACCAAGTAAAGGAAACCAAGAATCAACAATTAGCAACTAGAATAATATCCAAAGTTGAGCTTAGGGGTGACGTGGCAGCATGCAATTGGCCTTGGACCCACACGGTTTGTATATATAACTTCTATGTATTTTTTTTTAATTTTTTTTTTGTGTCTCAAATCTGAAATTCAATATTCATATAACTTGTGATGGATGACAATGTGTTTTGGAGGGAAAAATAATAGTCTTGTAGCCTTTTCAACCTTTCAAACTCAAAGGGTGAGGTTTGACTAACTAGTCCCACAAAACAAGGCTCCTTGAATTAGGGAAGAGTGGTTGAGAAGACTAGGAAGTGATGGGTGCAAGTCTTTCACCAACAACTTTATGACTTGTGTTGCAACTTGAACACAACAAGATGAACAAGATGAAAAAGTTTAAAAGATGAACACCTTCATCAACTTCTTCAAGCACATAACACACAAATTTTTGTCATCAACAACATACAACTTTCAGCCACTTCAAGTCACCACAACAATGGTCAAGTTTTCAAGCTCAACTTTTAGATCTAGACACTTTAGTGTTGGTGGGAAAGAAACCAACTCTAGAAACACACTAAACAAGCAAAATAACACCTAGATCTAAACATACAACAACATTCTCGGTTTTGTCTTCAATGGACAGATTTCAAAATTTTTTTTTTTTTTTTAATCCGAGAACAAGCCCAAGATGGGTTATGTTAGAACACAACCGGTCTTGCTCTGATACCAAATGATACAAGATCAAGTCCACAACACACAAATAGGCACAACCAGCCACGACAATCAGCCAACCAACAACAAGAGAATCCAACAAACACAAGATTTAACAAGTTGAACACAATGCTAGTGAATCGAAAGAGCCCCACCCGGCTTTACTAGACTTCAAGATCTCAAAGACAACAACAAGATAATAAAAGATAGATAACTTGACATATAATATTCAAGAGACTAAGAACCCTAACATCAATAAAGGACCCTAAGACTATTGAATATAAACACCAAGTTCTTACTTAGACCAAGAGGAACTCAATGATACAAGACAAATGGCCATCATAACTTTTGATGCCATCATTCGTGGCCAACACATGGAGAATCTGATTTTGGACACCTTGAAGGCCCAAGAGTATGCATGGGGAAGTCATGAAGTCATTTTGGACACATAATAAAGCAAATTCGTGTGTGGAAGGTTGCTTGGAGGCATGCCTTGATGACTACCCGAGGCTCCAAAGAATTGCAAGGGTTGAAGTGTGAAGAAGGAGTCCTTACACTCCATGAACGCCCCTTATTAAGGGTGTTTTGGTCTTTTTGTGACTTTTCTTTACACTCCATAGGAGCCTCTTTTCATTAAGGGTAGTTTGGTCATGTGATGTAATAGTTATAAATAGGCTTCATTAGTCTTATTTTCTAGTGAGTTCATTATGGATATTTGAAGACTTCTTCTTCTCTCTTTGAGAGTGTAGTGTAGGGCTTGGAAAGCCAAGTAGTGTAGGGCTTGGAAAAGCCATTATTGATCCTTGCTTAGAAACGGTGGTTGTAAGGCGGAGTTGATTCCCTTAGCGGTCACCATAAGAGTTTGGTGTTGTTATTACGGGTATTAGGGGGTCTTATCGTTTGATACACGGTTTGGTTCCTTATTCTTGTAATCTCATATGTCAAGCTATCTATCTTTTTTTGTAATCTTGTTAATCTTGTGTTTATAATCTTGAAGTCTAGTGAAGCCGTGTGGGGCTCTTTCGATTCACTAGCACTTGTTGTTCAACTTGTTGTTCTTGTGATAGTTGTTCATCTTGTTGTTGTTGCTGAAATCTTGTGTTGCGGGTTTGATATTTTATCACTCAATGACCTCAAGATCCTTGTTTCTAGCCAAGATACAACACAAGTATCCCTCTCCTTTGTGGACTGTTTTGAGAGAGAAAGAGAGCCCTAAGAGTTACAAGTCTTGTGATTCAAATGCCAAAATGGAAGAACTACTCAAAATAACCCTAATGTGTTCTATTTATATTACAAGGTAAAATGAAGCCAAAAGACTAGTTTGCCCTTCACCAATCTGCCGCCCCCTTGGAGTGTAAGTTTATTACACTCCAAGGTCCCACTTCACACTTAAAACATTTAGATCCTTTGGGGGTTCAATGACCAACTCACACACGGCCATATGCATGAACAAGGCTTGGAGTTTTTGTAACTCCCGAGCTTGGCTTCGTGTGAAAGGTCGTGTACTTGTGGAGCTTGTCCCACCCGTATCAATTTCCTAAAAATATAACGCTCATCCAAAAAGTACCTCTTGAAATCACAGAGGAAGCACTTTCTTTTATAATGATTAAGGTCTTCGGGGAGTATACCACACACAATATTTTTTGCATAGTCCACATGCCATGGTTCCATACCCCCTACCCCCCTCCGAAAGAGCCATAACAAGCTCATCGAGAAAAGCCTCATTAATATGAATTTCTCCCAACTTCTTATTATTCAATTCAAGCTGGGAAAATGGTCCACCACATTATTTTCACATCCCTTCCTATACTTAATCTCAAGGTCAAATTCTTGAAGCAATAATATCCACCGAACTAGCCGTGGTTTAGCCTCCTTCTTTGCCTTCAAGTATCGAATAACTACATGGTTGGTATGAACAATTACATTGGTTCCCAACAAGTAGGCACAAAACTTTTAAAAAGCATATACCATGTCTAACAACACTTATTCCATAACCATGTAGTTCCTTTGTGCATCATTCAAGGACTTGCTTGCATAGTACATCGGGTGGAAGAGTTTTTCCTTTTGTTGGCTGAGAACCGCACTTAGTTCCATTCCACTTGCATCATACATGAGCTCAAAGGGAAGAGACCAATTTGGAGCCACAATAATCGGTGCGTTACAAGCTTCTCCTTGAATAAATTGAATGCCTTCATACAGTCTCCATCAAAGTCAAACTTGGCTTCCTTTTCAAGAAGCTTGCACATTAGATGGGCTATTTTTGAAAAGTCTTTGATGAATCTACATTAAAAACCTACATGCCCTAAATAGCTTTGCACACCCTTTATGGATATTGGAGGAGGAAATTTGGAAATCACTTCAATTTTGGCTTGGTCAACTTGGATGCCTTGACCTAAGATTTTATGCCTAAGCACAATTCCTTCCTTCACTATAAAGTGGCATTTCTCCCAATTTTGAACATGGTTTGTTTCAACATTCCTTTGGAGTACTTTTCTCAAATGCTCAAGGCATGCTTTAAATGAGTCTCCTACTACAAAGAAATCATCCATGAATACTTCCATTGTGTCCTCCTCCATATCCAAGAAGATTGACAATATAAACTTTTGGACTGTGATCGGGGCATTGAATGACCCAAAAGTTATTCTTTTGAAAGAAAATATGCCATAAGGATAAGTGAAGGTCGCCTTTTCTTGAACCTCAAGTGCGATAGATATTTATTTATACCCGAAATAGCCATCGAGATAGCAATACCAACCTTTCCCCGCTAGTTTATCCAACATTTGATTCATAAATGTCATGGGGAAGTGGTCTTTTTTAGTCTATGAAATTATTTTCTGGTAATCCATACACACCCACCACTATATGATCGACGTTAAAGGGATGAATTCATTTTTCTCATTCGGCACGACGGTGATTCCTCTTTTCTTCGACATATATTGTACTGAGCTAACCCATGTTCTTCGAAGATGGGGTAAACAAACCCGGCATCAAGCCACTAATAATCTCTTTCTTTACAACTCTTGCATAAGAGGTTTTAACCTTTTTTGGTGCTCAACACTCGGTACATATTTGGGCTCCAATTGTATTTTATGAGTGCAAATCCCAGGGCATGCTTAACACATGCAAGTCAGATGGTAAACACGCTATCTAATAGCTTTTATAAACCTTTTCAATACGAAAACCAACACCTTAACTTGCCATACTAAAAAATCCACTGTAATTATCACGAGCAAATTACTATCATTTCCTAAGAAGAAATATCAAATATGAGGAGGGAGAGGCTTAAGTTCAAGCTTTGGGGATCTTCTATGGATGGCTTAGCAGTAGCATTTTCCCGATTCTTCAAGTCAAGATCAAGTTTGTGCTGGTTCTTGGTGTATGACCCAAACCCAGTTAAAGAAGCTACAAATTCATCATGTTCTTCAATATCTTCGCTACTGTAGTTCCATAGGACCACTGTTAATGGCTTACTTCTCAATTCCACCTCCAATGCATTGGTCACCTCATCATCGATTACTTCAATAATCGATATCGCTTTCAAATCCCTCAGTTGTTTCATGGATTTGCACATGTTAAATGTGACCTCATCACCATTGACCCTAAATTTCAATTTACCATATGCCAAATCAACTAGAGCTCTTTCAGTAGCCAAGAAGGACCTACCATGAATAATTGGAACTTCGTGATCTTTCTCACAATCAAGTATTACAAAATCGATGGGGAACATAAATCTATCGACTCAAATAAGCACGTCATAAAGGATTCCCACCGGTCTCTTAATAGAATGATCTGCTATCAATAGCCTCATCGTGGTAGCCTTGGGAGTCCCCAAACCCAACTTGTTGAAAATGGCCAATGGCATTAAATTTAATAAATCACATAAGGCTTTGCCAAATTTGTATACACCAATAGTGCAAGGAATAGTGAATGCCCCAGGTTCCTCTTTCTTCACCACCACATTACTAGTCATAATTGCACTAGAAAAATGGTGCGACATTTCCACCATTTGGAAGTCCATCATTCTTTTTTTTGTCACCAAGTCCTTCCTAAACTTTGAATAATCAAGCATATCGAGCAAAGAATCCAACAAAGAGATGTTGAAAGACAAATTGTTTAACATAGAGAGAAACTTCTTGAATTTAACATCCTTCATTTTCTTTTTGATTTTTTTCGGGTATGGAAAAGGTATTTTGATTGTTGCCTTTGAAACAACCAGGATCTCTACTTGTTTTGGAATATCTTCAATAACCACTTTTTCTTTCTTTTCATTAGCATTTGTATCCTTAACCACTATTGGTTCCCCATCATGTAAGAGTTTGCCTCATCATGATTTGGCTCAAGAGGCTTCTCAACCTCCTTTGTCTTTACACTAGTTTGTTCTTCAATCTCTTCCTCCTCCCTAGGAGCTTTATCAATGTCAACCATCTCATCACCAGGAATTCTCCCACTCCTAGTGAAAATTACCATACAATGAGCATTATCATTCTTGGGATTTATTATCGTGTCACTCAAGAGTCCACCTTTTGGCCATATTTAGGTGGGAAGAGATTTGACTTAATTGGGACTCAAGTTGTTTGCTAGAGGTCTCATCGGAAGTAGTCATTTAGTTCCATGAAGAAAAGTCACCCCTCATTTCTTTGAGGACGTTGTCACTACCTTCAACTTTATTAAGAACTCTTACAAACACATCTTCCAATTTTGTTGCTCTCCGGATCTAAAGAGGTGGACTTTTCGACTTTTTGTCGATCGTGAGGTGGGACATATTTATCACGATGACGATCCTTGTCCCTTTCAATCATGAGGTGGTACATATGTATCACGATCATGATCTTTGTCCCTCAAATCATGATAGATCTCATATTTCTTGTCCCTCTAATCAAGATCACAATCACAGTCTCTCCAACCTCGATCGTTGTCTTGCTAATACCGATATCTATCCTTCCAACCTTGATTCCCACCTTGCCTTTGATAGGTAGGTCAAAAATCCCCCATTTGATTTGATAAAAAGTGAATCTCCTCGTCAAGTGAATCGGCATCATCCTCCTCATAGGCTCGATTTCCTCATGTAGCCATGATGTTAACCATTTTGGAGTTTGATCCCATGGTGAGCTGTGATACAAGATCAAGTCCACAATATGAAGATTTCAGCAACAACAACAAGAAGACCCAACAAACACAAGATTAACAAGTTAAACAACAATGCTAGTGAATCGAAAGAGCCCCACACAGCTTCACTAGACTTCAAGATCTCAAAGACAACAACAACAAGATAATAAAAAGATAGTTAACTTGACATATAATAGTCAAGAGACTAAGAACCCTAACATCAAGAAAGGACCCTAAGATTAATGAATATAAACACCAAGTTCTTACTTAGACCAAGAGGAACTCAATGACCTCAAGATCCTTATTTCTAGCCAAGATACAACACAAGTGTCTCTCTTCTTTGTGGGCTGTTTTGAGAGAGAGAGAGAGAACCCAAAATGTTACAAGTCTTGTGATTCAAAAGTAATAATGAAAGACCACCCCAAATAACCCTAATATGTTCTATTTATGTTACAAGGAAAAATGAAGCAAAATGACTAGCTTGCCCTTTGTCTAGGCTGCCGCCCCTTGGAGTGTAAGTTTATTACACTTCAAGGTCCTTCTTCACACTTAAAAACATTTAGATCCTTTGGAGGCTGAATCACCAACTCACACATTGCCATTTGCATGAACAAGGCTTGGAGTTTTTGTAATTCCCGAGCTTGGCTTCGTGTGAAAGGTCGTGTACTTGTGGAACTTGTCCCACCCGTATCATCCTCTCCATCTTGAGAGGAATTTGACCTCAAATTCAGCATTTGTTCATCGTCAACCGCACCCACGAGAGAGAGATCACAAACGTTGAAAGTGTTGTGTACTTGATATTCCGGTTGAAGGTCAATCTTGTAGGCGTTGTCATTGATTCTCTCAAGTACTTGGAAGGGACCATCACCCCTAGGAATCAATTTGGACTTTCTTTGAGATAGAAACGGATCCTTCCGAAGATGCACCCACACCCAATCTCCCGGTTCAAGAATGAATTTCTTTCTTCCCTTGTTGGCCCTCCTTGCCATGTCTTGGTTTTTCTTCTCAAGTTGAAGTCGCACCTTCTCATGTAACTTCTTCATAGAATCTGCCCGCTTGCTTCCATCTAAGCTAATCATGAGATCACTTGGCAAAGGCGTTAAATCCAAAGGGGTGAGGGGGTTGAGGCCGTATACACACTCAAAGGGAGTCATTCCCGTACTTGAGTGTATGACATGGTTATAGGAAAACTCAATCAATGGTAAGTGCTCTTCCCAAGAAGTCATTTTTCCCTTAACCATGGAACGTAGCATAGCACCCAAAGTCCTATTTACTACTTCCGTTTGGCCATCGGTTTGTGGGTGGCAGGACGTAGAGAACAACAACTTGGTACCAAGCCTACCCCACATGGACTTCCAAAAGTGGCTTAGGAACTTAGAGTCCCTATCACTCACAATGGTCCTCGGGACACCATGCAATCTAACAACATTATCAACAAATAACGAGGCCACGCTAGGGGCATCATCACATTTAGAGCAAGGAATAAAGTGCGCCATTTTAGAAAATCGGTCGACTACAACAAAAATACTATCCCGACCTCGTCGAGTCCTTGGCAGCCCCAACACAAAATCCATAGATATATCAAGCCAAGGACGTAGAGGAGTGGGCAGCGGGGTGTACAACCCGTGAGGTAGGAGCCGACATTTGGCTCTCTTGCATTCTACCCATTGGCCGCAAATCCTAGCCACATCCTTGCGCATTTTAGGCCAATAGAATTGCTCCTCCAATATCCCGAAGGTCTTTTCGACCCCAAAATGAACCATTAGACCGCAATCGTGTGCTTCCCTCACAAACAATTCTCTCCAAGAGCTAGAGGGCACACACAATCGTCTACCTTTAAATAAGTAACCATCAAACTTGGCATAGGGATTTGAACCCCTAGCCGAATTCCACTTGTCCCTACCCAAGTCTTCGCATTCCCTAAAGATAGGAGCAAAGTGAGGGTCCTTGGGATACAACTCTCTTAGACTCTCAAAACCCATCAATTTTGTTGACAAAGTAGACATAAGAGCATGTTTTCTAGACAAAGCATCGGCTACTACGTTGTTCTTAACCTTTTTGTATTGGATTACATAAGGGAAGGTCTCAAGGAACTCAATCCATTTGGCATGCCGTTTGTTAAGCTTGTCTTAGGCCCGAAGATGCTTTAAGGATTCATGGTCCGTTCGGATCACGAACTCCTTAGGCCATAAGTAGTGTTGCCAAGTGGCCAAGGCTCTAATCAAGGCATACAACTCTAAATCATACGTGGAGTAGTTTAGAGTTGCTCCTTTGAGCTTTTCGCTAAAGTAAGCAATGGGTTTCAAATCTTGCATCAAAACAACCCTTATGCCTACTTTACTCGCATCGCACTCGACTTTGAAGGTCTTATCAATGTTGGGCAATTATAACAAGGGTACGGAGATGAGCACTTTCAAGGCTTCAAATGCCTTAGCTTGCTCGACACCCCACTTGAAGGGTTGTTCTTTCCGAATGACCTCGGTCAAGGGGGCGGCTATGGTGCTAAATCCTTTGACAAACCTTCTATAAAAACTAGCCAACCCGTGGAAGCTTCTTACTTCTCCAACGGTTTGTAGGGTTGGCCAATTTTTGATAGCATTTATCTTGGATTCATCCACTTCGACCCCTCTTGAACTAACAACAAAACCCAAGAAAACAACTTCATTAAAGCCAAAAGAGCACTTTTCCAGATTTGCATACAATTTTTCCTTTCTAAGGACATCAAGCACACATTGTAAATGCATCACATGCTCTTCTAAAGACTTACTATACACCAAGACATCATCAAAATAGACAACAACAAACTTTCCAATAAATGGCCTCATCACATGATTCATTAGCCTCATAAAAGTACTTGGAGCGTTTGTTAGGCCGAAAGGCATAACCATCCATTCATAGAGACCAAACTTGGTCTTGAAGGCGGTTTTCCATTCATTACCGTGTTGCATTCTTATTTGGTGATAGCCACTCCTTAAATCAATCTTGGAAAACAAACATGAACCATTCAACTCATCTAGCATGTCATCTAATCGAGGAATAGGGTGGCGATATTTTACCATAATTTTGTTGATGGCTCGGCAGTCCACACACATGCGCCACATTTCGTCTTTTTTGGGCACTAATAGCATCGGAACCGCACACGGACTCATGCTCTCCTTGACATACCCTTTGTTGAGGAGCTCCTCAACTTGACGTTGCAATTTCTTGGTGTCCGTAGGGTTGCTCCTATAAGCCGACTTGTTTGGCAATTGTGATCCAGGCACAAAGTCAATTTGGTGCTCAATTCCCTGAAGCGGGGGCAATCCTTGCGGAAGTTCCTTAGGAAATACATCCTCATAATCCTTCAACATACAAGAAATCAAAGGGGAAATGGAAGAATTAGTGGGGTTAGTATTAAAACAACGAGCCAAGAGTAACATAGGCATGTCCTCATCATGATCCATGAAGAGTTCCTTCTTCCTAACCAACATCACCATGTTTTTCGTCCCCTTTACCGTTGAGGCAGCCTTAGATGACCCCTCTGCCCCACCTATGGAACTCCCTCCCTTCTCTCCCTTTTCGGATTCCTTTCCCTTTTCCTTCAATTCTCTCATCCTTTGATGCCACTCATTTACTTGGGAAGGCGAAAGAGGATGAAGTGTAACCTTTCGGCCATCCTTCTCAAGTGTATATCGATTGGACCTCCCATCGTGTTTGGTAGACCTATCATATTGCCAAGGCCTACCTAGCAACAAGTGACATGCTTGCATTGGTATCACGTCACAAAGCACTTCATCGTGGTAGTTTCCCACCTTAAACCATATCACACATTGCCTTGCGACTCTTAATTCACCACAATCATTCAACCATTGTAACTTGTAAGGACTAGTGTGCGGGGTAGTTGGTAACTTCAAGAAATTTACCATAGCATTACTTACAACATTCGTACAACTACCACTATCAATCACCAAGGTACACACACTCCCCTTTACAAGACACTTGGTATGGAATAGATTTTCCCTTTGGCTTGGGTCATCTATTGCCTTACAAATCATGACGCGCCTAACCACAAAATTTGGAACCACACACTCCCCTTCTTGCGGATAAACATCTTTACCATCATCACCATCATCATCATGTGGTCCATCATCGGTTTCCTCTCTATCTTGAGGCTCGGCCTCATCTTCTCCCCTTTCAGGGCCCACCTCCTCACCAAGGTAATACACTCTCCCTTTCTGTAGGATCACATTGCGTCGGTTTGGACATTCAGTGGCCTTATGCCCCCAACCGTGGCACTTGAAACATTGGAATCCCTTTGGGTTAGGATACTTGTGAGCCTCCGGTTTTGGAGGAATTTTGTGGACTGTTTTGGGCTCGGGCAGCCTTGTAGTGACGGGTTGGTCCTTGTTTTTAGGCCAACCCGAGGGGGCTTGTCCCCTTGCCTTGAAAGATGATCTCTCTTTAAGTTCCCTTTCAATCTCAAGAGCCACTTGGAAAATACCATCAATGGTTTCAAAGTTTTAAATGAGTGGAGATCTCTTTGTTCAACCCACACTTGAACCGGATGATGTCGTGACTGATTTGCTCCCCACGATGATCAAGTTTCAACATGAGTTGTTGAAACTCATCAAAATATGCCAGCGCATGTTACCTTGACGCAAGTCGTACAATCTAGCAAGCAACTCATGGCGATATCTCTCGGGAAGGTATCGTTGCCTCATCAAATACCTGAACCGATACCAAGGTGGTGGCTGCCCATCAATGAGTTCATTACCAAACCGCTTGACATACTCCCACCAAGTGTTAGCATAACCCTTGAAATGAGCTATAGCATAGCAACCCTTCTTTTCTTCTGAGATATCATTAACTTGGAAAACTTTATCACAAGCCGATTCCCAAGCTAAGTAGGACTCGGGATCACTTTCACCCTTAAAGATGGGTAGGTTCAACTTGATGGTGTTGATGCCTACATCTCTCTCTTGGTGTCGGTGTCCCCTATCTCCATACCCTCGGTATCTCCTTGGATCTCCACGACCCCCTCTTATCTCCTCCTCCCTCATGTAAGCATCATCAAAGGCTCCATATCCTTCATACTCCTCTCTACCATATCTTTCAAAGGGGGCTGGCCGGTCTTGGGCATTTTGGACTTGATTCGGAAGAATTGAATTTTGTGGCCTTTGGTTTAATGGAGCTTGGAATGGAGGGTTCGGATTTAGTGGAGGTACTTGACGTCCAAATCCCTCTTGTGGAACTTGAGGAGTTGGAAATGTATTGGTCTAGTGGGGTCACGGTTTGGAGGGAAAAAGCTGGTTTGGCTTGAGGCATTTAGTGGAGCTTGAGGTGCATTTAGCATTTGGTGGACTGTTTCG
Organism: Capsicum rhomboideum; assembly: GCA_031232105.1. Classification (NCBI taxonomy): domain Eukaryota; kingdom Viridiplantae; phylum Streptophyta; class Magnoliopsida; order Solanales; family Solanaceae; genus Capsicum; species Capsicum rhomboideum. The sequence continues at coordinate 79,360,442 of CP124709.1, read as the reverse complement.
GGGGTGATGGTTGCGGAGGAAGTCCTATCATGCCCATTGGTAGAAACATGTAGAGGAGTAGAAGGACGAGAGTTCCTTTGACTCTCCACTTGTTCTAATCTCCCACTAATAGTCGACACTTCACCCTTTATCACTGCCAAGTCCCCTCTCACGGCCCCAAACTCCGTATTCAACCTTTCAAGTGTCCGGGTAACGGCCTCAAGAGTGACCCTCATAGAGTCAAGTGCATTAGTATCCACGTTATGGGACGTGGTCCCTTCCATTGTCAAGGTATTATACTCTTTGGATCACCTCACGCTCGAGTTCCACAAGTGTTGTAGATTGGCTAGTAACCGTGAATCCTTTAAGGTATGAGTAAGCTCTTATCCGGAGTGGATTCTTGTTTGAAGACTCAAAGAATTCTTGTCGGACTAGAACCAAAATCAGCAACGTATTCAAAAGAGAAAAGGCACTCAAGTAATCGTTGACATGAACAAACGGATTCAAAGGACTAATTGACAACCTAGTAGGAATGTACTAGTTTGTTAATTAGTTCTAGAACCAAATAGGAAAACCAAGAATCAACAATTTGCAACTAGAAGAATATCCAAAGTTGAGCTTATTAGTGACATGGCAGCATGCAAATGGGTCTTGGGCCCACACATTTTTTTTTTTTTTTGTTACAAATCTAAAATTTTAAGATTTCACACAACTTGTAATGGATGACAATGGTTTTGGAGGGAAGGTAAAGTCTTGTACTCTTTTTCAACTTTTCAAACTCAAAAAGGTAAGATTTGACTATACTAATCCCACAAAACAAGGTTCCGTGTTTTAAGGAAAAAGTGGTTGTCAAGTCTAGGAAGAGATGTGATACAAGACAAATGGCCATCATAACTTTTGATGGCATCATTCGTGGCCAACACGTGGAGAATCTGATTTTGGACACATAATAAAGCAAATTCGTGTGTGGAAGGTTGCTTGGAGGCTTGCCTTGATGACTACCCGAGGCTCCAAAGAATTGCAAGGGTTGAAGTGTGAAGAAGGAGTCCTTACACTCCATGATCGCCCCTTATTAAGGGTGTTTTGGTCTTTTTGTGCCTTTTCTTTACACTCCATAGGAGCCTCTTTTCATTAAGGGTAGTTTGGTCATTTGATGTAATAGCTATAAATAGGCTTCATTAGTCTTATTTTCTAGTTAGTTCATTATGGATATTTGAAAGACTTCTTCTTCTCTCTTTGAGAATGTAGTGTAGGGCTTGGAAAGGCCAACTAGTGTAGGGCTTGGAAAAGCCATTATTGATCCTTGCTTAGAAACGGTAGTTGTAAGGCGGAGTTGATTCCCTTAGCGGTCACCATATGATGCAAGAAACAAAGAGGCGGAAACTAAGAAGAACAAAGGAAATAAAGAAACAAGATAAACAAATATAAAAGGGATAGAAAGGTAGACACAAAAGTGGAATCAAAGGCAACCAATTCTATAAAAAGAAGAGACCTCCTTCAAATATCCAAATAAGCACCTAAACCTATGAGAAAGACCTCAAGGGAATTAGATTCCCAAGCAACCCTTCTTTCTAAACTTGAAACAATCAAAAGCTTCAACAAGCTCTCAAACTCTCAAAAGAGTATTTAATATTCAACATTCATCAAGATAATCTACCCTAAAATGAGCTATTCTCCCTTATTTATAGCCTACACTAATAATTACAAAAATACCCTTAATGAAATAAGGGTCTTCTTTAGCATGAGGCTTGGATATCAAGAATAGTCACTTTACGTCTATAGCCTCTTTCTTCCCTTTTTGCCTTTCTTTCTTGTACTTCCACTTTAGCATATTCTCGAGCTTTAACTCTTTATTCCATGATAATGATGAGGATCGGCTTGCACCATTCTCCCTTTCTTGAAAAGGATTCGTCCTCGAATCCAAACCTAGCAAAACCATAAGGAAGACAAACAAGAACAAGGGCCTCATAGCATGAGGATTAGCACAAGGGTTAATAAATTCACCAACACGCCAAGGATGCATAAACTTGTTATATAACCAAACATCAACTTGTCTCATGAAGAAGAAATCTTCACATGTAGCACAAAGTACTTGGCTAGTCCAAGGATCAATAATTAAAGATATCATCAAGGAACCAATAGGTTTGAAACACCAACTAGGTATGCACACATTGGTTCTATACACAAAGCACAAATGATCTTCTATTTCAAGACAAAACCATTTTTGAGATAGATCCATGGCCAACTCCCACACATGCAAAGTGTCACCGGGGTCAAAAGGAAAGATTACCCATGCATCTTGATCAAGAAAACAACCATTTTCCCCAAATAAACTCCTATCAATATACGACGCACCCTCCCCACAAGAATGAACATCATCATATGCAAATAGATAGTAAAGAAAGGTATCATGCAAAACAACTTCATCTAAGGTGTCCTCACGTGTAAGATCACTAGAAGACTCAAGAATATCAAGTATACTATCAAGAATTGGAACACTCAAAGAAGAAGTAGCAATTGATGAACACACATCACCTTCCTTCTCAACATCCCATAGTGGGTTATCATACAAAGTATAGCTCTCATGAATAGCTACATTACAATCACTCTTCACACCACTAGGCACCAAACTAGGAGGGATCTCATCATCATCAAACAAGATATTATACTTAAAGTGAGAAGAATCAATGAAAGATGGAGAATTAAAGCATGTAATCTCATTCTCAAAAAGACAAATGTCATCTTTTAAGGCAGTTTCAAGCACATGAGTTCTATGAGCAAAACAAACAATAGGATCTTCAATAAAAGATATGCGCAAAGAGTCACTCCTACTCAATTGATCAACTTCATCAATATTACCACTAACTTGACGCTCAATAAGAACATCACAAGATCCCTCAAGTAGTGTACTACACGCAAAAGCTAGTTGATCAATACCAATATCACTTGATAATGAACTATCATTCAAAACACATGTATCAACACTAGGTGGACACAAATTGATCGTACTAGAAGAATCAATTCGGTTATCAATAGGATCAACTAGTGTATCCACATTCTCAACAAGCACATTATCAAAACATGGCAAAGAATCACATGACAATGTACTATCATTCAAGTCACAAGTGTCAACACTAGGTGGACACAAATCGATTTCACAAGAAGAATCAATTCGGTCATCAATAGGATCAACTAGTGTATAAACACTCTCAACATAGATGTTATCACTATGTGGCAAAGAATTATTAAGTGCACATAAAGGCAAGCTATCACTCACACTTTGTTCATTTGAAAATTCGAAAGTGTCAAGTTTAGCTATTTTACCTTGAAGCTCACAAGAAAGGTCTTCTTTACCTTGGGATGAGAATCCCCTCAATGCATTGGTACACTCTTCAAGTCCGTGATGAGGATTAGGGAAAATTGGTGGAAAGATAAGTTGCAATCGATTAATTCGAGTACTCAACCGATACAACCGTCCTTCCATTCTGGTAGAGAGAGTGGTGAACAAGTTTAACAATTCACCCAAAGTTGGTTCCCCGATGGGAACTTGGTTTTTCTTTTCATGACCTTCCATTGTTACCTATTTAAGACACTCAACCAAAGCAAGCAAACATGTTAGGTTAGTTAAAATAGACTCACAATCACTCAAGAATCGCACCTTTATTTGTCTCACAAATTGCTTCGGCCAATGATTGCATCTTGTTTAGTCCAATGAGTTGCAAGGGTCCAATCTCTACTTGAGATCAAGAATGGATTCTTGTTGACTCGAGAAAGAAAGTGCAAAAGCTAAGGACGAGAACCAAGAAGTTTTCAAGAGAAAATAAAGAAGAAAAGCTAAAAGAAAGTAGCACAAAAAAAAAACGGACTCAAAGAAAACTAAGCAACAAAAGTAGAAAAATTACTTGTTGCTTAATTTGATGAATCAAAGAAATGATTTGATGTTTAAAACTAGTTAACAAGTGATTAAAGATGTTAATTACTTGTTAAATAGTTGAGGGATCGAAAGAGAAAGAGAACAAAAAAAGAAACACGAAATTTGGACACTTAGAAAATTTTTTAGGTCCAAAAAACTTTAGGACCCCCAAAAAAAAACTAAGTGTCAAAAACCTGCATTTTCAGCTCTCTGAAACTGTCCCACACGCGCTGCTGACGTGGCATGATGACGTGGCATTTTTTTTTTTTTTTTTTTTTTTTTTTTTTTTTTTTTTTTGCAAATTTTTTTTTTTTTTTTTTTTTTTTTTCCACCAATGGACCTACAAACACTTTGACCAACTTTGACCTCAAAATTTTTGGATCAAAGTGTACTTTTTCTACCTTCTTCTTCAAGAACAATATGAAGATGCTCAAGAACACAAGAAAAAAAACTTCAATCTTCAAATGCTCATAACTTCTTCGTTTTTGCTCTAAATTCAATGAAATTTTCGCCCACGTGTTCCTTTCAATGCCACGAATAAACCCCACTAATTTTTAGCTTTCAAAATCAAGCCAAAAATAAATCCACTTTTCAAAATCCACAAAGTTTCAAAAGCTCAAAACTCTTTAATGGTATCTTCAATTCTACAACTCCGAATTGAACGAAATTTGAGATCTAGACTCACAAGATACTAGGGAATCAAGATCTAGCATCAAAAACAACAAATCAAAACAAAAAAAAATCGGTTTTTTTTTTTTTTTTTTTTTTTTTGATTTTCAAGATAACAATCCCAAGATTGATTTTGTTGGAACAAAATCAAACCTTGCTCTGATACCAAATGATGCAAGAAACAAAGAGGCGGAAACTAAGAAGAACAAAGGAAATAAAGAAACAAGATAAACAAATATAAAAGGGATAGAAAGGTAGACACAAAAGTGGAATCAAAGGCAACCAATTCTATAAAAAGAAGAGACCTCCTTCAAATATCCAAATAAGCACCTAAACCTATGAGAAAGACCTCAAGGGAATTAGATTCCCAAGCAACCCTTCTTTCTAAACTTGAAACAATCAAAAGCTTCAACAAGCTCTCAAACTCTCAAAAGAGTATTTAATATTCAACATTCATCAAGATAATCTACCCTAAAATGAGCTATTCTCCCTTATTTATAGCCTACACTAATAATTACAAAAATACCCTTAATGAAATAAGGGTCTTCTTTAGCATGAGGCTTGGATATCAAGAATAGTCACTTTACGTCTATAGCCTCTTTCTTCCCTTTTTGCCTTTCTTTCTTGTACTTCCACTTTAGCATATTCTCGAGCTTTAACTCTTTATTCCATGATAATGATGAGGATCGGCTTGCACCACCATAAGAGTTTGGTGTTGTTATTGCGGGTCTTAGGGGTCTTATCGTTTAATACACGGTTTGGTTCCTTATTCTTGTAATCTCGTATGTCAAGCTATCTATCCTTTTTTTTTGGAATCTTGTTAAGCTTGTGTTTATAATCTTGAAGCCTAGTGAAGCCGTGTGGGGCTCTTTCGATTCACTAGCACTTGTTGTTCAACTTGTTGTTCTCGTGATAGTTGTTCATCTTGTTGTTGTTGCTGAAATTTCGTATTGTGGGTTTGATCTTGTATCAAGATGTGTGCAAGTCTTCTTTCACTAACAACTTTATGACTTTTGTCTAACAACATGAACTCAACTTTCAACAAGATGAACAAGTTTATAAGATGAACATCTCAACAATCCCAACACCTTCATGAATACAACATCAACTTCTTCAAGAACATAACACAAAACCACCAATTTCTTGACATATAATATTCAAGAGACTAAGAACCCTAACATCAAGAAAGGACCCTAAGACTAATGAATATAAACACCAAGTTCTTACTTAGACCAAGAGGAACTCAATGACCTCAAGATCCTTGTTTCTAGCCAAGATACAACACAAGTGTCTCTCTTCTTTGTGGGCTGTTTTGAGAGAGAGAGAGAGAACCCAAAATGTTACAAGTCTTGTGATTCAAAAATAATAATGGAAGACCACCCCAAATAACCCTAATATGTTCTATTTATATTACAAGGCAAAATGAAGCAAAATGACTAGCTTGCCCTTTGTCTAGGCTGCCGCCCCTTGGAGTGTAAGTTTATTACACTTCAAGGTCCTTCTTCACACTTAAAAACATTTAGATCCTTTGGACGCTCAATCACCAACTCACACACAACCATTTGCATGAACAAGACTTGGAGTTTTTGTAATTCCCAAGCTTGGCTTCGTGTGAAAGGTCGTGTACTTGTGGAACTTGTCCCACCCGTATCAAGCTGTATTGCCTAACAGTACAAATACTACAAGTATAATACAAGAATAAGAATAACTACATATGAATATCTAAAAGAAGGCTAAATTACACAACTATCAAGCAACACAAGTGAAATGCAAATGATGCAATGCAACGGTATGATAAGGATAAAACGTCTCAATATAACCTCGTATGCACCTTATGAGCATAAGCTTCCAGAATAGGATCCTTGGGGGGTTTGCGACCCATATACTATCATAATCTCATATCTCTATAAACCTTACTGGCACATCCCTCGGTCAAGGCATATTATAACTGTTTCATTTTTTTAAAAAATCTGTATTTCTCTATGGTACCAATTCCATATAAATAGATGAATGAAATGAGGATGCATGATAATAACCAAAACAATATCATGTAATGTATCAACTCAATGATGGTATAAATGAGCTCAAATCTCCTCAAATCTCAATAAATCATGATATAAATCATCACATGGCACCATAGTAATAAAGATTCATGTAAGACATTAATAATATCAATTCAAGCCCCCACTCGGACATCACAATAATAATAATAATAATAATAATAATAAAGGAAAATAATGCTCAAACAAGACTAGTACCAGCCCACACACGGGCATCGCAAAAAAATAATCTCTCAAGTCAATAATAACATTCACATAAGCCCCCATATGGACGATAAAAAAATAGTCTCAAAATTTGGATCTCACAATAAAATCCCCCGACCTATAGCATACTTTACAAGACTGGTTAACTACTCAGCCCGGTCTAAAGGAAGTTAAGCCATAACCTACATCAAAAATTGAAACATGAGTGTGGACCCTTCAATAAGGAGCTTTCCCTTTTGGTTTAGTCTCAGAATGAACACAATCTATCAAAAACCTAATCTGCAGGTGATGCTAGCATAGAAGGTACACGTCCTTTCACACGGAGTCAAGCAAGGGAACTCCAAGGTCTACAAAGGATGCTTATGCAAAAGGGGACTTGGGAGAAGCCCGAAGATTGTCAATGGAGAATCTACAATGTGTGGAAGAATCAAAGGGGTGAAGCGGATGAAGAAAAGGGGGTCATTGGTGCAAGCGGCTAGATTTTAAATTCAAGAATTCACAACAAGATGACCCAAACAAGGCCCTTGTCTCTCATTAAGGGCATATTTGTAATAACTAGTTGTCTTTATTTCTTTAGTATAAATAGGATAATTCCTTATTTGGCATGGTAGATTTTGATGAATATTGAACAATATTGTTAAATTTTAGTCTTCTTCTTAGCATATTCCCTTAAGGAATTAGTGGTTAATTAGTGAGTGATTAGTTGGTGGAATCTTAAAATTGGTGTTGAACTTCTTTGGTTTGGATTAATTCGAGGATTACCCATTTGTGGTATTTGGTTTGCTTAATTTGTTCAAACTAGGGTTTGTGTTTGGGTGTTGAAATCAATTGGGAGGTGAGGGTATCAAGCCCCTTGTTGCCCATACTTTCAATACTTAGATATTAATCCACATATCCTTCTTTTCTTTTCTTTTATTCTTGTTCTTCCCTCTTTGATTTGTTATCATTTTGGTATCAAGAGCCTAGGTTTAGGTTTGTTTCCACAAATCTACCCTTGGGATTTTGATTTCTTCAAAAATCCAAAAAAAAAAAAATGAAATTTTTTTGTTTTGATTTGTTGTTTTTGAAACTAGATCTTGATTCTATAGTGACTTGTGAGTTTAAATCTCAAATTTCATTCAATTCAGAGTTATAGAAGAGAAGTTGCCATTGAAGGGTTTGAAGCTTTTGAAACTTGGCCAATTTTAAAAAGTGGGTTTATTTTTGGCTTGGTTTTGAGGGCTAAGAGTTAGTGGGGTTTGTTCAGGGTGTGAAAATAAACGTGTTGGTGAAAATTTCATTGAATTTGGTGCAAGAACGAAGAAGTTATGAAGATGTGAAGATTGAGGTTTTTGTTGGTGTTCTTGAGCATCTTCATCTTGTTCTTGAAGAAGAAGATAGGAAAATTACACTTTGATCCAAAATCTTCAAGTCAAAGTTGGTCAAAGTGTTTGTAGGTCAAAAAAAAAAAATCCACGTCAGCATACCACGTCAGCAGGCGCGTGGGGCACAGTTTCAGAGAGCTGAAAAATCTCAGGTTTCCAACACTTAGTTTTTTTTTTGGGTCCTAAAGTTTTTTGGACCTAAAATTTTTTCTAAGTGTCCAAACTCCGTGATTCTTTTTCCTACGCTTTCTTCTTTCGATTTCTCAACTATTTAACAAGTAATTAAAATCTTTAATCACTTGTTAACTAGTTTTAAAACATCAAATCCTCTCTTTGATTCATCAAAATTAAACAACACAAGTAATTTTTCTACTTTTGTTACTTAGTTTTTTTTGAGTCCGTTTTCTTTCGTGCTTCTTTTCTTCTACTCTTCTCATCTTAATTCGTAGATAAACTTCTTGATTCAAGTACTTCTACCTTCTATCCAGTCGTCCTTCTTTCAAAAGTCACAAGAATCCACTCAACCACAAAGGATAGGTGCTCTTGAATCGATCAAGCAAAGCTAGTTCACTACCAATCTTGAGACGATGCTTTAGGAGGTGAGTTGAGAGTTTACATACGAGTGACGTGAGGCTTTTTCTACTAATATTGTTGGTTGAGTTTTGTAGGTACCATGTAGAATGCGAGTCCAAGTGGTGAAGCTTCAAACCCCATCATGGAGGCTATCACCCACCTCACCAAACAAATTGCGAAAATGAGTGGAAGAATGGGAGGTATAGAGGAAAAGTTGGTACGGGTTGAGAGAGGGAAATCACTTCAAGTCAAAAATGAGGAGATGAGGAGGGCATCGGTGCAATACACCACCATTACTCCGGGGCAAGCTCATGAATTATGTTACCCTCCACCACATCAAACCCAAAAGTTCCAACAACCCACCTTCAAAACGAACAACACTCCAAATTTTCCAAGACAACCTACACCATACCCCCATCCACAACCCTATCATCCTCCACAAGAGAACTGATTTCTTGTGGACAACCAAGTTTGAAACCAAACTCCAATCCGAAACACATCAAATGCATCCATACATGATTCCCACATATCACCTCCACAAAATGCACCACGAATGCCATACCAAGACTACCAATACCAAAACCCTCTTTATGATGAAATAAATGATGAGCTCAATAATGATGAATTTTGGGAGCATGGAGGAAGGGGTGGTTATGGAGTACCAAGGGAAGGGTTCCGACCTCGGGAATTGAGGTGGGGCCAAGGCATGGGAGGTCAAGAATACGGAAATAGAGGAGATAGAATAGAAAATAGAGGAGATAGAATGGGATATAGAGGTGATAGAAAGGGAGTTAGAGGAGATAGGTTTGGGGAGAGGAATGATCAAGATCGAGGCTTGAACACTATCAAGGTCACACTTCCAAGGTTCAAAGGAAGTAGTGACCCCGATGAGTTCTTGGAATGGAAAGTTCAAAGTGAGCGGATCTTCCTTACAAATAATATTTTAGAAACTTTGAAGGCAAAGTATGCTCTTACACAATTCGAAGGGTATGCCTCAACTTGGTGGGAGTCCAAGAGGCGGGAAAGGGAGAGCCATCACAACTATGAGTTGCCTACGTGGCTAGAATTGATTACACTTATGGAGATGAGGTACTTGTCTCCTAACTACTACCAAGAAGTGCTCAAGAAGGTGTATATGTTGAGGCAAGGTTCCAAAGGTGTGGAAGAGTATTATAATGAGTTTGAAAACTTGAGAATGAAGTCTAAACTTGAAGAAAGCTTGGAATGTACGGTGATTCGATTCGTGGCCAATTTGAGGTATGATATTCTAAAGCCTTTGAAACTTAAACACTATGATACTCTTGAAGCGGCCTTTCATGATGCCTCAAAGGTCGAGATGAATTTGAAAGAAGAAAAGTCCTACAAGGCCAAGAATACTTCCACATCCACATGGGACAAGAGTAGGGATAATTGGAAGGCGACATCTTCTAAAGGGCAATCTAAGGGTGTTGGTCAAGATACTCAAGTCAAGTTTGATTACAAGTCCAAGACAAATGAGAAGCCACAAGGAGGTAACTATGTCAAACCCAACTTTCCTCAACCTTCTACCATTCAATGCTTTAGATGCCAAGGAAGGGGACATGTTGCTAGTGAGTGCCCCAATAGAAGAACAATTGTTGCACTTCGGGATAGGTATAGAACCGAGGATGAGGAAGAGGGTGTTGAAAAGAGTGAGAAGGAGGGAGACAAAAGTTAGGAAGAGGGAGATGCTTCGAGGGATGAAGAAGAAAGGTTGGATGAGAGGGTGAATTTTGCTTGCTTCCTTGAAAAGGAAAGACCTTTACTTGATAGTGATGAAGAATTGAAGGTGAATACCAATCTTTCTTGCGTTGTGAGGCACATCATGGGGGCCCTTTCCAAAGAAGAACTTGATCAACGAGAGAATTTATTCCATGCTAGGTGCAAAATCCAAGACAAGGTGTGTTATTTGATTATTGATAGTGGGAGTTGCACCAATGTAGTAAGTAGTTCTTTGGTTGAGCGTATGCAAATTCCAACAAGAAAACACTCCAACCCTTACAATCTACAATGGCTCAATGAGAGTGGAGAGATGAAAGTCCTCAAACAAGCAAGTATCCGACTTAGTATGGGCAAGTATAATGAGGAGTTGATTTGTGATGTTGTGCCTATGTTGGCATGTCATATATTGTTGGGATGACCATGGCAATTTGATAGATATGTTGTGCACCCCGGAAGATCCAACAAGTATGCTTTTGTGATTAAAGGTAAGAATTATGTGCTCGCACCTCTCACTCCATATCAAGTGAGTGAGGACTATAAGGCTATGAAGGAACTTCGAGAGAGGATAAGGGTGGACGAGGTGAGGAGTGAGGGTGAAAGCTCCACCAATGTTCCAAAGGAAGGAAGTGACTTGGCTAAGAACAAGAAGAACATGTGTATGATAGCCAAGCCAAGCAAGTGTCTCAAGGGTGTGGATGAGGAATGCTTTCTAGTGTGCCTTTTCAACACCAATCTTTTGTTGCATGCTAATCAAGATACTAGCCCTTTGCCTAGTATTGTTTCTTCTCTTTTGCAGGACTATAATGATCTATTTTCGGAGGAGATGCCTAAGGGATTACCACCCTTGAGGGGAATTGAGCACCAAATTGATTTTATATCGGGTTCATAAATTCCAAATCGGCCTGCCTATAGAAGCAATCCGGAAGAAACCAAGGAACTACAAAGTCAAGTGGAAGAACTTCTTGAGAAGGGGTTGATCAAAGAAAGCCTAAGGCCTTGTGCCATACCGGTAATCCTTGTTCCCAAAAAGGCTGGCACTTGGAGGATGTGCATTGATTGTAGAGCCGTGAACAAGATTACAATCAAGTATAGGCATCCAATTCCTAGACTTGATGACATGTTAGATGAATTGTGTGTCTCAAGTGTCTTCTCAAAGATTAATCTTCGAAGTGGCTATCATCAAATTCGCATGAATCCGGGTGATGAATGGAAAACGGCTTTCAAGACGAAGTTTGGGTTGTATGAATGGCTTGTCATGCCATTTGGGTTGACAAATGCTTCAAGTACTTTCATGAGGTTGATGAACCATGTTCTCAAACCTTTCATCAACAAGTTTGTGGTGGTATATTTTGATGACATCCTTGTGTATAGTAAGACAATTGAAGAGCATGTGATCCATTTGAGGCAAGTGTTTGATGTTTTGCTACAAGAAAGGCTCTTTGCTAATCTCAAGAAGTGCTCATTTTGCGTTGAGAAAGTCATCTTTTTAGGTTTTGTGGTTAGTGCAAATGGTATTGAATTTGATGAAGAAAAGGTAGAATCCATCAAGTCATGGCCAACTCCAACTAATGCAACCGAGGTAAGAAGCTTTCATGGGTTGGCAAGCTTTTACCGACGATTTGTGAAGGGTTTTAGTTCAATTACTTCTCCTTTGACCTAATTGATCAAAAAAGATGTACCTTTTGTGTGGGGGGATGAGCAAGAGAAGTCCTTCCAAGCCTTGAAATTGATATTGAGTTCCTCACCATTACTTCAACTACCCAACTTTGATAAAGCTTTTGAGATTGAATGTGATGCTTCGGGTGTTGGTATAGGTGGTGTATTGATGTAAGAAGGGAAACCATTAGCTTACTTTAGCGAAAAACTAAAGGGGGCTTCTCTTAGGTACTCAACTTATGACAAGGAGTTGTATGCCCTTGTGCGGGTTTTGGCTCATTGGCAACTCTAGTTGTGGGTAAAAGAATTCATAATAAGGACCGATCATGAGTCTTTTAAACACCTCAAGGGGCAATCCAAGTTGAATAAGCGGCATGCTAAATGGGTTGAGTTTATTGAAACCTTCCCATATGTGATCAACTACAAGCAAGGAAAGGAGAATGTGGTGGCAGATGCTCTATCAAGAAGGTATGTTTTGGTCAATGCTTTAGCTTCTAAGATGATGGGATTTGAAAGCTTGAAGGGATTCTATGCTATGGATTTCGACTTCAAGGATACTTTTGAAAGTCTTCATCAAGGGAAGTGGGTTGATAGCTTTCAATTGGTTGATGGTTTTTTGTTCAAGGATGGGCGGGTTTGGGTACCCATGAGTTCATGGAGAGAGTTGTTCGTCAAAGAGGCACATAGTGGTGGTTTGATGGGACACTTTGGGATACCCAAGACACTTGACATTCTCATGAAGCAATTCTATTGGCCCAAGATGAAGCATGATGTGGAGCGGGTTTGTGGACAATGTCTAGATTGCAAGCAAGCCAAATCCATAACTGGGCCTCAAGGTAAGTACACTCCTCTTCCTATTCCTAGTGGTCCATGGATGGACATTTCTATGGATTTTGTATTAGGACTTCCTAGGACTAAGAGAGGACATGATAGCATATTCGTGGTAGTGGATAGATTTTCTAAAATGACTCATTTTATTCCATGCCATAAGTGTGATGATGCATCTCATGTTGCCTCCTTGTTTGTCATTCATGTACTTAAATTGCATGGAGTCCCTCAAACCATTGTGAGTGATAGGGATTCCAAATTTCTTAGCCATTTTTGGAAGAGTCTTTGGGGTACACTTGGTACCAAACTTATGTTTTCTACTTCTTGCCACCCCCAAATAGATAGGCAAACCGAGGTAGTCAATCGTACTCTTAGTAACATGCTTAGGTGTATGATTAAAGGAACCCCAACTACTTGGGAAGACCATTTACCCTTGATTGAACTTGCATATAACCGGTCTTTCCATTCCTCTATTGGGATGTCTCCATTTGAAGCATGTTATGGTTTTAATCCTTTGTTTCCATTAATCATGACTCCTTTGTCTAGTAATGTTGTTGTAAGCCTAGATGCCAAGCAAAGGGAAAGAGAGATGATGAACATTCATTCTAAGGTAAGAGAGGCCATCGAAAAGAATAATTCCAAAGTGGCCATGAGGAAGAATCGTGGGAGAAAGGAGGTGATCTTCAACCCGGATGATTGGGTATCGTTCCATTTCCGAAAGGAAAGGTTCCCACAAGTCTGAAGAGGGAAGCTAAGTCCAAGGGGACATGACCCTTTCAAAGTGCTCAAGCGGATCAATGATAATGCCTACATGGTTGACTTGTCGGGGAAGTACAAAGTTCATAATGTGTTTAATGTTAGTGATCTATCTCCTTGTGTTGTAGGTGAACCTTTGGATTCGAGGACGAATCCTTTTCAAGAAGGGGAGAATGATGCTAGCATAGAGGGCACACGTCCTTTCACACGGAGTCAAGCAAGGGAACTCCAAGGTCTACAAAGGATGCTTATGCAAAAGGGGACTTGGGAGAAGCCTGAAGATTGTCAATGGAGAATCTACAATGTGTGGAAGAATCAAAGGGGTGAAGCGGATGAAGAAAAGGGGGTCATTGGTGCAAGTGGCTAGATTTTAAATTCAAGAATTCACAACAAGATGACCCAAACAAGGCCCTTGTCTCTCATTAAGGGCATATTTGTAATAACTAGTTGTCTTTATTTCTTTAGTATAAATAGGATAATTCCTTATTTGGCATGGTAGATTTTGATGAATATTGAACAATATTGTTAAATTTTAGTCTTCTTCTTAGCATATTCCCTTAAGGAATTAGTGGTTAATTAGTGAGTGATTAGTGGTGGAATCTTAAAATTGGTGTTGAACTTCTTTGGTTTGGATTAATTCGAGGATTACCCATTTGTGGTATTTGATTTCCTTAATTTGTTCAAACTAGGGTTTGTGTTTGGGTGTTGAAATCAATTGGGAGGTGAGGGTATCAAGCCCCTTGTTGCCCATAATTTCAATACTTAGATATTAATCCACATATCCTTCTTTTGTTTTCTTTTATTCTTGTTCTTCCCTCTTTGTTCGTTATCATTTTCGTATCAAGAGCCTAGGTTAAGGTTTGTTTTCACAAATCTTAATCTTGAGATTTTGATTTCTTCAAAAATCCAAAAAAAAAAAAAAAAACCAATTTTTTTTTTGTTTTGATTTGTTGTTCTTGACACTAGATCCTGATTCTATAGTGTTTTTTGAGTCTAAATCTCAAATTTCGTTCAAATCGGAGTTGGAAAAGTGAAGTTACCATTAAAGAGTTTTCAAGCTTTTGAGTTTTTAAAACTTGAAAAGTGGGTTTGTTGATTAAGGAGAAATTGAGGCTTAAAATTCATTGGGGTTTGTTCTCTAAGTCGTAGGGAAGCTACTCCTAAATTTTGAGCCAATTTCTAGTTGATTTGGGTGTGCTAGGGTTGGTGTTTTTTTTTGGTGTTCTTGGTGTTCTTGAACACCTTCATATTGTTCTTGGAGAAGAAGAGAGAAGAAGTACACTTTGATCCAAAATTCGAGGTCAAATTTGGTCAAAAGTGTTTGTGGGTCCACTTGTGGAAATTCTGGAAAAAAAAATTAAAAAAAAATTATTATATTTTCCACGTGGACTGTCACATCAGCAGCCACGTCAGCCAGTCAACAATCAACGCTGACGCGGCAGCCACCAGCCAGCCACGCCAGCAGCTGACTCAACAAATTCACCCCCACAGTCCCCTGCAGGCACGTGACTCTCAACTACGTGATTCTTTTTCCTACGCTTTCTTCTTTTGATTTCTCAACTATTTAATAAGTAATTAACATTTTTAATTACTTGTTAACTAGTTTTAAAACATCAAATCCTCTCTTTGATTCATCAAAATTAAGCAACACAAGTAATTTTTCTACTTTTGTTACTTAGTTTTTTTTGAGTCCGTTTTCTTTCGTGCTTCTTTTCTTCAACTTTTCTCATCTTAATTCGTTGATAAACTTATTGATTCAAGTCCTTTTACCTTCAATCGAGTCATCCTTATTTCAAGAGTCACAAGATCGTGAGAGGAATGATCAAGATAAGGGATTGAACACTATCAAGGTCACACTTTGATACGGGTGGGACAAGCTGTCCAACAAGTACCCGACCATTCACACGAAGCCAAGCTCGGGAATTACAAAAACTCCAAGCCTTGTTCATGCAAATGGCCGTGTGTGAGTTGGTGATCGATCCTCCTAAGGATCTCAATGTTTTTAAGTGTGAAGAGGGACCTTTAAGTGTAATAAACTTACACTCCAAGGGGCGGCAGCCTAGACAAGGGCAAGCTAGTCATTTTGCTTCATTTTGCCTTGTAATATAAATAGAACATCTTAGGGTTATTTGGGGTAGTCTTCCATTATTAATTTTGAATCACAACACTTGTAATATTTTGGGTTCTCTCTCTCTTTCAAAACAGCCCACAAAGAGGAGAGACACTTGTGTTGTATCTTGGCTAGAAAAAAGGATCTTGAGGTCATTGAGTTCCTCTTGGTCTAAGTAAGAACTTGGTGTTTATATTCAATAGTCTTAGGGTCCTTTCTTGATGTTAGGGTTCTTAGTCTCTTAAATATTATATGTCCAGTTAACTATCTTTTATTATCTTGTTGTTGTTGTCTTTGAGATCTTGAAGTCTAGTGAAGCCGTGTGGGGCTCTTTCGATTCACTAGCATTGTGTTCAACTTGTTAAATCTTGTGTTTGTTGGGTTTTCTTGTTATTGGTTGGCTGATTTCGTGGCTGGTTGTTGCATATTTGTGTGTTGTGGACTTGATCTTGTATCATTTGGTATCAAATCAAGACCGGTGGTGTTCCAACACTACCCATCTTGGGCTTGCTCTCGGCCAAAACGAAAAAAAAAAAAAAGAGCAAAATCTGTCCATTATTGCCTTTGGCCAAAAATATTGTTGTGTGTATAGATCTAGGTGTTGTTTTACTTGTTTAGTGTGTTTCTAGTGTTGGTTTCTTTCTCACCAACACTAAAGTGTCTAGATCTAAAAGTTGGGCTTAAAATATTGACCATTGTTGTGGTAACTTGAAAGGTGGACCGTAGGTTGTATGTTGTTGATGACAATTGGTGGTTTTGTGTGATGTGCTTGAAGAAGTTGATGTTGTGTTCATGAAGGTGTTGAGATTGTTGAGATGTTCATCTTATAAACTTGTTCATCTTGTTGAAAGTTGAGTTCATGTTGTAAGACAAAAGTCATAAAGTTGTTGGTGAAGGAAGACTTGCACACATCTCTTCCAAGACTTGACAACCACTTTTCCTTAAAACACGGAACCTTGTTTTGTGGGATTAGCCTAGTCAAATCTTACCTTTTTGAGTTTGAAAGGTTGAAAGACTACAAGACTTTTACTTTCCCTCCAAAACACATTGTCATCTATAACAAGTTGTGTGAGTATTGAAAATTTCAGATTTGAGATTAAAAAAAAAAAAGGAAGAAGCAAAAACGTGTGGGACCACTTACATGCTGCCACGTCACTGTAAGCTCAACTTTGGATATTCTTCTAGTTGCTAATTGTTGATTCTTGGTTTCCTTTACTTGGTTCTAGAACTAATTAACAAACTAGTACATTCCTACTAGGTTGTCGATTAGTCCTTTGAATCCGTTTGTTCGTGTCAACGATTACTTGAGTGCCTTTTATCTTTTGAATACGTTGCTGTTTTTGGTTCTAGTCCGACAAGAATTCTTTGAGTCTTCAAACAAGAATCCACTCCGGATAAGAGCTTACTCATACCTTAAAGGATTCACGGTTACTAGCCAATTTACAACACTTGTGGAACTCAAGTGTGTGGTGATCTAAAGAGTATAATACCTTGACAATGGAAGGGACCACGTCCCATAACGTGGATACTAATGCACTTGACTCTATGAGGGTCACTCTTGAGGCCGTTACCCGGACACTTGAAAGGTTGAATTCGGAATTTGGGGCCGTGAGAGGGGACTTGGCAGCAATCAAGGGAGAAGTGTCGACTATTAGTGGGAGATTAGAACAAGTGGAGAGTCAAAGGAACTCTCGTACTTCTAATCCTCTACATGTTTCTACCAATGAGCATGATAGGACTTCCTCCGCAACCATCACCCCCGAAACAGTCCACCAAATGCTAAATGCACCTCAAGCTCCACTAAATGCCGCAAGCCAAACCACCTTTTTCCCTCCAAACCGTGACCCCACTAGACCAATACATTTCCAAGCTCCTCTAGTTCCATAAGAGGGATTTGGACGTCAAGTACCTCCACTAAATCCGAACCCTCCATTCCAAGCTCCATTAAACCAAAGGCCACAAAATCCAATTCCTCCGAATCAAAATGCCCAAGACCGACCAGCCCCCTTTGAAGGATATGGTAGAGAGGAGTATGAAGGATATGGAGCCTTTGATGATGCTTACATGAGGGAGGAGGAGATAAGAGGGGGTCATGGAGATCCAAGGAGATACCGAGGGTATGGAGATAGGGGAAACCGACACCAAGAGAGAGATGTAGGCATCAACACCATCAAGTTGAACCTACCCATCTTTAAAGGTGAAAGTGACCCCGAGGCCTACTTAGCTTGGGAATCGGCTTGTGACAAAGTTTTCCAAGTTAATGATATCTCGGAAGAAAAGAAGGGGTGCTATGCTATAGCTCATTTCGAGGGTTATGCTAACACTTGGTGGGAGTATGTCAAGCGGTCTGGTAATGAACTAATTGATGGGCAGCCACCACCTTGGTATCAGTTGAGGTACTTGATGAGGCAACGATACCTTCCCGAGAGATATCGCCATGAGTTGCTTGCTAGATTGTATGGCTTGCATCAAGGTAACAAGAGTGTGATGGCATATTTTGATGAGTTTCAACAACTCATGTTGAAACTTGATCATCGTGGGGAGTAAATCAGTCACGACATCATCCGATTCAAGTGTGGGTTGAACAAAGAGATCTCCACTCACTTAACCCTTCACAAGTTTGAAACCGTTGACGGTATTTTCCAAGCGGCTCTTGAGATTGAAAGGGAACTTAAAGAGAGATCATCTTTCAAGGCAAGGGGACAAGCCCCCTCAGGTTGGCCTAAAAACAAGGACCAACCCGCCACTACAAGGCTGCCCGAGCCCAAAACATTCCCCAAAATTCCTCTAAAATCGGAGGCTCACAAGTATCCTAACCCAAAGGGATTCCAATGTTTCAAGTGCCAAGGTTGGGGACATAAGTCCAATGAATGTCCAAACCGACGCAATGTGATCCTACGGGAAGGGAGAGTGTATTACCTTGGTGAGGAGGTGGGTCCCAAAAGGGGAGAAGATGAGGTCGAGCCTCAAGATGGAGAGGGAACCGATGATGGACCACATGATGATGATGGTGATGATGGTGATGATGGTGAAGATGTTTATCCGCAAGAAGGGGAGTGTGTGGTTCCAAACTTTGTGGTTAGGCGCGTCATGATTAGTAAGGCAATAGATGACCCAAGCCAAAGGGAAAATCTATTCCATACTAAATGTCTTGTAAAGGGGAGTGTGTGTACCTTGGTGATCGATAGTGGTAGTTGTACAAATGTTGTAAGTCATGCTATGGTAAATTTCTTAAAGTTACCAACTACCCCGCACACTAGTCCTTACAAATTACAATGGTTGAATGATTGTGGTGAATTAAGGGTCGCAAGGCAATGTGTGATACGATTTAAGGTGGGAAACTACCACGATGAAGTGCTTTGTGACGTGATACCAATGCAAGCATGTCACTTATTGCTAGGTAGACCTTGGCAATATGATAGGTCTACTAAACACGATGGGAGGTCCAATCGATATACACTTGAGAAGGATGGCCGAAAGGTTACTCTTCATCCTCTTTCGCCTTCCCAAGTAAATGAGTGGCGTCAAAGGATGAGAGAATTGAAGGAAAAGGGAAAGGAATCTGAAAAGGGAGAGAAGGGAGGGAATTCCGTAGGTGGGGCAGTGGGGTCATCCAAGGCTGCCCCAACGGCAAAGGGGACGGAAAACATGGTGATGTTAGTTAGGAAGAAGGAACTCTTCGTGGATCATGATGAGGACACGCCTATGTTACTCTTGGCTCATTGTTTTAATACTAACCCCACTAATTCTTCCATTTCCCCTTTGATTTCTTGTGTGTTGCAGGATTATGAGGATGTATTTCCTAAGGAACTTCCGCAAGGATTGCCCCCGCTTCGGGGAATTGAGCACCAAATTGATTTTGTGCCGGGATCACAATTGCCAAACAAGCCAGCTTATAGGAGCAATCCTACTAACACCAAGGAATTGCAACGTCAAGTTGAGGAGCTCCTCAACAAAGGGTATGTCAAGGAGAGCGTGAGTCCGTGTGCTGTTCCGGTGCTATTGTTGCCTAAAAAAGACGGAACGTGGCGCATGTGTGTGGACTGTCGAGCCATCAACAAAATTACGGTAAAATATCGCCACCCTATTCCTCGGTTAGATGACATGCTAGATGAGTTGAATGGTTCATGTTTGTTTTCCAAGATTGATTTAAGGAGTGGCTATCACCAAATAAGAATGCAACCCGGTGATGAATAGAAAACCACCTTCAAGACCAAGTTTGGTCTCTATGAATGGATGGTTATGCCATTCGGCCTAACAAATGCTCCAAGTACTTTTATGAGGCTAATGAATCATGTGATGAGGCCATTTATTGGAAAGTTTGTTGTTGTCTATTTTGATGATGTCTTGGTGTATAGTAAGTCTTTAGAAGAGCATGTGATGCATTTACAATGTGTGCTTGATGTCCTTAGAAAGGAAAAATTGTATGCAAATTTGGAAAAGTGCTCTTTTGGCATTAATGAAGTTTTCTTGGGTTTTGTTGTTAGTTCAAGAGGGGTCGAAGTGGATGAATCCAAGATAAATGCTATCAAAAATTGGCCAACCCCACAAACCGTTGGAGAAGTAAGAAGCTTCCACGGGTTGGCTAGTTTTTATAGAAGGTTTGTCAAAGGATTTAGTACCATAGTCGTCCCCTTGACCGAGGTCATTCGGAAAGAACAACCCTTCAAGTGGGGTGTCGAGCAAGCTAAGGCATTTGAAGCCTTGAAATCTATACTCATCTTCGCACCCTTTTTACAATTGCCCAACTTTGATAAGACCTTCGAAGTCGAGTGCGATGCGAGTAAAGTAGGCATAGGGGCTGTTTTGATGCAAGATTTGAAACCCATTGCTTACTTTAGTGAAAAGCTCAAAGGAGCAACTCTAAACTACTCCACGTATGATTTAGAGTTGTATGCCTTGATTAGAGCCTTGCCCACTTGGCAACACTACTTATGGCCTAAGGAGTTCGTGATCCGAACGGACCATGAATCCTTAAAGCATCTTCGGGCCCAAGACAAGCTTAACAAACGGCTTGCCAAATGGATTGAGTTCCTTGAGACCTTCCCTTATGTTATCCAATACAAAAAGGGTAAGGACAACGTAGTAGCCGATGCTTTGTCTAGAAAACATGCTCTTGTGTCCACTTTGTCAACAAAATTGATGGGTTTTGAGAGTCTAAGAGATTTGTATCCCAAGGACCCTCACTTTGCTCCTATCTTTAGGGAATACGAAGACTTGGGCAGGTACAAGTGGAATTCGGCTAGGGGTTCAAATCCCTATGCCAAGTTTGATGGTTACTTATTTAAAGGTAGACGATTGTGTGTGCCCTCTAGCTCTTAGAGAGAATTGTTTGTGAGGGAAGCACACGATGGTGCTCTAATGGGTCATTTTGGGGTCAAAAAGACCTTCGGAATATTGGAGGAGCAATTCTATTCGCCCAAAATGCGCAAGGATGTGGCTAGGATTTGCGCCCAATGTGTAGAATGCAAGAGAGCTAAATCTCGGCTCCTACCTCACGGGTTGTACACCCCGCTGCCCACTCCTCTACGTCCTTGGCTTGATATATCTATGGATTTTGTGTTAGGGCTGCCAAGGACTCGACGAGGTCGGGATAGTATTTTTGTTGTAGTCGACTGATTTTCTAAAATGGCGCACTTTATTCCTTGCTCTAAATGTGATGACGCCCCTAGCGTGGCCTCGTTATTTGTTGATAATGTTGTTAGATTGCATGGTGTTCTTAGGACCATTGTGAGTGATAGGGACTCTAAGTTCCTAAGCCACTTTTGGAAGTCCATGTGGGGTAGGCTTGGTACCAATTTGTTGTTCTCTACGTCCTGCCACCCACAAACCGATGGCCAAACGGAAGTAGTAAATAGGACTTTGGGTGCTATGCTACGTTCCATGGTTAAGGGAAAAATGACTTCTTGGGAGGATCACTTACCATTGATTGAGTTTGCCTATAACCGTGTCATACACTCAAGTACGGGAATGACTCCCTTTGAGTGTGTATACGGGCTCAACCCCCTCACCCCTTTGGATTTAACGCCTTTGCCAAGTGATCTCATGATTAGCTTAGATGGGAGCAAGCGGGCAGATTCTATGAAGAAGTTACATGAGAAGGTGCGGCTTCAACTTGAGAAGAAAAACCAAGACATGGCAAGGAAGGCCAACAAGGGAAGAAAGAAATTCATTCTTGAACTGGGAGATTGGGTGTGGGTGCATCTTCGGAAGGATCGGTTTCCATCTCAAAGAAAGTCCAAATTGATGCCGAGAGGTGATGGTCCATTCCAAGTACTTGAGAAAATCAATGACAACGCCTACAAGATTGACCATCCACTGGAATATCAAGTGCACAACACTTTCAACGTTTGTGATCTTTCTCTCGTGGAGGCGGTTGAAAATGACCAAGTGCTGAATTTGAGGTCAAATTCCTCTCAAGATGGAGAGGATGATACGGGTGGGACAAGCTGTCCAACAAGTACCCGACCATTCACACGAAGCCAAGCTCGGGAATTACAAAAACTCCAAGCCTTGTTCATGCAAATGGCCGTGTGTGAGTTGGTGATCAAGCCTCCTAAGGATCTCAATGTTTTTAAGTGTGAAGAGGGACCTTGAATTGTAATAAACTTACACTCCAAGAGGCGGCAGCCTAGACAAGGGCAAGCTAGTCATTTTGCTTCATTTTGCCTTGTAATATAAATAGAACATCTTAGGGTTATTTGGGGTGGTCATCCATTATTATTTTTGAATCACAAGACTTGTAACATTTTGGGTTCTCTCTCTCTCTCTCTCAATATAGCCCACAAAGAAGAGAGACACTTGTGTTGTATCTTGGCTAGAAACAAGGATCTTGAGGTCATTGAGTTCCTCTTGGTCTAAGTAAGAACTTGGTGTTTATATTCAATAGTCTTAGGGTCCTTTCTTGATGTTAGGGTTCTTAGTCTCTTGAATATAATATGTCAAGTTAACTATCTTTTATTATCTTGTTATTGTTGTCTTTGAGATCTTGAAGTCTAGTGAAGCCGTGTGGGGCTCTTTCGATTCACTAGCATTGTGTTCAACTTGTTAAATCTTGTGTTTGTTGGGTTTTCTTGTTGTTGGTTGGCTGATTTCGTGGCTGGTTGTTGCATATTTGTGTGTTGTGGACTTGATCTTGTATCACACTTCCAAGGTTCAAAGGAAGTAGTGACCCCGATGAGTTCTTGGAATGGAAAATTCAAAGTGAGCGGATCTTTCTCACAAATAATATTTCAGAAACTTTGAAGGAAAAGTATGCTCTCACATAATTCGAAGGGTATGCCTCAACTTGGTGGGAGTCCAAGAGGCGGGAAAGGGAGATCCATCATAACTATGAGTTGCCTACGTGGCTAGAATTGATTACACTTATGGAGATGAGGTACTTGACTCCAAACTACTACCAAGAAGTGCTCAAGATGGTGTATATGTTGAGGCAAGGTTCCAAAAGTGTGGAAGAGTATTATGATGAGTTTGAAAACTTGAGAATGAAGTCTAAACTTGAAGAAAGCTTGGAATGTACGGTGATTCGAGTTGTGGCCAATTTGAGGTATGATATTTTAAAGCCTTTGAAACTTAAACACTATGACACTCTTGAAGCGGCCTTTCATGATACCTCAAAGGTCGAAGTGGATATGAAAGAAGAAAAGTCCTACAAGGCCAAGAGTACTTCCATTTCCACATGGGACAAAAGTAGAGATAATTGGAAGGCTACATCTTCTAAGGGGCAATCTAAGGGTATTGGTCAAGATACTCAAGTCAAGTTTGATTATAAGTCCAAAACAAATGAGAAGCCACAAGGAGGTAACTATGTCAAACCTAACTTTCCTCGACCTTCTACCATCCAATGTTTTAGATGCGAAGGAAGGGGACATGTTGCTAGTGAGTGTCCCACTAGAAGAACAATTGTTGCACTTCGAGATGGGTATAGAACCGAGGATGAGGAAGAGGGTGTTGAAAGGAGTGAGAATGACAGAGACCAAAGTGAGAAAGAGGGAGATGCTTTGGGGGATGAAGAAGAAAGGTTGGATGAGAGGGTGAATTTTGCTTGCTTCCTTGAAAAAGGAAGACCTTTGCTTGATAGTGATGAAGAATTGAAGGTGAATACCAATCTTTCTTGCGTTGTGAGGAGGATCATGGGAGCCCTTTCCAAAGAAGAACTTGATCAATGGGAGAATTTATTCCATGCTAGGTGCAAAATCCAAGACAAGGTGTGTTCTTTGATCATTGATAGTGAGAGTTGCACCAATGTAGTAACTAGTTCTTTGGTGGAGCGTATGCAAATTCTCCAATAAGAAAACAGTTCAACCCTTAGAAGCTACAATGGCTTAATGAGAGTGGTGAGATGAAAGTCCTCAAACAAGCAAGTATCTGATTTAGTGTGGGCAAGTACAATGAGGAGTTGATTTGTGATGTTGTGCCTATGTTGGCTTGTCATATATTGTTGGGACAGCCGTGGCAATTTGATAGAGATGTTGTGCACCATGGTAGATCCAACAAGTATGCTTTTGTGATTGAAGGTAAGAAGTATGTGCTCGCACCTCTCACTTCATATCAAGTGAGTGAGGACTATAGGGCTATGAAAGAACTTCGGGAGAGGATAAGGGTGGACGAGGCAAGGAGTGAGGGTGAAAGCTCCACCAACGTTCCAAAGGAAGGAAGTGACTTGGCTAAGAACAAGAAGAACATGTGTATGATAGCCAAGCCAAGCAAGTGTCTCAAGGGTGTGAATGAGGAATGCTTTCTAGTGTGCCTTGTCAACACCAATCTTTTGTTGCAAGCTAATCAAGATACTAGCACTTTGCCTAGTATTGTTTCTTCTCTTTTGCAGGACTATAATGACCTATTTCTGGAGGAGATGCCTAAGGGATTACCACCCTTGAGGGGAATTGAGCACCAAATTGATTTTGTACCGGGTTCACAATTCCAAACCGACCGGCCTATAGAAGTAATCCGAAAGAAACCAAGGAACTACAAAGTCAAGTGGAAGAACTTCTTGAGAAGGGGTTGATCAAAGAGAGCCTAAGTCCTTGTGCCATAGCGGTAATCCTTGTTCCCAAAAAGTGATGCAATTACCAAGCCCTCAAGACCTTTTACAAGGAGCCAAGCCAAGTAACTTCAACAACTTCAAGCTTTGTTCATGCACTTGAATGTTTGTGAAGGTGTTGTAGATTCGGCCAAGAGAGGGAATGCTTTGATTTATGAATAAAGGACTTGAAGAGTCTATATACTACAAGGGGCAAGATGGACTTTCACTTTAAAAACCAACACTCAAGGGGCACCTCTTCTCTTTAGTTCATTAAGGGTAGTTTTGACATTTGGCATGTAATAGTATAAATAGACCATTTTACTTCTCTTTTCATTAGATTTTGATGACATTGAAACTTACTCATATTTTGTAGCTTTAGTCTTGTAGTTGATAGTGTAGAATCCGAAAATTGGGTCTTTGACATTTGAAGTTAGGGTTTCACTTGTCTTGGATAATTTGGCAAGAAAGGTGTGCTTGAGGAAGAGTGATTCCTTTGGGTCACCTAAGAGGAAGGTTTGAACTCTTGTTTGTGAAGTGTGTTTGAAGATTTGAAACATCTTATAGTGCTAATCACTTAATAAGAGTAAGGGTCTTTCTATCTATCTTTAAATTTCAATTATTCTTCTTCTTCATCTCCATTCTATGTGTTGTTTTTCTCTTTGTTTGGTTGCTGAAATTTGTATCTTAGTAACCATTTTCGTGTGTTCATAGCCTTTTGGCTATCATTTGGTATCAGAGCCAGGTTAGGGTTGTTCCAACATCCCTAAATCTTGGTTTTAGTGTTCTTATATAGAAAATCTCATAAAAAAAGAGTCAAAAATCAGAAATTACCAAAAAAATTGTGTGTTGTCTTGTGTGTCTGTTGTAGATCCGAAATTTCCAAGTTAGATCTACAAGTTTTTATTGTGTTTTGAAGGTTTCTAGTGCTAGATCCTTTATCTCTAGCACATAGGGAGTCTAGATCTACTTTTAGAGTGAAGTTTGGTTGATTTTGAGCTAGATCCACCATTGTTGTGGCTTGTTTGAAGTTTTTTTGGAGAAGGTGACGTTTTGGATTAGTATTGGTGACTTGATTTGTGGCTGATTTTTAGTGGGTTGGGTTTGTTTTGGTCTAAGGAACCTAGATCTTCAAAAAAAAAATCAGATTTGGAGTTCATTTTTTAGGTGGTCAAACTTGGTCAACGCTTGAATATTCATCTTGCTCATCCATGACCTTCATATCTTAGTAAAGAAGAATGTTCAAGGGTGTTGTTTGATCCAAAAAAGGGAAGAAAGAGAGTGCAAAAGTTGTTGGTCTAAAAGCATATTCAAAGAATATTCCATTCTTCCAAAAGGAGGAGGGGACAAGGGGACAAACAAGTACACTTGCAAGTACAAGGGGGGGAACCAATTCTTTTTCCATTTCAATTGAAGGCTTGAAAAAGCTCCAAATTGCTTCCTACCCCCTCCAAATCCGAAATTCCTTCTTCCCAAAGTGTTGTTTGGCCGAGACAAAGGTGTTGGGAAAATTGAAAAACTTTGAAAAGTGACAACCAACCACGTAGTGCCATGTCATCACTTGTGATCAACCAAAATTCACCTCTAAACTTAGATTTCCTAGTTTCTAATCTTTGATTCTAGTTTCTTTTAAGCTAATTCTATCACTAGTTAGCAAACTAGTAAGTACCTACTAGGTTGGTAATTAGTCTAGAGTTCGTTTATTTCGTGTCTTCGGTTTTTGTGTGCTTTTCTCATTTTTAAGTCGTAGTATTTTGTTGGTTCAAGTGCGTGCATCACTTTATTTGATTCATTTCAATCAAAGATCAATTCTGATCCAAAGCTTCTCACCTCTCAAGTAACTTGCCAAGTATTGCCGATTCTCCAACACTTGTGAAGCCAAGTGTGAGGTACAATTGACCATGGAAGCCGAGGGTTCTTCATCCCAATCCTTGGGAAATGATATAATAGGAGCCTTGAAGGCTCACTTTAAGGCCTTTGCCCGAAAAATAGAGGATAGTAATGATACTTTGAGGAGAGAATTGAAGAGTGATGTTGATGCCTTGAGAAGTAATGTGGATGCTATGAGGGGTGAAATTTCCACTTTTAGTGGAAGACTTGATTGTGGTGAAAGTAGGAGGAACTCACGACCTTCTACTCCTAATCCTTACCATGCATCATCTAGCGTCCAAGACAATAACTCTTCTATGACTATAACCCCCGAAACTCTTCACCAAATGCTTAACCCTCCACGAGTTCCACAAAACCAGCCACTAAATCAACCCCAAACATCTCCTAACCGGACCCTACAAAGACCATTACATCAGCAAATGAACCAAGTCCAACAAGAGGGACTTGGAACTCAAACTCCACCACCAAATCCGAACCTACTACCCCCACAACATACCACTTACCAAATGCCAAATCCCATGTACCAAAGACCTTACCCTCCACCTTTCCCAATACCATAAGATGGAGAGTGTCTAGTTCCTAATTATGTGGTGAGGAAGGCTATGGTAAGTAAGGCACTTGAAGATCCGAGCCAAAGAGAGAACTTGTTTCACACTAAATGCTTGATTAAGGGAGGGGTGTGTACTATGGTGATTGATAGTGGAAGTTGCACAAACATTGCTAGTTCTACAATGGTGGATTTCTCGAAACTTCCTACCACTCCTTATGCTAATCCTTACAAACTACAATGGCTCAATGCACTTGAATGTTTGTGAAGGTGTTGTAGATTCGGCCAAGAGAGGGAATGCTTTGATTTGTGAAGAAAGGACTTGAAGAGTCTATATTCTACAAGGGGCAAGATGGACTTTCACTTTAAAAACCAACACTCAAGGGGCACCTCTTCTCTTTAGTTCATTAAGGGTAGTTTTGACATTTGGCATGTAATAGTATAAATGGACCATTTTACTTCTCTTTTCATTAGATTTTGATGACATTGAAACTTACTCATATTTTGTAGCTTTAGTCTTGTAGTTGATAGTGTAGAATCCAAAAATTGGGTCTTTGACATTTGAAGTTAGGGTTTCACTTGTCTTGGATAATTTGGCAAGAAAGGTGTGCTTGAGGAAGAGTGATTCCTTTGGGTCTCCTAAGAGGAAGGTTTGAACTCTTGTTTGTGAAGTGTGTTTGAAGATTTGAAACATCTTCTAGTGCTAATCACTTAATAAGAGTAAGGGTCTTTCTATTTATCTTTAAATTTCAATTATTCTTCTTCTTCATCTCCATTCTATGTGTTGTTTTTCTCTTTGTTTGGTTGCTGAAATTTGTATCTTAGTAACCATTTTCGTGTGTTCATAGCCTTTTGGCTATCATTTGGTATCAGAGCCAGGTTAGGGTTGTTCCAACATCCCTAAATCTTGGTTTTAGTGTTCTTATATAGAAAATCTCATCAAAAAAAGAGTCAAAAATCAGAAATTACCAAAACAATTGTGTGTTGTCTTGTGTGTTTGTTGTAGATCCGAAATTTCCAAGTTAGATCTACAAGTTTTTATTGTGTTTTGAAGGTTTCTAGTGCTAGATCCTTTATCTCTAGCACATAGGGAGTCTAGATCTACTTTTAGAGTGAAGTTTGGTTTATTTTGAGCTAGATCCACCATTGTTGTGGCTTGTTTGAAGTTTTTTTGGAGAAGGTGACGTTTTGGATTAGTATTGGTGACTTGATTTGTGGCTGATTTTTAGTGGGTTGGGTTTGTTTTGGCCTAAGGAACCTAGATCTTCAAAAAAAAAAAAATCAGATTTGGAGTTCATTTTTTAGGTGGTCAAACTTGGTCAACGCTTGAATATTCATCTTCTTCATCCATGACCTTCATATCTTAGTGAAGAAGAATGTTCAAGGGTGTTGTTTGATCCAAAAAAGGGAAGAAAGAGAGTGCAAAAGTTGTTGGTCCAAAAGCATATTCAAAGAATATTCCATTCTTCCAAAAGGAGGAGGGGGCAAGGGGACAAACAAGTACACTTGCAAGTACAAGGGGGGGAACCAATTCTTTTTCCATTTCAATTGAAGGCTTGAAAAAGCTCCAAATTGCTTCCTACCCCCTCCAAATCCGAAATTCCTTCTTCCCAAAGTGTTGTTTGGCCGAGACAAAGGTGTTGGGAAAATTGAAAAACTTTGAAAAGTGACAACCAACCACGTAGTGCCATGTCATCACTTGTGATCAACCAAAATTCACCTCTAAACTTAGATTTCCTAGTTTCTAATCTTTGATTCTAGTTTCTTTTAAGCTAATTCTATCACTAGTTAGCAAACTAGTAAGTACCTACTAGGTTGGTAATTAGTCTAGAGTTCGTTTATTTCGTGTCTTCGGTTTTTGTGTGCTTTTCTCATTTTTAAGTCGTAGTATTTTGTTGGTTCAAGTGCGTGCATCACTTTATTTGATTCATTTCAATCAAAGATCAATTCTGATCCAAAGCTTCTCACCTCTCAAGTAACTTGCCAAGTATTGCCGATTCTCCAACACTTGTGAAGCCAAGTGTGAGGTACAATTGACCATGGAAGCCGAGGGTTCTTCATCCCAATCCTTGGGAAATGATATAATAGGAGCCTTGAAGGCTCACTTTAAGGCCTTTGCCCGAAAAATAGAGGATAGTAATGATACTTTGAGGAGAGAATTGAAGAGTGATGTTGATGCCTTGAGAAGTAATGTGGATGCTATGAGGGGTGAAATTTCCACTTTTAGTGGAAGACTTGATTGTGGTGAAAGTAGGAGGAACTCACGACCTTCTACTCCTAATCCTTACCATGCATCATCTAGCGTCCAAGACAATAACTCTTCTATGACTATAACCCCCGAAACTCTTCACCAAATGCTTAACCCTCCACGAGTTCCACAAAACCAGCCACTAAATCAACCCCAAACATCTCCTAACCGGACCCTACAAAGACCATTACATCAGCAAATGAACCAAGTCCAACAAGAGGGACTTGGAACTCAAACTCCACCACCAAATCCGAACCTACTACCCCCACAACATACCACTTACCAAATGCCAAATCCCATGTACCAAAGACCTTACCCTCCACCTTTCCCAATACCATAAGATGGAGAGTGTCTAGTTCCTAATTATGTGGTGAGGAAGGCTATGGTAAGTAAGGCACTTGAAGATCCGAGCCAAAGAGAGAACTTGTTTCACACTAAATGCTTGATTAAGGGAGGGGTGTGTACTATGGTGATTGATAGTGGAAGTTGCACAAACGTTGCTAGTTCTACAATGGTGGATTTCTCGAAACTTCCTACCACTCCTTATGCTAATCCTTACAAACTACAATGGCTCAATGCACTTGAATGTTTGTGAAGGTGTTGTAGATTCGGCCAAGAGAGGGAATGCTTTGATTTGTGAAGAAAGGACTTGAAGAGTCTATATTCTACAAGGGGCAAGATGGACTTTCACTTTAAAAACCAACACTCAAGGGGCACCTCTTCTCTTTAGTTCATTAAGGGTAGTTTTGACATTTGGCATGTAATAGTATAAATAGACCATTTTACTTCTCTTTTCATTAGATTTTGATGACATTGAAACTTACTCATATTTTGTAGCTTTAGTCTTGTAGTTGATAGTGTAGAATCCGAAAATTGGGTCTTTGACATTTGAAGTTAGGGTTTCACTTGTCTTGGATAATTTGGCAAGAAAGGTGTGCTTGAGGAAGAGTGATTCCTTTGGGTCTCCTAAGAGGAAGGTTTGAACTCTTGTTTGTGAAGTGTGTTTGAAGATTTGAAACATCTTCTAGTGCTAATCACTTAATAAGAGTAAGGGTCTTTCTATCTATCTTTAAATTTCAATTCTTCTTCTTCTTCATCTCCATTCTATGTGTTGTTTTTCTCTTTGTTTGGTTGCTGAAATTTGTATCTTAGTAACCATTTTCGTGTGTTCATAGCCTTTTGGCTATCATTTGGTATCAGAGCCAGGTTAGGGTTGTTCCAACATCCCTAAATCTTGGTTTTAGTGTTCTTATATAGAAAATCTCATCAAAAAAAGAGTCAAAAATCAGAAATTACCAAAACAATTGTGTGTTGTCTTGTGTGTTTGTTGTAGATCCGAAATTTCCAAGTTAGATCTACAAGTTTTTATTGTGTTTTGAAGGTTTCTAGTGCTAGATCCTTTATCTCTAGCACATAGGGAGTCTAGATCTACTTTTAGAGTGAAGTTTGGTTGATTTTGAGCTAGATCCACCATTGTTGTGGCTTGTTTGAAGTTTTTTTGGAGAAGGTGACGTTTTGGATTAGTATTGGTGACTTGATTTGTGGCTGATTTTTAGTGGGTTGGGTTTGTTTTGGCCTAAGGAACCTAGATCTTCAAAAAAAAAAAATCAGATTTGGAGTTCATTTTTTAGGTGGTCAAACTTGGTCAACGCTTGAATATTCATCTTCTTCATCCATGACCTTCATATCTTAGTGAAGAAGAATGTTCAAGGGTGTTGTTTGATCCAAAAAAGGGAAGAAAGAGAGTGCAAAAGTTGTTGGTCCAAAAGCATATTCAAAGAATATTCCATTCTTCCAAAAGGAGGAGGGGGCAAGGGGACAAACAAGTACACTTGCAAGTACAAGGGGGGGAACCAATTCTTTTTCCATTTCAATTGAAGGCTTGAAAAAGCTCCAAATTGCTTCCTACCCCCTCCAAATCCGAAATTCCTTCTTCCCAAAGTGTTGTTTGGCCGAGACAAAGGTGTTGGGAAAATTGAAAAACTTTGAAAAGTGACAACCAACCACGTAGTGCCATGTCATCACTTGTGATCAACCAAAATTCACCTCTAAACTTAGATTTCCTAGTTTCTAATCTTTGATTCTAGTTTCTTTTAAGCTAATTCTATCACTAGTTAGCAAACTAGTAAGTACCTACTAGGTTGGTAATTAGTCTAGAGTTCGTTTATTTCGTGTCTTCGGTTTTTGTGTGCTTTTCTCATTTTTAAGTCGTAGTATTTTGTTGGTTCAAGTGCGTGCATCACTTTATTTGATTCATTTCAATCAAAGATCAATTCTGATCCAAAGCTTCTCACCTCTCAAGTAACTTGCCAAGTATTGCCGATTCTCCAACACTTGTGAAGCCAAGTGTGAGGTACAATTGACCATGGAAGCCGAGGGTTCTTCATCCCAATCCTTGGGAAATGATATAATAGGAGCCTTGAAGGCTCACTTTAAGGCCTTTGCCCGAAAAATAGAGGATAGTAATGATACTTTGAGGAGAGAATTGAAGAGTGATGTTGATGCCTTGAGAAGTAATGTGGATGCTATGAGGGGTGAAATTTCCACTTTTAGTGGAAGACTTGATTGTGGTGAAAGTAGGAGGAACTCACGACCTTCTACTCCTAATCCTTACCATGCATCATCTAGCGTCCAAGACAATAACTCTTCTATGACTATAACCCCCGAAACTCTTCACCAAATGCTTAACCCTCCACGAGTTCCACAAAACCAGCCACTAAATCAACCCCAAACATCTCCTAACCGGACCCTACAAAGACCATTACATCAGCAAATGAACCAAGTCCAACAAGAGGGACTTGGAACTCAAACTCCACCACCAAATCCGAACCTACTACCCCCACAACATACCACTTACCAAATGCCAAATCCCATGTACCAAAGACCTTACCCTCCACCTTTCCCAATACCATAAGATGGAGAGTGTCTAGTTCCTAATTATGTGGTGAGGAAGGCTATGGTAAGTAAGGCACTTGAAGATCCGAGCCAAAGAGAGAACTTGTTTCACACTAAATGCTTGATTAAGGGAGGGGTGTGTACTATGGTGATTGATAGTGGAAGTTGCACAAACGTTGCTAGTTCTACAATGGTGGATTTCTCAAAACTTCCTAACACTCCTCATGCTAATCCTTACAAACTACAATGGCTCAATGAATGTGGTGAGTTAAAAGTGACACGACAATGCATGATCAAGTTCATGGTAGGAAACTACCGAGATGAAGTTTGTTGTGATGTCATTCCAATGCAAGCGTGCCATTTGCTACTTGGTAGACCATGGAAATATGAAAAATCTACCAACCATGATGGGAGGTTGAACACCTACTCACTTGTGCATGATGGGAAGAAGTTCACATTACACCCACTATCACCCTCCCAAGTGAATGAGATGCATCAGAAGTTAAGAGAGTTGAAAGAAAAGGGAAGCAAAAGACAAGAAACCGAAAAAAGGCAAAAGGGGGAGGTTTCGGGTTCTACCTCTTCTAAGGGAGAAGTTGCTGATTCTAAGGCTCAAAAGGGTCAAGTACCCATGGTTATGTTGGCTAGGAGTAAGTATTTGTTCAAGGAACAAGACATGGACACCCCTATGCTCCTCCTAGCTCATGCCCTTAATACTAACTTCTCTTCTTTTTCTTCTTCTTCTTCTTCTTCTTCTTCTTTTTCTCCTTTTTATTCTTCTCTTTCCCCTTCTATTTCACTTGTTTTGCAGGAGTTTGATGATGTTTTCCCACAAGAATTACCACAAGGATTGCCCCGATTCAGGGAATTGAGCACCAAATTGATTTGGTGCTGGGTTCACAACTTCCAAACAAACCGGCTTATAGGAGCAATCCCATGGACACTAAGGAGCTTGAGAGACAAGTTGAGGAGCTTCTCAACAAGGGTTACATCAAAGAAATTATGAGTCCGTGTGCTGTCCCGGTGCTTTTGGTACCAAAGAAAGACAGAACTTAGCGCATGTGCGTCGATTGTAGAGCCATCAACAAAATCACTATAAGGTATCGTCATCCAATCCCTAGACTAGATGATATGTTAGATGAGCTCCATGGTGCTTGTTTGTTTTCTAAAGTGGATCTTAGGAGTGGCCACCACCAAATTCGCATGCAACCCGGTGATGAGTGGAAGACCGCATTCAAGACCAAATTCGGTCTATATGAGTGGCTGGTCATGCCCTTTGGCCTTACCAATGCTCCTAGCACCTTTATGAGGCTAATGAATCATGTAATGAAGCCTTATATTAGAAAGTTTGTGGTGGTTTACTTTGATGATGTGTTGGTATATAGTAAATCTATTTATGATCATGTGATGCATTTGAGGTGTGTGTTTGATATGCTCCGAAAGGAGAAGTTGTATGCCAACATGGAGAAGTGTTCTTTTAGTGTTGATAAAGTGATTTTCTTGGGTTTTGTCGTGAGCTCAAGGGGTGTGGAAGTGGAAGAATCCAAGATAGACTCTATACGAAGTTGGTCGACCCCTAAAACTATTGGAGAAATCTGAAGTTTTCATGGGTTGGCGAGCTTTTATAGGAGGTTTGTCAAAGGTTTTAGCTCCATAGCAGCCCCCTTGACCAAGGTTATTAGAAAGAACCAACCCTTTAAGTAGGGTGATGAGCAAGCTAAGGCTTTTGAAGCCTTGAAAGCTACGCTCATCTCGGCGCCTTTGTTGCAGTTGCCCGATTTTGATAAGATGTTTGAAGTTGAGTGTGACGCTAGTAAGGTTGGTATCGGGGCTGTTTTGATGCAAGAAGGCAAGCCCGTTGCTTATTTTAGTGAAAAGCTCAAAGGGGCAACTCTTAATTACTCGACTTATGATTTGGAGTTGTACGCCCTTGTTAGAGATTTGGGCAATTGGCAACATTATTTGTAGCCTAAGGAGTTTGTGATACGAACGGATCATGAATCGTTAAAACACCTTAAGAGCCAAGACAAGTTGAATAGGCGTCATGCTAAGTGGATTGAGTTTATTGAGACTTTCTCTTATGTAATTCATTACAAAAAAGGAACTTAAAGTGATACAAGATCAAGTTCACAATACGAAGATCACAACAACAACAAGAAGAAGACCCAACAAACACAAGATTAACAAGTTGAACAACAATGCTAGTGAATCGAAAGAGCCCCACACGGCTTCACTAGACTTCAAGATCACAAACACAACAACAACAAGATAATAAAAAGATAGTTAATTTGACATATAATATTCAAGAGACTAAGAACCCTAACATCAAGAAAGGACCCTAAGACTAATGAATATGAACACCAAGTTCTTACTTAGACCAAGAGGAACTCAATGACCTCAAGATCCTTGTTTCTAGCCAAGATACAACACAAGTGTACTCCACTTGTGAGTTGCTGTTCTGGAGCTTCCCAAATAGAGGAGAGAGAAGTCCTTAATATTACAAGAGTTTTGTCTTCAAAATTATAATGAGAGAACTACCCAAATAACCCTAATATGTTCTATTTATATTACAAGGCAAAATGAAGCAAAATGACCAGCTTGTCCTTGTCTAGGGTGCCGCCCTTGGAGTGTAAGTTTATTACATTTCAAGGTCCCTCTTCACATTTAAAAAGGTTTAGATCCTTTGTCTTTACACTAGTTTGTTTTTCAATCTCTTCCTCCTCCCTAGGAGCTTCATCAATGTCAACCATCTTATCACCAGGAATTCTCCCACTCCTAGTGAAAATTACCATATAATGAGCATTATCATTCTTGGGATTTATTACCGTGTCACTCGAGAGTCCACCTTTTGGCCATATTTAGGTGGGAAGAGATTTGACTTAATTGGGACTCAAGTTGTTTGCTAGAGGTCTCATCGGAAGTAGTCATTTAGTTCCATGAAGAGAAGTCACTCCTCATTTCTTTGAGGATGTTTTCTAATACAATATCAAACCCGCAACACAAGATTTCAGCAACAACAACAAGATGAACAACTATCACAAGAACAACAAGTGCTAGTGAATCGAAAGAGCCCCACACAGCTTCACTAGACTTCAAGATTATAAACACAAGCTTAACAAGATTACAAAAAAAGATAGATAGCTTGACATACGAGATTACAAGAATAAGGAACCAAACCGTGTATCAAATGATAAGACCCCTAAGACCCGCAATAACAACACCAAACTCTTATGGTGACCGCTAAGGGAATCAACTCCGTCTTACAACCACCGTTTCTAAGCAAGGATCAATAATGGCTTTTCCAAGCCCTACACTACTTGGCCTTGCCAAGCCCTACACTACATTCTCAAAGAGAGAAGAAGAAGTCTTCAAATATCCATAATGAACTAACTAGAAAATAAGACTAATGAAGCCTATTTATAACTATTACATCACATGACCAAACTACCCTTAATGAAAAGAGGCTCCTATGGAGTGTAAAGAAAAGGCACAAAAAGACCAAAACACCCTTAATAAGGGGCGGTCATGGAGTGTAAGGACTCCTTCTTCACACTTTAACCCTTGCAATTCTTTGGAGCCTCGGGTAGTCATCAAGGCAAGCCTCCAAGCAACCTTCCACACACGAATTTGCTTTATTATGTGTCCAAAATGACTTCATGACTTCCCCATGCATACTCTCGGGCCTTCAAGGTGTCCAAAATCAGATTCTCCACGTGTTGGCCACGAATGATGGCATCAAAAGTTATGATGGCCATTTGTTTTGTATCATCCTCCCCTTCTTGAAAAGGATTCGACCTCGAATCCAAACCTTGCAAAACCAAAGAAAGGACAAACAAATACAAACTCCTCATGGCATGAGGGTTAGGGTTAGCATAATAAATCATCTCAACATGCCAAGGTTGCTTATACTTGCAATATAACCAAGGATCCTTTGAATTAAATATTAAAAACTTATTAAAATATGCACAAAGGATTAAATCACCAAGAGATAAGGAAACTACAAAGGTCCTAATGGCATCAAATAATCCACAAGGTAAAACTACCTTCATCTTAGGAGCCATAAGACACAATTACTTCTTTATCTCTTCAAGAGACCACACCAAGGGTGGAGCCTCAATTGGTTCTATTGTCCACAAGATCCATATAGCATTATCATTCATACAAGTGGACAAACCAACAAATTTCCTACCTCTACATAAAACAAATCCAAAACTAGCATGGATGTCATCATAGGCAAAAAGGTAGTATAGGAAAGAATCAAGTGTAAAGGCATACAAGGGTGAAGACAAAGCATTTAAGCACATCCACATTCTTTCCTTCAAGCAAATAGAAAACTTGGCATCCACAAGTTGAGATTCTTGTAATTTAAACACAATTGTGTCAAGCAAGGATGCCATTTAGAAACATTACCCCAAGGAAACAATGACACTTTTGCTCTCGGATTTTCAAGAATGACACTTTGCTTGTCATGTAGACCAAGCAACAAGTTGGGTGCGCCAACATCACCATTTCTATATTTGGCACCAAGGTCAAATAGAAAGAGTAGCCATAGACACGGGTCTAGACAATACTCCCTTCCCCAATAGGCTTCACCCAAACTACAAGATATACTCTCTACAATAGCATACATATCATCAAAAGCAAATAGAGAGTGGAGAATGGTATCACTCAAGTCAAGTTCAACTAAGGTGTCCTCATGTGAGTACTCACTACCAGTTTCAACATCATCACCATGAGTACTCTCAACAATAAGGTCACACATAGTAGAAGAAGTAATTTCCAAATAATGGACACCTTCCCTTTCTATGGAAGTACCCTCAAGTAGACACATACCACCACTAAAGTCCAAGGAATTATTACTTAAGTATTTACAAGCAAGCAATTCATCCTTATAGTCATCAAACATGGGTGGGGTGTCATACAAAGGATCACAACCACAATCAATTTTCAAGGAAAAATCACTTATTGGGTTTCTTAAGAATTCAAGCAAATCAAAATTATCATAACCCAATTGATCATTCCTTTCCAAGACTTCACATTCCCTTCCCTTAAGAGTACTCTCATCTCCCAAGAAGAGATTTCCATCTTTAGGAGGAATGTTTTTACACCATAGTGGGTTGGCATATAGGCTATAGCTTTCAAGACAAGCTATACCTTCAACGTCATTCTCACCACTAGGTTCTTTAGGAGTGAACTCATCATCTTCAAACAAGATATTGTACTTAAAGAGAGAAGGATCTATCCATGAAGAGGATATAGAACATGGAAATCCATTCTCTAAAAGATCATTATCAAGTATCAAAGATGTTTCAAGCACATGATTATACCTATGAGCAAAACCGAGAATAGAACATTTACTAGAGGTCATACTAAAGGGGTCACTCCTATTTATTTGATCAATATTTTCAATATAATCATTCACTTGAGATCCATTAAACACATCACACATATCCTCAAGTGGTGGACAAATTCCGCACATAAGTTGATCAACACAATTCCCACAAGATGATGTACCATCATTCAACACATTGGCTTCAACACTAGGTGGACTTAAATTGACCTTACAAGAAGAGTCAATTCGATCATCAATAGGATCAACTAGTGTATCCAAACTCCCAACAAGTACATCATCAACAAGAGGCAAAGAATCAATAGACTCACAAATAAGTAAGCTATTACTCACACTCAATGGGCGACTAGTCACACAATTATCATTCACATGCACAAAAGTGTAAGAGTAAGCGATTTTACCTTGAAGTTCTTGAGTAAATTCTTCTTTGCCGTGGTGTGAAGGTTTCCCACATGCTTCGGCAGCAACTTCTCCTTGGCCTTGTGCTTCTCCGTTTGCCATGTTGGTACCTACACAAATGTCCTTAGAAAGAAAAGGACAAACATAGTTAGCATGATTTGGTGGCAACCCCCTCACTTCACTCCACACAACCTCTCCTTTTTCCACTCTCGGATTACCACCTTTCACACCCTTACTCCTCTCAATCTTTTGTCTCTCATAATCATTGGGCTTGGAGTAAGTGATCACATCTCCTTGCAGTTTGGGAATAGTTGAGGTAAAAAGATAATTTCCCCAATGGTCCACTATAACCTTAGGCCAATTTAGCACATTTGGAACTCTATGTTGTGCAAACCAATCGGCACCCAAGCATACATGACCTGGTGTCAAGGGGAAGATATCGCACCACACCTTCTCGTAGTATTCAAATTGGGTGAAGACAATCCTCACTCTCTCGGTAACCTTATACCCGTCCAAGGAATATGGAACAAGTAAAGGTTCTCGAAACAACCCTAAATAGTCAACCATCGCCGGCATGATGTAGTTCTTATGGCGCCAATCATCTAGCACAAGGAGGCAGCCCGGTATCCCATCAATGCTTACCTTTTCGGAGTGAACACTTCTCCTAGGATCAACATTGTAGAGTTTAGGACAACCCAAGGGCACATGAGTACCCCTCGGCCTTGGAGATGTATTCTCTCTTCTTCTCATGGGAAAACCTACACTATAGCTAGTATACCCATTCACACCGCTTCGACCTTGATAAAATATACTACAAGGTGAAGAATATGAATCTTCATTCTCCATACGTGCACTCTCACCATAGCTCTCATAAGCTTTGCGACGGGAGGGGTTATACCTTAGACCAATTCGAGGTTCGAAATGGGAAGTGTAAGACTCCTCATATGCCCCAACTTCATCATAAGAACTTGGCACTTCATTCACCTCATGTTCTCCCTCACAGCCATAACCCTCAAATCTACCCATGTCTTGATCATGGCTATATTCATAGCCCCCATAATCTACAACATCATCGTAGCCATAAAATCCCTCACTACAATCATAGTCTCCCATGTTGTAGTCACAATAATACGAGGCTACCAAGATATGTTCCCCTTATATCACCTTGTACCTACAAAATGAACAAACAAGATTAGTAGTAAAAGCACCTCACCAACACTCGTATACACTCGCCTTTGTGATCCTCACCATTGGAGCGGCGAATATTGAAAGTTGCTTATACTCCGGTAGTTAATAAGGTGTCAATCACTACTTAGCGACCGAAATAGATTATTGTTTGATCGACTCAAGACACAAAACAAAATCTACTTATGAACTTGAATCAAAGAAGTTCAACGAATCGAAATGAGAAAAACACACAAAGAATGAAAAACACGAAGAAAAACGGATTCAAAAACCAATTCACAATCTAGTAGGTGATTACTAGTTGTTAATTGGTACTAGAATCAAGAAATAAAACTAAAGAAACAAGGAAATGAAACTTAGAATCTGAAATTTGAGCTTAATGGTGATGTGGCAGCATGCAATTGGTCTTGGGCCCACATGAAAATATATATATATATATTATTTTTTTTGTCACCAATCTGAAATTTTAATATGAAACACAACTTGTCATGGATGACAATGGGTTTTGGAGGGAAAGTAAAGTCTTGTACTCTTTTTTCAACTTTTCAAACTCAAAAAGGTAAGATTTGACTATTCTATTCCCACAAAACAAGGTTCCGTATTTTAAGGAAAAGTGGTTGTCAAGTCTAAGAAGAGATGTGTGCAAGTCTTCTCACCAACAACTTTATAACTTTTGTCTTACAACCTTTTGGATCTATTTTATACTTTTGTGGTCTTAAGTTGTAAGAATAGATGAAGAACAAGATGAACACCATAACAACCTTCAAGAACACAACATCAACTTCTTCAAGAACATAACACAAAAAACCACCAATGGTCATCAACAAGGTACAACCTACGGCCCACTTCAAGTCACCACAACAATGGTCAATATTATAAGCTCATCTTTAGATCTAGACACTTTTAGTGTTGGTGAGAAAGAAACCAACACTAGAAACACACTAAACAAGTAAAATAACACCTAGATCTAAACACACAAACACTATTCTCGGCCAAGACAACAAGATGGACAGTTTTTTATTTTTTTTTTGACAGATTTCATTTATTTTTTTTTGACCGAGATAGCCCAAGATACCGTGTAGGCACACAACTAGCCTTGCTTTGATACCAAATGATACAATATCAAACGTGCCACACAAGATTTCAGCAACAACAAAAGGATGAACAACTATCACAAGAACAACAAGTTGAACAACAAGTGCTAGTGAATCGAAAGAGCCCCACACGGCTTCACTAGACTTCAAATTATAAACACAAGCTTAACAAGATTACAAAAAAAGATAGATAGCTTGACATACGAGATTACAAGAATAAGGAACCAAACAGTGTATCAAACGATAAGACCCCCTAAGACCCGTAATAACAACACCAAACTCTTATGGTGACCGCTAAGGGAATCAACTCCGCCTTACAACCACCGTTTCTAAGCAAGGATCAATAATGGCTTTTCCAAGCCCTACACTACTTGGCCTTGCCAAGCCCTACACTACATTCTCAAAGAGAGAAGAAGAAGTCTTCAAATATCCATAATGAACTAACTAGAAAATAAGACTAATGAAGCCTATTTATAACTATTACATCACATGACCAAACTACCCTTAATGAAAAGAGGCTCCTATGGAGTGTAAAGAAAAGGCACAAAAAGACCAAAACACCCTTAATAAGGGGCGGTCATGGAGTGTAAGGACTCCTTCTTCACACTTTAACCCTTGCAATTCTTTGGAGCCTCGGGTAGTCATCAAGGCAAGCCTCCAAGCAACCTTCCACACACGAATTTGCTTTATTATATGTCCAAAATGACTTTATGACTTCCCCATGCATACTCTCGGGCCTTCAAGGTGTCCAAAATCAGATTCTCCACGTGTTGGCCACGAATGATGGCATCAAAAGTTATGATGGCCATTTGTCTTGTATCATTGTCACTACCTTCAACTTTATTAAGAATTCTTACAAACACATCTTCCAATTTGTTGCTCTACGGATCTAAAGAGGTTGGCTTTTCGACTTTTTGTCGATCATGAGGTGGGACATATTTATCACGATGATGATCCTTGTCCCTTTCAATCATGAGGTGGTACATATGTATCACGATCATGATCCTTGTCCCTCAAATCATAATAGATCTCATATTTCTTGTCCCTCTAATCAAGATCACAATCACAGTCTCTCCAACCTCGATCGTTGTCTTGCTAATACCGATCTCTATCCTTCCAACCTTGATTCCCACCTTGCCTTTGATAGGTAGGTCAAAAATCCCCCATTTGATTTGATAAAAAGTGAATCTCCTTGTCAAGTGAATCGGCATCATCATCCTCATAGGCTCGATTTCCTCATGTAGCCATGATGTTAACCGTTTTGGAGTTTGATCCCATGATGAGCTGTGATACAAGATAAAGTCCACAATATGAAGATTTCAGCAACAACAACAAGAAGACCCAACAAACACAAGATTAACAAGTTAAACAACAATGCTAGTGAATCGAAAGAGCCCCACACGGCTTCACTAGACTTCAAGATCTCAAAGACAACAACAACAAGATAATAAAAAGATAGTTAACTTGACATATAATATTCAAGAGACTAAGAACCCTAACATCAAGAAAGGACCCTAAGACTAATGAATATAAACACCAAGTTCTTACTTAGACCAAGAGGAACTCAATGACCTCAAGATCCTTGTTTCTAGCCAAGATACAACACAAGTGTCTCTCTTCTTTGTGGGCTGTATTGAGAGAGAGAGAGAGAGAGAACCCAAAATGTTACAAGTCTTGTGATTCAAAAATAATAATGGAAGACCACCCCAAATAACCCTAATATGTTCTATTTATATTACAAGGCAAAATGAAGCAAAATGACTAGCTTGCCCTTTGTCTAGGCTGCCGCCCCTTGGAGTGTAAGTTTATTACACTTCAAGGTCCTTTTTCACACTTAAAAACATTTAGATCCTTTGGAGGCTCAATCACAAACTCACACATAGCCATTTGCATGAACAAGGCTTGGAGTTTTTGTAATTCTCGAGCTTGGCTTCGTGTGAAAGGTCGTGTACTTGTGGAACTTGTCCCACCCGTATCATCCTCTCCATCTTGAGAGGAATTTGACCACAAATTCAGCATTTGGTCATCGTCAACCGCACCCACGAGAGAGAGATCACAAACGTTGAAAGTGTTGTGCACTTGATATTCCGGTTGAAGGTCAATCTTGTAGGCGTTGTCATTGATTCTCTCAAGTACTTGGAAGGGACCATCACCCCTAGGCATCAATTTGGACTTTCTTTGAGATGGAAACCGATCCTTTCGAAGATGCACCCACACCCAATCTCCCGGTTCAAGAATGAATTTTTTTATTCCCTTGTTGGCCCTCCTTGCCATGTCTTGATTTTTCTTCTCAAGTTGAAGTCGCACCTTCTCATGTAACTTCTTCATAGAATCTGCCCGCTTGCTTCCATCTAAGCTAATCATGAGATCACTTGGCAAAGGCGTTAAATCCAAAGGGGTGAGGGGGTTGAGGCCGTATACACACTCAAAGGGAGTCATTCCCGTACTTGAGTGTATGACACGGTTATAGGCAAACTCAATCAATGGTGAGTGCTCTTCCCAAGAATTCATTTTTCCCTTAACCATGGAACGTAGCATAGCACCCAAAGTCCTATTTACTACTTCCATTTGGCCATTGGTTTGTGAGTGGCAGGACGTAGAGAACAACAACTTGGTACCAAGCCTACCCCACATGGACTTCCAAAAGTGGCTTAGGAACTTAGAGTCCCTATCACTCACAATGGTCCTCGGGACACCATGCAATCTAACAACATTATCAACAAATAACGAGGCCACGCTAGGGGCGTCATCACATTTAGAGCAAGGAATAAAGTGCGCCATTTTAGAAAACCGGTCGACTACAACAAAAATACTATCCCGACCTCGTCGAGTCCTTGGCAGCCCCAATACAAAATCCATAGATATATCAAGCCAAGGACGTAGAGGAGTGG
Source organism: Capsicum rhomboideum (assembly GCA_031232105.1). Classification (NCBI taxonomy): domain Eukaryota; kingdom Viridiplantae; phylum Streptophyta; class Magnoliopsida; order Solanales; family Solanaceae; genus Capsicum; species Capsicum rhomboideum. The sequence continues at coordinate 79,317,069 of CP124709.1, read as the reverse complement.
GCAGCGGGGTGTACAACCCATGAGGTAGGAGCCGAGATTTGGCTCTCTTGCATTCTACACATTGGCCGCAAATCCTAGCCACATCCTTGCGCATTTTGGGCCAATAGAATTGCTCCTCCAATATCCCGAAGGTCTTTTCGACCCTAAAATGACCCATTAGACCTCCATCGTGTGCTTCCCTCACAAATAATTCTCTCCAAGAGCTAGAGGGCACACACAATAGTCTACCTTTAAATAAGTAACCATCAAACTTGGCATAGGGATTTGAACCCCTAGCCGAATTCCACTTGTACCTACACAAGTCTTCGCATTCCCTAAAGATAGGAGCAAAGTGAGGGTCCTTGGGATACAACTCTCTTAGACTCTCAAAATCCATCAATTTTGTTGACAAAGTGGACACAAGAGCATGTTTTCTAGACAAAGCATCGGCTACTACATTGTCCTTACCCTTTTTGTATTGGATTACATAAGGGAAGGTCTCAAGGAACTCAATCCATTTGGCATGCCGTTTGTTAAGCTTGTCTTGGCTCCAAAGATGCTTTAAGGATTCATGGTCCGTTCGGATCACGAACTCCTTAGGCCATAAGTAGTGTTGCCAAGTGGCCAAGGCTCTAATCAAGGCATACAACTCTAAATCATACGTGGAGTAGTTTAGAGTTTGATACAAGACAAATGGCCATCATAACTTTTGATGCCATCATTCGTGGCCAACACGTGGAGAATCTGATTTTGGACACCTTGAAGGCCCGAGAGTATGCATGGGGAAGTCATGAAGTCATTTTGTACACATAATAAAGCAAATTCGTGTGTGGAAGGTTGCTTGGAGGCTTGCCTTGATGACTACCCGAGGCTCCAAAGAATTGCAATGGTTGAAGTGTGAAGAAGGAGTCCTTACACTCCATGACCGCCCCTTATTAAGAGTTCCTACACTCTTTTCATTAAGGGTAGTTTGGTCATGTGATGTTATAGTTATAAATAGGCTTCATTAGTCTTATTTTCTAGTTAGTTCATTATGGATATTTGAAAGACTTCTTCTTCTCTCTTTGAGAATGTAGTGTAGGGCTTGGAAAGGCCAAGTAGTGTAGGGCTTGGAAAAGCCATTATTGATCCTTGCTTAGAAACGGTGGTTGTAAGGCGGAGTTGATTCCCTTAGCGGTCACCATTAGAGTTTGGTATTGTTATTGCGGGTCTTAGGGGTCTTATCGTTTGATACACGGTTTGGTTCCTATTTCTTGTAATCTCGTATGTCAAGCTATCTATCCTTTTTTTTGTAATCTTGTTAAGCTTGTGTTTATAATCTTGAAGTCTAGTGAAGTCGTGTGGGGCTCTTTCGATTCACTAGCACTTGTTGTTCAACTTGTTGTTCTTGTGATAGTTGTTCATCTTGTTGTTGTTGCTGAAATCTTGTGTTGTGGGTTTGATCTTGTATCATTTGGTATCAAAGCAAGGCTGGTTGTGTTCCTACACTACCAATCTTGGGCTATCTCGGTCAAAAAAAAATAAAATGAAATCTGTCAAAAAAAAAAAGGAAATCTGTCCATCTTGTTGTCTTTGCCGAGAATAGTGTTTGTGTGTTTAGATCTAGGTGTTATTTTACTTGTTTAGTGTGTTTCTAGTCTTGGTTTCTTTCTCACCAACACTGAAAGTGTCTAGATCTAAATATGAGCTTATAATATTGACCATTGTTGTGGTGACTTGAAGTGGGCCGTAGGTTGTACCTTGTTGATGACCATTGGTGGTTTTTTTTTGTGTTATGTTCTTGAAGAAGTTGATGTTGTGTTCTTGAAGGTTGTTGTGGTGTTCATCTTGTTCTTCATCCATTCTTACAACTTAAGACAACAAAAGTTATAAAGTTGTTGGTTGTTGGTGAGAAGACTTACACACATCTCTTCTTAGACTTGACAACCACTTTTCCTTAAAACACGGAACCTTGTTTTATGGGATTAGAATAGTCAAATCTTAACTTTTTGAGTTTGAAAAGTTGAAAAAAGAGTACAAGACTTTATTTTCCCTCCAAAACCCATTATCATCCATGACAAGTTGTGTTTCATATTGAAATTTCAGATTTGTGACAAAATATATATATATATATATATTTTCGTGTGGGTCCAAGACCAATTGCATGATGCCACGTTACCATTAAGCTCAAATTTTAGATTCTAAGTTTCATTTCTTGATTCTAGTACCAATTAACAACTAGTAATCACCTACTAGATTGTGAATTGGTTTTTGAATCCGTTTTTCTTCGTGTTTTTTGTTCTTTGTGTGCTTTTTCTCATTTTGATTCGTTGAACTTCTTTGATTTAAGTTCATAAGTAGATTTTGTTTTGTGTCTTGAGTCGATCAAACAATAATCTATTCCGGTCGCTAAGTAGTGATTGACACCTTATTAACTACCGGAGTATAAGCAACTTTCAATATTCGCCGCTCCAATTGTGAGGATCACAAAGGTGAGTGTATACGAGCGTTGGTGAGGTGCTTTTACTACTAATCTTGTTTGTTCATTTTGTAGGTACAAGGTGATATAAGGGGAACATATCTTGGTAGCCTCGTATTATTGTGACTACAACATGGGAGACTATGATTGTAGTGAGGGATTTTATGGTTACGATGATGTTGTAGATTATGGGGGCTATGAATATAGCCATGATCAAGACATGGGCAGATTTGAGGGTTATGGTTTTGAGGGAGAACATGAGGTGAATGAAGTGCCAAGTTCTTATGATGAAGTTGGGGCATATGAGGAGTCTTACACTTCCCATTTCGAACCTCGAATTGGTGTAAGGTATAACCCCTCCCTTCGTAAAGCTTATGAGATCCATGGTGAGAGTGCACGGGTGGAGAATGAAGATTCATATTCTTCACCTTGTAGTACATTTTATCAAGGTCGAAGCGGTGTGAATGGGTATGCTAGCTATAGTATAGGTTGTCCCATGAGAAGAAGAGAGAATACATCTCCAAGGCCAAGGGGTATTCATGTGCCCTTGGGTTGTCCTAAACTCTATAATGTTGATCCTAGGAGAAGTGTTCACTTCGGAAAGGTAAGCATTGATGGGATACCGGGCTGCCTCCTTGTGCTAGATGATTGGCGCCATAAGAACTACATCATGCCACCGATGGTTGACTATTTAGGGTTGTTTCGAGAACCTTTACTTGTTCCATATTCCTTGGATGGGTATAAGGTTACCGAGAGAGTGAGGATTGTCTTCACCCAATTTGAATACTATGAGGAGGTGTGGTACGATATCTTTCCCTTGACACCAGGTCATGTATGCTTGGGTGCCGATTGGTTTGCACAACATAGAGTTCCAAATGTGCTAAATTGGCTTAAGGTTATAGTGGACCATTGGGGAAATTATCTTTTTACCTCAATTATTCCCAAACCGCAAGGAGATGTGATCACTTACTCCAAGCCCAATGATTATGAGAGACAAAAGATTGAGAGGAGTAAGGGTGTGAAAGGTGGTAATCCGAGAGTGGAAAAAGGAGAGGTTGTGTGGAGTGAAGTGAGGGGGTTGCCACCAAATCATGCTAACTATGTTTGTCCTTTTCTTTCTAAAGACATTTGTGTAGGTACCAACATGGCAAACGGAGAAGCACAAGGCCAAGGAGAAGTTGCTGCCGAAGCATGTGGGAAACCTTCACACCACGGTAAAGAAGAATTTACTCAAGAACTTCAAGGTAAAATTGCTTACTCTTACACTTTTGTGCATGAGAATGATAATTGTGTGACTAGGAGCCCATTGAGTGTGACTAGTAGCTTACCTATTTGTGAGTCTATTGATTCTTTGCCTCTTGTTGATGATGTACTTGTTGGGAATGTGGATACACTAGTTGATCCTATTGATGATCGAATTGACTCTTCTTGTAAGGTCAATTTAAGTCTACCTAGTGTTGAAGCCAATGTGTTGAATGATGGTACATCATCTTGTGGGAATTGTGTCGATCAACTTATGTGCGGAATTTGTCCACCACTTGAGGATATGTGTGATGTGTTTAATGGATCTCAAGTGAATGATTATATTGAAAATGTTGATCAAATAAATAGGAGTGACCCCTTTAATATGACCTCTAGTAAATGTTCTACTCTCGGTTTTGCTCATAGGGATAATCATGTGCTTGAAACATCTTTGATACTTGATAATGATCTTTTAGAGAATGGATTTGCATGTTTTATATCCTCTTCATGGATAGATCCTTCTCTCTTTAAGTACAATATCTTGTTTGAAAATTATGAGTTCACTCCTAAAGAACCTAGTGGTGAGAATGACGTTGAAGGTATAGCTTGTCTTGAAAGCTAGCCTATATGCCAACCCACTATAGTGTAAAAACATTCCTCCTAAAGATGGAAATCTCTTCTTGGGAGATGAGAGTACTCTTAAGGGAAGGGAATGTGAGGTCTTGGAAAGGAATGATCAATTGGGTGATGATAATTTTGATTTGCTTGAATTCTTAAGAAACCCAATAAGTGATTTTTCCTTGAAAATTAATTGTGGTTGTGATCCTTTGTATGACACCCCACCCATGTTTGATGACTATAAGGATGAATTGCTTGCTTGTAAATACTTAAGTAATAATTCCTTGGACTTTAGTGGTGGTATGTGTCTACTTGAGGGTACTTCTATAGAAAGGGAAGGTGTCCATTATTTGCAAATCACTTCTTCTACTATGTGTGACCTTATTGGTGAGAGTACTCATGGTGATGATGTTGAAACTGGTAGTGAGTACTCACATGTGGACACCTTAGTTGAACTTGACTTGAGTGATACCATTCTCCACTCTCTATTTGCTTTTAATGATATGTATGCTGTTGTAGAGAGTATATCTTGTAGTTTGGGTGAAGCCTATGGGGAAAGGGAGTATTGTCTAGACCCGTGTCTATGGCTACTCTTTCTATTTGACCCCGGTGCCAAATATAGAAATGGTGATGTGGGCGCACCCAACTTGTTGCTTGGTCTACATGACAAGCAAAGTGTCATTCTTGAAAATCCGAGAGCAAAAGTATCATTGTTTCCTTGGGATAATGTTTCTAAATATGCATCCTTGCTTGACACAATTGTGTTTAAATTTCAAGAATCTCAACTTGTGGATGTCAAGTTCTCTATTTGCTTGAAGGAAAGAATGTGGATGTGCTTAAATGCTTTGTCTTCACCCTTGTATGCCTTTACACTTGATTCTTTCCTATACTACCTCTTTGCCTATGATGACATCCATGCTAGTTTTGGATTTGTTTTGTGTAGAGGTAGGAAATTTGTTGGTTTGTCCACTTGTATGAATGATAATGCTATATGGATCTTGTGGACATTAGAACCAATTGAGGCTCCACCCTTGGTGTGGTCTCTTGAAGAGATAAAGAAGCAATTGTGTCTTATGGTTCCTAAGATGAAGGCAGTTTTACCTTGTGGATTATTTGATACCATTAGGACCTTTGTAGTTTCCTTATCTCTTGGTGATTTAAATAGCCAAATCCTTTGTGCATATTTTAATAAGTTTTTAATATTTAATTCAAAGGATCCTTGGTTATATTGCAAGTATAAGCAACCTTGGCATGTTGAGATGATTTATTGTGCTGACCCTAACCCTCATGCCATGAGGAGTTTGTATTTGTTTGCCCTTTCTTTGGTTTTGCAAGGTTTGGATTCGGGGTCGAATCCTTTTCAAGAAGGGGAGGATGATACAAGACAAATGGCCATCATAACTTTTGATGCCATCATTCGTGGCCAACACGTGGAGAATCTGATTTTGGACACCTTGAAGGCCCGAGAGTATGCATGGGGACGTCATGAAGTCATTTTGGACACATAATAAAGAAAATTCGTGTGTGGAAGGTTGCTTGGAGGCTTGCCTTGATGACTACCCGAGGCTCCAAAGAATTGCAATGGTTGAAGTGTGAAGAAGGAGTCCTTATACTCCATGACCGCCCCTTATTAAGAGTCCCTACACTCTTTCCATTAAGGGTAGTTTGGTCATGTGATGTAATAGTTATAAATAGGCTTCATTAGTCTTATTTTCTAGTTAGTTCATTATGGATATTTGAAAGACTTCTTCTTCTCTCTTTGAGAATGTAGTGTAGGGCTTGGAAAGGCCAAGTAGTGTAGGGCTTGGAAAAGCCATTATTGATCCTTGCTTAGAAACGGTGGTTGTAAGGCGGAGTTGATTCCCTTAGCGGTCACCATTAGAGTTTGGTGTTGTTATTGCGGATCTTAGGGGTCTTATCGTTTGATACACGGTTTGGTTCCTATTTCTTGTAATCTCGTATGTCAAGCTATCTATCCTTTTTTTTGTAATCTTGTTAAGCTTGTGTTTATAATCTTGAAGTCTAGTGAAGCCGTGTGGGGCTCTTTCGATTCACTAGCACTTGTTGTTCAACTTGTTGTTCTTGTGATAGTTGTTCATCTTGTTGTTGTTGCTGAAATCTTGTGTTGTGGGTTTGATCTTGTATCAGGTTCCTTATTCTTGTAATCTTGTATTTCAAGCTATCTATCTTTTTTTTGTAATCTTGTTAAGCTTCTGTTTATAATCTTGAAGTCTAGTAAAGCCGTGTGGGGCTCTTTCGATTCACTAGCACTTATTATTCAACTTGTTGTTCTTGTGATAGTTGTTCATCTTGTTGTTGTTGCTGAAATCTTGTGTTACGGGTTTGATCTTGTATCATTTGGTATCAAAGCAAGGCTGGTTGTGTTCCTACACTACCAATCTTGGGCTATCTCGGTCAAAAAAAAAAAAAAATGAAATCTGTCAAAAAAAAAATGAAATCTGTCCATCTTGTTGTCTTGGTCGAGAATAGTGATTGTGTGTTTAGATCTAGGTGTTATTTTACTTGTTTAGTGTGTTTCTAGTGTTGGTTTCTTTCTCACCAACACTAAAAGTGTCTAGATCTAAAGATGAGCTTATAATATTGACCATTGTTGTGGTGACTTGAAGTGGGCCGTAGGTTGTATCTTGTTGATGACCATTGGTGGTTTTTGTGTTATGTTCTTGAAGAAGTTGATGTTGTGTTCTTGAAGGTTGTTGTGGTGTTCATCTTGTTCTTCATCCATTCTTACAACTTAAGACAACAAAAGTTATAAAGTTGTTGGTTGTTGGTGAGAAGACTTGCACACATCTCTTCTAGACTTGACAACCACTTTTCCTTAAAACACGGAACCTTGTTTTGTGGGATTAGAATAGTCAAATCTTACCTTTTTGAGTTTGAAAAGTTGAAAAAAGAGTACAAGACTTTAGTTTCCCTCCAAAACCCATTGTCATCCATGACAAGTTGTGTTTCATATTGAAATTTCAGATTTGTGACAAAAATATATATATATATAAATATATATATATATTTTCGTGTGGGCCCAAGACCAATTGCATGCTGCCACGTCACCATTAAGCTCAAATTTCAGATTCTAAGTTTCATTTCCTTGTTTCTTTAGTTTCATTTCTTGATTCTAGTACCAATTAACAACTAGTAATCACCTACTAGATTGTGAATTGGTTTTTGAATCCATTTTTTTTTGTGTTTTTCGTTCTTTGTGTGTTTTTCTCATTTTGATTCGTTGAACTTCTTTGATTCAAGTTCATAAGTAGATTTTATTTTGTGTCTTGAGTCGATCAAACAAAAATCTATTTCGGTCGCTAAGTAGTGATTGACACCTTATTAACTACCGGAGTATAAGCAACTTTCAATATTCGCCGCTCCAATAGTGAGGATCACAAAGGCGAGTGTATACGAGTGTTGGTGAGGTGCTTTTACTACTAATCTTGTTTGTGCATTTTGTAGGTACAAGGTGATATAAGGGAAACATATCTTGGTAGCCTCGTATTATGTGACTACAACATGGGAGACTATGATTGTAGTGAGGGATTTTATGGCTACGATGATGTTGTAGATTATGGGGGCTATGAATATAGCCATGATCAAGACATGGGCAGATTTGAGGGTTATGGTTTTGAGGGAGAACATGAGGTGAATGAAGTGCCAAGTTCTTATGATGAAGTTGGGGCATATGAGGAGTCTTACACTTCCCATTTCGAACCTCGAATTGGTGTAAGGTATAACCCCTCGCTTCGCAAAGCTTATGAGAGCCATGGTGAGAGTGCACGTGTGGAGAATGAAGATTCATATTCCTCACCTTGTAGTACATTATATCAAGGTCGAAGTGGTGTGAATGGGTATACTAGCTATAGTGTAGGTTTTCCCATGAGAAGAAGAGAGAATACATCTCCAAGGCCGAGGGGTACTCATGTGCCCTTGGGTTGTCCTAAACTCTACAATGTTGATCCTAGGAGAAGTGTTCACTCCGGAAAGGTAAGCATTGATGGGGTACCGGGCTGCCTCCTTGTGCTAGATGATTGGCGCCATAAGAACTACATCATACCGCCGATGGTTGACTATTTAGGGTTGTTTCGAGAACCTTTACTTGTTCCATATTCCTTGGACGGGTATAAGGTTACTGAGAGAGTGAGGATTGTCTTCACCCAATTTGAATACTATGAGGAGGTGTGGTGCGATATCTTCCCCTTGACACCAGGTCATGTATGCTTGGGTGCCGATTGGTTTGCACAACATAGAGTTCCAAATGTGCTAAATTGGCCTAAGGTTATAGTGGACCATTGGGGAAATTATCTTTTGACCTCAATTATTTCCAAACCGCAAGGAGATGTGATCACTTACTCTAAGCCGAATGATTATGAGAGACAAAAGATTGAGAGGAGTAAGGGTGTGAAAGGTGGTAATCCGAGAGTGGAAAAAGGAGAGGTTGTGTGGAGTGAAGTGAGGGGGTTGCCACCAAATCATGCTAACTATGTTTGTTCTTTTCTTTCTAAGGACATTTGTGTAGGTACCAACATGGCAAGCGGAGAAGCACAAGGCCAAGGAGAAGTTGCTGCCGAAGCATGTGGGAAACCTTCACACCACGGCAAAGAAGAATTTACTCAAGAACTTCAAGGTGAAATCGCTTACTCTTACACTTTTGTGCATGTGAATGATAATTGTGTGACTAGTCGCCCATTGAGCGTGAGTAGTAGCTTACCTATTTGTGAGTCTATTGATTCTTTGCCTCTTGTTGATGATGTACTTGTTGGGAATGTGGATTCACTAGTTGATCCTATTGATGATCGAATTGACTCTTCTTGTAAGGTCAATTTAAGTCCACCTAGTGTTGAAGCCAATGTGTTGAATGATGGTACATCATCTTGTGGGGATTGTGTTGATCAACTTATGTGCGGAATTTGTCCACCACTTGAGGATATGTGTGATGTGTTTAATGGATCTCAAGTGAATGATTATATTGAAAATGTTGGTCAAATAAATAGGAGTGACCCCTTTAGTATGTCCTCTAGTAAATGTTCTACTCTCGGTTTTGCTCATAGGGATAATCATGTGCTTGAAACATCTTTGATACTTGATAATGATCTTTTAGAGAATGGATTTGCATGTTCTATATCCTCTTCATGGATAGATCCTTCTCTCTTTAAGTACAATATCTTGTTTGAAGATGATGAGTTCACTCCTAAAGAACCTAGTGGTGAGAATGACGTTGAAGGTATAGCTTGTCTTGAAAGCTATAGCCTATATGCCAACCCACTATGGTGTAAAAACATTCCTCCTAAAGATGGAAATCTCTTCTTGGGAGATGAGAGTACTCTTAAGGGAAGGGAATGTGAGGTCTTGGAAAGGAATGATCAATTGGGTGATGATAATTTTAATTTGCTTGAATTCTTAAGAAACCCAATAAGTGATTTTTCCTTGAAAATTGATTGTGGTTGTGATCCTTTGTATGACACCCCACCCATGTTTGATGACTATAAGTATGAATTGCTTGCTTGTAAATACTTAAGTAATAATTCCTTGGACTTTAGTGGTGGTATGTGTCTACTTGAGGGTACTTCCATAGAAAGGGAAGGTGTCCATTATTTGGAAATTACTTCTTCTACTATGTGTAACCTTGTTGCTGAGAGTACTCATGGTGATGATGTTGAAACTAGTAGTGAGTACTCACATGAGGACACCTTAGTTGAACTTGACTTGAGTGATACCATTCTCCACTCTCTATTTGCTTTTGATGATATGTATGCTATTGTAGAGAGTATATCTTGTAGTTTGGGTGAAGCCTATGGGGAAAGGGAGTATTGTCTAGACCCGTGTCTATGGCTACTCTTTCTATTTGACCCCGGTGCCAAATATAGAAATGGTGATGTGGGCGCACCCAACTTATTGCTTGGTCTACATTACAAGCAAAGTGTCATTCTTGAAAACCCGAGAGCAAAAGTGTCATTGTTTCCTTGGGGTAATGTTTCTAAATGTGCATCCTTGCTTGACACAATTGTGTTTAAATTACAAGAATCTCAACTTGTGGATTCCAAGTTCTCTATTTGCTTGAAGGAAAGAATGTAGATGTGCTTAAATGCTTTGTCTTCACCCTTGTATGCATTTACACTTGATTCTTTCCTATACTACCTCTTTGCCTATGATGACATCCATGCTAGTTTTGGATTTGTTTTATGTAGAGGTAGGAAATTTGTTGGTATGTCCACTTGTATGAATGATAATTCTATATGGATCTTGTGGACATTAGAACCAATTGAGGCTCCACCCTTGGTGTGGTCTCTTGAAGAGATAAAGAAGCAACTGTGTCTTAAGGCTCCTAAGATGAAGGTAGTTTTACCTTGTGGATTATTTGATGCCATTAGGACCTTTATAGTTTCCTTATCTCTTGGTGATTTAAATAGCCAAATCCTTTGTGCATATTTTAATAAGTTTTTAATGTTTAATTCAAAGGATCCTTGGTTATATTGCAAGTATAAGCAACCTTGGAATGTTGAGATGATTTCTTGTGCTAACCCTAACCCTCATGCCATGAGGAGTTTGTATTTGTTTGTCCTTTCTTTGGTTTTACAAGGTTTGGATTCGAGGTCGAATCCTTTTCAAGAAGGGGAGGATGATATAAGACAAATGGCCATCATAACTTTTGATGCCATCATTCGTGGCCAACACGTGGAGAATCTAATTTTGGACACCTTGAAGGCCCGAGAGTATGCATGGGGAAGTCATGAAGTCATTTTGGACACATAGTAAAGCAAATTCATGTGTGGAAGGTTGCTTGAAGGCTTGCCTTGATGACTACCCGAGGCTCCAAAGAATTGCAAGGGTTGAAGTGTGAAGAAGGAGTCCTTACACTCCATGACCGCCCTTATTAAGGGTGTTTTGGTCTTTTTGTGCCTTTTCTTTACACTCCATAGGAGCCTCTTTTCATTAAGGGTAGTTTGGTCATTTGATGTAATAGTTATAAATAGGCTTCATTAGTCTTATTTTCTAGTTAGTTCATGATGGATATTTGAAAGTCTTCTTCTTCTCTCTTTGAGAATGTAGTGTAGGGATTGGAAAGGCCAAGTAGTGTAGGGCTTGGAAAAGCCATTATTGATCCTTGCTTAGAAACGGTGGTTGTAAGGCGGAGTTGATTCCCTTAGCGGTCGCCATAAGAGTTTGGTGTTGTTATTGCCGGTCTTAGGGAGTCTTATCGTTTGATACACGATTTGGTTCCTTATTCTTGTAATCTCGTATGTCAAGCTATCTATCTTTTTTTTTGTAATCTTGTTAAGCTTATGTTTATAATCTTGAAGTCTAGTGAAGCCGTGTGGGGCTCTTTCGATTCACTAGCACTTGTTGTTCAACTTGTTGTTCTTGTGATAGTTGTTCATCTTGTTGTTGTTGCTGAAATCTTGTGTTGCGGGTTTGATCTTGTATCAGAGTTGCTCCTTTGAGCTTTTCGCTAAAGTAAGCAATGGGTTTCAAATCTTGCATTAAAACAACCCCTATGCCTACTTTACTCGCATCGCACTCGACTTCGAAGGTCTTATCAAAGTTGGGCAATTATAACAAGGGTGCGGAGGTGAGCATAGCTTTCAAGGCTTCAAATGCCTTAGCTTGCTCGACACCCCACTTGAAGGGTTGTAGTTTCCGAATGACCTCGGTCAAGGGGGCGGCTATGGTGCTAAATCCTTTGACAAACCTTCTATAAAAACTAGCCAACCCGTGGAAGCTTCTTACTTCTCCAACGGTTTGTGGGGTTGGCCAATTTTTGATAGCATTTATCTTGGATTCATCCACTTCGACCCCTCTTGAACTAACAACAAAACCCAAGAAAACAACTTCATTAACGCCAAAAGAGCACTTTTCCAGATTTGCATACAATTTTTCCTTTCTAAGGACATCCAGCACACATTGTAAATGCATCACATGCTCTTCTAAAGACTTACTATACACCAAGACATCATCAAAATAGACAACAACAAACTTTCCAATAAATGGCCTCATCACATGATTCATTAGCCTCATAAAAGTACTTGGAGCGTTTGTTAGGCCGAAAGGCATAACCATCTATTCATAGAGACCAAACTTGGTCTTGAAGGCGGTTTTCCAATCATCACCGGGTTGCATTCTTATTTGGTGATAGCCACTCCTTAAATCAATCTTGGAAAACAAACCTGAACCATTCAACTCATCTAGCATGTCATCTAACCGAGGAATAGGGTGGCGATATTTTACCATAATTTTGTTGATGGCTCGGCAGTCCATACACATGCGCCACATTCCATCTTTTTTGGGCACTAATAGCACCGGAACCGCACACGGACTCATGCTCTCCTTGACATACCCTTTGTTTAGGAGCTCCTCAACTTGACGTTGCAATTCCTTGGTGTCCGTAGGGTTGCTCCTATAAGCCGGCTTGTTTGGCAATTATGATCCAGGCACAAAGTCAATTTGGTGCTCAATTCCCTGAAGCGGGGGCAATCCTTGTGGAAGTTCCTTAGGAAATACATCCTCATAATCCTGCAACACACAAGAAATCAATGGGGAAATGGAAGAATTAGTGGGGTTAGTATTAAAACAATGAGCCAAGAGTAACATAGGCGTGTCCTCATCATGATCCACGAAGAGTTCCTTCTTCCTAACCAACATCACCATGTTTTTCGTCCCCTTTGCCGTTGAGGCAGCCTTGTATGACCCCACTGCCCTACCTACGGAACTCCCTCCCTTCTCTTCCTTTTCGGATTCCTTTCCTTTTTCCTTCAATTCTCTCATCCTTTGATGCCACTCATTTACTTGGGAAGGCGAAAGAGGATGAAGTGTAACCTTTCGGCCATCCTTCTCAAGTGTATATCGATTGGACCTCCCATCATGTTTGGTAGACCTATCATATTGCCAAGGCCTACCTAGCAACAAGTGACATGCTTGCATTGGTATCACGTCACAAAGCACTTCATCGTGGTAGTTTCCCACCTTAAACCGTATCACACATTGCCTTGTGACTCTTAATTCACCACAATCATTCAACCATTGTAACTTGTAAGGACTAGTGTGCGGGGTAGTTGGTAACTTCAAGAAATTTACCATAGCATTACTTACAACATTCGTACAACTACCACTATCGATCACCAAGGTACATACACTCCTCTTTACAAGACACTTAGTATGGAATAGATTTTCCCTTTGGCTTGGGTCATCTTTGCCTTACTAATCATGACGCGCCTAACCACAAAATTTGGAACCACACACTCCCCTTCTTGAGGATAAACATCTTTACCATCATTACCATCATCATCATGTGGTCCATCATCGGTTTCCTCTCCATCTTGAGGTTCGGCCTCATCTTCTCCCCTTTCAGGGCCCACCTCCTCACCAAGGTAATACACTCTCCCTTCCCGTAGGATCACATTGCGTCAGTTTGGACATTCATTGGCCTTATGCCCCCAACCTTGGCACTTGAAACATTGGAATCCCTTTGGGTTAGGATACTTGTGAGCCTCCGGTTTTGGAGGAATTTTGTGGACTATTTTGGGCTCGGGAAGCCTTGTAGTGACGGGTTGGTCCTTGTTCTTGGGCCAACCCGAGGGGGCTTGTCCCCTTGCCTTGAAAGATGATCTCTCTTTAAGTTCCCTTTCAATCTCAAGAGCCGCTTGGAAAATACCATCAATGGTTTTAAAATTGTGAAGTGTTAAATGAGTGGAGATCTCTTTGTTCAACCCACACTTGAACCGAATGATGTCGTGACTGATTTGCTCCCCACGATGATCAAGTTTCAACATGAGTTGTTGAAACTTATCAAAATATGCCATCACACTCTTTTTACCTTGACGCAAGTCGTACAATCTAGCAAGCAACTCATGACGATATCTCTCGGGAAGGTATCGTTGCCTTATCAAATACCTCAACCGATACCAAGGTGGTGGCTGCCCATCAATGAGTTCATTACCAAACCGCTTGACATACTCCCACCAAGTGTTAGCATAACCCTCGAAATGAGCTATAGCATAGCAACTCTTCTTTTCTTCCGAGATATCATTAACTTGGAAAACTTTGTCACAAGCCGATTCCCAAGCTAAGTAGGCCTCGGGATCACTTTCACCCTTAAAGATGGGTAGGTTCAACTTGATGGTGTTGATGCCTAAATCTCTCTCTTGGTGTCGGTGTCCCCTATCTCCATACCCTCAGTATCTCCTTGGATCTCCACGACCCCCTCTTATCTCCTCCTCCCTCATGTAAGCATCATCAAAGGCTCCATATCCTTCATACTCCTCTCTACCATATCTTTCAAAGGGGGCTGGCCGGTCTTGGGCATTTTGGACTTGATTCGGAGGAATTGGATTTTGTGGCCTTTGGTTTAATGGAGCTTGGAATGGAGAGTTCGGATTTAGTGGAGGTACTTTACGTCCAAATCCCTCTTGTGGAACTTGAGGAGCTTTGAAATGTATTGGTCTAGTGGGGTCACGGTTTGGAGGGAAAAAGGTGGTTTGGCTTGCGGCATTTAGTGGAGCTTGAGGTGCATTTAGCATTTGGTGGACTGTTTTGGGGGTGATGGTTGCGGTGGAAGTCCTATCATGCCCATTGGTAGAAACATGTAGAGGAGTAGAAGGACGAGAGTTCCTTTGACTCTCCACTTGTTCTAATCTCCTACTAATAGTCGACACTTCACCCTTTATCACTGCCAAGTCCCCTCTCACGGCCCCAAACTCCGTATTCAACCTTTCAAGTGTCCGGGTAACGGCTTCAAGAGTGACCCTCATAGAGTCAAGTGCATTAGTATCTATGTTATGGGACGTGGTCCCTTCCATTGTCAAGGTATTATACTCTTTGGATCACCTCATGCTCGAGTTCCACAAGTGTTGTAGATTGGCTAGTAACCGTGAATCCTTTAAGGTATGAGTAAGCTCTTATCCGGAGTGGATTCTTGTTTGAAGACTCAAAGAATTCTTGTCGGACTAGAACCAAAATCAGCAACGTATTCAAAAGAGAAAAGGCACTCAAGTAATCGTTGACACGAACAAACGGATTCAAAGGACTAATTGACAACCTAGTAGGAATGTACTAGTTTGTTAATTAGTTCTAGAACCAAATAAGGAAACCAAGAATCAACAATTATCAACTAGAAGAATATCCAAAGTTGAGCTTATTAGTGACGTGGCAGCATGCAAATAGGTCTTGGGCCCACACATTTTTTATTTTTTTTGTTACAAATCTGAAATTTCAAGATTTCACACAACTTGTAATGGATGACAATGGTTTTGGAGGGAAGGTAAAGTCTTGTACTCTTTTTCAACTTTTCAAACTCAAAAAGGTAAGATTTGACTATACTAATCCCACAAAACAAGGTTCCGTGTTTTAAGGAAAAAGTGGTTGTCAAGTCTAGGAAGAGATGTGTGCAAGTCTTCTTTCACCAACAACTTTATGACTTTTGTCTTACAACATGAACTCAACTTTCAACAAGATGAACAAGTTTATAAGATGAATATCTCAATAATCCCAACACCTTCATGAATACAACATCAACTTCTTCAAGCACATAACACAAAACCACCAATTGTCATCAACAACATACAACCTACGGTCCACCTTTCAAGTCACCACAACAATGGCCATTTTTTTTAAGCTCAACTTTTAGATCTAGACACTTTAGTGTTGGTGAGAAAGAAACCAACACTATAAACACACTAAACAAGTAAAACAACACCTAGATCTATACACACAACAGTATTTTCGGCCAAAGGCAACAATGGACAGATTTTGCTCTTTTTTTTTTTCTTTTTTTTTTTTGTTTTGGCCGAGAGCAAGCCCAAGATGGGTAGTGTTGGAACACCACCGGTCTTGCTCTGATACCAAATGATACAAGATCAAGTCCACAATATGAAGATTTCAGCAACAACAACAAGAAGACCCAACAAACACAAGATTAACAAGTTAAACAACAATGCTAGTGAATCGAAAGAGCCCCACACTGCTTCACTAGACTTCAAGATCTCAAAGACAACAACAACAAGATAATAAAAAGATAGTTAACTTGACATATAATATTCAAGAGGCTAAGAACCCTAACATCAAGAAAGGACCCTAAGACTAATGAATATAAACACCAAGTTCTTACTTAGACCAAGAGGAACTCAATGACCTCAAGATCCTTGTTTCTAGCCAAGATACAACACAAGTGTCTCTCTTCTTTGTGGGCTGTTTTGAGAGAGAGAGAGAGAACCCAAAATGTTACAAGTCTGGTGATTCAAAAATAATAATGGAAGACTACCCAAATAACCCTAATATGTTCTATTTATATTACAAGGCTAAATGAAGCAAAATGACTAGCTTGCCCTTTGTCTAGGCTGTCGCCCCTTGGAGTGTAAGTTTATTACACTTCAAGGTCCTTCTTCACACTTAAAAACATTTAGATCCTTTGGAGGCTCAATCACCAACTCACACACAACCATTAGCATGAACAAGGCTTGGAGTTTTTGTAATTCCCAAGCTTGGCTTCGTGTGAAAGGTCGTGTACTTGTGGAACTTGTCCCACCCATATCAAGCTGTATTGCCTAACAGTACAAATACTATAAGTATAATACAAGAATAAGAATAACTACACATGAATATCTAAAAGAAGGCTAAATTACACAACTATCAAGCAACACAAGTGAAATGCAAATGATGTAATGCAACGGTATGATAAGGATAAAACGTCTTAATATAACCTCGTATACACCTTATGAGCATAAGCTTTCAGAATAGGATCCTTGGGGGGTTTGCGACCCATATACTATCATAATCTCATATCTCTATAAACCTTACTGGCACATCCCTCGGTCAAGGCATATTATAACTGTTTCATTTTTAAAAAAAATCTGTATTTCTCTATGGTACCAATTCCATATAAATAGATGAATGAAATGAGGATGCATGATAATAACCAAAATAATATCATGTAATGTATCAACTCAATCATGGTATAAATGAGCTCAAATCTCCTCAAATCTCAATAAATCATGATATAAATCATCACATGGCACCATAGTAATAAAGATTCATGTAAGACATTAATAATATCAATTCAAGCCCCCACTCGTACATCACAACAATAATAATAATAATAATAATAATAAAGGAAAATAATGCTCAAACAAAACCAATACCAGCCCACACACGGGCATCACAAAAAAAATAATCTCTCAAGTCAATAATAACATTCACATAAGCCCCCATATGGACGATAAAAAAATAGTCTCAAAATTTGGATCTCACAATAAAACCCCCCGACCCATAGCATACTTTACAAGACTGGTTAACTACTTAGCCCGATCTAAAGGAAGTTAAGCCATAACCTACATCAAAAATTGAAACATGAGCGTGGACCCTTCAATAAGGAACTTTCCCTTTTGGTTTAGTCTCAGAATGAACACAATCTATCAAAAACCTAATCTGCAGGTGATGCTAGCATAGAAGGTACACGTCCTTTCACACAGAGTCAAGCAAGGGAACTCCAAGGTCTACAAAGGATGCTTATGCAAAAGGGGACTTGGGAGAAGCCCGAAGATTGTCAATGGAGAATCTATAATGTGTGGAAGAATCAAAGGGGTGAAGCGGATGAAGAAAAGGGGGTCATTGGTGCAAGCGGCTAGATTTTAAATTCAAGAATTCACAACAAGATGACCCAAACAAGTCCCTTGTCTCTCATTAAGGGCATATTTATACTAACTAGTTGTCTTTATTTCTTTAGTATAAATAGGATAATTCCTTATTAGGCATGGTAGATTTTGATGAATATTGAACAATATTGTTAAATTTTAGTCTTCTTCTTAGCATATTCCCTTAAGGAATTAGTGGTTAATTAGTGAGTGATTAGTTGGTGGAATCTTAAAATTGGTGTTGAACTTCTTTGGTTTAGATTAATTCGAGGATTACCCATTTGTGGTATTTGGTTTGCTTAATTTGTTCAAACTAGGGTTTGTGTTTGGGTGTTGAAATCAATTGGGAGGTGAGGGTATCAAGCCCCTTGTTGCCCATAATTTCAATACTTAGATATTAATCCACATATCCTTCTTTTGTTTTCTTTTATTCTTGTTCTTCCCTCTTTGTTCGTTATCATTTTGGTATCAAGAGCCTAGGTTAAGGTTTGTTTTCACAAATCTTAATCTTGAGATTTTGATTTCTTCAAAAATCTAATAAAAAAAAAAAACCAAAAATATTTTTGTTTTGATTTGTTGTTCTTGACACTAGATCTTGATTCTATAGTGTTTTTTGAGTCTAAATCTCAAATTTCGTTCAAATCGGAGTTGGAAAAGTAAAGTTACCGTTAAAGAGTTTTCAAGCTTTTGAGTTTTCAAAACTTGAAAAGTGGGTTTGTTGATTAAGGAGAAATTGAGGCTTAAAATTCATTGGGGTTTGTTCTCTAAGTCGTAGGGAAGCTACTCCTAAATTTTGAGCCAATTTCGAGTTGATTTGGGTGTGCTAGGGTTGGTGTGTGTTTTTGGTGTTCTTGGTGTTCTTGAACACCTTCATATTGTTCTTGGAGAAGAAGAGAGAAGAAGTACACTTTGATCCAAAATTCCAAGTCAAATTTGGTCAAAAGTGTTTGTGGGTCCACTTGTGGAAATTCTGGAAAAAAAAATTAAAAAAAATTATTATATTTTCCACGTGGACTGCCACATCAGCAGCCATGTCAGCTAGTCAACAATCAACGCTGATGCGGCAGCCACCAGCCAGCCACTCCAGCAGCTGACTCAGCAAATTTACCCCCATAGCACCCTGCAGGCGCGTGACTCTCAGATTCAGAGAGCAGGCTTTTCCCAACACTTAGTTTTTTTGGGGGGTCCAAAGTTTTTTGGACCCAAAATTTTTTCTAAGTGTCCAAACTACGTGATTCTTTTTCCTATGCTTTCTTCTTTCGATTTCTCAACTATTTAATAAGTAATTAACATCTTTAATTACTTGTTAACTAGTTTTAAAACATCAAATCCTCTCTTTGATTCATCAAATTAAGCAACACAAGTAATTTTTCTACTTTTGTTACTTAGTTTTTTTTGAGTCCATTTTCTTTCGTGCTTCTTTTCTTCAACTGTTCTCATCTTAATTCGTTGATAAACTTCTTGATTCAAGTCCTTTTACCTTCAATCGAGTCATCCTTATTTCAAGAGCCACAAGATCGGGAGAGGAATGATCAAGATAAGGGATTGAACACTATCAAGGTCACACTTCCAAGGTTCAAAGGAAGTAGTGACCCCGATGAGTTCTTGGAATGGAAAATTCAAAGTGAGCGGATCTTTCTCACAAATAATATTTCAGAAACTTTGAAGGAAAAGTATGCTCTCACATAATTCGAAGGGTATGCCTCAACTTGGTGAGAGTCCAAGAGGCGGGAAAGGGAGAGCCATCATAACTATGAGTTGCCTACGTGGCTAGAATTGATTACACTTATGGAGTTGAGGTACTTGACTCCAAACTACTACCAAGAAGTGCTCAATATGGTGTATATGTTGAGGCAAGGTTCCAAAAGTGTGGAAGAGTATTACGATGAGTTTGAAAACTTGAGAATGAAGTCTAAACTTGAAGAAAGCTTGGAATGTACGGTGATTCGATTTGTGGCCAATTTGAGGTATGATATTTTAAAGCCTTTGAAACTTAAACACTATGACACTCTTGAAGCGGCCTTTCATGATGCCTCAAAGGTCGAAGCGGATATGAAAGAAGAAAAGTCCTACAAGGCCAAGGGTACTTCCACTTCCACATGGGACAAAAGTAGAGATAATTGGAAGGCGACATCTTCTAAGGGGCAATCTAAGGGTATTGGTCAAGATACTCAAGTCAAGTTTGATTATAAGTCCAAAACAAATGAGAAGCCACAAGGAGGTAACTATGTCAAACCTAACTTTCCTCGACCTTCTACCATCCAATGTTTTAGATGCCAAGGAAGGGGACATGTTGCTAGTGAGTGTCCCAATAGAAGAACAATTATTGCACTTCGAGATGGGTATAGAACCGAGGATGAGGAAGAGGGTGTTGAAAGGAGTGAGAAGGAAGGAGACCAAAGTGAGAAAGAGGGAGATGCTTTGGGGGATAAAGAAGAAAGGTTGGATGAGAGGGTGAATTTTGCTTGCTTCCTTGAAAAAGGAAGACCTTTGCTTGATAGTGATGAAGAATTGAAGGTGAATACCAATCTTTCTTGCGTTGTGAGGAGGATCATGGGAGCCCTTGACAAAGAAGAACTTGATCAACGGGAGAATTTATTCCATGCTAGGTGCAAAATCCAAGACAAGGTGTGTTCTTTGATCATTGATAGTGAGAGTTGCACCAATGTAGTAAGTAGTTCTTTGGTGGAGCGTATGCAAATTCCAATAAGAAAACACTCCAACCCTTACAAGGTACAATGGCTTAATGAGAGTGGTGAGATGAAAGTCCTCAAACAAGCAAGTATCCGATTTAGTGTGGGCAAGTACAATGAGGAGTTGATTTGTGATGTTGTGCCTATGTTGGCTTGTCATATATTGTTGGGATGGTCGTGGCAATTTGATAGAGATGTTGTGCACCACAGTAGATCCAACAAGTATGCTTTTGCGATTGAAGGTAAGAAGTATGTGCTCGCACCTCTCACTTCATATCAAGTGAGTGAGGACTATAGGGCTATGAAAGAACTTCAAAAGAGGATAAGGGTGGACGAGGCAAGGAGTGAGGGTGAAAGCTCCACCAACGTTCCAAAGGAAGGAAGTGACTTGGCTAAGAACAAGAAGAACATGTGTATGATATCCAAGCCAAGCAAGTGTCTCAAGGGTGTGAATGAGGAATGCTTTCTAGTGTGCCTTGTCAACACCAATCTTTTGTTGCAAGCTAATCAAGTTACTAGCACTTTGCCTAGTATTGTTTCTTCTCTTTTGCAGGATTATAATGACCTATTTATGGAGGAGATGCCTAAGGGATTACCACCCTTGAGGGGAATTGAGCACCAAATTGATTTTGTACCGGGTTCACAAATTCCAAACCGGCCGGCCTATAGAAGTAATCCAGAAGAAACCAAGGAACTACAAAGTCAAGTGGAAGAACTTCTTGAGAAGGGGTTGATCAAAGAGAGCCTAAGTCCTTGTGCCATAGCGGTAATCCTTGTTCCCAGAAAGTGATGCAAGTACCAAGCCCTCAATACCTTTTACAAGGAGCCAAGCCAAGGAACTTCAACAACTTCAAGCTTTGTTCATGCACTTGAATGTTTGTGAAGGTGTTGTAGATTCGGCCAAGAGAGGGAATGCTTTGATTTGTGAAGAAAGGACTTGAAGAGTCTATATTCTACAAGGGGCAAGATGGACTTTCACTTTAAAAACCAACACTCAAGGGGCACCTCTTCTCTTTAGTTCATTAAGGGTAGTTTTGACATTTGGCATGTAATAGTATAAATGGACCATTTTACTTCTCTTTTCATTAGATTTTGATGACATTGAAACTTACTCATATTTTGTAGCTTTAGTCTTGTAGTTGATAGTGTAGAATCCGAAAATTGGGTCTTTGACATTTGAAGTTAGGGTTTCACTTGTCTTGGATAATTTGGCAAGAAAGGTGTGCTTGAGGAAGAGTGATTCCTTTGGGTCTCCTAAGAGGAAGGTTTGAACTCTTGTTTGTGAAGTGTGTTTGAAGATTTGAAACATCTTCTAGTGCTAATCACTTAATAAGAGTAAGGGTCTTTCTATCTATCTTTAAATTTCAATTATTCTTCTTCTTCATCTCCATTCTATGTGTTGTTTTTCTCTTTGTTTGGTTGCTGAAATTTGTATCTTAGTAACCATTTTCGTGTGTTCATAGCCTTTTGGCTATCATTTGGTATCAGAGCCAGGTTAGGGTTGTTCCAACATCCCTAAATCTTGGTTTTAGTGTTCTTATATAGAAAATCTCATCAAAAAAAGAGTCAAAAATCAGAAATTACCAAAAAAATTGTGTGTTGTCTTGTGTGTTTGTTGTAGATCCGAAATTTCCAAGTTAGATCTACAAGTTTTTATTGTGTTTTGAAGGTTTCTAGTGCTAGATCCTTTATCTCTAGCACATAGGGAGTCTAGATCTACTTTTAGAGTGAAGTTTGGTTGATTTTGAGCTAGATCCACCATTGTTGTGGCTTGTTTGAAGTTTTTTTGGAGAAGGTGACGTTTTGGATTAGTATTGGTGACTTCATTTGTGGCTGATTTTTAGTGGGTTGGGTTTGTTTTGGCCTAAGGAACCTAGATCTTCAAAAAAAAAAAAAACAGATTTGGAGTTCATTTTTTAGGTGGTCAAACTTGGTCAACGCTTGAATATTCATCTTCTTCATCCATGACCTTCATATCTTAGTGAAGAAGAATGTTCAAGGGTGTTGTTTGATCCAAAAAAGGGAAGAAAGAGAGTGCAAAAGTTGTTGGTCCAAAAGCATATTCAAAGAATATTCCATTCTTCCAAAAGGAGGAGGGGGCAAGGGGACAAACAAGTACACTTGCAAGTACAAGGGGGGGAACCAATTCTTTTTCCATTTCAATTGAAGGCTTGAAAAAGCTCCAAATTGCTTCCTACCCCCTCCAAATCCGAAATTCCTTCTTCCCAAAGTGTTGTTTGGCCGAGACAAAGGTGTTGGGAAAATTGAAAAACTTCGAAAAGTGACAACCAACCACGTAGTGCATGTCATCACTTGTGATCAACCAAAATTCACCTCTAAACTTAGATTTCCTAGTTTCTAATCTTTGATTCTAGTTTCTTTTAAGCTAATTCTATCACTAGTTAGCAAACTAGTAAGTACCTACTAGGTTGGTAATTAGTCTAGAGTTCATTTATTTCGTGTCTTCGGTTTTTGTGTGCTTTTCTCGTTTTTAAGTCGTAGTATTTTGTTGGTTCAAGTGAGTGCATCACTTTATTTGAGTCATTTCAATCAAAGATCAATTCCGATCCAAAGCTTCCCACCTCTCAAGTAACTTGCCAAGTATTGCCGATTCTCCAACACTTGTGAAGCCAAGTGTGAGGTACAATTGACCATGGAAGCCGAGGGTTCTTCATCCCAATCCTTGGGAAATGATATAATAGGAGCCTTGAAGGCTCACTTTGAGGCCTTTGCCCGAAAAAAAGAGGATATTAATGATACTTTGAGGAGAGAATTGAAGAGTGATGTTGGTGCCTTGAGAAGTAATGTGGATGCTATGAGGGGTAAAATTTCCACTTTTAGTGGAAGACTTGATTGTGGTGAAAGTAGGAGGAACTCACGACCTTCTACTCCTAATCCTTACCATGCATCCTCTAGCGTCCAAGACAATAACTCTTCTATGACTATAACCCCCGAAACTCTTCACCAAATGCTTAACCCTCCACGAGTTCCACAAAACCAGCCACTAAATCAACCCCAAACATCTCCTAACCGGACCCTACAAAGACCATTACATCAGCAAATGAACCAAGTCCAACAAGAGGGACTTGGAACTCAAACTCCACCACCAAATCCGAACCTACTACCCCCACAACATACCACTTACCAAATGCCAAATCCCATGGACCAAAGACCTTACCCTCCACCTTTCCCAATACCATAAGATGGAGAGTGTCTAGTTCCTAATTATGTGGTGAGGAAGGCTATGGTAAGTAAGGCACTTGAAGATCCGAGCCAAAGAGAGAACTTGTTTCACACTAAATGCTTGATTAAGGGAGGGGTGTGTACTATGGTGATTGATAGTGGAAGTTGCACAAACATTGCTAGTTCTACAATGGTGGATTTCTCGAAACTTCCTACCACTCCTTATGCTAATCCTTACAAACTACAATGGCTCAATGAATGTGGTGAGTTAAAAGTGACACGACAATGCATGATCAAGTTCATGGTAGGAAACTACCGAGATGAAGTTTGTTGTGATGTCATTCCAATGCAAGCGTGCCATTTGCTACTTGGTAGACCATGGAAATATGACAAATCTACCAACCATGATGGGAGGTTGAACACCTACTCACTTGTGCATGATGGTAAGAAGTTCACATTACACCCACTATCACCCTCCCAAGTGAATGAGATGCATCAAAAGTTAAGAGAGTTGAAAGAAAAGGTAAGCAAAAGACAAGAAACCGAAAAGAGGCAAAAGGGGGAGGTTTCGGGTTCTACCTCTTCCAAGGGAGAAGTTGCTGATTCTAAGGCTCAAAAGGGTCAAGTACCCATGGTTATGTTGTCTAGGAGGAAGGATTTGTTCAAGGAACAAGACATGGACACCCCTATGCTCCTCCTAGCTCATGCCCTTAATACTAACTTCTCTTCTTCTTCTTATTCTTCTTTTTCTCCTTTTTCTTCTTCTCTTTCCCCTTCTATTTCACTTGTTTTGCAGGAGTTTGATGATGTTTTCCCACAAGAATTACCACAAGGATTGCCCCCGATTCGGGGAATTGAGCACCAAATTGATTTGGTGCCGGGTTCACAGCTTCCAAACAAACCGGCTTATAGGAGCAATCCCATGGACACTAAGGAGCTTGAGAGACAAGTTGAGGAGCTTCTCAACAAGGGTTACATCAAAGAAAGTATGAGTCCATGTGATACAAGATCAAACCCACAACACAAGATTTCAGCAACAACAACAAGATGAACAACTATCACAAGAACAACAAGTTGAACAACAAGTGCTAGTGAATCGAAAGAGCCCCACACGGCTTCACTAGACTTCAAGATTATAAACACAAGCTTAACAAGATTACAAAAAAAAGGATAGATAGCTTGACATACGATATTACAAGAAATAGGAACCAAACCGTGTATCAAACGATAAGACCCCTAAGACCCGCAATAACAACACCAAACTCTTATGGTGACTGCTAAGGGAATCAACTCCGCCTTACAACCACCGTTTCTAAGCAAGGATCAATAATGGCTTTTCCAATCCCTACACTACTTGGCCTTTCCAAGCCCTACACTACATTCTCAAAGAGAGAAGAAGAAGTCTTTCAAATATCCAAAATGAACTAACTAGAAAATAAGACTAATGAAGCCTATTTATAACTATTACATCACATGACCAAACTACCCTTAATGAAAAGAGGCTCCTATGGAGTGTAAAGAAAAGGCACAAAAAGACCAAAACACCCTTAATAAGGGGCGGTCATGGAGTGTAAGGACTCCTTCTTTACACTTTAACCCTTGCAATTCTTTGGAGCCTCGGGTAGTCATCAAGGCAAGCCTCCAAGCAACCTTCCACACACGAATTTGCTTTATTATGTGTCCAAAATGACTTCATGACTTCCCCATGCATACTCTCGGGCCTTCAAGGTGTCCAAAATCAGATTCGCCACGTGTTGGCCACGAATGATGGCATCAAAAGTTATGATGGCCATTTTTCTTGTATCATTCTCCCCTTCTTGAAAAGGATTCGACCTCGAATCCAAACCTTGCAAAACCAAAGAAAGGAAAAACAAATACAAACTCCTCATGGCATGAGGGTTAGGGTTAGCACAATAAATCATCTCAACATGCTAAGGTTGCTTATACTTGCAATATAACCAAGGATCTTTTGAATTAAATATTAAAAACTTATTAAAATATGCACAAAGGATTTGGCTATTTAAATCACCAAGAGATAAGGAAACTACAAAGGTCCTAATGGCATCAAATAATCCACAAGGTAAAACTACCTTTATCTTAGGAGCCATAAGACACAATTACTTCTTTATCTCTTCAAGAGACCACACCAAGGGTGGAGCCTCAATTGGTTCTATTGTCCACAAGATCCATATAGCATTATCATTCATACAAGTGGACAAACCAACAAATTTCCTACCTCTACATAAAACAAATCCAAAACTAGCATGGATGTCATCATAGGCAAAGAGGTAGTATAGGAAAGAATCAAGTGTAAAGGCATACAAGGGTGAAGACAAAGCATTTAAGCACATCCACATTCTTTCCTTCAAGCAAATAAAGAACTTGGCATCCACAAGTTGAGATTCTTGTAATTTAAACACAATTGTGTCAAGCAAGGATGCACATTTAGAAACATTACCCCAAGGAAACAATGACACTTTTGCTCTCGGGTTTCCAAGAATGACACTTTGCTTGTCATGTAGACCAAGCAACAAGTTGGGTGCGCCAACATCACCATTTCTATATTTGGCACCGGGGTCAAATAGAAAGAGTAGCCATAGACACGGGTCTAGACAATACTCCCTTCCCCAATAGGCTTCACCCAAACTACAATATATACTCTCTACAATAGCATACATATCATCAAAAGCAAATAGAGAGTGGAGAATGGTATCACTCAAGTCAAGTTCAACTAAGGTGTCCTCATGTGAGTACTCACTACCAGTTTCAACATCATCACCATGAGTACTCTCAACAATAAGGTCACACATAGTAGAAGAAGTAATTTCCAAATAATGGACACCTTCCCTTTCTATGGAAGTACCCTCAAGTAGACACATACCACCACTAAAGTCCAAGGAATTATTACTTAAGTCTTTACAAGCAAGCAATTCATCCTTATAGTCATCAAACATGGGTGGGGTGTCATACAAAGGATCACAACCACAATCAATTTTCAAGGAAAAATCACTTATTGGGTTTCTTAAGAATTCAAGCAAATCAAAATTATCATCACCCAATTGATCATTCCTTTCCAAGACCTCACATTCCCTTCCCTTAAGAGTACTCTCATCTCCCAAGAAGAGATTTCCATCTTTAGGAGGAATGTTTTTATACCATAGTGGGTTGGCATATAGGCTATAGCTTTAGTTCAATGAAGAGAAGTCACTCCTCATTTCTTTGAGGACGTTGTCACTACCTTCAACTTTATTAAGAATTCTTACAAACACATCTTCCAATTTGTTGCTCTCCGGATCTAAAGAGGTGGACTTTTCAACTTTTTGTCGATCATGAGGTGGGACATATTTATCACGATGACGATCCTTGTCCCTTTCAATCATGAGGTGGTACATATGTATCACGATCATGATCCTTGTCCCTCAAATCATGATAGATCTCATATTTCTTGTCCCTCTAATCAAGATCACAATCACAGTCTCTCCAACCTCGATCGTTGTCTTGCTAATACCGATCTCTATCCTTCCAACCTTGATTCCCACCTTGCCTTTGATAGGTAGGTCGAAAATCCCCCATTTGATTTGATAAAAAGTGAATCTCCTCGTCAAGTGAATCGGCATCATCATCCTCATAGGCTCGATTTCCTCATGTAGCCATGATGCTAACCGTTTTGGAGTTTGATCCCATGATGAGCTGTGATACAAGATCAAGTCCACAATATGAAGATTTCAGTAACAACAACAAGAAGACCCAACAAACACAAGATTAACAAGTTAAACAACAATGCTAGTGAATCGAAAGAGCCCCACACGGCTTCACTAGACTTCAAGATCTCAAAGACAACAACAACAAGATAATAAAAAGATAGTTAACTTGACATATAATATTCAAGAGACTAAGAACCCTAACATCAAGAAAGGACCCTAAGACTAACGAATATAAACACCAAGTTCTTACTTAGACCAAGAGGAACTCAATGACCTCAAGATCCTTGTTTCTAGCCAAGATACAATACAAGTGTCTCTCTTATTTGTGGGCTGTTTTGAGAGAGAGAGAGAGAACCCAAAATGTTACAAGTCTTGTGATTCAAAAATAATAATGGAAGACCACCCCAAATAACCCTAATATGTTCTATTTATATTACAAGGCAAAATGAAGCAAAATGACTAGCTTGCCCTTTGTCTAGGCTGCCGTCCCTTGGAGTCTAAGTTTATTACACTTCAAGGTCCTTCTTCACACTTAAAAACATTTAGATCCTTTGGAGGCTCAATCACCAACTCACACATAGCCATTTGCATGAACAAGGCTTGGAGTTTTTGTAATTCCCGAGCTTGGCTTCGTGTGAAAGGTCGTGTACTTGTGGAACTTGTCCCACCCGTATCATCCTCTCCATCTTGAGAGGAATTTGACCTCAAATTCAGCATTTGGTCATCATCAACCGTACCCACGAGAGAGAGATCACAAACGTTGAAAGTGTTGTGCACTTAATATTCCGGTTGAAGGTCAATCTTGTAGGCTTTGTCATTGATTCTCTCAAGTACTTGGAAGGGACCATCACCCCTAGGAATGAATTTCTTTCTCCCCTTGTTGGCCCTCCTTGCAATCTCTTGGTTTTTCTTCTCAAGTTGAAGTCACACCTTCTCATGTAACTTCTTCATAGAATCTGCTCGCTTGCTTCCATCTAAGCTAATCATGAGATCACTTGGCAAAGGCGTTAAATCCAAAGGGGTGAGGGGTTTGAGGCCGTATACACACTCAAAGGGAGTCATTCCCGTACTTGAGTGTATGACACGGTTATAGGCAAACTCAATCAATGGTAAGTGCTCTTCCCAAGAAGTCATTTTTCCCTTAACCATGGAACGTAGCATAGCACCCAAAGTCCTATTTACTACTTCCTTTTGGCCATCGGTTTGTGGGTGGCAGGACGTAGAGAACAACAACTTTGTACCAAGCCTACCCCACATGGACTTCCAAAAGTGGCTTAGGAACTTAGAGTCCCTATCACTCATAATGGTCCTCGGGACACCATGCAATCTAACAACATTATCAACAAATAACGAGGCCACGCTAGGGGCATCATCACATTTAGAGCAAGGAATAAAGTGCGCCATTTTAGAAAACCGATCGACTACAACAAAAATACTATCCCGACCTCGTCGAGTCCTTGGCATCCCCAACATAAAATCCATAGATATATCAAGCCAAGGACGTAGAGGAGTGGGCAGCGGGGTGTACAACCCGTGAGGTAGGAGCCAAGATTTGGCTCTCTTGCATTCTACACATTGGCCGCAAATCCTAGCCACATCCTTGCGCATTTTGGGCCAATAGAATTGTTCCTCCAATATCCCGAAGGTCTTTTCGAGCCCAAAATGACCCATTAGATCGCCATCATGTGCTTCCCTCACAAACAATTCTCTCCAAGAGCTAGAGGGCACACACAATCGTCTACCTTTAAATAAGTAACCATCAAACTTGGCATAGGGATTTGAACCCCTAGCCGAATTCCACTTGTCCCTACCCAAGTCTTCGCATTCCCTAAAGATAGGAGCAAAGTGAGGGTCCTTGGGATACAACTCTCTTAGACTCTCAAAACCCATCAATTTTGTTGACAAAGTGGACACAAGAGCATGTCTTCTAGACAAAGCATCGGCTACTACGTTGTCCTTACCCTTTTTGTATTGGATTACATAAGGGAAGGTCTCAAGGAACTCAATCCATTTGGCATGCCATTTGTTAAGCTTGTCTTGGGCCCGAAGATGCTTTAAGGATTCATGGACCGTTTGGTCATTTGATGTAATAGTTATAAATAGGCTTCATTAGTCTTATTTTCTAGTTAGTTCATGATGGATATTTGAAAGACTTCTTCTTATCTCTTTGAGAATGTAGTGTAGGGCTTGGAAAGGCCAAGTAGTGTAGGGCTTGGAAAAGCCATTATTGATCCTTGCTTAGAAACGGTGGTTGTAAGGCGGAGTTGATTCCCTTAGCGGTCGCCATAAGAGTTTGGTGTTGTTATTGCGGGTCTTAGGGGTCTTATCATTTGATACACGGTTTGGTTCCTTATTCTTGTAATCTCGTATGTCAAGCTATCTATCTTTTTTTTGTAATCTTGTTAAGCTTGTGTTTATAATCTTGAAGTCTAGTGAAGCCGTGTGGGGCTCTTTCGATTCACTAGCACTTGTTGTTCAACTTGTTGTTCTTGTGATAGTTGTTCATTTTGTTGTTGTTACGGAAATCTTGTGTTGTGGGTTTGATCTTGTATTAGAGTTGCTCCTTTGAGCTTTTCGCTAAAGTAAGCAATGGGTTTCAAATCTTGCATCAAAACAGCCCCTATGGCTACTTTACTCGCATCGCACTCGACTTCGAAGGTCTTATCAAAGTTGGGCAATTATAACAAGGGTGCGGAGATAAGCATAGCTTTCAAGGCTTCAAATGCCTTAGCTTGCTCGACACCCCACTTGAAGGGTTGTAGTTTTCGAATGACCTCGGTCAAGGGGGCGGCTATGGTGCTAAATCCTTTGACAAACCTTCTATAAAAACTAGCCAACCCGTGGAAGCTTCTTACTTCTCCAACGGTTTGTGGGGTTGGCCAATTTTTGATAGCATTTATCTTGGATTCATCCACTTCGACCCCTCTTGAACTAACAACAAAACCCAAGAAAACAACTTCATTAACGCCAAAAGAGCACTTTTCCAGATTTGCATACAATTTTTCCTTTCTAAGGACATTAAGCACACATTGTAAATGCATCACATGCTCTTCTAAAGACTTACTATACACCAACACATCATAAAAATAGACAACAACAAACTTTCCAATAAATGGCCTCATCACATGATTCATTAGCCTCATAAAAGTACTTGGAGCATTTGTTAGGCCGAAAGGCATAATCATCCATTCATAGAGACCAAACTTGGTCTTGAAGGCGGTTTTCCAATCATCACCGGGTTGCATTCTTATTTGGTGATAGCCACTCCTTAAATCAATCTTGGAAAACAAACATGAACAATTCAACTCATCTAGCATGTCATCTAACCGAGGAATAGGGTGGCGATATTTTACCATAATTTTATTGATGGCTCGGCAGTCCATACACATGCGCTACATTTCATCTTTTTTGGGCACTAATAGCATCGGAACCGCACACGGACTCATGCTCTCCTTGACATACCCTTTGTTGAGGAGCTCCTCAACTTGACGTTGCAATTCTTTGGTGTTTGTAGGGTTGCTCCTATAAGCCGGCTTGTTTGGCAATTGTGATCCCGGCACAAAGTCAATTTGGTGCTCAATTCCCTGAAGCGAGGGCAATCCTTGCGGAAGTTCCTTAGGAAATACATCCTCATAATCCTGTAACAAACAAGAAATCAAAGGGGAAATGGAAGAATTAGTGGGGTTAGTATTAAAACAATGAGCCAAGAGTAACATAGGCGTGTCCTCATCATGATCCATGAAGAGTTCCTTCTTCCTAACCAACATCACCATGTTTTTCGTCCCCTTTGCCGTTGAGGCAGCCTTGGATGACCCTACTGCCCCACCTACGGAACTCCCTCTTTTCTCTCCCTTTTCAGATTCCTTTCCTTTTTCCTTCAATTCTCTCATCCTTTGATGCCACTCATTTACTTGGGAAGGCGAAAGAGGATGAAGTGTAACCTTTCGGCCATCCTTCTCAAGTGTATATCGATTGGACCTCCCATCGTGTTTGGTAGACCTATCATATTGCCAAGGCCTACCTAGCAACAAGTGACATGCTTGCATTGGTATCACGTCACAAAGCACTTCATCGTGGTAGTTTCCCACCTTAAACCGTATCACACATTGCCTTGCGACTCTTAATTCACCACAATCATTCAACCATTGTAACTTGTAAGGACTAGTGTACGGAGTAGTTGGTAACTTCAAGAAATTTACCATAGCATTACTTACAACATTCGTACAACTACCACTATCGATCACCAAGGTACACACACTCCCCTTTACAAGACACTTAGTATGGAATAGATTTTTCCTTTGGCTTGGGTCATCATCTATTGCCTTACTAATCATGACGCGCCTAACCACAAAATTTGGAACCACACACTCCCCTTCTTGCGGATAAACATCTTCACCATCATCACCATCATCATCATGTGGTCCATCATCGGTTTCCTCTCCATCTTGAGGCTCGGCCTCATCTTCTCCCCTTCCAGGGCCCACCTCCTCACCAAGGTAATACACTCTCCCTTCCCGTAGGATCACATTGCATCGGTTTGGACATTCATTGGCCTTATGCCCCCAACCTTGGCACTTGAAACATTAGAATCCCTTTGGGTTAGGATACTTGTGAGCCTCCGATTTTGGAGGAATTTTGTGGACTATTTTGGGCTCGGGCAGCCTTGCGGTGACGGGTTGGTCCTTGTTTTTGGGCCAACCCGAGGGGGCTTGTCCCCTTACCTTGAAAGATAATCTCTCTTTAAGTTCCCTTTCAATCTCAAGAGCCGCTTGGAAAATACCATCAACGGTTTCAGACTTGTGAAGTGTTAAATGAGTGGAGATCTCTTTGTTCAACCCACACTTGAACCGGATGATGTCGTGACTGATTTGCTCCCCACGATGATCAAGTTTCAACATGAGTTGTTGAAAGTCATCAAAATATGCCATCACACACTTGTTACCTTGACGCAAGTCGTACAATCTAGCAAGCAACTCATGGCAATATCTCTCGGGAAGGTATCGTTGCCTCATCAAATACCTCAACCGATACCAAGGTGGTGGCTGCCCATCAATGAGTTCATTACCAAACCGCTTGACATACTCCCACCAAGTGTTAGCATAACCCTCGAAATGAGCTATAGCATAGCAACCCTTCTTTTCTTCCGAGATATCATTAACTTGGAAAACTTTGTCACAAGCTGATTCCCAAGTTAAGTAGGCCTCGGGATCACTTTCACCCTTAAAGATGGGTAGGTTCAACTTGATGGTGTTGATGCCTACATCTCTCTCTTGGTGTCGGTGTCCCCTATCTCCATACCCTCGGTATCTACTTGGATCTCCATGAACCCCTCTTATCTCCTCCTCCCTCATGTAAGCATCATCAAAGGCTCCATATCCTTCATACTCCTCTCTACCATATCCTTCAAAGGGGGCTGGCCGGTCTTGGGCATTTTGGACTTGATTCGGAGGAATTGGATTTTGTGGCCTTTGGTTTAATGGAGATTGAAATGGAGGGTTCGGATTTAGTGGAGGTACTTGACTTCCAAATCCCTCTTGTGGAACTTGAGGAGCTTGGAAATGTATTGGTCTAGTGGGGTCACGGTTTGGAGGGAAAAAGGTGGTTTGGCTTGCGGTATTTAGTGGAGCTTGAGGTGCATTTAGCATTTGGTGGACTATTTCGGGGGTGATGGTTGCGGAGGAAGTCCTATCATGCCCATTGGTAGAAACATGTAGAGAGAGGAGTAGAAGGACGAGAGTTCCTTTGACTCTCCACTTGTTCTAATCTCCCACTAATAGTCGACACTTCTCCCTTGATTGCTGCCAAGTCCCCTCTCACGGCCCCAAACTCCGTATTCAACCTTTCAAGTATCCGGGTAATGGCCTCAAGAGTGACCCTCATAGAGTCAAGTGTATTAGTATCCACGTTATGGGACGTGGTCCCTTCCATTGTCAAGGTATTATACTCTTTGGATCACCTCACGCTCGAGTTCCACAAGTGTTGTAGATTGGCTAGTAACCGTGAATCCTTTAAGGTATGAGTAAGCTCTTATCCGGAGTGGATTCTTGTTTGAAGACTCAAAGAATTCTTGTCGGACTAGAACCAAAATCAGCAACGTATTCAAAAGAGAAAAGGCACTCAAGTAATCGTTGACACGAACAAACGGATTCAAAGGACTAATTGACAACCTAGTAGGAATGTACTAGTTTGTTAATTAGTTCTAGAACCAACTAAGGAAACCAAGAATCAACAATTAGCAACTAGAAGAATATCCAAAGTTGAGCTTATTAGTGACGTGGCAGCATGCAAATGGGTCTTGGGCCCACACTTTTTTTTTTTTTTTGTTACAAATCTGAAATTTCAAGATTTCACACAACTTGTAATGGATGACAATGGTTTTGGAGGGAAGGTAAAGTCTTGTACTCTTTTTCAACTTTTCAAACTCAAAAAGGTAAGATTTGACTATACTAATCCCACAAAACAAGGTTCCGTGTTTTAAGGAAAAAGTGGTTGTCAAGTCTAGGAAGAGATGTGTGTAAGTCTTCTTTCACCAACAACTTTATGACTTTTGTCTTACAACATGAACTCAACTTTCAACAAGATGAACAAGTTTATAAGATGAACATCTCAACAATCCCAACACCTTCATGAATACAACATCAACTTCTTCAAGCACATAACACAAAACCACCAATTGTCATCAACAACATACAACCTATGGTCCACCTTTCAAGTCACCACAACAAGGGCCATTTTTTTTTTAAGCTCAACTTTTAGATCTAGACACTTTAGTGTTGGTGAGAAAGAAACCAACACTAGAAACACACTAAACAAGTAAAACAACACCTAGATCTATACACAAAACAATATTCTCGGCCAAAGGCAACAATGGACAAATTTTCTCTTTTCTTTTTGTTTTGGCCGAGAGCAAGCCCAAGATGGGTAGTGTTGGAACACCACCGGTCTTGCTCTGATACCAAATGATACAAGATCAAGTCCACAATATGAAGATTTCAGTAACAACAACAAGAAGACCCAACAAACACAAGATTAACAAGTTAAACAACAATGCTAGTGAATCGAAAGAGCCCCACACGGCTTCACTAGACTTCAAGATCTCAAAGACAACAACAACAAGATAATAAAAAGATAGTTAACTTGACATATAATATTCAAGAGACTAAGAACCCTAACATCAAGAAAGGACCCTAAGACTAATGAATATAAACACCAAGTTCTTACTTAGACCAAGAGGAACTCAATGACCTCAAGATCCTTGTTTCTAGCCAAGATACAACACAAGTGTCTCTCTTATTTGTGGGCTGTTTTGAGAGACAGAGAGAGAACCCAAAATGTTACAAGTCTTGTGATTCAAAAATAATAATGGAAGACCACCCCAAATAACCCTAATATGTTCTATTTATATTACAAGGCAAAATGAAGCAAAATGACTAGCTTGCCCTTTGTCTAGGCTGCCGTCCCTTGGAGTGTAAGTTTATTACACTTCAAGGTCCTTCTTCACACTTAAAAACATTTAGATCCTTTGGAGGCTCAATCACCAACTCACACACAGCCATTTGCATGAACAAGGCTTGGAGTTTTTGTAATTCCCAAGCTTGGCTTCGTGTGAAAGGTCGTGTACTTGTGGAACTTGTCCCACCCGTATCAAGCTGTATTGCCTAACAATACAAATACTATAAGTATAATACAAGAATAAGAATAACTACACATGAATATCTAAAAGAAGGCTAAATTACACAACTATCAAGCAACACAAGTGAAATGCAAATGATGCAATGCAATGGTATGATAAGGATAAAACGTCTCAATATAACCTCGTATACACCTTATGAGCATAAGCTTCCAGAATAGGATCCTTGAGGGGTTTGCGACCCATATACTATCATAATCTCATATCTCTATAAACCGTACTGGCACATCCCTCGGTCAAGGCATATTATAACTGTTTCATTTTGTAAAAAAATCTGTATTTCTCTATGGTACCAATTCCATATAAATAGATGAATGAAATGAGGATGCATGATAATAACCAAAACAATATCATGTAATGTATCAACTCAATCATGGTATAAATGAGCTCAAATCTCCTCAAATCTCAATAAATCATGATATAAATCATCACATGGCACCATAGTAATAAAGATTCATGTAAGACATTAATAATATCAATTCAAGCCCCCACTCGGACATCACAATAATAATAATAATAATAATAATAATAAAGGAAAATATGCTCAAATAAGACCAATACCAGCCCACACACGGGCATCACAAAAAAATAATCTCTCAAGTCAATAATAACATTCACATAAGCCCCCATATGGACGATAAAAAAATAGTCTCAAATTTTGGATCTCACAATAAAATCCCCCGACCCATAGCATACTTTACAAGACTGGTTAACTACTCAGCCCGGTCTAAAGGAAGTTAAGCCATAACCTACATCAAAAATTGAAACATGAGCGTGGACCCTTCAATAAGGAGCTTTCCCTTTTGGTTTAGTCTCAGAATGAACACAATCTATCAAAAACCTAATCTGCAGGTGATGCTAGCAAAGAAGGTACACGTCCTTTCACACGGAGTCAAGCAAGGGAACTCCAAGGTCTACAAAGGATGCTTATGCAAAAGGGGACTTGGGAGAAGCCCGAAGATTGTCAATGGAGAATCTACAATGTGTGGAAGAATCAAAGGAGTGAAGCGGATGAAGAAAAGGGAGTCATTGGTGCAACGGCTAGATTTTAAATTCAAGAATTCACAACAAGATGACCCAAACAAGGCCCTTGTCTCTCATTAAGGGCATATTTGTAATAACTAGTTGTCTTTATTTCATTAGTATAAATAGGATAATTCCTTATTTGGCATGGTAGATTTTGATGAATATTGAACAATATTGTTAAATTTTAGTCTTCTTCTTAGCATATTCCCTTAAGGAATTAGTGGTTAATTAGCGAGTGATTAGTTGGTGGAATCTTAAAATTGGTGTTGAACTTCTTTGGTTTAGATTAATTCAAGGATTACCCATTTGTGGTATTTGGTTTGCTTAATTTGTTCAAACTAGGGTTTGTGTTTGGGTGTTGAAATCAATTGGGAGGTGAGGGTATCAAGCCCCTTGTTGCCCATAATTTCAATACTTAGATATTAATCCACATATCCTTCTTTTGTTTTCTTTTATTCTTGTTCTTCCCTTTTTGATTCGTTATCATTTCGGTATCAAGAGCCTAGGTTTAGGTTTGTTTCCACAAATCTACCCTTGGGATTTTGATTTCTTCAAAAATCCAAAAAAAAAAAAAAAAAAACTGAAATTTTTTTGTTTTGATTTGTTGTTTTTGAAACTAGATCTTGATTCTATAGTGACTTGTGAGTTTAAATCTCAAATTTCATTCAATTTGGAGTTATAGAAGAGAAGTTGCCATTGAAGGGTTTGAAGCTTTTGAAACTTGGCCAATTTTAAAAAGTGAGTTTATTTTTGGCTTGGTTTTGAGGGCTAAGAGTTAGTGGGATTTGTTCATGGTGTGAAAAGAAACTTGTTAGTGAAAATTTCATTGAATTTGGTGCAAGAACGAAGAAGTTATGAAGATGTGAAGATTGAGGTTTTTGTTGTGTTCTTGAGCATCTTCATCTTGTTCTTGAAGAAGAAGATAGAAAAAGTACACTTTGATCCAAAATCTTCAAGTCAAAGTTGGTCAAAGTGTTTGTAGGTCAAAAAAAAAAAATCCACGTCAGCATGCCACATCAGCAGGCGCGTGGGGCACAGTTTCAGAGAGCTGAAAAATCTCAGGTTTCCAACACTTAGTTTTTTTTTTTGGGTCCTAAAGTTTTTTGGACCTAAAATTTTTTCTAAGTGTCCAAACTCCGTGATTCTTTTTCCTACGCTTTCTTCTTTCGATTTCTCAACTATTTAAAAAGTAATTAACATCTTTAATCACTTGTTAACTAGTTTTAAAACATCAAATCCTCTCTTTGATTCATCAAAATTAAGCAACACAAGTAATTTTTCTACTTTTGTTACTTAGTTTTTTTTGAGTCTGTTTTCTTTCGTGCTTCTTTTCTTCTACTCTTCTCATCTTAATTCGTAGATAAACTTCTTGATTAAAGTAATTCTACCTTCTATCGAGTCGTCCTTCTTTCAAAAGTCACAAGAATCCACTCAACCACAAAGGATAGGTGATCTTGAATCGATCAAGCAAAGCTAGTTCACTACCAATCTTGAGACGACGCTTTAGGAGGTGAGTTGAGAGTTTACATACGAGTGACGTGAGGCTTTTTCTACTAATATTGTTGGTTGAGTTTTGTAGGTACCATGTAGAATGCGAGTCCAAGTGGTGAAGCTTCAAACCCTATCATGGAGGCTATCACCCACCTCACCAAACAAATTGCGAAAATGAGTGGAAGAATGGGAGGTATGGAGGAAAGGTTGGTACGGGTTGAGAGAGGGAAATCACTTCAAGTCAAAAATGAGGAAATGAGGAGGGCATCGGTGCAATCCACCACCATTACTCTGGGGCAAGCTCATGAATTATGTTACCCTCCACCACATCAAACCCGAAAGTTCCAACAACCCACCTTCAAAACAAACAACACTCCAAATTTTCCAAGACAACCTATACCATACCCCCATCCACAACCCTATCATCCTCCACAAGAGAACTGATTTCTTGTGGACAACCAAGTTCGAAACCAAACTCCAATCCGAAACACATCAAATGCATCCATACATGATTCCCACATATCACCTCCACAAAATGCACCACGAATGCCATACCAAGACTACCAATACCAAAACCCTCTCTATGATGAAATGAATGATGAGCTCAATAACGATAAATTTTGGGAGCATGGAGGAAGGGGTGGTTATAGAGTACCAAGGGAAGGGTTCCGACCTCGGGAATTGAGGTGGGGCCAAGGCATAGGAGGTCAAGAATACAGGAATAGAGGAGATAGAATAGAAATAGAGGAGATAGAATGGGATATAGAGGTGATAGGATGGGAGTTAGAGGAGATAGGTTTGGGGAGAGGAATGATCAAGATCGAGGCTTGAACACTATCAAGGTCACACTTCCAAGGTTCAAAGGAAGAAGTGACCCCGATGAGTTCTTGGAATGGAATTTCAAAGTGAGTGGATCTTCCTTACAAATAATATTTCAGAAACTTTGAAGGCAAAGTATGCTCTTACGCAATTCGAAGGGTATGCCTCAACTTGGTGGGAGTCCAAGAGGCGGGAAAGGGAGAGGCATCAAAACTATGAGTTGCCTACGTGGCTAGAATTGATTACACTTATGGAGATGAGGTACTTGTCTCCTAACTACTACCAAGAAGTGCTTAAGAAGGTGTATATGTTGAGGCAAGGTTCCAAAAGTGTGGAAGAGTATTATGATGAGTTTGAAAACTTGAGAATGAAGTCTAAACTTGAAGAAAGCTTGGAATGTACGGTGATTCAATTCGTGGCCAATTTGAGGTATGATATTCTAAAGCCTTTGAAACTTAAACACTATGATACTCTTGAAGTGGCCTTTCATGATGCCTCAAAGGTCGAGATCAATTTGAAAGAAGAAAAGTCCTACAAGGCCAAGAATACTTCCACATCCACATGGGACAAGAGTAGGGATAATTGGAAGGCGACATCTTCTAAAGGGCAATCTAAGGGTGTTGGTCAAGATACTCAAGTCAAGTTTGATTACAAGTCCAAGACAAATGAGAAGCCACAAGGAGGTAACTATGTCAAACCTAACTTTCCTCGACCTTCTACCATTCAATGCTTTAGATGCCAAGGAAGGGGACATGTTGCTAGTGAGTGCCCTAATAGAAGAACAATTGTTGCACTTCGGGATGGGTATAGAACCGAGTATTAGGAAGAGGGTGTTGAAAAGAGTGATAAGGAGGGATACAAAAGTGTCCAGGAAGAGGGAGATGCTTCGA
Organism: Capsicum rhomboideum; assembly: GCA_031232105.1. Lineage (NCBI taxonomy): Eukaryota > Viridiplantae > Streptophyta > Magnoliopsida > Solanales > Solanaceae > Capsicum > Capsicum rhomboideum. Next base: position 79,277,648 of record CP124709.1, on the reverse strand, counting down.
GGGATGAAGAAGAAAGGTTGGATGAGAGGGTGAATTTTGCTTGCTTCCTTGAAAAGGGAACACCTTTACTTGATTGATGAAGAATTGAAGGTGAATACCAATCTTTATTGCGTTGTGAGGCGCATCATGGGGGCCCTTTCCAAAGAAGAACTTGATCAACGGGAGAATTTATTCCATGCTAGGTGCAAAATCCAAGACAAGGTGTGTTCTTTGATTATTGATAGTGGGAGTTGCACCAATGTAGTAAGTAGTTATTTGGTGGAGCGTATGCAAATTCCAACAAGAAAACACTCCAACCCTTACAAGCTATAATGGCTCAATGAGAGTGGAGAGATGAAAGTCCTCAAACAAGCAAGTATCCTATTTAGTGTGGGCAAGTACAATGAGGGGTTGATTTGTGATGTTGTGCCTATGTTGGCTTGTCATATATTGTTGGGACGACCGTGGCAATTTGATAGAGATGTTGTGCACAACGGAAGATCCAACAAGTATGCTTTTGTGATTGAAGGTAAGAATTATGTGCTCGCACCTCTCACTCCATATCAAGTGAGTGAGGACTATAAGGCTATGAAGGAACTTCGGGAGAGGATAAGGGTGGACGAGGCGAGGAGTGAGGGTGAAAGCTCCACCAATGTTCCAAAGGAAGGAAGTGACTTGGCTAAGAACAAGAAGAACATGTGTATGATAGCCAAGCCAAGCAAGTGTCTCAAGGGTGTGGATGAGGAACTCTTTCTAGTGTGCCTTGTCAACACCAATCTTTTGTTGCATGCTAATCAAGATACTAGCACTTTGCCTAGTATTGTTTCTTCTCTTTTGCAGGACTATAATGATCTATTTCCGGAGGAGATGCCTAAGGGATTACCACCCTTGAGGGGAATTGAACACCAAATTGATTTTATACCGGGTTCATAAATTCCAAATCGGCCTGCCTATAGAAGCAATCCGGAAGAAACCAAGGAACTACAAAGGCAAGTGGAAGAACTTCTTGAGAAGGGGTTGATCAAAGAAAGCCTAAGTCCTTGTGCCATACCGATAATCCTTGTTCCCAAAAAGGATGACACTTGGAGGATGTGCATTGATTGTAGAGCCATGAACAAGATTACAATCAAGTATAGGCATCCAATTCCTAGACTTGATGACATGTTAGATGAATTGTGTGGCTCAAGTGTCTTCTCAAAGATTAATCTTCGAAGTGGCTATCATCAAATTCGCATGAATCCGGGTGATGAATGGAAAATGGCTTTCAAGACGAAGTTTGGGTTGTATGAATGGCTTGTCATGCCATTTGGGTTGACAAATGCTCTAAGCACTTTCATGAGGTTGATGAACCATGTTCTCAAACCTTTCATCAACAAGTTTGTGGTGGTATATTTTGATGACATCCTTGTGTATAGTAAGACAATTGAAGAGCATGTGATCCATTTGAGGCAAGTGTTTGATGTTTTGCTACAAGAAAGGCTCTTTGCTAATCTCAAGAAGTGCTCATTTTGTGTTGAGAAAGTCGTCTTTTTAGGTTTTGTGGTTAGTGCAAATGGTATTGAATTTGATGAAGAAAAGGTAGAATCCATCAAGTCATAGCCAACTCCAACTAATGCAACCGAGGTAAGAAGTTTTCATGGGTTGGCAAGCTTTTACCGGCGATTTGTAAAGGGTTTTAGTTCAATTGCTTCTCCTTTGACCGAATTGATCAAAAAAGATGTACCTTTTGTGTGGGGGGATGAGCAAGAGAAGTCCTTCCAAGCCTTGAAATTGATGTTGAGTTCCTCACCATTACTTCAACCCAACTTTGATAAAGCTTTTGAGATTGAATGTGATGCTTCGGGTGTTGGTATAGGTGGTGTATTGATGTAAGAAGGGAAACCATTAGCTTACTTTAGCGAAAAACTAAAGGGGGCTTCTCTTAGGTACTCAACTTATGACAAGGAGTTGTATGCCCTTGTGTGGGTTTTGGCTCATTGGCAACTCTACTTGTGGGTAAAAGAATTCGTAATAAGGACCGATCATGAGTCTTTAAAACACCTCAAGGGGCAATCCAAGTTGAATAAGCGGCATGCTAAATGGGTTGAGTTTATTGAAACCTTTCCATATGTGATCAACTACAAGCAAGGAAAGGAGAATGTAGTGGCAGATGCTCTATCAAGAAGGTATGTTTTGGTCAATGCTTTAGTTTCTAAGATGATGGGATTTGAAAGCTTGAAGGGATTCTATGCTATGGATTCCGACTTCAAGGATACTTTTGAAAGTCTTCATCAAGGGAAGCGGGTTGATAGGTTTCAATTGGTTGATGGTTTTTTGTTCAAGGATGGGCGGGTTTGTGTACCCATGAGTTCATGGAGAGAGTTGTTCGTCAAAGAGGCACATAGTGGTGGTTTGATGGGACACTTTGGGATACCCAAGACACTTGACATTCTCATGGAGCAATTCTATTGGCCCAAGATGAAGCATGATATGGAGCGGGTTTGTGGACAATGTCTAGATTGCAAGCAAGCCAAATCCACAACTGGGCCTCAAGGTAAGTACACTCCTCTTCCTACTCCTAGTGGTCCATGGATGGACATTTCTATGGATTTTGTATTAGGACTTCCTAGGACTAAGAGAGGACATGATAGCATATTCGTGGTAGTGGATATAGATTTTCTAAAATGACTCATTTTATTCCATGCCATAAGTGTGATGATGCATCTCATGTTGCCTCCTTGTTTGTCATTCATGTACTTAAATTGCATGGAGTCCCTCAAACCATTGTGAGTGATAGGGATTCCAAATTTCTTAGCCATTTTTGGAAGAGTCTTTGGGGTACACTTGGTACCAAACTTATGTTTTCTACTTCTTGCCACCCCCAAATAGATAGGCAAACCGAGGTAGTCAATCGTACTCTTAGTAACATGCTTAGGTGTATGATTAAAGGAACCCCAACTACTTGGGAAGACCGTTTACCCTTGATTGAATTTGCATATAACCGGTCTTTCCATTCCTCTATTGGGATGTCTCCATTTGAAGCATGTTATGGTTTTAATCCTTTGTTTCCATTAATCATGACTCCTTTGTCTAGTCATGTTGTTGTAAGCCTAGATGCCAAGCAAAGGGCAAGAGAGATAATGAACATTCATTCTAAGGTAAGAGAGGCCATCGAAAAGAACAATTCCAAAGTGGCCATGAGGAAGAATCGTGGGAGAAAGGAGGTGATCTTCAACCCGGATGATTGGGTATGGGTCCATTTTCAAAAGGAAAGGTTCCCACAAGTCTGAAGAGGGAAGCTAAGTCCAAGGGGAGATGACCCTTTCAAAGTGCTCAAGCGGATCAATGATAATGCCTACATGGTTGACTTGTCGGGGAAGTACAAAGTTCATAATGTGTTTAATGTTAGTGATCTATATCCTTGTGTTGTAGGTGAACCTTTGGATTCGAGGATGAATCCTTTTCAAGAAGGGGAGAATGATGCTAGCATAGAGGGCACACGTCCTTTCACACGGAGTCAAGAAAGGGAACTCCAAGGTCTACAAAGGATGCTTATGCAAAAGGGGACTTGGGAGAAGCCTGAAGATTGTCAATGGAGAATCTACAATGTGTGGAAGAATCAAAGGGGTGAAGCGGATGAAGAAAAGGGGGTCATTGGTGCAACGGCTAGATTTTAAATTCAAGAATTCACAACAAGATGACCCAAACAAGGCCCTTGTCTCTCATTAAGGGCATATTTGTAATAACTAGTTGTCTTTATTTCTTTAGTATAAATAGGATAATTCCTTATTTGGCATGGTAGATTTTGATGAATATTGAACAATATTGTTAAATTTTAGTCTTCTTCTTAGCATATTCCCTTAAGGAATTAGTGGTTAATTAGCGAGTGATTAGTTGGTGGAATCTTAAAATTGGTGTTGAACTTCTTTGGTTTAGATTAATTCGAGGATTACCCATTTGTGGTATTTGGTTTGCTTAATTTGTTCAAACTAGGGTTTGTGTTTGGGTGTTGAAATCAATTGGGAGGTGAGGGTATCAAGCCCCTTGTTGCCCATAATTTCAATACTTAGATATTAATCCACATATCCTTCTTTTGTTTTCTTTTATTCTTGTTCTTCCCTCTTTGATTCGTTATCAGCAGGTCAAAAGGAGTCTAATGAAACTCATATTAGCTACAAGGGTTCTATATTCAAAAATCCATCAAAAACAAGTTGAGATAGAGCTTGAAATTATTGAAAAACTATTTTCTCCCTTTACCAGGTAAAACCCCAGCATTTCAAGTTTAAAATCGATGTTGTTAAGTTGATTTAGTGAAACAATCAATGAATAAAGATGGAAATCATGTTTAGAAGCTCTCCCAAGTCTAATTTGATGAAAAACCCTATTTGAAATTGCCAAAATTGAGACCCCAAAGCTTGAAGATGGAAGTATAAAATAGAAGAGAAGAAAAAGAGAATTTATACCAGTGACGTCTTGATACCGGACAAAATACGAGAAGAGAAATAAAGTACGAAAATCACAAATACAAGCTAAGATAACAAGGCAAGAAATAAGGATAGATAGAATGACACAAAGATAGGAAAATCAAAGAAACTAAAGGCTGTTTCAAACCCTAAAACCTCTATTGAATTAATCCTACAAAGCACCAATTCTCTAACGTAAACCATGAGGGAATCAATCTCCCACGTAACCAACAAAATGATAGTTCAAAACAAGCTAATCCTAACTCTCACACTCTCAAGTGTATATTTCATCTTAATTCAACAAAAGCTAAGGAAAATAAAGCTATGTCCTAGTATTTATAGCCTTGGGCCTTTTATTACATTTATGGGCCCAAAAGTGACCCATTTCCTCAAAAGAGAGCAAGCTGGCCTCTTAGCCCACATGTCCACGCAGGTAAAGGGCGTAAGTGTTGTCTGTGGGCACAGGTCAGTCACCTGTGGGCGCAGGTGACATCGTAGGTCACTCCAGAATGTCTCCGAGATCCTTTTTGCCCTCCAAGGAGCCCTCCAATGGCCCTCGATCCTTCTTGAATGCATTGGGCAACACACAACACTCCATAAATAGTCTCAAGATGGTTTGAAATGAATCTAGCTTCACCAATAATCCTTGGAGAGTTTGTAGTTCTCGGGCTTGCTTCTTAGTTAAAGTCTTGAGGTGTATTTGGCTCCCGGTTACAAGCTATCCTCCACATGTGGTTTTGAGCTCTTGGGAGCTTAAAAAGGGTCGTCCAAACGTATCCTTACATCCTTGAGATGATTATGGCTTGGGTCCCTTTGTGTCGGCCATGAATTATAGTCCTTGAAAGGTTAATGCCGATTTGGCTTGTATCATCCTCCCCTTCTTGAATAGGATTCGACCTTGAATCCAAACCTTGCAAAACCATAGGGAAAACAAGCAAGCACAATATCCTCATGGCTTGAGGGTTAGTGTTAGCAACAACAAGTTTATCACCAAGCCAAGGAGGAACATATTTAACATATAGCCAAGAATTAAAATGATCAATCAAGGGTGTGTAACCCCACAAAATAAAAACTACTTGGCCACTCAAGAGACTGTGACAAAGGGAAAAGCCAAGAGAACCATAGTAACTAGTCAACCACTCATGAAAACTCACTTTGGTTCCATGCCTCAACAAGCACATAATCCCTTTTAAGTTAAGAGTTACATGAAAATCTCTAAAGCTAAGTGCAATGTCTTGAAAAAGATTATTCCAAGTTAAGACTCCACTCAATGCACTAGCTATCTCCAAGAATAGGATTACTCCCAAATCATCACCGGGGTCAAATACAAAGGTATTCCCCGTACAAGTCAACAAACATATTGCATTTAAGCTCACAATGCTCTCCCCTTCAAAACATTCCATGCTCACATAAGATATTGATTCAACAAGATCATGAATAATATCATATGCAAAAAGGTAATAAAGAAAGGTATCACATAATTGGAATTCTTCCAAGGTGTTTTCAAAACAAGGTTCTCTCTCTGACCTACAAGTAGTAAAACCTTGGTGAAGAATGGAAACACACAATGGTGAATTCTCTTGGATCTTTTCATTGTTCCCCTTCTTTAAAGAGCATTCAACTTTGTAGGAGACCTTTCCCTTACACAACTTTGATCTCTCAAGTGGATTAGAAATCCTCAAGAAAGACTCTTTATCATAGGGAATAGTACCAACAACTCGAACCAAATCTTGCTTGTCATCTTTACCAAGCACCAAGTAGGGTGTCTTACAACCACCACATTCTAAATGGTCATTGGGGCTAAATGGGTAAAGTGGCCATAGACATGGGTTTAGACAACACTCTTCTTCCCCAAGGGTGCCACCCATACAAAAAGTTATACTCTCCACACTAGCAAAAGCATCCTCAAAGGCAAATAGAGAGTAAAGAAAGGTGTCACATAAATTGATTTCATCCAAGGTGTCCTCTAGTACATGCTCACTACTATGTGCAAGAACATTGTCAAGAGTATGCTAATGAATTGGGACACTCAAAGAAGAAGAAATGATTGGGACACAAAGAGCACCTTTCACTTCTTCACATTCCTTCCCCATAAGAGTACTCACGTCTTCCAAGAAGAGATTTCTATCTTTAGGAGGAATGTTGTCACACCATAGTGGGTTGCTATATAGAGTATAGCCCTCAAGAAGAGCTACATCATTAACATAATCTACACCACTAGGTTGTTTACTAGGAGTGATTTCATCATCTTCAAACAAGATATTATACTTAAAGAGATAAAGATCAATCCAAGAAGGAGAATTAGAACATGTAAGTTCACTCTCAAAAAGACAATTATCAGGTTTCGAAGAAGTTTCAATTGCATGATCATCCTTATGAGCCAAGCAAGCAATAGGATCTTTATTAAGAGGCATGCTCAAAGGGTCACTCCTATTTGATTGACCAATAATACCAACATCATCACTAACTTGAGGTTCATTAATCACATTACAAACACCCTCAAGTAGTGGACTAGATTCACAAGCAAGTTTATCAATACAATTTTCATAAGACAATGTATCATCATCATTCAATACCAAGGCTTCAACACTAGGTGGACACAAATCGATCTTACAAGAAGAGTCAATTCGGTCATCAATAGGATCAACTAGTGTATCCACACATTCAACCTGTACATTGTCAACACGAGGCAAAGAATTATTAGACTCACAAATAAACAAGCTATCATTCGCACTCAATTGGCTACTAGCCTCACAATTCATGTCTACTAAAGTGCAAGAGTTAGCTTTGTTACCTTGAAGCTCATGAGAAGATTCTTCTTTACCTTTGTGCAAGGTTCCTTTCAAAGTGTCCGAATACACTTCGTATGGTTTGAGACATAGGTCCAAATAAATCTCCCGATCTTTTAGATTAGACCCTATGTTTGAACCTTGTATTCCTCCTCCATTTACAACATTAGTACCTGTACAAGTGTCCTTACTAAGAGAAGGACAAACAAAGTTAGATTGTGTGTGTGGTAACCCCCTCACTTCTCTCCTTACAACCTCTTATTTTTCCACTCTTGGGTTGCCACTTTGCACTCCCTTACTCCTCTCAATCTTTTGTCTCTCTTTATCAAGAGACTTGGAGTAAGTGACCACATTTCCTTGAGGCTTGGGAAGGGTAGGTGGAAAGAGATGATTTCCCCATTGGTCTACTACAACCTTGGGCCAATTTTGCTCATTTGGAACTCTATGTTTCACAAACCAATTAGCACCCAAACATAAGTGTCCAAAATCCAATGGAAATATATCACACCACACCTCCTCATAGTACTCATTTCGGGTGAAGAAAACCTTCACACTCTCGAAAACCCTATATCCCTCCAAGAGATATGGATAATGCTTGGACATTCGAGGTATCCCTAAATAGTCGACCATAGAAGGAGTGATTTAGTTTACATAGCACCAATCATCGAGAACAAGAATGCATCCCGAACCCCCATAGATACTGATGCAAGAAAGATGAGGCAGAAGACTTTAAAGAACAAAGAAAATAAAGAAAAAAGATAAACAAAGATAAAAGGGATAGAAAGGTAGACACAAAAGTGGAATCAAAGGCAACCAATTCTATGAAAAGAAAAGACATCCTTCAAATATCCAAATAAGCACCTAAACCTATGAGAAAGACCTCAAGGGAATTAGATTCCCAAGCAACCCTCCTTTCTAAACTTGAAACAATCAAAAGCTTCAACAAGCTCTCAAACTCTCAAAAAAGTATTTAATATTCAATATTCGTCAAGATAATCTATCCTAAAATGAGCTATGCTCCACTATTTATAGACTAGACTACTAATTACAAAAATACCCTTAATGAATTAAGGGTCTTCTTAGTCAAGAGGCTTGCATTTAAATAATAGCCACTGTGCGTACATAGCCTTTTTTCCTTTCTTCGAGTAGACTTCCTCTTGGAGCCTTGTACTTCCATTTAAGCACGTTCCTTGATACAAGATCAAGTCCACAACACACAAATATGCAACAACCAGCCACGAAATCAGCCAACCAACAACAAGAAAACCCAACAAACACAAGATTTAACAAGTTGAACACAATGCTAGTGAATCGAAAGAGCCCCACACGGCTTCACTAGACTTCAAGATCTCAAAGACAACAACAATAAGATAATAAAAGATAGTTAACTTGACATATAATATTCAAGAGACTAAGAACCCTAACATCAAGAAAGGACCCTAAGACTATTGAATATAAACACCAAGTACTTACTTAGACCAAGAGGAACTCAATGACCTCAAGATCCTTGTTTCTAGCCAAGATACAACACAAGTGTCTCTCTTCTTTGTGGGCTGTTTTGAAAGAGAGAGAGAACCCAAAATATTACAAGTCTTGTGATTCAAAATTAATAATGGAAGACTACCCCAAATAACCCTAAGATGTTCTATTTATATTACAAGGCAAAATGAAGCAAAATGACTAGCTTGCCCTTGTCTAGGCTGCCGCCCCTTGGAGTGTAAGTTTATTACACTTCAAGGTCCCTCTTCACACTTAAAAACATTGAGATCCTTAGGAGGCTCGATCACCAACTCACACACGGCCATTTGCATGAACAAGGCTTGGAGTTTTTGTAATTCCCGAGCTTGGCTTCGTGTGACTGGTCGGGTACTTGTTGGACAGCTTGTCCCACCCGTATCATCCTCTCCATCTTGAGAGGAATTTGACCTCAAATACAGCACTTGGTCATCTTCAACCGCCTCCACGAGAGAAAGATCACAAACGTTAAAAGTGTTGTGCACTTGATATTCCGGTGGAAGGTCAATCTTGTAGGCGTTGTCATTGATTTTCTCAAGTACTTGGAATGGACCATCACCTCTCGGTATCAATTTGGACTTTCTTTGAGATGGAAATCGATCCTTCCGAAGATGCACCCACACCCAATCTCCCGGTTCAAGAATGAATTTCTTTCTTCCCTTGTTGGCCCTCCTTGCCATGTCTTGGTTTTTCTTCTCAAGTTGAAGCCGCACCTTCTCATGTAACTTCTTCATAGAATCTGCCTGCTTGCTTCCATCTAAGCTAATCATGAGATCACTTGGCAAAGGCGTTAAATCCAAAGGGGTGAGGGGGTTGAGGCCGTATACACACTCAAAGGGAGTCATTCCCGTACTTGAGTGTATGACACGGTTATAGGCAAACTCAATCAATGGTAAGTGCTCCTCCCAAGAAGTCATTTTTCCCTTAACCATGGAACGTAGCATAGCACCCAAAGTCCTATTTACTACTTCCGTTTGGCCATCGGTTTGTGGGTGGCAAGACGTAGAGAACAACAACTTGGTACCAAGCCTACCCCACATAGACTTCCAAAAGTAGCTTAGGAACTTAGAGTCCCTATCACTCACAATGGTCCTCGGAACACCATGCAATCTAACAACATTATCAACAAATAACGAGGCCACGCTAGGGGCGTCATCACATTTAGAGCAAGGAATAAAGTGCGCCATTTTAGAAAACCGGTCGACTACAACAAAAATACTATCCCGACCTCATCGAGTCCTTGGCAGCCCTAACACAAAATCCATAGATATATCAAGCCAAGGACGTAGAAGAGTGGGCAGCGGGGTGTACAACCAGTGAGGTAGGAGCCGAGATTTGGCTCTCTTGTATTCTACACATTGGCCGCAAATCCTAGCCACATCCTTGCACATTTTGGGCCAATAGAATTGCTCCTCAAATATTTCGAAGGTCTTTTCGACCCCAAAATGACCCATTAGACCGCCATCGTATGCTTCCCTCACAAACAATTCTCTCCAAGAGCTAGAGGGCACACACAATCGTCTACCTTTAAATAAGTAACCATCAAACTTGGCATAGGGATTTGAACCCCTAGCCGAATTCCACTTGTACCTACCCAAGTCTTTGCATTACCTAAAGATAGGAGCAAAGTGAGGGTCCTTGGGATACTACTCTCTTAGACTCTCAAAACCCATCAATTTTGTTGACAAAGTGGACACAAGAGCATGTTTTCTAGACAAAGCATCGGCTACTACGTTGTCCTTACCCTTTTTGTATTGGATAACATAAGGGAAGGTCTCAAGGAACTCAATCCATTTGGCATGCCATTTGTTAAGCTTGTTTTGGGCCCGAAGATGCTTTAAGGATTCCTGGTCCGTTCGGATCACGAACTCCTTAGGCCATAAGTAGTGTTGCCAAGTGGCCAAGGCTCTAATCAAGGCATACAACTCTAAATCATACGTGGAGTAGTTTAGAGTTGCTCCTTTGAGCTTTTCACTAAAGTAAGCATTGGTTTCAAATCTTGCATCAAAACAGCCCCTATGCCTACTTTACTCGCATCGCACTCGACTTCGAAGGTCTTATCAAAGTTGGGCAATTATAACAAGGGTGCGGAGATGAGCATAGCTTTCAAGGCTTCAAATGCCTTAGCTTGCTCGACACCCCACTTGAAGGGTTGTTCTTTTCGAATGACCTCGGTCAAGGGGGCGGCTATGGTGCTAAATCCTTTGACAAACCTTCTATAAAAACTAGCCAACCCATGGAAGCTTCTTACTTCTCCAACGGTTTGTGGGGTTGGCCAATTTTTGATAGCATTTATCTTGGATTCATCCACTTAGAACCCTCTTGAACTAACAACAAAACCCAAGAAAACTTCATTAACGCCAAAAGAGCACTTTTCCAGATTTGCATACAATTTTTCCTTTCTAAGGACATCAAGCACACATTGTAAATGCATCACATGCTCTTCTAAAGACTTACTATACACCAAGACATCATCTAAATAGACAACAACAAACTTTCCAATAAATGGCCTCATCACATGATTCATTAGCCTCATAAAAGTACTTGGAGCGTTTTTTAGGCCGAATGGCATAACCATCCATTCATAGAGACCAAACTTGGTCTTGAAGGCGGTTTTCCAATCATCACCGGGTTGCATTCTTATTTAGTGATAGCCACTCCTTAAATCAATCTTGGAAAACAAACATGAACCATTCAACTCATCTAGCATGTCATCTAACCGAGGAATAGGGTGGCGATATTTTACCGTAATTTTGTTGATGGCTCGGCAGTCACACACATGCGCCACGTTCTGTCTTTTTTGGGCACCAATAGCACCGGAACAGCACACGAACTCATGCTCTCCTTGACATACTCTTTGTTGAGGAGCTCCTCAACTTGACGTTGCAATTCCTTGGTGTCCGTAGGATTGATCCTATAAGCCGGCTTGTTTGGCAATTGTGATCCCGGCACAAAATCAATTTGGTGCTCAATTCCCCGAAGTGGGGGCAATCCTTGCGGAAGTTCCTTAGGAAATACATCCTCATAATCCTGCAACACACAAGAAATCAAAGGGGAAATGGAAGAATTAGTGGGGTTAGTATTAAAACAATGAGCCAAGAGTAACATAGGCGTGTCCTCATCATGATCCACGAAGAGTTCCTTCTTCCTAACTAACATCACCATGTTTTCCGTCCCCTTTGCCGTTGGGGCAGCCTTGGATGACCCCACTGCCCCACCTATGAAATTCCCTCCCTTCTCTCCCTTTTTGGATTCCTTTCCCTTTTCCTTCAATTCTCTCATCCTTTGATGCCACTTATTTACTTGGGAAGGCGAAAGAGGATGAAGAGTAACCTTTCGGTCATCCTTCTCAAGTGTATATCGATTGGACCTCCCATCGTGTTTAGTAGACCTATCATATTGCCAAGGTCCACCTAGCAACAAGTGACATGCTTGCATTGGTATCACGTCACAAAGCACTTTATCGTGGTAGTTTCCCACCTTAAACCGTATCACACATTGCCTTGCGACCCTTAATTCACCACAATCATTCAACCATTGTAACTTGTAAGGACTAGTGTGCGGGGTAGTTGGTAACTTCAAGAAATTTACCATAGCATGACTTACAACATTTGTACAACTACCACTATCGATCACCAAGGTACACACACTCCCCTTTACAAGATATTTAGTATGGAATAGATATTCCCTTTGGCTTGGGTCATCTATTGCCTTACTAATCATGACGCGCCTAACCACAAAATTTGGAACCACACACATCCCTTCTTGCGGATAAACATCTTCACCATCATCACCATCATCATCATGTGGTCCATTATCGGTTCCCTCTCCATCTTGAGGCTCGGCCTCATCTTCTCCCCTTTCGGGACCCACCTTCTCACCAAGGTAATACACTCTCCCTTCCCGTAGGATCACATTGTGTCGGTTTGGACATTCATTGGCCTTATGCCCCCAACCTTGGCACTTGAAACATTGGAATCCCTTTGGGTTAGGATACTTGTGAGCCTCCGGTTTTGGAGGAATTTTGGGGACTGTTTTGGGCTCGGGCAGCCTTGTAGTGGCGGGTTGGTCCTTGTTTTTGGGCCAACCCGAGGGGGCTTGTCCCCTTGCCTTGAAAGATGATCTCTCTTTAAGTTCCCTTTCAGTATCAAGAGCCGCTTGGAAAATACCGTCAACGGTTTCAAACTTGTGAAGGGTTAAATGAGTGGAGATCTCTTTGTTCAACCCACACTTGAACCGGATGATTTCGTGACTGATTTGCTCCCCACGATGATCAAGTTTCAACATGAGTTGTTGAAACTCATCAAAATATGCCATCACACTCTTGTTACCTTGACGCAAGCCATACAATCTAGCAAGCAACTCATGGCGATATCTCTTGGGAAGGTATCGTTGCCTCATCATGTACCTCAACCGATACCAAGGTGGTGGCTGCCCATCAATTAGTTTATTACCAAACCGCTTGACATACTCCCACCAAGTGGTAGCATAACCCTCGAAATGAGCTATGGCATAGCAACCCTTCTTTTCTTCCGAGATATCATTAACTTGGAAAACTTTGTCACAAGTCGATTCCCAAGCTAAGTAGGCCTCGGGGTCACTTTCACCTTTAAATATGGGTAGGTTCAACTTGATGGTGTTGATGCCTACATCTCTCTCTTGGTGTCGGTTTCCCCTATCTCCATACCCTCGGTATCTCCTTGGATCTCCACGACCCCCTCTTATCTCCTCCTCCCTCATGTAAGCATCATCAAAGGCTCCATATCCTTCATAATCCTCTCTACCATATCCTTCAAAGGGGGCTGGTCGGTCTTGGGCATTTTGATTCGGAGGAATTGGATTTTGTGGCCTTTGGTTTAATGGAGCCTGGAATGGAGGGTTCGGATTTAGTGGAGGTACTTGACGTCCAAATCCCTCTTGTGGAACTTGAGGAGCTTGGAAATGTATTGGTCTAGTGGGGTCATGGTTTGGAGGGGAAAAGGTGGTTTGGCTTGCGGCATTTAGTGGAGCTTGAGGTGCATTTAGCATTTGGTGGACTGTTTCGGGGGTGATGGTTGCGGAGGAAGTCCTATCATGCCCATTGGTAGAAACATGTAAAGGAGTAGAAGGACGAGAGTTCCTTTGACTCTGCACTTGTTCTGATCTCCCACTAATAGTCGACACTTCTCCCTTGATTGCTGCCAAGTCCCCTCTCACGGCCCCAAATTCCGAATTCAACCTTTCAAGTGTCCGGGTAACGGCCTCAAGAGTGACCCTCATAGAGTCAAGTGCATTAGTATCCATGTTATGGGACGTGGTCCCTTCCATTGTCAAGGTATTATACTCTTTAGATCACCACACGCTTGAGTTCCACAAGTGTTGTAAATTGGCTAGTAACCGTGAATCCTTTAAGGTATGAGTAAGCTCTTATCCAGAGTGGATTCTTGTTTGAAGACTCAAAGAATTCTTGTCGGACTAGAACCAAAAACAGCAACGTATTTAAAAGATAAAAAGCACTCAAGTAATCGTTGACACGAACAAACGGATTCAAAGGACTAATCGACAACCTAGTAGGAATGTACTAGTTTGTTAATTAGTTCTAGAACCAAGTAAAGGAAACCAAGAATCAACAATTAGCAACTAGAAGAATATCCAAAGTTGAGCTTATAGTGACGTGGCAGCATGTAAGTGGTCCCACACGTTTTTGCTTCTTCCTTTCTTTTTTTTTTTTTTTAATCTCAAATCTGAAATTTTCAATACTCACACAACTTGTTATAGATGACAATGTGTTTTGGAGGGAAAGTAAAAGTCTTGTAGTCTTTCAACCTTTCAAACTCAAAAAGGTAAGATTTGACTAGGCTAATCCCACAAAATAAGGTTCCGTGTTTTAAGGAAAAGTGGTTGTCAAGTCTTGGAAGAGATGTGTGCAAGTCTTCCTTCACCAACAACTTTATGACTTTTGTCTTACAACATGAACTCAACTTTCAACAAGATGAACAAGTTTATAAGATGAACATCTCAACAATCTCAACACCTTCATGAACACAACATCAACTTCTTCAAGCACATCACACAAAACCACCAATTGTCATCAACAACATACAACCTACGGTCCACCTTTCAAGTTACCACAACAATGGTCAATATTTTAAGCTCAACTTTTAGATCTAGACACTTTAGTGTTTGTGAGAAAGAAACCAACACTAGAAACACACTAAACAAGTAAAACAACACCTAGATCTATACACACAACAATATTTTCGGCCAAAGGCAACAATGGATAGATTTTGCTCTTTCTTTTTCTTTTTTTTTTGTTTTGGCCGAGAGCAAGCCCAAGATGGGTAGTGTTGGAACACCACCGGTCTTGCTTTGATACCAAATGATACAAGATCAAGTCCACAACACACAAATATGCAACAACCAGCCACGAAATCAGCCAACCAACAACAAGAAAACCCAACAAACATAAGATTTAACAAGTTGAACACAATACTAGTGAATCGAAAGAGCCCCACACGGCTTCACTAGACTTCAAGATCTCAAAGACAACAACAACAAGATAATAAAAGATAGTTAACTTGACATATAATATTCAAGAGACTAAGAACCCTAACATCAAGAAAGGACCCTAAGACTATTGAATATAAACACCAAGTTCTTACTTAGACCAAGAGGAACTCAATGACCTCAAGATCCTTGTTTCTAGCCAAGATACAACACAAGTGTCTCTCTTCTTTGTGGGCTGTTTTGAAAGAGAGAGAGAACCCAAAATATTACAAGTCTTGTGATTCAAAATTAATAATGGAAGACTACCCCAAATAACCCTAAGATGTTCTATTTATATTACAAGGCAAAATGAAGCAAAATGACTAGCTTGCCCTTATCTAGGCTGCCGCCCCTTGGAGTGTAAGTTTATTACACTTCAAGGTCCCTCTTCACACTTAAAAACATTGAGATCCTTAGGAGGCTCGATCACCAACTCAAACACGGCCATTTGCATGAACAAGGCTTGGAGTTTTTGTAATTCCCGAGTTTGGCTTCGTGTGAATGGTCGGGTACTTGCTGGACAGCTTGTCCCACCCGTATCATTCCTAAGCTTCAATCCCTTGTTCCAAACTCCTTTCAAGCCTCCAAAGTATTGACTCAATTCAAAGTTTTTGAACTTCTTATCTTGGCTTAGCGTACATGCATCATTCTCCCTTTTTTGAAAAGGATTCATCCTCGAATCCAAACCTAGTAAAACCATAGGGAAAACAAACAACAACAACGACCTCATGGCATGAGGGTTAGTGTTAGTGGAAACAATTCTACCAACACGCCAAGGATACACAAACTTATTATATAACCAAGCATCAACTATTCTCATCAAGAACAATCTTTCAAATGTAGCATGAAATACTTGGCTATTCCAAAAATTGAGAAATAAGGATATCACAAAAGAACCAATGGTTTCAAAATAGCATGCAAGAAATGTCACATTGATTCTATTAGACATGTAACTAACTTAATCCTCTATTTCCAACTTAGGCCACCCCCAAAGATAGCACCGTGACCAAATCACACACTTTCAAAGTGTCATCGAGGTCAAAAGGAAAGAAAATACATGCATTTTGATCAAGAAAACTACCATTTGCCCCAAATAAACTCCTACCAACATACAATGTTCCCTCCCCATAAGCATGAGAATCATCATATGCAAATAGGTAGTAAAGAAAGGTATCACACAAAATAACTTCATCTATGGTGTCCTTACATTTAAGAGCACTAAAAGACTCACGAATATCAAACATAGTATCAAGAATTGGATCACTCAAAGAAGAAGTAGCAATTGGCAAACACACACTACCTTTCTTCTCAATATTCCATAGTGGGTTATCATACAAAGTATAGCCCTCAAGTAGAGCTACATTACAATCATCATTCACACCACTAGGCACTTTACTAGGAGTGATCTCATCATTTTCAAACAAGATATTATACTTAAAGAGAGAATGATCAATCCAAGAAGAAGAATTAAAACATGCAATTTCACTCTCAAAAAGACAATTATCATTGTTCGAAGCACTTTCAAGCACATGATCTCGATGAGGAAAACAAACAATAAGATCTTCAATAAAAGATATGCTCAAAGAGTCACTCCTACTCAATTGATCAACTTCATCAATATTACCACTAACTTGACTCTCAATAATAACATCACAAGATGCCTCAAGTAGTGTACTACACACAAAAGCTAGTTGATCAATACCAATATCACTTGATAATGAACTATTATTCAAAACACATGTATCAACACTAGGTGGACACAAATTGATCTTACTAGAAGAATCAATTCGGTCATCAATAGGATCAACTAGTGTATCCACATTCTCAACAAGCACATTATCAAAATATGGCAAAGAATCACATGACAATGTACTATCATTCAAGTCACAAGTGTCAACACTAGGTGGACACAAATCGATCTCACAAGAAGAATCAATTCGGTCATCAATAGGATCAACTAGTGTATGAACACTCTCAACATAGACATTATCACTATGTGGAAAAGAATTATTAAGTTCATATAAAGACAAGTTATCACTCACACTTTGTTCATTTGAAAATTCGAAAGTGTCAAGTTTAACTATTTTACCTTGAAGCTCACAAGAATGGTCTTCTTTACCTTGGGATGAGAATCCCCTCAATGCATTAGTACACTCTTCAAGTCCTTGATGAGGATTAGGGAAAGTTGGTGGAAAGATAAGTTGCAATCGATTAATTCGAGTACTCAACCGATCCAACCGTCCTTCCATTCTGGTAGAGAGGGTGGTGAACAAGTTTAACAATTCACCCAAAGTGGGTTCCCCGATGGGAACTTGGTTTTTCTTTTCATGACCTTCCATTGTTACCTATTTAAGACACTCAACCAAAGCAAACAAACATGTTAGTTTAGTTAAAATAGACTCACAATCACTCAAGAATCGCACCTTTATTTGCCTCACAAATTGCTTCGGCCAATGATTGCATCTTGTTTAGTCCAATGAGTTGCAAGGGCCCAATCTCTACTTGAGGTCAAGAATGGATTCTTGTTGACTCGAGAAAGAAAGTCCAAAAGCTAAGGATGAGAACCAAGAATTTTTCAAGAGAAAATAAAGAAGAAAAGCTAAAAGAAAGTAGCACGAAAAAAATCAGACTCAAAAACAAAGTAACAAAAGTAGAGAAGGAATTACTTGTTGTTACTTAGTATGAAGGATCAAAGAAGAGGATTTGATGTTTAAAACTAGTTAACAAGTGATTAAAGATGTTAATTACTTGTTAAATAGTTGAGGGATCGAAAGAGAAACAGAACAAAAAAATAATCACGAAATTTGGACACTTATAAAAAATTTTAGGTCCAAAAAACTTTAGGACCCCCCCCCCCCAAAAAAACTAAGTGTCAAAACCCTGCATTTTCAGCTCTCTGAAACTGTCCCACACGCGCTGCTGACGTGACAATTTTTTTTTTAATTTTTTTTTTCCACAAATGGACCTACAAACACTTTAACCAACTTTGACCTCAAAATTTTTGGATCAAAGTGTACTTTTTCTACCTTCTTCTTCAAGAACAATATGAAGATGCTCAAGAACACAAGAAAAAACTTCAATCTTCAAATGCTCATAACGTCTTCTTTTTTGCTCCAAATTCAAAGAAATTTTTGCCCACGTGTTCCTTTCAATGCCATGAACAAACCCCACTAATTTTTAGCTTTCAAAATCAAGCCAAAAATAAACCCACTTTTCAAAATCCACAAAGTTTCAAAAGCTCAAAACCCTTTAATGGTATCTTCAATTCTACAACTCCTAATTGAATGAAATTTGAGATCTAGACTCACAAGACACTAGGGAATCAAGATCTAGTATCAAAAACAACAAATCAAAACAAACAAAAAATTAGTTTTTTTTTTGGACGATTTTTTTTTTCGAAAAATACCAAAACCCAAGACTTAAGTTTGTAGAAACAAACTCAATCCAAGATCTGATACCAAATGATGCAAGAAAGAAGAGGCGGAAGACTTTAAAGAACAAAGGAAACAAAGAAACAAGATAAACAAGATAAAAAGGATAGAAGGGTTGACACAAAAGTGGAATCAAAGGCAACCAATTCTATAAAAAGAAAAGACCTCCTTCAAGTATCCAAATAAGCACCTAAACCTATGAGAAAGACCTCAAGGGAATTAGATTCCCAAGCAACCCTCCTTTCTAAACTTGAAACAATCAAAAGCTTCAACAAGCTCTCAAACTCTCAAAAGAGTATTTAATATTCAATATTCATCAAGATAATCTATCCTAAAATGAGCTATGCTCCACTATTTATAGACTAGACTACTAATTACAAAAATACCCTTAATGAATTAAGGGTCTTCTTAGTTAAGAGGCTTGCATTTAAATAATAGCCACTTGTGTACATAGCCTTTTTTCCTTTCTTCGAGTAGTCTTCCTCTTGGAGCCTTGTACTTCTATTTGAGCACGTTCCTAAGCTTCAATCCCTTGTTCCAAACTCCTTTCAAGCCTCCAAAGTATTGACTTAATTCAAAGTTTTTGAACTTTTTATCTTGTCTTGGAGTACATGCATCACCTCCGTGGGCAGATGAACCATCTGCGTGGGCAGGTGACCAAAGCAGGTCACTCTGGTTTCACCTGCGCCCTCACCTGCCAGGGTAGGTCACAACCTGCGGGGCTGGGTCACTTGAATGCACCTCAATGATCCCAAAACTCATTTTACTCAGGTTCTAACATCTTAGTTTCATTTCCTTGATTCCTAATCACTTTCTTTGATTCCTAAACTAATTTTCAACAAGTAATTATCCTACTTAGTTGTTGATTAGTTCTTGAGTCCTATTTCTTTCTTAGTCCATTTTCTTTGTGTGCTTTTCTATTTTTATTTCGAAGTTAAATTCTTTATTCTAGTCCGTGGTTGTTTGTTTGAGTCATTTATTCTTCTTCAAAACAAGAGTCCATTCCAACCACGAGTAGCAATTGACACCACGTCTTCCATTGGAGTAGAAATGATCTTTCAATGCGAGCAACTCCTATTGCGAGACATACAAAGGTGAGGATCTTACGAATGTGGTGAGGAGTTTTTGCTACTAACCTTGTTTGTTCATTTTGTAAGTACAAAGGAGTTATAAAGAAGTATGTCTTCGATAGCCTCGGATACTTGTGACTACGACATAGGAGACTATGATTGTGGTGAAGAAGGCCATGGCTATGACGAAGATGGAGATTATGGAGGCTATGAATATAACCATGTTCAAGAGTCGTGTGGGAATGAGAGCTACTATCCCGAAGAGGAATATGAGGCAAATGGTGAGTTTAGCTCTTATAGAGAGTATGGAGAGGATGAAGAGCCTTGTGATGGTTCTTATGAGGATGAAGGGGCATGTGAGGAGCCTTCCATTTCCCTCTCCGAGCATGAGGAAGTTATGAGGTATAATCCTTTATCCTATGCACCTTATAAGAATTATGGTGGGAATGTATATGAGGATTGTGAAGATTCATATTCCTCGTCTTGTGGCACTTCTTATCGTATTACGAGTGGTTACACTACTTCGAGTAGGAGTCATCCAATAGGAAGAAGAGAATGTGTATCTCTAATGTCTAGGGGTACTACATCCTATCCTTCTTGTTCTAGTGCACAAACATTGGAAAGTCGGAACTAAGGTAGATATGAGGGATATAGTAAGAGTCATGATTTCACTAGAACCCCTCTTCCTATCTTCAAAGGAGGACGTGATCCCAAGGTTTATCTTGATTGGGAATGGCAATGTGAAAAGTTTTTCAAGGACTATTGTAACACCTCAACTTTAGTCAATAGATTCCACGTAAAAAAAAAAAAAAGAAAAAATTTCAGTGCCATAGGAAGGGCCAGGCGCTTGTTTTGGCGCCCAAACCAGCAAGCTCTAAAGCTCAGTGCCCTGGGAAGGGCCAGATGCTTGCTGGAACGGCCAAACTAGTAAGCTTCCAAAATTTGTTCTAAGTGTCCAAGGGTGCCCGGGGACGTACCGGGCCGATTTTTGCCACATTCCTTCTACAACCACGAGCCTATACATGGAATAATTGAAGTAATTGGCATTCCATTTGATAAGATTATTCGTGGATGAAGTTGGCATCCAAATGACGGTTTTACCCTTTTGGTCAAAATAAGCCATACGTGGCTAGAATCACTTGTTTTTGGGATTGAGGCCACGAATGTAAATTGTGTGAGTGGGAATATTATCGTAACACATATAAGATGATTTAAACATGAGAAATTATTGATTTTATTGGGTTAAGTGAATTGGGCTCAATAAAAGGCCCAAAATAAGGAAGAAAACATGGACCAAGACCCATTCTTCCATTGACCAAGCCAAACATAGCATTAAATGCCAAGAGTGGCTAAGGATGACCCCAAGGGCTATATAAAGGGCCAAAAATCAGATTTTATTCATTTGGAACTCTCATGCTTTTTAGATATTTTCTCAAACATATTTCTCAAACCCTAAGAACTCAAAGCCAACTTTTGGAGCAAGATCATCATTTTTCAAGGTTGGGTAAGTGATTATTCTTATGGATTAATATATTATATGCATGAGAGAGTATGTAAATCATGTTGGTTATGCTTGGAAGTGTTGAACATGGTGCTTTGTGTTTTTGGTAAAAGATGTGATATCCATGGAATTGTAACTTGAAATATGACTTGTGAGTTTGATAAAAGAGCATGGTATGGATGAAATATCAACATGTATGGTGTGATTATATTATTAAACTTTTTATTTTCATATAAGTTTAAATTATGGGATCTTGGCCGATATGTGCTATGAGGTGTATTAAGGTGACTTGATGGATTATTTGTAATGTGGTGTGGATGAGAAAGTGTAAAGGAGAAGTTTTGTGGTGAAATGTTATTGATGATCATGTATTGGTCAATGTATGGAATATTGGGGGATTATTGGTATGATAATTTCATCAATGGTTTTGTCAAGGGGGAAATGGCATGTTTAAAGGCAAACATGAAACTCATTATCGTTATATGCATTTGTAAGGTAGTTGGTGGTTAATGTAAACTCCGTTATGTATTTGTGTTGTAGAGTGACACATAAAGAAGGAGAGGGACTATTTTATGCATATCTAAGATTGTATATTCGTATTGAGAATACAAGGTATGTAAGGTTACTCTGTCTGTATCTTTCTGCAGCAAATAGTATTCACATTGACATTACACTTGTTCCAACCCGAAATGTGCTAAGGTCTCTTATATCCTGTTAGCAACGGTCATTATCACATATTCCTACTCATTGATAAATTATGAATCGTATGTCTCATATTCGTTGGTTAATGTTCCAAAAGCCCAAAAAGGTTATGTTCCAAAGTGCCAATAGTGGTTATACTCATGTCTCTTGTTCATTGATTATAGTCCAATGGTTCCAATAGTGTTATGTTTCCAATAAGGCTATGTTTCCAATAATGTTTAATCTCATGTCTCTCACTCATTGGTTAATGATCCAAAGCTTCAAGTAAAGTTATAACTATCATTGTATCAATCTCAAAGTAATGAATAAAGTAACGCATAGGTGGTTAATGATCAAGTATGGGTGGTAACTTTGGGGGTAAAATACCTAGCTCAAGCCAATCCCGAGATTGTTGGATCAGGGGGCAGTCCTAGAGGCATAAGCCTAGCTTGGACCGATCCTGACAGGGGGTAGCTCTAGAGGTAATAACCTAGCTCGAGTAGAACCTGATATATTGGTATGGGTGGCAGCTCTAGAGGTAATAACCTAGCTCGAGTCGATCCCGATCTATATTAATTTATAGGGTGGCAGCTCTAGGGGCATAAGCCTAGCTCGAACCGATCCCAACATAAAGTTATGTTATGTTAAAACCTACTGTTCATTCGGGGCCCGGGTATCACAGGTCACAGGCAAAGATGAATAATCATAGAAGTAAAGATACAAAGACAGTAATGAAAGCAAAATACATGGTTTCCAAAGTTCAGTATAGTGACTTATCCATATTGATTATGCATCTGTAATTGAGTTCATTGACATACTTTCATATAATACAGTTTCATTTGAGCCTTACATACTCAGTACATTCTTCATACTGACATCCCTTGTGGGACTTACCTTACTTGCTGCAGGCACAGGTGCTAGTAGGCCGCCACAGTAGGTTGCCAGTTGTTCGCTGATCATTGGTGAGCTCCAGTTAGTTCGGGGCTTCTCCGAGTCAAACGTGTACATGTGTTTTGGTTTTGTGTATGTTGTATAAAGCGGGGACTTGTCCCGACTTTCAGATAGTTTTGGTAAATGTCTATATTAGAGGCTTTTGTAGACGTATGTGGGTGTATGAATGTAAGGTGGTATATGACGTTTTTGACTTAGTGGCCTCAACGGCCAAGTTTCACATATGTATATATATATGTCACATGTTCCATGAATTCCTTATTGGCTTTTTTTTTTTTGCTCTTGCGTGATAACGGTGTTTCCTATGGCATGCATATGAACGAATAGAAGCAAAGCTTGGTTCTCTCAGGCCTTATCGGCTACGGGTGCCAATCCGTGACAAAAGTGGTATTAGAGCAGGTCGTTCTAAGGGTGTCTACAAAGCCGTGTCTGAGTAGAGTCTTACTTATCGATGTGTTGTGCACCACATTTATAAGTAGGAGGCTACGAGACATTTAGGATGTTGTTTCTTTTCTTCACTTCTAGATCGTGCAATAGAGCCAGTGTTGTAAGTTGAATTGTTCTGACCATGGTAATTGATTTTCTTTGATATAGTAACAATGCCGATCACAAGAATAGGTAGAGGTAAAGGTAAGAAGGTAGATATGCCTGCTGAAGAAGGAATGAGTAGATTACCACCCGACCAAGCTAGTCAAGGTGGAGCAAATGCTGAAATTTCATCGCGGTCTTCTTCTACTTTTCCAGCTCCAGAAGAGCCAGTCGATAGAGAAGTACCCACGACCCACCAATGAATGCCGCGGATCAGGATCTTAGAAATGCAGTACATATGTTGACACAGTTAGTGGCAGCACAAAGTCAAGGACGAGCTGGTCCGACGACAAATGAGGATGATGCGGCTAGAGTGGCGAGTCACAGAACACAGGATTTTTTTAAACTGGACCCTCCTATATTCACTGGGTCAGATCCGAAAGCAGATCCACAGGACTTCGTGGATCAAATTCAGAGGGCTCTGGAAGGTATGCACGTGACGGGGGTAGAAACAGTTGAACTTGTCGCGTATAGATTAAAAGGAGAGGCGATATTGTGGTACGAGGATTGAAAGAAATCTCGTGATATTGGTGCAAATCCACCTAATTGGGAAGAATTTAAAGTGGCTTTCCTTGATCATTACCTTCCCTATGAGATCCGTGAGGCACGTGTGGATCAGTTTCTAAATCTCCGTCAAGGAAATTTGAGCGTTAGAGAATACAGTTTGCAATTTAATTCCTTGGCTCGATATGCTCCAAATGTGGTAGCTATAATGACAAATAGAGTCCATCGATACGTGGACAGATTAGAACCATATTTGGTAAGGGATTGCACCATTGCTTCCTTGATCAAGGACATGGACATAGCTAGAATACAAACCTTCGCCCAAAAAATGGAAAATCAAAGACAGAGAAGAAGGGTACATGAATTTGATAGAGGACAGTCCAAAAGGGCTAGACCTATGGGACCATCTGTGATGTCCCAAGGAGGATCTAGGCCTCGTATGTTTCCTAGACCACCTAGACCATCGTTCTCTTATTCCACAGCAAGTGCTCACTCTCAGTTTCGAGGGTCTAGAGGTTGATAGACAAAAGGCTATGAACACACGAAAATGGTTACTAAGATACAAATTTCAGCAACCAAACAAAGAGAAAAGCAACACATAGAATGGAGATGAAGAAGAAGAATACTTGAAATTTAAAGATAGATAGAAAGACCCTTACTCTTATTAAGTGATTAGCACTAGAAGATGTTTCAAATCTTCAAACACACTTCACAAACAAGAGTTCAAACCTTCCTCTTAGGTGACCCAAAGGAATCACTCTTCCTCAAGCACACCTTTCTTGCCAAATTATCCAAGACAAGTGAAACCCTAACTTCAAATGTCAAAGACCCAATTTTCGGATTCTACACTATCAACTACAAGACTAAAGCTACAAAATATGAGTAAGTTTCAATGTCATCAAAATCTAATGAAAAGAGAAGTAAAATGGTCTATTTATACTATTACATGCCAAATGTCAAAACTACCCTTAATGAACTAAAGAGAGGAGGAGCATAGGGGTATCCATGTCTTGTTCCTTGAACAAATCCTTCCTCCTAGCCAACATAACCATGGGTCCTTGACCATTTTGAGCCTTAGAATCAGCAACTTCTCCCTTAGAAGAGGTAGAACCCGAAATCTCCCCCTTTTGCCTCTTTTCGGTTTCTTGTCTTTTGTTTCCCTTTTCTTTCAACTCTCTTAACTTTTGATGCATCTCATTCACTTGGGAGGGTGATAGTGGGTGTAATGTGAACTTCTTCCCATCATGCACAAGTGATTAGGTGTTCAACCTCCCATCATGCTTGGTAGATTTGTCATATTGTCATGGTCTACCAAGTAGCAAATGGCACGCTTGCATTGGAATAACATCACAACAAACTTCATCTCGGTAGTTTCCTACCATGAACTTGATCATGCATTGTCGTGTCACTTTTAATTCACCACATTCATTGAGCCATTGTAGTTTGTAAGGATTAGCATGAGAAGTGGTAGGAAGTTTCAAGAAATTCACCATTGTAGAACTAGCAAAGTTTGTGCAACTTCCACTATCAATCACCATAGTACACACCACTCCCTTAATCAAGCATTTAGTGTGAAACAAGTTCTCTCTTTGGCTCGGATCTTCAAGTGCCTTACTTACCATAGCCCTCCTCACCACATAATTAGTAACTAGACACGCTCCATCTTGTGGACAAGTATCTTCTTCCTCACAATCATCACAAGTAGTGATACAAGATCAAACCCACAACACAAGATGAACACTTTCAAAGAACAACAAGTTGAACAACAAGTGCTAGTGAATCGAAAAGAGCCCCACACGGCTTCACTAGACTTCAAGATCTCAAACACAACAACAACAAGATAATGAAAAGATAGTTAACTTGACATATAATATTCAAGAGACTAAGAACCCTAACATCAAGAAAGGACCCTAAGACTAATGAATATAAACACCAAGTTCTTACTTAGACCAAGAGGAACTCAATGACCTCAAGATCCTTGTTTCTAGCCAAGATACAACACAAGTGCAACTCCACTTGTGAATTTTGGTTTTGGAGCTTCTCCAATGGAGAGAGAGAAGTCCTTAGTGTTACAAGAGTTTTGTCTTCAAAAATATAATGAGTGAACTAGGGCTAATAACACTAAGATGGTCTATTTATATTACATCCAAAATGAAATATAAAATGACAAGTTTAGCCCTTGGGCAGCCGGCCTTGGAGTGTTCCATGTGGCCCTTGTGACTTACACTTTCAAGGTTCCTCTTCACACTTTAAAACATTTAGATCCTTAGGTGGTTCAATCACTAACTCACACACGGCCATTTGCATGAACAAGGCTTGGAGTTTTTGTAATTCTCGAGCTTGGCTTCGTGTGAATGGTCGGGTACTCGTTGGACTGCTTGTCCCACCCGTATCATCCTCTCCATCTTGAGAGGAATTTGACCTCAAATTCAGCACTTGGTCATCTTTAAGCGCCTCCATGAGAGAAAGATCATAAACATTGAAAGTGTTGTGCACTTGATATTCCGGTGGAAGGTCAATCTTGTAAGCGTTGTCATTGATTCTCTCAAGTACTTGGAAGGGACCATCACCCCTAGGCTTCAATTTGGACTTTCTTTGAGATGGAAACCGATCCTTCCGAAGATGCACCCACACCCAATCTCCCGGTTCAAGAATGAATTTCTTTCTTCCCTTGTTGGCCCTCCTTGCCATGTCTTGGTTTTTCTTCTCAAGTTGAAGCCGCACCTTCTCATGTAACTTCTTCATAGAATCTGCCCGCTTGCTTCCATCTAAGCTAATCATGAGATCACTTGGCAAAGGCGTTAAATCCAAAGGGGTGAGGGGGTTGATGCCGCATACACACTCAAAGGGAGTCATTCCCATACTTGAGTGTATGACACGGTTATAGGCAAACTCAATCAACGATAAGTGCTCTTCCCAAGAAGT
Source organism: Capsicum rhomboideum (assembly GCA_031232105.1). Classification (NCBI taxonomy): domain Eukaryota; kingdom Viridiplantae; phylum Streptophyta; class Magnoliopsida; order Solanales; family Solanaceae; genus Capsicum; species Capsicum rhomboideum. Next base: position 79,250,747 of record CP124709.1, on the reverse strand, counting down.
CATTTTTCCCTTAATCATGGAACGTAGCATAGCACCCAAAGTCCTATTTACTACTTTTGTTTGGCCATCGGTTTGTGGGTGGCAGGACGTAGAGAACAATAACTTGGTACCAAGCCTACCCCACATGGACTTCCAAAAGTGGCTTAGGAACTTAGAGTCCCTATCACTCACAATGGTCCTCGGGACACCATGCAATCTAACAACATTATCAACAAATAACGAGGCCACGCTAGGGGCGTCATCACATTTAGAGCAAGGAATAAAGTGCGCCATTTTAGAAAATCGGTCGACTACAACAAAAATACTATCCCGACCTCGTCGAGTCCTTGGCAGCCCTAACACAAAGTCCATGGATATATCAAGCCAAGGACGTAGAGGAGTGGGCAGCGGGGTGTACAACCCATGAGGTAGGAGCCGAGATTTGGCTCTCTTGCATTCTACACATTGGCCGCAAATCCTAGTCACATCCTTGCGCATTTTGGGCCAATAGAATTGCTCCTCCAATATTCCGAGGGTCTTTTCGACCCCAAAATAACCCATTAGACCGCCATCATGTGCTTCCCTCACAAACAATTCTCTCCAAGAGCTAGAGGGTACACATAATCGTCTACCTTTAAATAAGTAACCATCAAACTTGGCATAGGGATTTGAACCCCTAGCCGAATCCCACTTGTCCCAACCCAATTCTTCGCATTCCCTAAAGATAGGAGCAAAGTGAGGGTCCTTGGGATACAATTCTCTTAAACTCTCAAAACCCATCAATTTTGATGACAAGGTGGACGCAAGGACATGTTTTCTAGACAAAGCATCGGCCACTACATTGTCCTTACCCTCTTTGTATTGGATAACATAAGGGAAGGTCTCAAGAAACTCAATCCATTTGGCATGCCGTTTGTTAAGCTTGTCTTGCGTCCGAAGATGCTTTAAGGATTCATGGTCCGTTCGGATCACGAACTCCTTAGGCCATAAGTAGTGTTGCCAAGTGGCCAAGGCTCTAATCAAGGCATACAACTCTAAATCATACGTGGAGTAGTTTAGAGTTGCTCCTTTGAGCTTTTCGCTAAAGTAAGCAATGGGTTTCAAATCTTGCATCAAAACAGCCCCTATGCCTACTTTGCTCGCATCACACTCGACTTTGAAGGTATTATCAAAGTTGGGCAATTGTAACAAAGGTGAGGAGATGAGAATAGCTTTCAAGGCTTCAAAGGCCTTAGCTTTCTCGACACCCCACTTGAAGGGTTGTTCTTTCCGAATGACCTCGGTCAAAGGGGCGGCTATGGTGCTAAATCCTTTGATAAACCTTCTATAAAAACTAGCCAACCCGTGGAAGATTCTTACTTCTCCAACGGTTTGTGGGGTTGGCCAATTTTTGATAGCATTTATCTTGGATTCATCCACTTCGACCCCTCTTGAACTAACAACAAAACCCAAGAAAACAACTTCATTAATGCCAAAAGAGCACTTTTCCAGATTTGCATACAACTTTTCCTTTCTAAGGACATCAAGCACACATTTTAAATGCATCACATGTTCTTCTAAAGACTTACTATACACCAAGACATCATCAAAATAGACAACAACAAACTTTCCAATAAATGGCCTCATCACATGATTCATTAGCCTCATAAAAGTACTTGGAGCATTTGTTAGGCCGAATGGCATGACCATCCATTCATAGAGACCAAACTTGGTCTTGAAGGCGGTTTTCCATTCATCACCGGGTTGCATTCTTATTTGGTGATAGCCACTCCTTAAATAAATCTTGGAAAACAAACATGAACCATTCAACTCACTAGCATGTCATCTAACCGAGGAATAGGGTGGCGATATTTTACCGTAATTTTGTTGATGGCTCGGCAGTCCACACACATGCACCACGTTCCATCTTTTTTGGGCACTAATAGCATCGAAACAGCACACGGGCTCATGCTCTCCTTGACATACCCTTTGTTGAGGAGCTCCTCAACTTGACGTTGCAATTCCTTGGTGTCCGTAGGATTGCTCCTATAAGCCGGCTTGTTTGGCAATTGTGATCCCGGCACAAAATTAATTTGGTGCTCAATTCCCCGAAGCGGGGGCAATCCTTGCGGAAGCCCTGCAACACACAAGAAATCAAAGGGGAAATGGAAGAATTAGTGGGGTTAGTATTAAAACAATGAGCCAAGAGTAACATAGGCGTGTCCTCATCATGATCCACGAAGAGTTCCTTCTTCCTAACTAACATCACCATGTTTTTCGTCCCCTTTGCCGTTGGGGAAGCCTTGGATGACCCCACTGCCCCACCTACGGAATTCCCTCCCTTTTCTCCCTTTTCGGATTCCTTTCCCTTTTCCTTCAATTCCCTCATCCTTTGATGCCACTCATTTACTTGGGAAGGCGAAAGAGGATGAAGAGTAACCTTTTGGCCATCCTTCTCAAGTGTATATCGATTGGACCTCCCATCGTGTTTAGTAGACCTATAATAGCCAAGGTCTACCTAGCAACAAGTGACATGCTTGCATTGGTATCACGTCACAAAGCACTTCATCGTGGTAGTTTCCCACCTTAAACCGTATCACACATTGCCTTGCGACCCTTAACTCACCGCAATCATTCAACCATTGTAACTTGTAAGGACTAGTGTGCGGGGTAGTTGGTAACTTCAAGAAATTTACCATAGCATGACTTACAACATTTGTACAACTACCACTATCGATCACCAAGTTACACACACTCCCCTTTACAAGACATTTAGTATGGAATAGATTTTCCCTTTGGCTTGGGTCATCTATTGCCTTACTAATCATGATGCACCTAACCACAAAGTTTGGAACCACACACTTCCCTTCTTGCGGATAAACATCTTCACCATCATCACCATCATCATCATGTGGTCCATCATCGGTTTCCTCTCCATCTTGAGGCTCGGCCTCATCTTCTCCCCTTTCGGGACCCACCTCCTCACCAAGGTAATACACTCTCCCTTCCCGTAGGATCACATTGCGTCGGTTTGGACATTCATTGGCCTTATGCCCCCAACCTTGGCACTTGAAACATTGGAATCCCTTTGGGTTAGGATACTTGTGAGCCTCCGGTTTCGGAGGGAATTTGTGGACTGTTTTGGGCTCGGGAAGCCTTGTAGTGGCGGGTTGGTCCTTGTTTTTGGGCCAACCCGCGGGGGTTTGTCCCCTTGCCTTGAAAGATGATCTCTCTTTAAGTTCCCTTTCAATCTCAAGAGCCGCTTGGAAAATACCGTCAATGGTTTCAAACTTGTGAAGGGTTAAATGAGTGGAGATCTCTTTGTTCAACCCACACTTGAACCGGATGATGTCGTGACTGATTTGCTCCCCACGATGATCAAGTTTCAACATGAGTTGTTGAAACTCATCAAAATATGCCATCGCACTCTTGTTACCTTGACGCAAGCCATACAATCTAGCAAGCAACTCATGGCGATATCTCTCGGGAGGTATCGTTGCCTCATCCAGTACCTCAACCGATACCAAGGTGGTGGCTGCCCATCAATTAGTTCATTACCAAACCGCTTGACATACTCCCACCAAGTGTTAGCATAACCCTCAAAATGAGCTATAGCATAGCAACCCTTATTTTCCTCCGAGATATCATTAACTTGGAAAACTTTGTCACAAGCCGATTCCCAAGCTAAGTAGGCCTCGGGGTCACTTTCACCTTTAAAGATGGGTAGGTTCAACTTGATGGTGTTGATGCCTACATCTCTCTCTTGGTGTCGGTTTCCCCTATCTCCATACCCTCGGTATCTCCTTGGATCTCCACGACCCCCTCTTATCTCCTCCTCCCTCATATAAGCATCATCAAAGGCTCCATATCCTTCATACTCCTCTCTACCATATCCTTCAAAAGGGGCTGGTCAATCTTGGACATTTTGATTCGGAGGAATTGGATTTTGTGGCCTTTGGTTTAATGGAGCTTGGAATGGAGGGTTCGGATTTAGTGGAGGTACTTGGCGTCCAAATCCCTCTTGTGGAACTTGGGGAGCTTGGAAATGTATTGGTCTAGTGGGGTCACAGTTTGGAGGGAAAAAGGTTGTTTGGCTTGCGGCATTTAGTGGAGCTTGAGGTGCATTTAGCATTTGGTGGACTGTTTCGGGGGTGATGGTTGCGGAGGAAGTCCTATCCAGAGTAAGCTCTTATCCAGAGTGGATTCTTGTTTGAAGACTCAAAGAATTCTTGTCGGACTAGAACCAAAAAACAGCAACGTATTCAAAAGATAAAGGCACTCAAGTAATCGTTGACACGAACAAACGGATTCAAAGGACTAATCGACAACCTAGTAGGAATGTACTAGTTTGTTAATTTGTTCTAGAACCAAGTAAAGGAAACCAAGAATCAACAATTAGCAACTAGAATAATATCCAAAGTTGAGCTTATAGTGACGTGGCAGCAGGTAAGTGGTCCCACACGTTTTTGCTTCTTCCTTTCTTTTTTTTTTTTTTTTTTTTTTTTTTTATCTCAAATCTGAAATTTTCAATACTCACACAACTTGTTATAGATGACAATGTGTTTTGGAGGGAAAGTAAAAGTCTTGCAGTCTTTCAACCTTTCAAACTCAAAAAGGTAAGATTTGACTAGGCTAATCCCACAAAACAAGGTTCCGTGTTTTAACGAAAAGTGGTTGTCAAGTCTTGGAAGAGATGTGTGCAAGTCTTCCTTCACCAACAACTTTATGACTTTTGTCTTACAACATGAACTCAACTTTCAACAAGATGAACAAGTTTATAAGATGAACATCTCAACAATCTCAACACCTTCATGAACACAACATCAACTTCTTCAAGCACGTCACACAAAACCACCAATTGTCATCAACAACATACAACCTACGGTCCACCTTTCAAGTTACCACAACAATGGTCAATATTTTAAGCTCAACTTTTAGATCTAGACACTTTAGTGTTGGTGAGAAAGAAACCAACCCTAGAAACACACTAAACAAGTAAACAACACCTAGATCTATACACACAACAATATTTTCGGCCAAAGGCAACAATGGACAGATTTTGCTCTTGCTTTCTTTTTTTTTTTTTTTTGGCCGAGAGCAAGCCCAAGATGGGTAGTGTTGGAACACCACCGGTCTTGCTCTGATACCAAATGATACAAGATCAAGTCCACAACACACAAATAGGCACAACCAGCCACGAAAATCAGCCAACCAACACAAGAATAACAAGTTGAACAACAAGTGCTAGTGAATCGAAAGAGCCCCACACGGCTTCACTAGACTTCAAGATCACAAACACAACAACAACAAGATAATGAAAGATAGTTAACTTGACATATAATATTCAAGAGACTAAGAACCCTAACATCAAGAAAGGACCCTAAGACTAATGAATATAAACACCAAGTTCTTACTTAGACCAAGAGGAACTTAATGACCTCAAGATCCTTGTTTCTAGCCAAGATACAACACAAGTGTAACTCCACTTGCGAGTTTCGGTTTTGGAGCTTCTCCAATGGTGAGAGAGAAGTCCTTAGTGTTACAAGAGTTTTGTCTCCAAAAATATAATGAGTGAACTAGGGCTAATAACACTAAGATGGTCTATTTATATTACATCCAAAATGAAAGCTAAAATTACAAGTTTAGCCCTTGGGGGCAGCCGGCCTTGGAGTGTCCCATGTGGTCCTTGTGACTTACACTTTCAAGGTCCCTCTTCACACTTTAAAACATTTAGATCCTTAGGTGGTTCAATCACCAACTCACACACGGCCATTTGCATGAACAAGGCTTGGAGTTTTTGTAATTCCCGAGCTTGGCTTCGTGTGAATGGTCGGGTACTCGTTGGACAGCCTGTCCCACCCGTATCATATGCCCTTAAGTACATTCAAGGTCCGGCATTGACGTGGTGGGAATTTGCAAAAGGGCCCAATCAAACATGGAGTACCTTGAAGGGATTCATGAAGTCCAACTTTGTGCCAAAAGGATACACGAAGCTCTATAATGTTGATCCAAGAAGACAAGTTGACTTTAGGAAGGTGAGTATCTGATGCAAGAAAGAAGAGGCGGAAGACTTTAAAGAACAAAGGAAACAAAGAAACAAGATAAACAAGATAAAAAGGATAGAAGGGTTGACACAAAAGTGGAATCAAAGGCAACCAATTCTATAAAAAGAAAAGACCTCCTTCAAGTATCCAAATAAGCACCTAAACCTATGAGAAAGACCTCAAGGGAATTAGATTCCCAAGCAACCCTCCATTCTAAACTTGAAACAATCAAAAGCTTCAACAAGCTCTCAAACTCTCAAAAGAGTATTTAACATTCAATATTCATCAAGATAATCTATCCTAAAATGAGCTATGCTCCACTATTTATAGACTAGACTACTAATTACAAAAATACCCTTAATGAATTAAGGGTCTTCTTAGTCAAGAGGCTTGCATTTAAATAATAGCCACTTGTGTACATAGCCTTTTTTCCTTTCTTCGAGTAGTCTTCCTCTTGGAGCCTTGTACTTCTATTTGAGCACGTTCCTAAGCTTCAATCCCTTGTTCCAAACTCCTTTCAAGCCTCCAAAGTATTGACTCAATTCAAAGTTTTTGAACTTTTTATCTTGGCTTGGCGTACATGCATCAGCAGGTGAGGGCGCAGGTGGCCAAACAACACACCAGGAGACTCCGATTTTTCACCTTTTTATGGGCCCGCTTGGTTTCTCTTTCCTAGTACCTTTCCTGTTTGGAATATTCTTTGGTACTAACATTTTTTCCTTGATTCTCTTGGCCCTCTTTTGGATCTAACAACACTTTTTGAGGATTCTTCTTCTTGAAGATTTGAAAATCCTCAAGAACACCAAGAACTTTTATGAAGATTCAAAACCCATAACTCCCTCATTTTAGCTCAGAATTCGATGAAATTTTAAACCCAAGCTCCTTTCAACCTTCCAAACACAACCCAAGTGATTTTAAGTCTCAAATCCCAACCAAATTCTTCAGATTTAAGAACCCATTAGCAATTTTCTTCATGTCATGAAAACCCCATGAACTTGATGAATACCCAAATCAAAACCCTAATGGATTCCTTCTTCCTTTTAGCTCAACTTTCAGATTTTAACTCCAAATGTGAAGGAGAACAAACCCCAATACTCAAGTCTCCAAAATTTCCAGATTTAAAGACCCATTTCCATTTTCTTCAAAGCTTAACCCAACAATGGTAGAATCCTCAAATCAACTCCGATTAAGCTCAAATCTCAGATCTAGACTTGATTTATGCTAAATAACACTAATCTAGCGCATCAGAAACTCAAGAAGACACCAAAATCAAAACTCAAAATTTCCCAAAACACCAAAAATGTTTTTTTTTTGACCTTTTTTTTAAAAAAAATTTCTAGATAACAAGAACCCAAGATTGAATTCATGGGAATGAACTCAAGCTCAGCTCTGATACCAAATGATATCAGACAAAATACGAGAAGAGAAATAAAGTACGAAAATCACGAATACATGCTAAGATAACAAGGCAAGAAATAAGGATAGATAGAATGACACAAAGCTAGGAAAATCAAAGAAACTAAAGGGTGTTTCAAACCCTAAAACCTCTATTGAATTAATCCTACAAAGCACCAATTCTCTAACATAAACCATGAGGGAATCAATCTCCCACGTAACCAACGTTTCAAAGCGATAGTTCAAAACAAGCTAATCCTAGCTCTCACACTCTCAAGTGTATATTTCATCGTAATTCAACAAAAGCTAAGGAAAATAAAGCTACGTCCTAGTATTTATAGCCTTGGGCCTTTTATTACATTTATTGGCCCAAAAGTGACCCATTTCATCAAAAGAGAGCAAGCTGGCCGCTTAGTCCACATGCCCACGCAGATGGCCATCTGCTGGCGCAGGTGAAGGGTGTAAGTGTTGTTTGTGGGCACAGGTCAGTCACCTGGGGGCACAGGTGACATCGTAGGTGACTCCAGAATGTCTTCGAGATCCTTTTTGCCCTCTAATGATCCCTCTAATGGCCCTCGATCCTTCTTGAATGCATTGGGCAACACACAACACTCCATAAATAGTCTCAAGATGGTTTGAAATGCATCTAGCTTCACCAATAATCCTAGGAGAGTTTATAGTTCTCGGGCTTGCTTCTTAGTTGAAGTCTTGAGGTGTATTTGGCTCTCGGTTCCAAGCTATCCTCCACATGTGGTATTGAGCTCTTGGGAGCTTAAAAAGGGTCCTTCAAATGTATCCTTGCATCCTTGAGATGATTGTGGCTTGGGTCCCTTTGTGTCGGCCATGAATTATAGTCCTTGAAAGGTTAATGCCGATTTGGCTTGTATCATCCTCCCCTTCTTGAAAAGGATTCGACCTCGAATCTAAACCTTGCAAAACCATAGGGAAAACAAGCAAGCATAATATCCTCATGGCTTGAGGGTTAGTGTTAGCAACAATAAGTTTATCACCAAGCCAAGGAGGAACATATTTAACATATAGCCAAGAATCAAAATGATCAATCAAGGGTGTGTAACCCCACAAAATAAAAACTACTTGGCCACTCAAGAGACTTTGACAAAGGGAAAAGCCAAGAGAACCATAGTAACTAGTCAACCACTCATGAAAACTCACTTTGGTTCCATGCCTCAACAAGCACATAATCCCTTTTAAGTTAAGAGTTACATGAAAATCTCTAAAGCTAAGTGCAATGTCTTGAAAAAGATCATTCCAAGTTAAGATTCCACTCAGTGAACTAGCTATCTCCAAGAATGGGATTACTCCCAAATCATTAACGGGGTCAAATACAAAGGTATTCTCCATACAAGTCAACAAACATATTGCATTTAAGCTCACAATGCTCTCCCCTTCAAAACATTCCATGCTCACATAAGATATTGATTCAACAAGATCATGAATAATATCATATGCAAAAAGGTAATAAAGAAAGGTATCACATAATTGGAATTCTTCCAAGGTGTTTTCAAAACAAGGTTCACTCTCTGACCTACAAGTAGTAAAACCTTGGTCAAGAATGGAAACACACAATGGTGAATTCTCTTGGATCTTTTCATTGTTCCCCTTCCTTAAAGAGCATTCAACTTTGTTGGAGACCTTTCCCTTACACAACTTTGATCTCTCAAGTGGATTAGAAATCCTCAAGAAAGACTCTCTATCATAGGGAATAGTACCAACAACTCGAACCAAATCTTGCTTGTCATCTTGACCAAGTACCAAGTGGGGTGTCTTACAACCACCACATTCCAAATGGTTACCGGGGTCAAATGGGTAAAGTGGCCATAGACATGGGTTTAGACAACACTCTTCTTCCCCAAGGGTGCCACCCATACAAAAAGTTATACTCTCCACACTAGCATAAGCATCCTCAAAGGCAAATAGAGAGTAAAGAAAGGTGTCACACAAATTGATTTCATCCAAGGTGTCCTCTAGTACATGCTCACTACTATGTACAAGAACATTGTCAAGAGTATGCTCATGAATTGGGACACGCAAAGAAGAAGAAATGATTGGGACACAAAGAGCACCTTTCACTTCTTCACATTCCTTCCCCATAAGAGTAATCTAGTCTTCCAAGAAGAGATTTTCATCTTTAGGAGGAATGTTGTCACACCATAGTGGGTTGTTATATAGAGTATAGCCCTCAAGAAGAGCTACATCATTAACATAATCTACACCACTAGGTAGTTTACTAGGAGTGAATTCATCATCTTCAAATAAGATATTATACTTAAAGAGAGAAAGATCAATCGAAGAAGGAGAATTAGAACATGTAAGTTCACTATCAAAAAGACAATTATCAGGTTTTGAAGAAGTTTCAAATGCATAATCATCCCTATGAGCCAATCAAGCAATAGGATCTTCATTAAGAGGCATGCTCAAAGGGTCACTCCTATTTGATTGACCAACAATATCAACATCATCACTAACTTGAGGTTCATTAATCACATTACAAACACCCTCAAGTAGTGGACTAGATTCACAAGCAAGGTGATCAATACAATTTTCATAAGACAATGTATCATCATTCAACACCAAGGCTGAAACACTAGGTGGACACAAATCTATCTTACAAGAAGAGTCAATTCAGTCATCAATAGGATCAACTAGTGTATCTACACATTCAACATGTACATTGTCACGAGGCAAAGAATTATTAGACTCACAAATAAACAAGCTATCATTCGCACTCAATTGGCTACTAGCCTCACAATTCATGTTTACTAAAGTGCAAGAGTTAGCTTTGTTACCTTGAAGCTCATGAGAAGATTCTTCTTTACCTTTGTACAAGGTTCCTTTCAAAGAGTCGGAATACACTTCGTATGGTTTGAGACATAGGTCCAAATAAATCTCTCGATCTTTTAGATTAGACCCTATGTTTGAACCTTGTATTCCTCCTCCATTTACAACATTAGTACCTACACAAGTGTCCTTACTAAGAGAAGGACAAACAAAGTTAGATTGTGTGTGTGGTAACACCCTCACTTCTCTCCTTACAACCTCTCCTTTTTCTACTCTTGGGTTACCACTTTGCACTCCCTTACTCCTCTCAATCTTTTGTCTCTCTTTATCAAGGGACTTGGAGTAAGTGACCATATTTCCTTGAGGCTTGGGAAGGGTAGGTGGAAAGAGATGATTTCCCCATTGGTCTACAACAACCTTGGGCCAATTTTGCTCATTTGGAACTCTATGTTTCACAAACCAATTAGCACCCAAACATAAGTGTCCAAAATCCAATGGAAATATATCACACCACACCTCCTCATAGTACTCATTTCGGGTGAAGAAAACCTTCACACTCTCGAAAACCCTATATCCCTCCAAGAGATATGGATAATTCTTGAACATTTGAGGTATCCCTAAAGAGTCGACCATAGAGGGAGTGATGTAGTTTACATAGCACCAATCATCGAGAACAAGATTGTATCCCGAAACCCCATAGATACTCACCTTCCTAAAGTCAACGTGTCTTCTTGGATCAACATTATAGAGCTTCGTGTATCCTTTTGGCATAAAGTTGGACTTCATGAATCCCTTCAAGGTACTCCATGTTTGATTGGGCCCTTTTGTAAGTTCCCACCACCTCAATGCCGGACCTTGAATGCACTTAAGGGCATATGTGGCTTGTTCAACTTTGCTCATTTCATAGTCCTTGAAAAACTTTTCACATTGCCATTCCCAATCAAGATAAACCTCGGGATCACGTCCTCCTTTGAAGATAGGAAGAGGGGTTCTAGTGAAATCATGACTCTTACTATATCCCTCATATCTACCTTGGTTCCGACATCCCAATGTTTGTGCACTAGAACAAGAAGGATAGGATGTAGTACCCCTAGACATTGGAGATGCACATTCTCTTCTTCCTAATAGATGACTCCTACTCGAAGTAGTGTAACCACTTGTAATATTATAAGAAGTTCCACAAGACGAGGAATATGAATCTTCACAATCCTCATGTACATTCCCACCATAATTCTTATAAGGTGCATAGGATAAAGGATTATACCTCATAACTTCCTCATGCTCGGAGCGGGAAATAGAAGGCTCCTCACATGCCCCTTCATCCTCATAAGAACCATCACAAGGCTCTTCATCCTCTCCATACTCTCCATAAGAGCTAAACTCACCATTTGATACAATCCAAATCCGTTCTAAGCCATTCACTAGAAGTCAACCACGAGAGCTCCAAGCGCTCCAAGGATTGTTCATGAAACGAGAGGTACTTGACGACATCCTAATACCACCCCAAGTGATACAAGACAAATGGCCATCATAACTTTTGATGCCATCATTCGTGGACAACACGTGGAGAATCTGATTTTGGACGCCTTGAAGGCCCAAGAGTATGCATAGGGAAGTCATGAAGTCATTTTGGACACATAATAAAGCAAATCCGTGTGTGGAAGGTTGCTTGGAGGCTTGCCTTGATGACTACCCGAGGCTCCAAAGAATTGCAAGGGTTGAAGTATGAAGAAGGAGTCCTTACACTCCATGACCGCCCTTTATTTAGGGTGTTTTGGTCTTTTTGTGCCTTTTCTTTACACTCCATAGGAGCCTCTTTTCATTAAGGGTAGTTTGTTCATTGGATGTAATAGTTATAAATAGGCTTCATTAGTCTTATTTTCTAGTTAGTTCATTATGGATATTTGAAAGACTTCTTCTTCTCTCTTTGAGAATGTAGTGTAGGGCTTGGAAAGGCCAAGTAGTGTAGGGCTTGGAAAAGCCATTATTGATCCTTGCTTAGAAACGGTGGTTGTAAGGCGGAGTTGATTCCCTTAGCGGTCACCATAAGAGTTTGGTGTTGTTATTGCGGGTCTTAGGGGTCTTATCGTTTGATACACGGTTTGGTTCCTATTTCTTGTAATCTCGTATGTCAAGCTATCTATCTTTTTGTAATCTTGTTAAGCTTGTGTTTATAATCTTGAAGTCTAGTGAAGCCGTGTGGGGCTCTTTCGATTCACTAGCACTTGTTGTTCAACTTGTTGTTCTTGTGATAGTTGTTCATCTTGTTGTTGTTGCTGAAATTTCGTATTGTGGGTTTGATCTTGTATCATTTGGTATCAGAGCACGACCGGTGGTGTTCCAACACTACCCATCTTGGGCTTGCTCTCGGCCAAAAACAAAAAACAAAAAAAATAAAATAAAATAAAACGAACGAAATCTGTCAAAAAAAAAAATGAAATCTGTCCATCTTGTTGTCTTGGCCGAGAATAGTTATTGTGTGTTTAGATCTAGGTGTTATTTTAATTGTTTAGTGTGTTTCTAGTGTTGGTTTCTTTCTCACCAACAATAAAAGTGTCTAGATCTAAAGATGAGCTTATAATATTGACCATTGTTGTGGTGACTTGAAGTGGGCCGTAGGTTGTACCTTGTTGATGACCATTGGTGGGTTTTGTGTTATGTTCTTGAAGAAGTTGATGTTGTGTTCCTGAAGGTTGTTGTGGTGTTCATCTTGTTCTTCATCTATTCTTACAACTTAAGACCACAAAAGTATAAAATAGATCCAAAAGGTTGTAAGACAAAAGTTATAAAGTTGTTGGTGAGAAGACTTGCACACATCTCTTCCTAGACTTGACAACCACTTTTCCTTAAAACACGGAACCTTGTTTTGTGGGATTAGTATAGTCAAATCTTACCTTTTTTGAGTTTAAAAAGTTGAAAAAGAGTACAAGACTTTACCTTCCCTCCAAAACCATTGTCATACATTACAAGTTGTGGGACTCTTGAAATTTCAGATTTGTAACAAACAAAACAAAAAAAAAAAAATCGTGTGGGCCCAAGACCAATTGCATGCTGCCACGTCATCACTTCACCAAAATAGTTTAAGCTCAAATTTCAGATTCTAAGTTTCATTTCCTTGTTTCTTTAGTTTCATTTCTTGATTCTAGTACTAATTAACAACTAGTAATCACCTACTAGATTGTGAATTGGTTTTTGAATCCGTTTTCTTCGTGTTTTTCGTTCTTTGTGTGCTTTTCTCATTTTGATTCATTGAACTTATTTGATTCAAGTTCATAAGTAGATTTTGTTTTGTGTCTTGAGTCGATCAAACAATAATCTATTCCGGTCGCTAAGTAGTGATTGACACCTTATTAACTACCGGAGTATAAGCAACTTTCAATATTCGCCGCTCCAATTGTGAGGATCACAAAGGTGAGTGTATACGAGTGTTGGTGAGGTGCTTTTACTACTAATCTTGTTTGTTCATTTTGTAGGTACAAGGTGATATAAGGGGAACATATCTTGGTAGCCTCGTATTATTGTGACTACAACATGGGAGACTATGATTGTAGTGAGGGATTTTATGGCTACGATGATGTTGTAGATTATGGGGGCTATGAATATAGCCATGATCAAGACATGGGCAGATTTGAGGGTTATGGTTTTGAGGGAGAACATGAGGTGAATGAAGTGCCAAGTTCTTATGATGAAGTTGGGGCATATGAGGAGTCTTACACTTCCCATTTCGAACCTCGAATTGGTGTAAGGTATAATCCCTCCCTTCGCAAAGCTTATGAGAGCCATGGTGAGAGTGCACGTGTGGAGAATGAAGATTCATATTCTTCACCTTGTAGTGCATTTTATCAAGGTCGAAGCGGTGTGAATGGGTATGCTAGCTATAGTGTAGGTAGTCCCATGAGAAGAAGAGAGAATACATCTCCAAGGCCGAGGGGTACTCATGTGCCCTTGGGTTGTCCTAAACTCTACAATGTTGATCCTAGGAGGAGTGTTCACTCCGGAAAGGTAAGCATTGATAGGGTACCGGGCTGCCTCCTTGTGCTAGATGATTGGCGCCATAAGAACTACATCATGCCACCGATGGTTGACTATTTAGGGTTGTTTCGAGAACCTTTACTTGTTCCATATTCCTTGGACGGGTATAAGGTTATCGAGAGAGTGAGGATTGTTTTCACCCAATTTGAATACTATGAGGATGTGTGGTGCGATATCTTTCCCTTGACACCTGGTCATGTATGCTTGGGTGCCGATTGGTTTGCACAACATAGAGTTCCAAATGTGCTAAATTGGCCTAAGGTTATGTGGACCATTGGGGAAATTATCTTTTTACCTTAATTATTTCCAAACCGCAAGGAGATGTGATCACTTACTCCAAGCCGAATGATTATGAGAGACAAAAGATTGAGAGGAGTAAGGGTGTGAAAGGTGGTAATCCGAGAGTGGAAAAAGGAGAGGTTGTGTGGAGTGAAGTGAGGGGGTTGCCACCAAATCATGCTAACTATGTTTGTCCTTTTCTTTCTAAGGACATTTGTGTAGGTACCAACATGGCAAGCGGAGAAGCACAAGGCCAAGGAGAAGTTGCTGCCGAAGCATGTGGGAAACCTTCACACCTCGGCAAAGAAGAATTTACTCAAGAACTTCAAGGTAAAATCGCTTACTCTTACACTTTTGTGCATGAGAATGATAATTGTGTGACTAGTAGCCCATTAAGTGTGAGTAATAGCTTACCTATTTGTGAGTCTATTGATTCTTTGCCTCTTGTTGATGATGTACTTGTTGGGAGTGTGGATACACTAGTTGATCCTATTGATGATCGAATTGACTCTTCTTGTAAGGTCAATTTAAGTCCACCTAGTGTTGAAGCCAATGTGTTGAATGATGGTACATCATCTTGTGGGAATTGTGTCGATCAACTTATGTGCGGAATTTGTCCACCACTTGAGGATATGTGTGATGTGTTTAATGGATCTCAAGTGAATGACTATATTGAAAATGTTGATCAAATAAATAGGAGTGACCCCTTTAGTATGACCTCTAGTAAATGTTCTACTCTCGGTTTTGCTCATAGGGATAATCATGTGCTTGAAACATCTTTGATACTTGATAATGATCTTTTAGAGAATGGATTTGCAAGTTCTATATCCTCTTCATGGGTAGATCCTTCTCTCTTTAAGTACAATATCTTGTTTGAAGATGATGAGTTCACTCCTAAAGAACCTAGTGGTGAGAATGACGTTGAAGGTATAGCTTTTCTTGAAAGCTATAGCCTATATGCCAACCCACTATGGTGTAAAAACATTCCTCCTAAAGATGGAAATCTCTTCTTGGGAGATGAGAGTACTCTTAAGGGAAGGGAATGTGAGGTCTTGGAAAGGAATGATCAATTGGGTGATGATAATTTTGATTTGCTTGAATTCTTAAGAAACCCAATAAGTGATTTTTCCTTGAAAATTGATTGTGGTTGTGATCCTTTGTATGACACCCCACCCATGTTGACACCCCACCCATGTTTGATGACTATAAGGATGAATTGCTTGCTTGTAAAGACTTAAGTAATAATTCCTTGGACTTTAGTGGTGGTATGTGTCTACTTGAGGGTACTTCCATAGAAAGGGAAGGTGTCCATTATTTGCAAATCACTTCTTCTACTATGTGTGACCTTATTGTTGAGAGTACTTAGGGTGATGATGTTGAAATTGGTAGTGAGTACTCACATGAGGAGACCTTAGTTGACCTTGACTTGAGTGATACCATTCTCCACTCTCTATTTGCTTTTGATGATATGTATGCTATTGTAGAGAGTATATCTTGTAGTTAAGGTGAAGCCTATAGGGAAAGGGATATTGTCTAGACCCGTGTCTATGGCTACTCTTTCTATTTGACCCCGGTGCCGAATATAGAAATGGTGATGTTGGCGCACCCAACTTGTTGCTTGGTCTAAATGACAAGCAAAGTGTCATTCTTGAAAACCCGAGAGCAAAAGTGTCATTGTTTCCTTGGGGTAATGTTTCTAAATGTGCATCCTTGCTTGACACAATTGTGTTTAAATTACAAGAATCTCAACTTGTGGATGCCAAGTTCTCTATTTGCTTGAAGGAAAGAATGTGGATGTGCTTAAATGCTTTGTCTTCACCCTTGTATGCCTTTACACTTGATTCTTTCCTATACTACCTCTTTGCCTATGATGACATCCATGCTAGTTTTGGATTTGTTTTATGTAGAGGTAGGAAATTTGTTGGTTTATCCACTTGTATGAATGATAATGCTATATGGATCTTGTGGACATTAGAACCAATTGAGGCTCCACCCTTGGTGTGGTCTCTTGAAAAGATAAAGAAGCAATTGTGTCTTATGGCTCCTAAGATGAAGGTAGTTTTACCTTGTGGATTATTTGATGCCATTAGGACCTTTGTAGTTTCCTTATCTCTTGGTGATTTAAATAGCCAAATCCTTTGTGCATATTTTAATACGTTTTTAATATTTAATTCAAAGGATCCTTGGTTATATTGCAAGTATAAGCAACCTTGGCATGTTGAGATGATTTATTATCCTAACCCTAACCCTCATGCCATGAGGAGTTTGTATTTGTTTGTCCTTTCTTTGATTTTGCAAGGTTTACAAGGATTAGGATTTGAGGTCGAATCCTTTTCAAGAAGGGGAGGATGATACAAGAAAAATGGCCATCATAACTTTTGATGCCATCATTCGTGGACAACACGTGGAGAATCTGATTTTGGACACCTTGAAGGCCCAAGAGTATGCATAGGGAAGTCATGAAGTCATTTTGGACACATAATAAAGCAAATCCGTGTGTGGAAGGTTGCTTGGAGGCTTGCCTTGATGACTACCCGAGGCTCCAAAGAATTGCAAGGGTTGAAGTGTGAAGAAGGAGTCCTTACACTCCATGACCGCCCCTTATTAAGGGTGTTTTGGTCTTTTTGTGCCTTTTCTTTACACTCCATAGGAGCCTCTTTTCATTAAGGGTAGTTTGGTCATTGGATGTAATAGTTATAAATAGGCTTCATTAGTCTTATTTTCTAGTTAGTTCATTATGGATATTTGAAAGACTTCTTCTTCTCTCTTTGAGAATGTAGTGTAGGGCTTGGAAAGGCCAAGTAGTGTAGGGCTTGGAAAAGCCATTATTGATCCTTGCTTAGAAACGGTGGTTGTAAGGAGGAGTTGATTCCCTTAGCGGTCACCATAAGAGTTTGGTGTTGTTATTGCGGGTCTTAGGGGTCTTATCGTTTGATACACGATTTGGTTCCTATTTCTTGTAATCTCGTATGTCAAGCTATCTATCTTTTTGTAATCTTGTTAAGCTTGTGTTTATAATCTTGAAGTCTAGTGAAGTCGTGTGGGGCTTTTTCTATTCACTAGCACTTGTTGTTCAACTTGTTGTTCTTGTGATGGTTGTTCATCTTGTTGTTGTTGCTGAAATTTCGTATTGTGGGTTTGATATTGTATCACCAAGGGTGTTACGTATTGGTGATTACATCTAAAGAGGATTGAGGGACCTTGGAGGGATCAAACGGAGGCAAAGAAGAGGAGCCAAATGGCACATTGAGTCTTCTTGGCACATTCAAGTTCATAAGTAGATTTTGTTTTGTGTCTTGAGTCGATCAAACAATAATCTATTCTGGTCGCTAAGTAGTGATTGACACCTTATTAACTACCAGAGTATAAGAAACTTTCAATATTCGCCGCTCCAATGGTGAGGATCACAAAGGCGAGTGTATACTAGTGTTGGTGAGGTGCTTTTACTACTAATCTTGTTTGTTCATTTTGTAGGTACAAGGTGATATAAGGGGAACATATCTTGGTAGCCTCGTATTATTGTGACTACAACATGGGAGACTATACTTGTAGTGAGGGATTTTATGGCTACGATGATGCTGTAGATTATGGGGGCTATGAATATAGCCATAATCAAGACATGGGCAGATTTGAGGGTTATGGTTTTGAGGGAGAACATGAGGTGAATGAAGTGCCAAGTTCTTATGATGAAGTTGGGGCATATGAGGAGTCTTACACTTCCCATTTCGAACCTCGAATTGGTGTAAGGTATAACCCCTCCCTTCGCAAAGCTTATGAGAGCCATGGTGAGAGTGCACGTGTGGAGAATAAAGATTCATATTCTTCACCTTGTTATCAAGGTCGAAGCGGTGTGAATGGGTATACTAGCTATAGTGTAGGTTGTCCCATGAGAAGAAGAGAGAATACATCTCCAAGGCCGAGGGGTACTCATGTGCCCTTGGGTTGTCCTAAACTCTACAATGTTGATCCTAGGAGAAGTGTTCACTCCGGAAAGGTAAGCATTGATGGGGTACTGGGCTGCCTCCTTGTGCTAGATGATTGGCGCCATAAGAACTACATCATGCCACCGATGGTTGACTATTTAGGGTTGTTTCGAGAACCTTTACTTGTTCCATATTCCTTGGACGGGTATAAGGTTACCGAGAGAGTGAGGATTGTCTTCACCCAATTTGAATACTCTGAGGAGGTGTGGTGCGATATCTTCCCCTTGACACCAGGTCATGTATGCTTGGGTGCCGATTGGTTTGCACAACATAGAGTTCCAAATGTGCTAAATTGGCCTAAGGTTATAGTGGACCATTGGGGAAATTATCTTTTTACCTCAATTATTCCCAAACCGCAAGGAGATGTAATCACTAACTCCAAGCCGAATGATTATGAGAGACAAAAGATTGAGAGGAGTAAGGGTGTGAAAGGTGGTAATTCGAGAGTGGAAAAAGGAGAGGTTGTGTGGAGTGAAGTGAGGGGGTTGCCACCAAATCATGCTAACTATGTTTGTCCTTTTCTTTCTAAGGACATTTGTGTAGGTGCCAACATGGCAAGCGGAGAAGCACAAGGCCAAGGAGAAGTTGCTGCCGAAGCATGTGGGAAACCTTCACACCACGGCAAAGAAGAATTTACTCAAGAACTTCAAGGTAAAATCGCTTACTCTTACACTTTTGTGCATGTGAATGATAATTGTGTGACTAGTCGCCCATTGAGTGTGAGTAATAGCTTACCTATTTGTGAGTCTATTGATTCTTTGCCTCTTGTTGATGATGTACTTGTTGGGAGTGTGGATACACTAGTTGATCCTATTGATGATCGAATTGACTCTTCTTGTAAGGTCAATTTAAGTCCACCTAGTGTTGAAGCCAATGTGTTGAATGATGGTACATCATCTTGTGGGAATTGTATTGATCAACTTATGTGCGGAATTTGTCCACCACTTGAGGATATGTGTGATGTGTTTAATGGATCACAAGTGAATGATTATATTGAAAATGTTGATTAAATAAATAGGAGTGACCCCTTTAGTATGACCTCTAGTAAATGTTCTACTCTCGGTTTTGCTCATAGGGATAATCATGTGCTTGAAACATCTTTGATACTTGATAATGATCTTTTAGAGAATGGATTTGCATGTTCTATATGATACAAGATCAAGTCCACAACACACAATATGCAACAACCAGCAACGAAATCAGCCAACCAACACAAGATTAACAAGTTAAACAACAATGCTAGTGAATCGAAAGAGCCCCACACGGCTTCACTAGACTTCAAGATCTCAAACATGACAACAACAAGATAATAAAAAGATAGTTAACTTGACATATAATATTCAAGAGACTAAGAACCCTAACATCAAGAAAGGACCCTAAGACTAATGAATATAAACACCAAGTTTTTACTTAGACCAAGAGGAACTCAATGACCTCAAGATCCTTGTTTCTAGCCAAAATGCAACACAAGTGTCTCTCTTCTTGTGGGCTGTTTTGAGAGAGAGAGAGAGAACCTAAAATATTACAAGTCTTGTGATTCAAAATATTAATGGAAGAACTACTCAAAATAACCCTAATGTGTTCTATTTATATTACAAGGTAAAATGAAGCCAAAAAGACTAGTTTGCCCTTCTCCAATCTGCCGCCCCCTTGGAGTGTAAGTTTATTATACTCCAAGGTCCCACTTCACACTTAAAACATTTAGATCCTTGGGCGGTTCAATGACCAACTCACACACGGCCATTTGCATGAACAAGGCTTGGAGTTTTTGTAACTCCCGAGCTTGGCTTAGTGTGAAAGGTCGTGTACTTGTGGAGCTTGTCCCACCCGTATCACTATATCCTCTTCATGGATAGATCCTTCTCTCTTTAAGTACAATATCTTGTTTGAAGATGATGAGTTCACTCCTAAAGAACCTAGTGGTGAGAATGACGTTGAAGGTATAGCTTGTCTTGAAAGCTATAGCCTATATGCCAACCCACTATGGTGTAAAAACATTCCTCCTAAAGATGGAAATCTCTTCTTGGGAGATGAGAGTACTCTTAAGGGAAGGGAATGTGAGGTCTTGGAAAGGAATGATCAATTGGGTGATGATAATTTTGATTTGCTTGAATTCTTAAGAAACCCAATAAGTGATTTTTCCTTGAAAATTGATTGTGGTTGTGATCCTTTGTATGACACCCCACCCATGTTTGATGACTATAAGGATGAATTTCTTGCTTGTAAAGACTTAAGTAATAATTCCTTGGACTTTAGTGGTGGTATGTGTCTGCTTGAGGGTACTTCCATAGAAAGGGAAGGTGTCCATTATTTGGAAATTACTTCTTCTACTATGTGTGACCTTATTGTTGAGAGTACTCATGGTGATGATGTTGAAACTGGTAGTGAGTACTCACATGAGGACACCTTAGTTGACCTTGACTTGAGTGATACCATTCTCCACTCTCTATTTGCTTTTGATGATATGTATGCTATTGTAGAGAGTATATCTTGTAGTTTGGGTGAAGCCTATGGGGAAAGGGAGTATTGTTTAGACCCGTGTCTATGGCTACTCTTTCTATTTCACCCCGGTGCCGAATATAGAAATGGTGATGTTGGCGCACCCAACTTGTTGCTTGGTCTACATGACAAGCAAAGTGTCATTCTTGAAAACCCGAGAGCAAAAGTGTCATTGTTTCCTTGGGGTAATGTTTCTAAATGTGCATCCTTGCTTGACACAATTGTGTTTAAATTACAAGAATCTCAACTTGTGGATGCTAAGTTCTCTATTTGCTTGAAGGAAAGAATGTGGATGTGCTTAAATGCTTTGTCTTCACCCTTGTATGCCTTTACACTTGATTCTTTCCTATACCTCTTTGCCTATGATGACATCCATGCTAGTTTTGGATTTGTTTTATGTAGGGGTAGGAAATTTGTTGGTTTGTCCACTTGTATGAATGATAATGCTATATGGATCTTATGGACATTAGAACCAATTGAGGCTCCACCCTTGGTGTGGTCTCTTGAAGAGATAAAGAAGCAATTGTGTCTTAAGGCTCCTAAGATGAAGGTAGTGTTACCTTGTGGATTATTTGATGCCATTAGGACCTTTGTAGTTTCCTTATCTATTGGTGATTTAAATAGCCAAATCCTTTGTGCATATGTTAATAAGTTTTTAATATTTAATTCAAAGGATCCTTGGTTATATTGCAAGTATAAACAACCTTGGCATGTTGAGATGATTTATTGTGCTAACCCTAACCCTCATGCCATGAGGAGTTTGTATTTGTTTGTCCTTTCTTTAGTTTTGCAAGGTTTGGATTCGAGGTCGAATCCTTTTCAAGAAGGGGAGGATGATACAAGACAAATGGCCATCATAACTTTTGATGCCATCATTCGTGGCCAACACGTGGAGAATCTGATTTTGGACACCTTGAAGGCCCAAGAGTATGCATGGGGAAGTCATGAAGTGATACGGGTGGGACAAGCTCCACAAGTACACGACCTTTCACACGAAGCCAAGCTCGGGAGTTACAAAAACTCCAAGCCTTGTTCATGCAAATGGCCGTGTGTGAGTTGGTCATTGAGCCCCCAAAGGATCTAAATGTTTTAAGTGTGAAGCGGCAACTTAGAGAAGGGCAAACTAGTCTTTTTGGCTTCATTTTACCTTGTAATATAAATAGAACACATTAGGGTTATTTTGGGTCGTTCTTCCATTTTGACATTTGAATCACAAGACTTGTAACACTTAGGGTTCTCTTTCTCTCTCAAAACAGTCCACAAAGGAGAGGGATACTTGTGTTGTATCTTGGCTAGAAACAAGGATCTTGAGGTCATTGAGTTCCTCTTGGTATAAGTAAGAACTTGGTGTTTATATTCAATAGTCTTAGGGTCCTTTCTTGATGTTAGGGTTCTTAGTCTCTTGAATATTATATGTCAAGTTATCTATCTTTTATTATCTTGTTGTTGTTGTCTTTGAGATCTTGAAGTCTAGTGAAGCCGGGTGGGGCTCTTTCGATTCACTAGCATTGTGTTCAACTTGTTAAATCTTGTGTTTGTTGGATTCTCTTGTCGTTGGTTGGCTGGATTTCGTGGCTGATTGCTGCATATTGTGTGTTGTGGACTTGATCTTGTATCATTTGGTATCAAAGCAAGACCGGTTGTGTTCCAACACAACCCATCTTGGGCTTGTTCTCGGATTAAACAAAAAAAAAAAAAAAAAAAATCTGAAATCTGTCCATTGAAGACAAAACCGAGAATGTTGTTGTATGTTTAGATCTAGGTGTTATTTTGCTTGTTTAGTGTGTTTCTAGTGTTGGTTTCTTTCTCACCAACACTAAAGTGTCTAGATCTAAAAGTTGAGCTTGAAAACTTGACCATTGTTGTGGTGACTTGAAGTGGCTGAAAGTTGTATGTTGTTGATGACAAAAATTGATGGTTGTGTGTTATGTGCTTGAAGAAGTTGATGAAGGTGTTCATCTTTTAAACTTGTTCATCTTGTGGTGTTCAAGTTGCAACACAAGTCATAAGGTTGTTGGTGAAAGACTTGCACCCATCACTTCCTAGTCTTGTCATCCACTCTTCCCTAATTCAAGGAGCCTTGTTTTGTGGGACTAGTTAGTCAAACATCACCCTTTGAGTTTGAAAGGTTGAAAAGGCTACAAGACTATTATTTTTTTCCCTCCAAAACACATTGTCATCCATCACAAGTTGTATGAATATTGAATTTCAGATTTGAGACACAAAAAAATAAAATAAAATATACATATAAGTTATATATACAAACCGTGTGGGTCCAAGGCCAATTGTATGCTGCCACATCACCCCTAAGCTCAACTTTGGATATTCTTATAGTTGCTAATTGTTGATTCTTGGTTTCCTTTACTTGGTTCTAGAACTAATTAACAAACTAGTACATTCCTACTAGGTTGTCGATTAGTCCTCTGAATCCGTTTGTTCATGTCAACGATTACTTGAGTGCCTTTTATCTTTTAAATACGTTGCTGTTTTTTGGTTCTAGTCCGACAAGAATTCTTTGAGTCTTCAAACAAGAATCCACTCAGGATAAGAGCTTACTTATACCTTAAAGGATTCACGGTTACTAGCCAATTTACAACACTTGTGGAACTCAAGCGTGTGGTGATCTAAAGAGTATAATACCTTGACAATGGAAGGGACCACGTCCCATAATGTGGATACTAATGCACTTGACTCTATGAGGGTCACTCTTAAGGCCGTTACCCGGACACTTGAAAGGTTGAATTCGGAATTTGGGGCCGTGAGAGGGGACTTGGCAGCCATCAAGGGAGAAATGTCGACTATTAGTGGGAGATTAGAACAAGTGGAGAGTCAAAGGAACTCTCGTCCTTCTACTCCTCTACATGTTTCTACCAATGGGCATGATAGGACTTCCTCCACAACCATCACCCCCGAAACAGTCCACCAAATGCTAAATGCATCTCAAGCTCCACTAAATGCCGCAAGCCAAAACACCTTTTTCCCTCCAAACCGTGACCCCGCTAGACCAATACATTTCCAAGCTCCTCAAATTCCACAAGAGGGATTTGGACGACAAATTCCACCACTAAATTCGAACCTTCCATTCCAAGCTCCATTAAACCAAAGACCACTACCTCCACAAAATCCAATACCCCCAAATCAAATTCCAAATATCCAAAACCGACCAGCCTACCTTGAGGAGTATGGTAGGGAGGAGTATGAAGGGTACGGGGCCTTTGATGATACTTACATGAGGGAGGAGGAGGTGAGAGGGGGCAGAGGAGTTCAACGGAGATACCGTGGATATGAAGAAAGAGGAAACCGACACCATGAGAGGGATGTAGGCATCAACACCATCAAGTTGAGTCTACCTCTCTTTAAGGGTGAAAGTGACCCCGAGGCATACTTAGCTTGGGAATCGGCTTGTGACAAAGTCTTCCAAGTTAATGATATCTCGGAAGAAAAGAAAGGAAGTTATGCTATAGCTCACTTTGAGGGTTATGCTAACACTTGGTGGGAGTACGTCAAGCGGTTTGGTAATGAACAAGTTGATGGGCAGCCACCACCTTGGTATCGGTTGAGGTACTTGATGAGGCAACGATACCTTCCCGAGAGATATCGCCATGAGTTGCTTGCTAGATTGTATGGCTTGCGTCAAGGTAACAAGAGTGTGATGGCATATTTTGATGAGTTTCAACAACTCATTTGATCATCGTGGGGAGCAAATCAGTCACGACATCATCCGGTTCAAGTGTGGGTTGAACAAAGAGATCTCCACTCATTTAACCCTTCACAAGTTTAAAACCATTGACGGTATTTTCCAAGCGGCTCTTGAGATTGAAAGAGAACTTAAAGAGAGATCATCCTTCAAGCCAAGGGGACAAGCCCCCTCGGGTTGTCCCAAAAACAAGGACCAACCCGCCACTACGAGGCTGCCCGAGCCCAAAACAGTCCCCAAATTCCCTCCAAAATCGGAGGCTCACAAGTATCCTAACCCAAAGGGATTCCAATGTTTCAAGTGCCAAGGTTGGGGGCATAAGGCCAATGAATGTCCAAACCGACGCAATGTGATCCTACAGGAAGGGAGAGTGTATTACCTTGGTGAGGAGGTGGGTCCCGAAAGGGGAGAAGATGAGGCCGAGCCTCAAGATGGAGAGGAAACCGATGATGGACCACATGATGATGATGGTGATGATGGTGAAGATGTTTATCCGCAAGAAGGGGAGTGTGTGGTTCCAAACATTGTGGTTAGGCGTGTCATGATTAGTACAGCAGTAGATGACCCAAGCCAAAGGGAAAATCTCTTCCATACTAAATGTCTTGTAAAGGGGAGTGTGTGTACCTTGGTGATCGATAGTGGTAGTTGTACAAATGTTGTAAGTCATGCTATGGTAAACTTCTTGAAATTACCAACTACCCCGCACATTAGTCCTTACAAGTTACAATGGTTGAATGATTGTGGTGAATTAAGGGTCGCAAGGCATTGTGTGATACGGTTTAAGGTGGGAAACTACCACGATGAAGTGCTTTGTGATGTGATACCAATGCAAGCATGTCACTTATTGCTAGGTAGACCATGGCAATATGATAGGTCTACCAAACACGATGGGAGGACCAATCGATATACACTTGAGAAGGATGGTCGAAAGGTTACACTTCACCCTCTTTCACCTTCCCAAGTAAATGAGTGGCATCAAAGGATGAGAGAATTGAAGAAAAAGGGAAGGGAATCCGAAAAGGGGGAGAAGGGAGGGAATTCCATAGGTGGGGCAGTGGGGTTATCCAAGGCTGCCTCAATGACAAAGGGGATGGGAAACATGGTGATGTTGGTTAGGAAGAAGGAACTCTTCGTGGATCATGATGAGGACACACCTATGTTACTCTTGGCTCATTGTTTTAATACTAACTCCACTAATTCTTCTATTTCTCCTTTGATTTCTTGTGTGTTGCAGGATTATGAGGATGTATTTCCTAAGGAACTTCCGTAAGGATTGCCCCCGCTTCGAGGAATTGAGCACCAAATTGACTTTGTGCCGGGATCACAATTGCCAAACAAGCCGGCTTATAGGAGCAACCCTACGGACACCAAGGAATTGCAACGTCAAGTTGAGGAGCTCCTCAACAAAGGGTATGTCAAGGAGAGCATGAGTCCGTGTGCGGTTCCGGTGCTATTAGTGCCCAAAAAGGACGGAACGTGGCGCATGTGTGTGGACTGCCGGGCCATCAACAAAATTACGGTAAAATATCGCCACCCTATTCCTCGGTTAGATGATGTGCTAGATGATTTGAATGGTTCGTGTTTGTTTTCCAAGATTGATTTAAGGAGTGGCTATCACCAAATAAGAAGGCAACCCGGTGATGAATGGAAAACCGCCTTCAAGACCAAGTTTGGTCTCTATGAATGGATGGTTATGCCATTCGGCCTAACAAATGCTCCAAGTACTTTTATGAGGCTAATGAATCATGTGATGAGGCCATTTATTGGAAAGTTTGTTGTTTTCTACTTTGATGATGTCTTGGTGTATTGTAAGTCTTTAGAAGAGCATGTGATGCATTTACAATGTGTGCTTGATGTCCTTAGAAAGGAAAAATTGTATGCAAATCTGGAAAAGTGCTCTTTTGGCGTTAATGAAGTTATTTTCTTAGGTTTTGTTGTTAGTTCAAGAGGGGTCGAAGTGGATGAATCCAAGATAAATGCTATCAAAAATTGGCCAACCCCACAAACCATTGGAGAAGTAAGAAGCTTCCACGGGTTGGCTAGTTTTTATAGAAGGTTTGTCAAAGGATTTAGCACCATAGCAGCCCCCTTGACCGAGGTCATTCGGAAAGAACAACCCTTCAAGTGGGGTGTCGAGCAAGCTAAGGCATTTGAAGCCTTGAAAGCGATGCTCATCTCCGCACCCTTGTTACAATTGCCCAACTTTGATAAGACCTTCGAGGTCGAGTGCGATGCGAGTAAAGTAGGCATACGGCTGTTTTGATGCAAGAATTGAAACCCATTGCTTACTTTAGTGAAAAGCTCAAAGGAGCAACTCTAAACTACTCCACGTATGATTTAGAGTTGTATGCCTTGATTAGAGCCTTGGCCACTTGGCAACACTACTTATGGCCTAAGGAGTTCGTGATCCGAACGGACCATGAATCCTTAAAGCATCTTTGGGCCCAAGACAAGCTTAACAAACGGCATGCCAAATGGATTGAGTTCCTTGAGACCTTCCCTTATGTTATCCAATACAAAAAGGGTAAGGACAACGTAGTAGCCAATGCTTTGTCTAGAAAACATGTGCTTGTGTCCACTTTGTCAACCAAATTGATGGGTTTTGAGAGTTTAAGAGAGTTGTATCCCAAGGACCCTCACTTCGCTCCTATCTTTAGGGAATGCGAAGACTTGGGTAGGGACAAGTGGTAATCGGCTAGGGGTTCAAATCCCTATGCCAAGTTTGATGGTTACTTATTTAAAGGTAGACGATTGTGTGTACCCTCTAGCTCTTGGAGAGAATTGTTTGTGAGGGAAGCACACGATGGCGGTCTAATGGGTCATTTTGGGGTCGAAAAGACCCTCGGAATATTGGAGGAGCAATTCTATTGGCCCAAAATGCGCAAGGATGTGGCTAGGATTTGTGGGCAATGCGTAGAATGCAAGAGAGCCAAATCTCGGCTCCTCCCTCACGGGTTGTACACCCCGCTGCCCACTCCTCTACGTCCTTGGCTTGATATATCTATGGACTTTGTGTTGGGGCTGCCAAGGACTCGACGAGGTCGGGATAGTATTTTTGTTGTAGTCGACCGGTTTTCTAAAATGGCACACTTTATTTCTTGCTCTAAATATGATGACGCCCCTAGCGTGGCCTCGTTATTTGTTGATAATGTTGTTAGATTGCATGGTGTCCCGAGGACCATTGTGAGTGATAGGGACTCTAAGTTCCTAAGCCACTTTTGGAAGTCCATGTGGGGTAGGCTTTGTACCAAGTTGTTGTTCTCTACGTCCTGCCACCCACAAACCGATGGCCAAACAGAAGTAGTAAATAGGACTTTGGGTGCTATGCTACGTTCCATGGTTAAGGGAAAAATGAATTCTTGGGAAGAGCACTTACCATTGATTGAGTTTGCCTATAACCGTGTCATACACTCAAGTACGGGAATGACTCCCTTTGAGTGTGTATATGGCCTCAACCCCCTCACCCCTTTAGATTTAACGCCTTTGCCAAGTGATCTCATGATTAGCTTAGATGGAAGCAAGCGTGCAGATTCTATGAAGAAGTTACATGAGAAGGTGCGGCTTCAACTTGAGAAGAAAAACCAAGACATGGCAAGGAGGGCAAACAAGGGAAGAAAGAAATTCATTCTTGAACCGGGAGATTGGGTGTGGGTGCATCTTCGAAAGGATCGGTTTCCATCCCAAATAAAGTCCAAATTGATGCCTAGGGGTGATGGTCCCTTCCAAGTACTTGAGAGGATCATTGACAACGCCTACAAGATTGACCTTCCACCAGAATATCAAGTGCACCACACTTTCAACGTTTGTGATCTCTCTCTCGTGAGTGCGGTGGACGATGACCAAATGCTGAATTTGAGGTCAAATTCCTCTCAAGATGGAGAGGATGATACGGGTGGGACAAGCTCCACAATTACACGACCTTTCACACGAAGCCAAGCTCGGGAGTTACAAAAACTCCAAGCCTTGTTCATGCAAATGGCCGTATGTGAGTTGGTCATTGAGCCCCCAAAGGATCTAAATGTTTTAAGTGTGAAGTGGGACCTTGGAGTGTAATAAACTTACACTCCAAGGGGGAGGCAGCTTAGAGAAGGGCAAACTAGTCTTTTTGGCTTCATTTTACCTTGTAATATAAATAGAACCTATTTTGGGTCGTTCTTCCATTTTGACATTTGAATCACAAGACTTGTAACACTTAGGGTTCTCTTTCTCTCTCAAAACAGTCCAAAAAGGAGAGGGATACTTGTGTTGTATCTTGGCTAGAAACAAGGATCTTGAGGTCATTGAGTTCCTCTTGGTCTAAGTAAGAACTTGGTGTTCATATTCATTAGTCTTAGGGTCCTTTCTTGATGTTAGGGTTCTTAGTCTCTTGAATATTATATGTCAAGTTAACTATCTTTTTATTATCTTGTTGTTGTTGTGTTTGAAATCTTGAAGTCTAGTGAAGCCGTGTGGGGCTCTTTCGATTCACTAGCATTGTTGTTTAAATTGTTATTCTTGTGTTTGTTGGGTCTTCTTCTTGTTGTTGTTACTAAAATCTTCATATTGTAGACTTGATCTTGTATCAGGAAGTATGTGCCGGAAAGGTATAGACATGAGCTACTTACCAAATTGTACAATCTAATGCAAGGGAACAAGAATGTCTTAACCTACTTCGATGAGTTTCAACAATTGATCTTGAAGCTTGAGTATCAAGAGAATGCGGAACATGCCATCATTCGTTTCAAGGTTGGTTTGAACAAAAAGATCTCCTCCTCAATGACTTGCCATAAGTTTGCTACCTTAGAAGAGGTCTTTCAAGCGGCTTTAGAAGTTGAGAGAGACATCAAGGAACAGGCCTCTTTCAAGCCCAAGGGGTACTCATCTGCTAGCCCATGGAGTCTAGGCAAAGAGGTAGCCCAACCTTCTTCGGGATGGAACAAGAACAAGGATATCAATAAAGCCAATGACAAGAAGCCCATTGAGAAGACCAATCTAAAGTACCCGCCAAGGAATGAAGGTAACAAGTATCCAACTCCTACTTCTAAAGGTTTTCAATGTTTTAAATGCCAAGGGTGGGGACACAAAGCGAATGAGTATCCTAATCGGAGGAATGTGATCCTTAGAGAAGGGAGGATATTTTACCTAGGTAAAGAGGTAGGACAAGAAGATGACAATGAAGGAGAGACCCAAGAAGGGGGTAGGTTAGAAGAAGATGAGCAAGTAGAGGGAGAAAATGAGGATGCTTGGCCTCAAGATGGAGAGTTTGAAGTCCCAAACTTTGTGGTAAGACGAGCTGATACAAGATCAAACCCACAACACCAGTTTTCAGCAACAACAACAAGATGAACAACAAGTGCTAGTGAATCGAAAGAGCCCCACACGGCTTCACTAGACTTCAAGATTAAAAACACAAGCTTAACAAGATTACAAAAAGATAGATAGCTTGACATACGAGATTGCAAGAAATAGGAACCAAACCGTGTATCAAACGATAAGACCCCTAAGACCCGCAATAACAACACCAAACTCTTATGGTGACCGCTAAGGGAATCAACTCCGCCTTACAACCACCGTTTCTAAGCAAGGATCAATAATGGCTTTTCCAAGCCCTACACTACTTGGCTTTCCAAGACCTACACTACACTCTCAAAGAGAGAAGAAGAAGTCTTTCAAATATCCATCATGAACTAACTAGAAAATAAGACTAATGAAGCCTATTTATAACTATTACATCAAATGACCAAACTACCCTTAATGAAAAGAGGCTCCTATGGAGTGTAAAGAAAAGCACAAAAAGACCAAAACACCCTTAATAAGGGGCGTTCATGGAGTGTAAGGACTCCTTTTTCACACTTCAACCCTTGCAATTCTTTGGAGCCTCGGGTAGTCATCAAGGCAAGCCTCCAAGCAACCTTCCACACACGAATTTGCTTTATTATGTGTCCAAAATGACTTCATGACTTCCCCATGCATACTCTCGGGCCTTCAAGGTGTCCAAAATTAGATTCTCCACGTGTTGGCCACGAATGATGGCATCAAAAGTTATGATGGCCATTTGTCTTGTATCATCCTCCCCTTCTTGAAAAAAAAGGATTCGACCTCGAATCCAAACCTTGCAAAACTAAAGAAAGGACAAACAAATACAAAATCCTCATGGCATGAGGGTTAGGGTTAGCACAATAAATCATCTCAACATGCCAAGGTTGCTTATACTTGCAATATAACCAAGGATCCTTTGAATTAAATATTAAAAACTTATTAACATATGCACAAGGGATTTGGCTATTTAAATCACCAAGAGATAAGGAAACTACAAAGGTCCTAATGGCATCAAATAATCCACAAGGTAAAACTACCTTCATCTTAGGAGCAATAAGACACAATTGCTTCTTTATCTCTTCAAGAGACCACACCAAGGGTGGAGCCTCAATTGGTTCTAATGTACACAAGATCCATATAGCATTATCATTCATATAAGTGGACAAACCAACAAATTTCCTACCTCTACATAAAACAAATCCAAAACTAGCATGGATGTCATCATAGGCAAAGAGGTAGTATAGGAAAGAATCAAGTGTAAAGACATACACGGGTGAAGACAAAGCATTTAAGCACATCCACATTCTTTCCTTCAAGCAAATAGAGAACTTGGCATCCACAAGTTGAGATTCTTGTAATTTAAACACAATTGTGTCAAGCAAGGATGCACATTTAGAAACATTACCCCAAGGAAACAATGACACTTTTGCTCTCGGGTTTTCAAGAATGACACTTTGCTTGTAATGTAGACCAAGCAACAAGTTGGGTGCGCCAACATCACTATTTCTATATTTGGCACCGGGGTCAAATAGAAAGAGTAGCCATAGACACGGGTCTAGACAATACTCCCTTTCCCCATAGGCTTCACCCAAACTACAAGATATACTTTCTACAATAGCATACATATCATCAAAAGCAAATAGAGAGTGGAGAATGGTATCACTCAAGTCAAGTTCAACTAAGGTGTCCTCATGTGAGTACTCACTACCAGTTTCAACATCATCACCATGAGTACTCTCAACAATAAGTCCACACATAGTAGAAGAAGTGATTTCCAAATAATGGGCACCTTCCCTTTCTATAGAAGTACCCTCAAGTAGACACATACCACCACTAAAGTCCAAGGAATTATTACTTAAGTCTTTACAAGCAAGCAATTCATCCTTATAGTCATCAAACATGGGTGGGGTGTCATACAAAGGATCACAACCATAATCAATTTTCAAGGAAAAATCACTTATTGGGTTTCTTAAGAATTCAAGCAAATCAAAATTATCATCACCCAATTGATCATTCCTTTCCAAGACCTCACATTCCCTTCCCTTAAGAGTACTCTCATCTCCCAAGAAGAGATTTCCATCTTTAGGAGGAATGTTTTTACACCATAGTGGGTTGGCATATAGGCTATAGCTTTCAAGACAAGCTATACCTTCAACGTCATTCTCACCACTAGGTTCTTTAGGAGTGAACTCATCATCTTCAAACAAGATATTGTACTTAAAGAGAGAAGGATCTATCCATGAAGAGGATATAGAACATGTAAATCCATTCTCTAAAAGATCATTATCAAGTATCAAAGATGTTTCAAGCACATGATTATCCCTATGAGCAAAACTGAGAGTAGAACATTTACCAGAGGTCATACTAAAGGAATCACTCCTATTTATTTGATCAACACAATTCCCACAAGATGATGTACCATCATTCAACACATTGGCTTCAACACTAGGTGGACATAAATTGATCTTACAAGAAGAGTCAATTCGATCATCAATAGGATCAACTAGTGTATCTACACTCATAACAAGTACCTCATCAACAAGAGGCAAAGAATCAATAGACTCACAAATAGGTAAGCTACTACTCACACTTAATGGGCTACTAGCCACACAATTATCATTCACATGCACCAAAGTGTAAGAGTAAGCGATTTTACCTTGAAGTTCTTGAGTAAATTCTTCTTTGCCGTGGTGTGAAGGTTTCCCACATGCTTCGGCAGCAACTTCTCTTTGGCCTTGTGTTTCTCCGCTTGCCATGTTGGTACCTACACAAATGTCCTTAGAAAGAAAAGGACAAACATAGTTAGCATGATTTGGTGGCAACCCCCTCACTTCACTCCACACGACCTCTCCTTTTTCCACTCTCGGATTACCACCTTTCACACCCTTACTCCTCTCAATCTTTTGTCTCTCATAATCATTCAGCTTGGAGTAAGTGATTACATCTCCTTGCGGTTTTGGAATAATTGAGGTAAAGAGATAATTTCCCCAATGGTCCACTATAACCTTAGGCCAATTTAGCACATTTAGAACTCTATGTTGTGCAAACCAATAGGCACCCAAGCATAACCTCATAGTATTCAAATTGGGTGAAGACAATCCTCACTCTCTCGGTAACCTTATACCCGTCCAAGGAATATGGAACAAGTAAAGGTTCTCAAAACAACCCTAAATAGTCAACCATCTGTGGCATGATGTAGTTCTTATGGCGCCAATCATCTAGCACAAGGAGGCAGCCCGGTACCCCAGAAATGCTTACCTTTTTGGAGTGAACACTTCTCCTAGGATCAACATTGTAGAGTTTAGGACAACCCAAGGGCACATGAGTACCCCTCGGCCTTGGAGATGTACTCTCTCTCCTTCTCATGGGACAACCTACACTATAGCTAGCATACCCATTCACACCGCTTCGACCTTGATAAGATGTACTACAAGGTGAAGAATATGAATCTTCATTCTCCACACGTGCACTCTCACCATGGCTCTCATAAGCTTTGTGAAGGAAGGGGTAACACCTTACACCAATTCTAGGTTCGAAATGGGAAGTGTAGGACTCCTCATATGCCCCAACTTCATCATAAGAACTATCATAAGGCCCTAAATCATCTCCATATTCACCAGAAGAACTAGGCACTTCATTCACCTCATTTTCTCCCTCAGAACCATAACCCTCAAATCTGCCCATGTCTTGATCATGGCCATATTCATAGCCCCCATAATCTACAACATCATCGTAGCCATAAAATCCCTCACTACAATCATAGTCTCCCATGTTGTAGTCACAATAATACGAGGCTACCAAGATATGTTCCCCTTATATCACCTTGTACCTACAAAATGAACAAACAAGATTAGTAGTCAAAGCACCTCACCAACACTCGTATACACTCACCTTTGTGATCCTCACAATTGGAGCGGCGAATATTGAAAGTTGCTTATACTCCGGTAGTTAATAAGGTGTCAATCACTACTTAGCGACCGGAATAGATTATTGTTTGATCGACTCAAGACACAAAACAAAATCTACTTATGAACTTGAGTCAAAGAAGTTCAATGAATCAAAATGAGAAAAGCACACAAAGAACGAAAAACACGAAGAAAACGGATTCAAAAACCAACTCATAATCTAGTAGGTGATTACTAGTTGTTAATTGGTACTAGAATCAAGAAATGAAACTAAAGAAACAAGGAAATGAAACTTAGAATCTAAAATTTGAGCTTAATGGTGATGTGGAAGCATGCAATTGGTCTTGGTCCCACACGAATATATATATATATATATTTTTATTTTTTTTTGTGTGTCACAAATCTGAAATTTCAATATGAAACACAACTTGTCATGGATGACAATGGGTTTTGGAGGGAAAGTAAAGTCTTGTACTCTTTTTTCAACTTTTCAAACTCAAAAAGGTAATATTTGACTATTCTAATCCCACAAAACAAGGTTCCGTGTTTTAAGGAAAAGTGGTTGTCAAGTCTAAGAAGAGATGTGTGCAAGTCTTCTCACTAACAACCAACAACTTTATAACTTTTGTTGTCTTAAGTTGTAAGAATAGATGAAGAACAAGATGAACACCACAACAACCTTCAAGAACACAACATCAACTTCTTCAAGAACATAACACAAAAACCACCAATTATCATCAACAACATACAACCTTTGGTCCACTTTTCAAGTCACCACAACAATGGTCAATATTTTAAGCTCAACTTTAGATCTAGACACTTTTAGTGTTGGTGAGAAAGAAACCAACACTAGAAACATACTAAAAAAGTAAAATAACACCTAGATCTAAACACACAAGCACCATACTCGGCCAAGACAAAATGGACAGATTTCTCTTCTCTTTTTTGACCAAGACAGATTTTATTTTATTTTTTTCTTCACTTTTCAAGATAACAATCCCAAGATTGATTTTGTTCAACAAAATCAAACCTTGCTTTGATACCAAATGATACAAGATCAAACCCACAACACCAGATTTCAGCAACAACAACAAGTGCTAGTGAATCGAAAGAGCCCCACACGGCTTCACTAGACTTCAAGATTAAAAACACAAGCTTAACAAGATTACAAAAAGATAGATAGCTTGACATACGAGATTACAGGAAATAGGAACCAAACCGTGTATCAAACGATAAGACCCCTAAGACCCGCAATAACAACACCAAATTCTTATGGTGACCGCTAAGGGAATCAACTCCGCCTTACAACCACCGTTTCTAAGCAAGGATCAATAATGGCTTTTCCAAGCCCTACACTACTTGGCTTTCCAAGCCCTACACTACAATCTTTAAGAGAGAAGAAGAAGTCTTTCAAATATCCATCATGAGCTAACTAGAAAATAAGACTAATGAAGCCTATTTATAACTATTACATCAAATGACAAAACTACCCTTAATGAAAAGAGGCTCCTATGGAGTGTAAAGAAAAGGCACAAAAAGACCAAAACACCCTTAATAAGGGGCGTTCATGGAGTGTAAGGACTCCTTCTTCACACTTCAACCCTTGCAATTCTTTGGAGCCTCGGGTAGTCATCAAGGCAAGCCTCCAAGCAACCCTCCACACACGAATTTGCTTTATTATGTGTCCAAAATGACTTCATGACTTCCCCATGCATACTCTCGGGCCTTCAAGGTGTCCAAAATCAGATTCTCCATGTGTTGGCCACGAATGATGGCATCAAAAGTTATGATGGCCATTTGTCTTGTATCACGAGCGATGGTTAGTAAGGCCATAGATGACCCTAGTCAAAGGGAAAATCTATTTCATACTAAATGTATTATCAAGGAGAATATATGCTCATTGGTCATTGATAGTGGAAGTTGTGCAAATGTAGCTAGTGCCACCATGGTTGATTTCTTAAAGTTACCCACCACCAAACATGCCGCACCCTACAAGCTCTAATGGTTAAATGAGTGTGGAGAATTAAAGGTGACTAGACAAGTTATGATCCGGTTCAAGATTAGGAATTACCATGATGAAATACTTTGTGATGTTATTCCCATGCAAGCTTGTCATATTTTGCTTGGAAGGCCATGGCAATACTATCGCTCAACCAAGCATGATGGAAAAACCAATCGATACTCTCTTGAGGTGAATGGTCGAAAGTTTACCCTTCACCCTCTTTCACCATCACAAGTGAATGAAGTACATCAAAGAATGAGAGAGTTAAAGGAGAAATGTGGTAAAAAGGGAAAGGAGGAGTCCCATGAAAAGGAAAGCGGTGAAGCAAAAGAGAGGCGGAAGTCGAAAGGAAAGACCCAAATGGTGATGTTGGCAAGAAACAAAGATTTGTTTGAGGAGGCTAATGATGAGAAACCCATACTCCTTTTAGCACATGCTTTTCATGCTAACCATTCTACTTCTCCTCTTCCCCATTCTATTTCTCTTATTTTGCAGGAATTCAGAGATATATTTCCAAAGGAGCTACCAAAAGGGTTACCCCCACTTTGGGGAATTGAGCATCAAATAGACTTCGTGCCGGGCTCACAATTACCTAACAAGTCGGCTTATAGAAGTAACCCAACGGATACCAAAGAACTCCAAAGGCAAGTTGAGGAACTTCTCAACAAAGGATACATCAAGGAAAGCATGAGCCCACATGTGCGGTCCCGGTATTGTTGGTGCCCAAGAAAGATGGGACTTGGCGCATGCGTGTTGATTGCCAGGCCATCAACAAGATAACGATAAAGTATCGCCACCCTATCCCTAGACTAGATGATATGCTAGATGAATTAAATGGTTCTTGTGTGTTTTCAAAGATTGATCTTAGGAGTGGGTACCATCAAATCCGAATGAGTACAGGAGATGAATGCAAAACTGATACGGGTGGGACAAGTTGTCCAACAAGTCCACGACCATTCACACGAAGCCAAGCTAGGGAATTACAAAAACTCCAAGCCTTGTTTATGCAAATGGCCGTGTGTGAGTTGGTAACTGATCCATCTAATGATTTAAATGTTTTTAAGTATGAAGAGGGACCTTGAAGTGTAATAAACTTACACTCCAAGGCCGCCCATGGCAAGGGACAAGCTGGTCATTTTTTCCTTGTAATATAAATAGACAATATTAGGGTTACTTGGGGTAGTTCTTCCATTATCATTTTGAAACATAACACTTGTAATATTTTGGATCTCTCTCTCTACTCCATCTCACAAGTAGAGTGATACTTGTGTTGTATCTTGGCTAGAAACAAGGATCTTGAGGTGATGGCGTATTTTGGTGGCGTATTTTGATGAGTTTCAACAACTCATGTTGAAACTTGATCATCGTGGGGAACAAATCAGTCATGACATTATTTGGTTCAAGTGTGGGTTGAACAAAGAGATCTCCACTCATTTAACACTTCACAAGTTTGATACTATTGAGGGTATTTTCCAGGCGGCTCTTGAAATTGAAAGGGAACTTAAAGATAGGTCGTCGTTCAAGGCAAGGGGACAAGCCACCTCGGGCTGGCCCAAAAACAAGGACCAACCCACCATTACAAGGCTGCCCAAGCCCAAAACAGACCACAAAATTTCTCCAAAACCAGAAGTTCACAAGTATCCTAACCCAAAAGGATTCCAATGTTTCAAGTGCCAAGGTTGGGGACAAAAGGCCAATGAATGTCCAAACCGATGCAACGTGATCCTATGGGAAGGGAGATTGTATTACCTTGGTGAGGAGGTGGTCCTTGAAAAGGGGGAGGATGAGGCCGAGCCTCAAGATGGAGAGGAACCCGATAATGGACCACATGATGATGATGGTGATGATGGTGAAGATGTTTATCCGCAAGAAGGGGAGTGTGTGGTTCCAAACATTGTGCTTAGGCGCGACATGATTAGTAAGGCAATCGATGACCCAAGTCAAAGGGAAAACCTATTCCATACTAAATGTCTTGTAAAGGGGAGTGTGTGCACTTTGGTGATTGATAGTGGTAGTTGTGCAAATGTTGTCAGTGTTGCTATGGTGAACTTCTTGAAGTTGCCAACTACACCGCACCCTAGTCCTTACAAGTTACAATGGTTGAATGAATGTGGTGAATTAAAGGTCACAAGGAAATGTGTGATATGGTTTAAGGTGGGAAACTACCACGATGAAGTGCTTTGTGACATGATACCCATGCAAGCGTGTCACTTGTTGTTAGGTAGACTTTGGCAGTATGATAGGTCTACCAAACACGATGGGAGATCTAATTGATATATGCTTGAGAAGGATGGCCGAAAGGTTACACTTCATCCTCTTTCGCCTTCCTAAGTAAATGAGTGGCCTCAAAGGATGAGTGAACTGAAGAAAAAGGGACAGAAATTTGAAAAGGGAGAAAAAGAGGGGATCCCGTAGGTGGGGCAGTAGGGGCATTCAAGGCTGCCTCAACATCAAAAGGGACGAAAAACATGGTGATGTTTGTTAGGAAGAAGGAACTCTTCGTGGATCATGATGAGGACACGCCTATGTTACTTTTGGCTCATTGTTTTAATACTAACCCCACTAATTCTTCCATTTACCCTTTGATTTCTTGTGTGTTGCAGGATTATGAAGATGTATTTCCTAAAGAACTTCCGCAAGGATTGCCCCCGCTTCGGGGAATTGAGCACCAAATTGACTTTGTGTCGGGATCACAATTGCCAAACAAGTCGGCTTATAGGAGCAACCCTACAGACACCAAAGAATTGCAACGTCAAGTTGAGGAGCTCCTCAACAAAGGGTATATCAAGGAGAGCATGAGTCCGTGCGCGGTTCCGGTGCTACTAGTGCCCAAAAAGGATGAAACGTGGCGTATGTGTATGGACTGCCGAGCCATCAACAAGATTACGGTAAAATATCGCCACCCTATCCGTCGGTTAGATGACATGCTAGATGAATTGAGTGGTTCATGTTTGTTTTCCAAGATTTATTTAAGAAGTGGCTATCACCAAATAAGAATGCAACCCGGTGATGAATGGAAAACTGCCTTCAAGACCAAGTTTGGTCTCTATGAATGGATGGTTATGCCCTTCGGCCTAACAAACGCTCCAAGTACTTTTATGAGGCTAATGAATCATATGATGAGGCCATTTATTGGAAAGTTTGTTGTTGTCTACTTTTATAATGTCTTGGTTTATAGCAAGTCTTTAGAAGAGCATGTGACGCATTTACAATGTGTGCTTGATGTCCTTAGAAAGGAAAAATTGTATGCAAATCTGGAAAAATGCTCCTTTGGTGTTAATGAAGTTGTTTTCTTGGGTTTTGTTGTTAGTTAAAGAGGGGTCGAAGTGGATGAATCCAAGATAAACGCTATCAAAAATTGGCCAACCCCACAAACCGTTGGAGAAGTAAGAAGCTTCCATGGGTTGGCTAGTTTTTATAGAAGGTTTGTCAAAGGATTTAGCACCATAGCCGCCCCCTTGATCGAGGTCATTTGGAAAGAACAACCCTTCAAGTGGGGTGACGAGCAAGCTAAGGCTTTTGAAGCATTGAAATCTATGCTCATCTCTGCGCCCTTGTTACAATTGCCCTACTTTGATAAGACGTTCGAAGTCGAGTGCGATGTGAGTAAAGTAGGCATAGGGGCTGTTTTGATGCAAGATTTAAAGCCCATTGCTTACTTTAGCGAAAAGCTCAAAGGAGCAACTTTAAACTACTCCACGTATGATTTAGAGTTGTATGCCTTGATTAGAGCCTAGGCCACTTGGCAACACTACCTATGGCCTAAGGAGTTCGTGATCCGAACGGACCATGAATCCTTAAAGCATCTTCGGGCCCAAGACAAGCTTAACAAATGGCATGCCAAATGAATTGAGTTCCTTGAGACCTTCCCTTATGTTATCCAATACAAAAAAGGTAAGGACAATGTAGTAGCCGATGCTTTGTCTAGAAAACATGTTCTTGTGTCCACTTTGTCATCAAAATTGATGGGCTTTGAGAGCTTAAGAGGATTGTATCCCAAGGACCCTCACTTTGCTCCTATCTTTAGGGAATGCGAAGAATTGGGTAGGGACAAGTGGGATTCGACTAGGGCTTCGAATCCCTATGCCAAGTTTGATGGTTACTTATTTAAAGGTAGACGATTGTGTGTACCCTCTAGCTCTTGGAGAGAGTTGTTTGTGAGGGAAGCACATGATGGCGGTCTAATGGGTTATTTTGGGGTCGAAAAGACCTTCAGAATATTGGAGGAGAAATTCTATTGGCCCAAAATGCACAAGGATGTGGCTAGGATTTGCGGCCAATGCGTAGAATGCAAGAGAGCCAAATCTCGGCTCCTACCTCACGGGTTGTACACCCCGCTGCCCACCCCTCTACGTCCTTGGCTTGATATATCTATAGATTTTGTGTTAGGGCTACCAAGGACTCGACGAGGCCGGGATAGTATCTTTGTTGTAGTCGATCGGTTTTCTAAAATGGCGCACTTTATTCCTTGCTCTAAATGTGATGACGCACCTAGCATGGCCTCTTTATTTGTTGATAATGTTGTTAAATTGCATGGTGTTCCGAGGACCATTGTGAGTGATAGGGACTCTAAGTTCCTAAGTCACTTTTGGAAGTCCATGTGGGGTAGGCTTGGTACCAAGTTGTTGTTCTCTACGTCCTGCCACCCACAAACCGATGGCCAAACAAAAGTAGTATATAGGACTTTGGGTGCTATGCTACGTTCCATGGTTAAGGGAAAAGTGACTTCTTGGGAAGAGCACTTACCATTGATTGAATTTGCCTATAACCGTGTCATACACTCAAGTACGGGAATGACTCCCTTTGAGTGTGTATACGGCCTCAACCACCTTACCCCTTTGGATTTAACGCCTTTGCCAAGTGATCTCATGATTAGCTTAGATGGAAGCAAGCGAGCAGATTCTATGAAGAAGTTACATGATAAGGTGCGGCTTTAACTTGAGAAGAAAAACCAAGAGATTGCAAGGAGGGCCAACAAGGGGAGAAAGAAATTCATTCTTGAACCGGTAGATTGGGTGTGGGTGCATCTTCGAAAGGATCGGTTTCCATCTCAAAGAAAGTCCAAATTGATGCCGTGGGGAGATGGTCCATTGCAAGTACTTGAAAAAATCAATGGCAATGCCTACAAGATTGACCTTCCACCGGAATATCAAGTGCACAACACCTTCAACGTTTGTGATCTTTCTCTCGTGGATGCAGTTGAAGATGACCAAATGCCGAATTTGAGGTCAAATTCCTCTCAATATGGAGAGGATGATACGGGTGGCACAATCTGTCCAACAAGTCCATGACCATTCACACGAAGCCAAGCTCGGGAATTACAAAAACTCCTAGCCTTGTTAATGCAAATGGCCGTGTGTGAGTTGGTAATTGATCCATCTAATGATTTAAATGTTTTTAAGTGTGAAGAGGGACCTTGAAGTGTAATAAACTTACACTCCAAGGCCGCCCATGGCAAGGGACAAGCTGGTCATTTTTTCCTTGTAATATAAATAGACAATATTAGGGTTACTTGGGGTAGTTCTTCCATTATCATTTTGAAACATAACACTTGTAATATTTTGGATCTCTCTCTCTACTCCATCTCACAAGTAGAGTGATACTTGTGTTGTATCTTGACTAGAAACAAGGATCTTGAGGTCATAGAGTTCCTTTTGGTCCAAGTAAGAACTTGGTGTTAATATTCAATAGTCTTAGGGTCCTCTCTTGTTGCTAGGGTTCTTAGACTCTTGAATCTTTTATGTCAATTTACTATCTTTTTGTGATCTTGTTAAGGTTGTATTTATAATCTTGAAATCTAGTGAAGCCGTGTGGGGCTCTTTCGATTCACTAGCACTTGTTGTTCAACTTGTTGATCTTGTGTTAGCTTGTTCTTCTTGTTGTTGATTGTTGGAACTTTTGTGTTGTGAACTTGATAGTGTATCAAAAACCGCCTTCAAGACCAAGTTTGGTCTCTATGAATGGATGGTTATGCCGTTTGGACTCACCAATGCTCCTAGTACCTTTATACGGTTAATGAATCATGTCATGAAACCGTTTATAGGGAAGTTTGTTATGGTATACTTTGATGATATTTTAGTTTATAGCAAGTCCATAGATGACCATGCCGAACATTTGAGATGTGTTTTTGATAAGCTTAGAAAGGAGCAATTGTTTGCTAACCTTGAAAAATGCTCTTTTTGTGTTGATGAGGTTGTCTTTTTGGGATTTGTTGTAAGCCCCCGGGGAGTGGAAGTGGATGAATCCAAGATAGACGCTATAAGAAATTTGCCAACTCCACAATCCATTGGTGATTTGAGAAGCTTTCATGGATTGGCTAGTTTCTATAGAAGGTTTGTCAAAG
Organism: Capsicum rhomboideum; assembly: GCA_031232105.1. Lineage (NCBI taxonomy): Eukaryota > Viridiplantae > Streptophyta > Magnoliopsida > Solanales > Solanaceae > Capsicum > Capsicum rhomboideum. The sequence continues at coordinate 79,208,513 of CP124709.1, read as the reverse complement.
GGTAAACCATAGCCGCCCTGTTGACCGAGGTAATCCGGAAGGATAAGCCCTTTAAGTGGGGTGTTGAGAAGCAAAGGCGTTTGAAACCTTGAAAACAATGCTTAGCTCCGCTCCTTTGTTACAATTGCCCGACTTCGGAAAAATGTTTGAAGTCGAATGTGATGCTAGCAAGGTAGGCATTGGGGTCGCCTTAATGCAAGACCAAAAACCCATTGCCAACTTTAGCGAAAAGCTAAAAGGGGCAACCTTGAACTACTCTACGTATGATCTTGAGTTGTACGCCTTGATTAGAGCTTTGGGCAATTGGCAACACTACTTGTGGCCTAAGGAATTTGTGATTTGTACCGACCATGAGTCTTTGAAACACCTTAGGGCCCAAGACAAATTGACAAAACGGCATGCCAAGTGGATTGAATTCTTAGAAACTTTCCCTTATGTGATCCAATACAAAAAGGGAAAGGAGAACGTTGTGGCCGATGCCTTGTCCCAAAAACATGTGTTGCTTAGTACCTTGTCTTCTAAATTGATTGGATTTGAATGCTTGAAGACATTGTACCCCGAGGACCCCAAGTTTGCTTAAATCTTTAAAGATTGTGAGGAATGGGAAAGGGAAAAATGGCTTAGGGATAGAACTTCTATACCCTACTCAAAATTTGATGGATTCCTATTCAAGGGAAAAAGGTTGTGTGTGCCCTCTAGCTCATGGAGATAGTTATTTGTGAGAGAGGCACACGATGGTGATATGATGGGTCACTTTGGAGTTGATAAAACCCTTGGAATCCTAGAGGAACAATTCTATTAGCCCAAAATGCGTCACGATGTCGCCCAAATTTGTGGTCAATGTATGGATTGTAGAAGTACAAAATCCCACCTTCTCCCTCAAGGGTTGTATACCCCACTTCCCACTCCCCTACGCCCATGGCTAGACATATCTATGGATTTTGTGTTGGGTTTGCCTAGGACAAGGAGGGGAAGAGATAGTATTTTTGTTGTGGTCAATAGATTTTCTAAAATGGCTCATTTCATTCCATGTCATAAGTGTGATGATGCCCCTAATGTGGCATCTTTGTTTGTAGAACATGTTGTCAAGATACACGGAATTCCCCGGACCATTGTTAGTGATAGGGACTCTAAGTTCCTTTGTCACTTTTGGAGAACATTATGGTGTAGGCTTGGCACCAAATTGCTCTTCTCTACGTCTTTCAACCCACAAACCGATGGTCAAATTGACGTTATGAATAGGACCTTGGGTTCTATGTTACACACCATGGTTAAAGGGAAAATGGCCTCTTGGGAGGATCACTTACCTCTAGTCGAATTTGCCTACAATCGTGCTATTCACTCGGCTATTGGTATGACTCCTTTTGAATGTGTTTATGGTTTTAACCCCCTAACCCCTTTAAAACTCACAACGTTGTCTAGTGATGTTGTGATTAGCTTAGACGAGAGACAAAGGGCGGACGCAATGAAAAAGATGCATGAGAAGGTGAGGCTTCACCTTGAGAAAAGAAATCAAGCAATCGCCAAGCGAGTGAACAAAGGCCGGAGAAGACTTGTACTTGAACCGTTCAATTGGGTATGGATACATCTCCGAAAAGACCGGTTCCAAACTCAAAGGAAATCTAAACTAATTCCTCGAGGTGATGGCCCATTTCAAGTGCTTGAGAGGATAAATGACAATTCTTACAAGATTGACCTACCACCGGAGTACCAAGTGCACAACACCTTCAACGTGTGTAACCTCTCTGATACAAGATCAAGTCCACAACACACAATATGCAGCAATCAGCCACGAAATCCAGCCAACCAACAACAAGAGAATCCAACAAACACAAGATTTAACAAGTTGAACACAATGCTAGTGAATCGAAAGAGCCCCACCCGGCTTCACTAGACTTCAAGATCTCAAAGACAACAACAACAAGATAATAAAAGATAGATAATTTGACATATAATATTCAAGAGACTAAGAACCCTAACATCAAGAAAGGACCCTAAGCCTATTGAATATAAACACCAAGTTCTTACTTAGACCAAGAGGAACTCAATGAACTCAAGATCCTTGTTTCTAGCCAAGATACAACACAAGTATCCCTCTCCTTTGTGGACTGTTTTGAGAGAGAAAGAGAACCCTAAGTGTTACAAGTCTTGTGATTCAAATGTTAAAATGGAAGAACCACTCAAAATAACCCTAATGTGTTCTATTTATATTACAAGGTAAAATGAAGCCAAAAAGACTAGTTTGCCCTTCTCTAGGCTGCCGTCCCCCTTGGAGTGTAAGTTTATTACACTCCAAGGTCCCACTTCACACTTAAAACATTTAGATCCTTTGGGGGCTCAATGACCAACTCACACACGGCCATTTGCATGAACAAGGCTTGGAGTTTTTGTAACTCCCGAGCTTGGCTTCGTGTGAAAGGTCGTGTACTTGTGGAGCTTGTCCCACCCATATCATCCTCTCCATCTTGAGAGGAATTTGACCTCAAATTCAGCATTTGGTCATCGTCCACCGCACTCACGAGAGAGAGATCACAAACGTTGAAAGTATGGTGCACTTGATATTCCGGTGGAAGGTCAATCTTGTAGGCGTTGTCATTGATCCTCTCAAGTACTTGGAAAGGCCCGTCACCCCTAGGCATCAATTTGTACTTTCTTTGAGAAGGAAACCGATCCTTCCAAAGATGCACCCACACCCAATCTCCCGGTTCAAGAATGAATTTCTTTCCTCAAGTTGAAGCCGCACCTTCTCATGTAACTTATTCATAGAATCTGCCCGCTTGCTTCCATCTAAGCTAATCATGAGATCACTTGGAAAAGGCGTTAAATCCAAAGGGGTAAGGGGGTTGAGGCCGTATACACACTCAAAGGGAGTCATTCCCGTACTTGAGTGTATGACACGGTTATAGGCAAACTCAATCAATGGCAAGTGCTCTTCCCAAGAAGTCATTTTTCCCTTAACCATGGAACGTAGCATAGGACCCAAAGTCCTATTTACTACTTCCGTTTGGCCATTGGTTTGTGGGTGGCATGACGTAGAGAATAACAACTTGGTACCAAGCCTACCCCACATAGACTTCCAAAAGTGGCTTAGGAATTTAGAGTCCCTATCACTCACAATGGTCCTCGGGACACCATGCAATCTAACAACATTATCAACAAATAACGAGGCCACGCTAGGGGCATCATCACACTTAGAGCAAGGAATAAAGTGCGCCATTTTAGAAAATCGGTCGACTACAACAAAAATACTATCCCGACCTCGTCGAGTCCTTGGCAGCCTCAACACAAAGTCCATAGATATATCAAGCCAAGGACGTAGAGGAGTGGGCAGCGGGGTGTACAACCCGTGAGGGAGGAGACGAGATTTGGCTCTCTTGCATTCTACGCATTGGCCACAAATCCTAGCCACATCCTTGCGCATTTTGGGCCAATAGAATTGCTCCTCCAATATTCCGAGGGTGTTTTCGACCCCAAAATGACCCATTAGACCGCCATCATGTGCTTCCCTCACAAACAACTCTCTCCAAGAGCTAGAAGGCACACACAATCGTCTACCTTTAAATAAGTAACCATCAAACTTGGCATAGGGATTTGAACCCCTAGCCGAACCCCACTTGTCCCTACCCAAGTCTTCGCATTCCCTAAAGATAGGAGCAAAGTGAGGGTCCTTGGGATACAACTCTCTTAAACTCTCAAAACCCATCAATTTGGTTGACAAAGTGGATACAAGCACATGTTTTCTAGACAAAGCATCGGCTACTACGTTGTCCTTACCCCTTTTGTATTGGATAACATAAGGGAAGGTCTCAAGGAACTCAATCCATTTGGCATGCCATTTGTTAAGCTTGTCTTGGGCCCGAAGATGCTTTAAGGATTCATGGTCCGTTCGGATCACGAACTCCTTAGGTCATAAGTAGTGTTGCCAAGTGGCCAAGGCTCTAATCAAGGCATACAACTCTAAATCATACGTGGAGTAGTTTAGAGTTGCTCCTTTGAGCTTTTCGCTAAAGTAAGCAATGGGTTTCAATTCTTGCATCAAAATAGCCCCTATGCCTACTTTACTCGCATCGCACTCGACCTCGAAGGTCTTATCAAAGTTGGGCAATTGTAACAAGGGTGCGGAGATGAGCATCGCTTTCAAGGCTTCAAATGCCTTAGCTTGCTCGACACCCCACTTGAAGGGTTGTTCTTTCTGAATGACCTCGGTCAAGGGGGCTGCTATGATGCTAAATCCTTTGACAAACCTTCTATAAAAACTAGCCAACCCGTGGAAGCTTCTTACTTCTCCAACGGTTTGTGGGGTTGGCCAATTTTTGATAGCATTTATCTTGGATTCATCCATTTCGACCCCTCTTGAACTAACAACAAAACCCAAGAAAATAACTTCATTAACGCCAAAAGAGCACTTTTCCAGATTTGCATACAATTTTTCCTTTCTAAGGACATCAAGCACACATTGTAAATGTATCACATGCTCTTCTAAAGACTTACTATACACCAAGACATCATCAAAGTAGACAACAACAAACTTTCCAATAAATGGCCTCATCACATGATTCATTAGCCTCATAAAAGTACTTGGAGCATTTGTTAGGCCGACTGGTATAACCATCCATTCATAGAGACCAAACTTGGTCTTGAAGGCGGTTTTCCATTCATCACCGGGTTGCATTCTTATTTGGTGATAGCGACTCCTTAAATCAATCTTGGAAAACAAACATGAACCATTCAACTCATCTAGCATATCATCTAACCGAGGAATAGGGTGGCGATATTTTACCGTAATTTTGTTGATGGCCCGGCAGTCCACACACATGCGCCACGTTCCATCCTTTTTGGGCACTAATAGCACCGGAACCGCACAAGGACTCATGCTCTCCTTGACATACCCTTTGTTGAGGAGCTCCTCAACTTGACGTTGCAATTCCTTGGTGTCCGTAGGGTTGCTTTTATAAGCCGGCTTGTTTGGCAATTGTGATCCCGACACAAAGTCAATTTGGTGCTCAATTCCTCGAAGCGGGGGCAATCCTTGCGGAAGTTCCTTAGGAAATACATCCTCATAATCCTGCAACACACAAGAAATCAAAGGTGAAATGGAAGAATTTGTGGAGTTAGTATTAAAACAATGAGCCAAAAGTAACATAGGTGTGTCCTCATCATGATCCACGAAGAGTTCCTTCTTCCTAACCAACATCACCATGTTTCCCGTCCCCTTTGTCATTGAGGCAGCCTTGGATGACCCCACTGCCCCACCTACGGAATTCCCTCCCTTCTCCCCCTTTTCGGATTCCCTTCCCTTTTCCTTCAATTCTCTCATTCTTTGATGCCACTCATTTACTTGGGAAGGTGAAAGAGGGTGAAGTGTAACCTTTCGACCATCCTTCTCAAGTGTATATCGATTGGTCCTCCCATCGTGTTTGGTAGACCTATCATATTGCCTTGGTCTACCTAGCAACAAGTGACATGCTTGCATTGGTATCACATCACAAAGCACTTCATCGTGGTAGTTTCCCACCTTAAACCGTATCACACATTGCCTTGCGACCCTTAATTCACCACAATCATTCAACCATTGTAACTTGTAAGGACTAGTGTGCGGGGTAGTTGGTAATTTCAAGAAGTTTACCAAAGCATTACTTACAACATTTGTACAACTACCACTATCGATCACCAAGGTACACACACTCCCCTTTACAAGACATTTAGTATGAAAGAGATTTTCCCTTTGGCTTGGGTCATCTACTGCTGTACTAATCATGACACGCCTAACCACAAAGTTTGGAACCACACACTCCCCTTCTTGCGGATAAACATCTTCACCATCATCATCATGTGGTCCATCATCGGTTTCCTCTCCATCTTGAGGCTCGGCCTCATCTTCTCCCCTTTTGGGACCCACCTCCTCACCAAGGTAATACACTCTCCCTTCCCGTAGGATCACATTGCGCCGGTTTGGACATTCATTGGCCTTATGCCCCCAACCTTGGCACTTGAAACATTGGAATCCCTTTGGGTTAGGATACTTGTGAGCCTCCGATTTTGGAGGGAATTTGGGGACTGTTTTGGGCTCGGGCAGCCTCGTAGTGGCGGGTTGGTCCTTATTTTTGGGCCAACCCGAGGGGGTTTGTCCCCTTGCCTTGAAGGATGATCTCTCATTAGGTTCTCTTTCAATCTCAAGAGCCGCTTGGAAAATACCGTCAACGGTTTCAAACTTGTGAAGGGTTAAATGAGTGGAGATCTCTTTGTTCAACCCACACTTGAACCTGATGATGTCGTGACTGATTTGCTCCCCACGATGATCAAGTTTAAACATGAGTTGTTGAAACTCATCAAAATATGCCATCATACTCTTGTTACCTTGACGCAAGCCATACAATCTAGCAAGCAACTCATGGCGATATCTCTCGGGAAGGTATCGTTGCCTCATCAAGTACCTCAACCGATACCAAGGTGGTGGCTGCCCATCAACTAGTTCATTACCAAACCGCTTGACGTACTCCCACCAAGTGTTAGCATAACCCTCAAAGTGAGCTATAGCATAACTTCCTTTCTTTTCTTCCAAGATATCATTAACTTGGAAGACTTTGTCACAAGCCGATTCCCAATCTAAGTATGCCTCGGGGTCAGGCACTTTCACCCTTAAAGAGAGGTAGACTCAACTTGATGGTGTTGATGCCTACATCCCTCTCATGGTGTCGGTTTCCTCTTTATTCATATCCACGGTATCTCCGTTGAACTCCTCTGCCCCCTCTCACCTCCTCCTCCCTTATGTAAGTATCATCAAAGGCCCCGTACCCTTCATACTCCTCCCTTCCATACTCCTCAAGGTGGGCTGGTCGGTTTTGGATATTTGGAATTTGATTTGGGGGTATTGGATTTTGTGGAGGTGGTGGTCTTTGGTTTAATGGAGCTTGGAATGGAAGGTTCGGATTTAGTGGTGGAATTTGACGTCCAAATCCCTCTTGTGGAATTTGAGGAGCTTGGAAATGTATTGGTCTAGCGGGGTCATGGTTTGGAGGGAAAAAGGTGGTTTGGCTTGCGGCATTTAGTGGAGCTTGAGGTGCATTTAGCATTTGGTGGACTGTTTCGGGGGTGATGGTTGCGGAGGAAGTCCTATCATGCCCATTGGTAGAAACATGTAGAGGAGTAGAAGGAAGAGAGTTCCTTTGACTCTCCACTTGTTCTAATCTCCCACTAATAGTCGACACCTCTCCCTTGATTGCTGCCAAGTCCCCTCTCACGGCCCCAAATTCCGAATTCAACCTTTCAAGTGTCCGGGTAACGGCCTCAAGAGTGACCCTCATAGAGTCAAGTGCATTAGTATCCACGTTATGGGACGTGGTCCCTTCCATTGTCAAGGTATTATACTCTTTAGATCACCACACGCTTGAGTTCCACAAGTGTTGTAAATTGGCTAGTAACCGTGAATCCTTTAAGGTATGAGTAAGCTCTTATCCGGAGTGGATTTTTTGTTTGAAGACTCAAAGAATTCTTGTCATACTAGATCCAAAAATAGCAACGTATTCAAAAGATAAAAAGGCACTCAAGTAATCGTTGACACGAACAAACGGATTCAAAGGACTAATCGACAACCTAGTAGGAATGTACTAGTTTGCTAATTAGTTCTAGAACCAAGTAAAGTAAACCAAGAATCAACAATTAGAAACTAGAATAATATCCAAAGTTGAGCTTAGGGGTGACGTGGCAGCATGCAATTGGCCTTGGACCCACACGGTTTGTATATATAACTAATATGTATATTTTACTTTATTTTTTTGTGTCACAAATCTGAAATTCAATATTCATACAACTTGTGATGGATGACAATGTGTTTTGGAGGGAAAAATAATAGTCTTGTAGTCTTTTCAACCTTTCAAACTCAAAGGGTGAGATTTGACTAACTAGTCCCACAAAACAAGGCTCCTTGAATTAGGGAAGAGTGGTTGACAAGACTAGGAAGTGATGGATGCAAGTCTTTCACCAACAACTTTATGACTTGTGTTGTAACTTGAACACAACAAGATGAACAAGATGAACAAGTTTAAAAGATGAACACCTCAACAACCTTCATCAACTTCTTCAAGCACATAACACACAACCACCAGTTTTTTTTGTCATCAACAACATACAACTTTCAGCCACTTCAAGTCACCACAACAATGGTCAAGTTTTCAAGCTCAACTTTTAGATCTAGACACTTTAGTGTTGGTGAGAAAGAAACCAACACTAGAAACACACTAAACAAGCAAAATAACACCTAGATCTAAACATACAACAACATTCTCGGTTTTGTCTTCAATGGACAGATTTCAGAATTTTTTTTTTTTTTTGTTTAATCCGAGAACAAGCCCAAGATGGGTTGTGTTGGAACACAACCGGTCTTGCTCTGATACCAAATGATACAAGATCAAGTCCACAACACACAATATGCAGCAATCAGCCACGAAATCCAGCCAACCAACAACAAGAGAATCCAATAAACACAAGATTTAACAAGTTGAACACAATGCTAGTGAATCGAAAGAGCCCCACCCGGCTTCACTAGACTTCAAAATCTCAAAGACAACAACAACAAGATAATAAAAGATAGATAATTTGACATATAATATTCAAGAGACTAAGAACCCTAACATCAAGAAAGGACCCTAAGACTATTGAATATAAACACCAAGTTCTTACTTAGACCAAGAGGAACTCAATGAACTCAAGATCCTTGTTTCTAGCCAAGATACAACACAAGTATCCCTCTCCTTTGTGGACTGTTTTGAGAGAGAAAGAGAACCCTAAGTGTTACAAGTCTTGTGATTCAAATGTTAAAATGGAAGAACCACTCAAAATAACCCTAATGTGTTCTATTTATATTACAAGGTAAAATGAAGCCAAAAAGACTAGTTTGCCCTTCTCTAGGCTGCCGTCCCCCTTGGAGTGTAAGTTTATTACACTCCAAGGTCCCACTTCACACTTAAAACATTTAGATCTTTTTGGGGGCTCAATGACCAACTCACACACGGCCATTTGCATGAACAAGGCTTGGAGTTTTTGTAACTCCAGAGCTTGGCTTCGTGTGAAAGGTCGTGTACTTGTGGAGCTTGTCCCACCCGTATCACTCTCACCTTTCGATATGATAGAAGATGAGAATTTAAGGTCAAATTCTTTTCAAGATGGAGAGGATGATACAATCCAAATCCGTTCTAAGCCATTCACTAGAAGTCAAGCACGAGAGCTCCAAGCACTCCAAGGATTGTTCATGAAACGAGAGGTACTTGACGACATCCTAATACCATCCCAAGGGTGTTACGTATTGGTGATTACATCTAAAGAGGATCGAGGGACCTTGGAGGGATCAAACGGAGGCAAAGAAGAGCCAAATGGCACATGGAGTGTCCTGGAAAGCTCACCTGCGAGCGCAGGTGAGCCATCTGCGGACGCAGGTGGTGGGCAGTAACACCTGCGTACCTCACCTGCGTGCGCAGGTGACCTATTTCGGCAGCCCCACTTAATTTTTTGTAGAATGGGTCACTTTTTGGGCCCAACTTTGTAATAAATGACCCAAGGGTATAAATACCCAACCCATGGTTTATTTTAGTTAGTTTTTCTTGCATATTGATGAACACTACTCTTAAGAGAGTTTGGGAGAGCCTTTGTTGATGTTTGGCATAGAAACGCGTGGTTTCGAGGGCGTTACGATTCCCTCTTAGTCACCGTAGAGATTAGGTGTTAGTTGAGGAATGTAATTAGGGGTCGTAGGATTTGATATATCCTATTGTTCTTGATTATTTTATCTTCTTGTGTCTAATTTAATTTATCTACCTTTCGATTGTTCGTTGTTCTCATAGTCGATTTCTAGTCCCCGTAGTTCGTACGCTATCACTATTTGCCTAATATTCCTCTTCGGGATAGTAGCTCTCATTCCCACATGACTCTTGATCATGGCTATATTCATAGCCTCCATAAACTCCATCTTCGTCATAGCCATAGCCTTCTTCACCACAATCATAGTCTCCTATGTCGTAGTCACAAGTATCCCAGGCTATCGAAGACATACTTCTTTATAACTCCTTTGTACCTACAAATGAACAAACAAGGTTAGTAGTAAAAACTCCTCACCGCACACGTACGATCCTCACCTTTGTATGCCTTGCAATAAGAGTTGCTCGCATTGAAAGATCATTTCTACTCCAATGGAAGACGTGGTGTCAATTGCTACTTGTGGTTGGAATGGACTCTTGTTTTGAAGAAGAATAAATGACTCAAACAAACAACCACGAACTTGAATAAAGAATTTAACTACAAAATAAAAATAGAAAAGCACACAAAGAAAATGGACTAAGAAAGAAATAGGATTCAAGAACTGATACAAGATCAATTCCACAACACAAGATTTCAGCAACAACAACAAGATGAACACTCTCACAAGAACAACAAGTTGAACAACAAGTGCTAGTGAATCGAAAGAGCCCCACACGGCTTGATACAAGATCAAGTCCACAACCCACAATATGCAGCAATCAGCCACGAAATCCAACCAACCAACAACAAGAGAATCCAACAAACACAAGATTTAACAAGTTGAACACAATGCTAGTGAACCGAAAGAGCCCCACCCGGCTTCACTAGACTTCAAGATCTCAAAGACAACAACAACAAGATAATAAAAGATAGATAACTTGACATATAATATTCAAGAGACTAAGAACCCTAACATCAAGAAAGGACCCTAAGACTATTGAATATAAACACCAAGTTCTTACTTAGACCAAGAGGAACTCAATGACCTCAAGATGCTTGTTTCTAGCCAAGATACAACACAAGTATCCCTCTCCTTTGTGGACTGTTTTGAGAGAGAAAGAGAACCCTAAGTGTTACAAGTCTTGTGATTCAAATGTCAAAATGGAAGAACTACTCAAAATAACCCTAATGTGTTCTATTTATATTACAAGGTAAAATGAAGCCAAAAAGACTAGTTTGCCCTTCTCTAGGCTGCTGCCCCCTTGGAGTGTAAGTTTATTACACTCCAAGGTCCCACTTCACACTTAAAACATTTAGATCCTTTGGGGGCTCAATGACCAACTCACACACGGCCATTTGCATGAACAAGGCTTGGAGTTTTTGTAACTCCCGAGCTTGGCTTCGTGTGAAAGGTCGTGTACTTGTGGAGCTTGTCCCACCCATATCATCCTCTCCATCTTGAGAGGAATTTGACCTCAAATTCAGCATTTGGTCATCGTCCACCGCACTCACGAGAGAGAGATCACAAACGTTGAAAGTGCGGTGCACTTGATATTTCGGTGGAAGGTCAATCTTGTAGGCGTTGTCATTGATCCTCTCAAGTACTTGGAAAGGCCCGTCACCCCTAGGCATCAATTTGTACTTTCTTTGAGATGGAAACCGATCCTTCCGAAGATGCACCCACACCCAATCTCCCGGTTCAAGAATGAATTCCTTTCTTCCCTTGTTTGCCCTCCTTGCCATGTCTTGGTTTTTCTTCTCAAGTTGAAGCCGCACCTTCTCATGTAACTTATTCATAGAATCTGCCCGCTTGCTTCCATCTAAGCTAATCATGAGATCACTTGGCAAAGGCATTAAATCCAAAGGGGTGAGGGGGTTGAGGCCGTATACACACTCAAAGGGAGTCATTCCCATACTTGAGTGTATGACACAGTTATAGGCAAACTCAATCAATGGCAAGTGCTCTTCCCAAGAAGTCATTTTTCCCTTAAGCATGAAATGTAGCATAGCACCCAAAGTCCTATTTACTACTTCCGTTTGGCCATCGGTTTGTGGGTGGCAAGACGTAGAGAATAACAACTTGGTACCAAACCTACCCCACATAGACTTCCAAAAGTGGCTTAGGAATTTAGAGTCCCTATCACTCACAATGGTCCTCGGGACACCATGCAATCTAACAACATTATCAACAAATAACGAGGCCACGCTAGGGGCATCATCACACTTAGAGCAAGAAATAAAATGCGCCATTTTAGAAAACCGATCGACTACAACAAAAATACTATCCCGACCTCGTCGAGTCCTTGGCAGCCCCAACACAAAGTCCATAGATATATCAAGCCAAGGACATAGAGGAATGGGCAGCGGGGTGTACAACCCGTGAGGGAGGAGACGAGATTTGGCTCTCTTGCATTCTACGCATTGGCCACAAATCCTAGCCACATCCTTGCGCATTTTGGGCCAATAGAATTGCTCCTCCAATATTCCGAGGGCCTTTTCAACCCCAAAATGACCCATTAGACCGCCATCGTGTGCTTCCCTCACAAACAACTCTCTCCAAGAGCTAGAAGGCACACACAATCATCTACCTTTAAATAAGTAACCATCAAACTTGGCATAGGGATTTGAACCCCTAGCCGATTCCCACTTGTCCCTACCCAAGTCTTTTCATTCCCTAAAGATAGGAGCGAAGTGAGGGTCCTTGGGATACAACTCTCTTAAACTCTCAAAACCCATCAATTTGGTTGACAAAGTGGACACAAGCACATGTTTTCTAGACAAAGCATCGGCTACTACGTTGTCCTTACCCCTTTTGTATTGGATAACATAAGGGAAGGTCTCAAGGAAATCAATCCATTTGGCATGCCGTTTGTTAAGCTTGTCTTGGGCCCGAAGATGCTTTAAGGATTCATGGTCCGTTCGGATCACGAACTCCTTAGGCCATAAGTAGTGTTGCCAAGTGGCCAAGGCTCTAATCAAGGCATACAACTCTAAATCATACGTGGAGTAGTTTAGAGTTGCTCCTTTGAGCTTTTCGCTAAAGTAAGCAATGGGTTTCAATTCTTGCATCAAAACAGCCCCTATGCCTACTTTACTCGCATCGCACTCGACCTCGAAGGTCTTATCAAAGTTGGGCAATTGTAACAAGGGTGCGGAGATGAGCATCGCTTTCAAGGCTTCAAATGCCTTAGCTTGCTCGACACCCCACTTGAAGGGTTGTTCTTCCCGAATGACCTCGGTCAAGGGGGCTGCTATGGTGCTAAATCCTTTGACAAACCTTCTATAAAAACTAGCCAACCCGTGGAAGCTTCTTACTTCTCCAACGGTTTGTGGGGTTGGCCAATTTTTGATAGCATTTATCTTGGATTCATCCACTTCGACCCCTCTTGAACTAACAACAAAACCCAAGAAAATAACTTCATTAACGCCAAAAGAGCACTTTTCCAGATTTGCATACAATTTTTCCTTTCTAAGGACATCAAGCACACATTGTAAATGCATCACATGCTCTTCTAAAGACTTACTATACACCAAGACATCATCAAAGTAGACAACAACAAACTTTCCAATAAATGGCCTCATCACATGATTCATTAGCCTCATAAAAGTACTTGGAGCATTTGTTAGGCCGAATGGCATAACCATCCATTCATAGAGACCAAACTTGGTCTTGAAGGCGATTTTCCATTCATCACCGGGTTGCATTCTTATTTGGTGATAGCCACTCCTTAAATCAATCTTGGAAAACAAACATGAACCATTCAACTCATCTAGCATATCATCTAACCGAGGAATAGGGTGGCGATATTTTACCGTAATTTTGTTGATGGCCCGGCAGTCCACACACATGCTCCACGTTTCGTCCTTTTTGGGCACTAATAACACCGGAACCGCACACGGACTCATGCTCTCCTTGACATACCCTTTGTTGAGGAGCTCCTCAACTTGACATTGCAATTCCTTGGTGTCCGTAGGGTTGCTCCTATAAGCCGGCTTGTTTGGCAATTGTGATCTCGGCACAAAGTCAATTTGGTGCTCAATTCCTCGAAGCGGGGGCAATCCTTGCGGAAGTTCCTTAGGAAATACATCCTCATAATCCTGCAACACACAAGAAATCAAAGGAGAAATGGAAGAATTAGTGGGGTAAGTATTAAAACAATGAGCCAAGAGTAACATAGGTGTGTCCTCATCATGATCCACGAAGAGTTACTTCTTCCTAACCAACATCACCATGTTTCCCGTCCCCTTTATCGTTGAGGCAGCCTTGGATGACCCCACTACCCCACCTACTGAATTCCCTCCCTTCTCCCCCTTTTCGGATTCCCTTCCCTTTTCCTTCAATTCTCTCATCCTTTGATGCCACTCATTTACTTGGGAAGGTGAAAGAGGGTGAAGTGTAACCCTTCGACCATCCTTCTCAAGTGTATATCGATTGGTCCTCCCATCGTGTTTGGTAGACCTATCATATTGCCATGGTCTACCTAGCAACAAGTGACATGCTTGCATTGGTATCACATCACAAAGCACTTCATCGTGGTAGTTTCCCACCTTAAACCGTATCACACATTACCTTGCGACCCTTAATTCACCACAATCATTCAACCATTGTAACTTGTAAGGACTAGTGTGCGGGGTAGTTGGTAATTTCAAGAAGTTTACCATAGCATTACTTACAACATTTGTACAACTACCACTATCGATCACAAAGGTACACACACTCCCCTTTACAAGACATTTAGTATGGAAGAGATTTTCCCTTTGGCTTGGGTCATCTACTGCTGTACTAATCATGACACGCCTAACCACAAAGTTTGGAACCACACACTCCCCTTCTTGCGGATAAACATCTTCACCATCATCATCATGTGGTCCATCATCGGTTTCCTCTCCATCTTGAGGCTCGGCCTCATCTTCTCCCCTTTCGGGACCCACCTCCTCACCAAGGTAATACACTCTCCCTTCCCGTAGGATCACATTGCGCCGGTTTGGACATTCACTGGCCTTATGCCCCCAACCTTGGCACTTGAAACATTGGGATCCCTTTGGGTTAGGATACTTGTGAGCCTCCGATTTTGGAGGGAATTTGGGGACTGTTTTGGGCTCGGGCAGCCTCGTAGTGGCGGGTTGGTCCTTATTTTTGGGCCAACCCGAGGGGGCTTGTCCCCTTGCCTTGAAGGATGATCTCTCTTTAAGTTCTCTTTCAATTTCAAGAGTCGCTTGGAAAATACCGTCAACGGTTTCAAACTTGTGAAGGGTTAAATGAGTGGAGATCTCTTTGTTCAACCCACACTTGAACCGGATGATGTCGTGACTGATTTGCTCCCCACGATGATCAAGTTTAAACATGAGTTGTTGAAACTCATCAAAATATGCCATCACACTCTTGTTACCTTGACGCAAGCCGTACAATCTAGCAAGCAACTCATGGCGATATCTCTCGGGAAGGTATCGTTGCCTCATCAAGTACCTCAACCGATACCAAGGTGGTGGCTGCCCATCAACTAGTTCATTACGCGCTTGACGTACTCCCACCAAGTGTTAGCATAATCCTCAAAGTGAGCTATAGCATAACTTTCTTTCTTTTCTTCCAAGATATCATTAACTTGGAAGACTTTGTCACAAGCCGATTCCCAAGCTAAGTATGCCTCGGGTTCACTTTCACCCTTAAAGAGAGGTAGACTCAACTTGATGGTTTTGATGCCTACATCCCTCTCATGGTGTCGGTTTCCTCTTTATTCATATCCACGGTATCTCCGTTGAACTCCTCTGCCCCCTCTCACCTTCTCCTCCCTCATGTAAGTATCATCAAAGGCCCCGTACCCTTCATACTCCTCCCTACCATACTCCTCAAGGTGGGCTGGTCGATTTTGGATATTTGGAATTTGATTTGGGGGTATTGGATTTTGTGGAGGTGGTGGTCTTTGGTTTAATGGAGCTTGGAATGGAAGGTTCGGATTTAGTGGTGGAATTTGACGTCCAAATCCCTCTTGGGGAATTTGAGGAGCTTGGAAATGTATTGGTCTAGTGGGGTCACGGTTTGGAGGGAAAAAGGTGGTTTGGCTTGCGGCATTTAGTGGAGCTTGAGGTGCATTTAGCATTTGGTGGACTGTTTCGGGGGTGATGGTTGCGGAGGAAGTCCTATCATTCCCATTGGTAGAAACATGTAGAGGAGTAGAAGGACGAGAGTTCCTTTGACTCTCCACTTGTTCTAACCTCCCACTAATAGTCGACACCTCTCCCTTGATGGCTGTCGTGTCCCCTCTCACGGCCCCAAATTCCGAATTCAACCTTTCAAGTGTCCGGTTAACGGCCTCAAGAGTGACCCTCATAGAGTCAAGTGCATTAGTATCCACGTTATGGGACGTGGTCCCTTCCATTGTCAAGGTATTATACTCTTTAGATCACCACACGCTTGAGTTCCACAAGTGTTGTAAATTGGCTAGTAACCGTGAATCCTTTAAGGTATGAGTAAGCTCTTATCCGGAGTGGATTTTTGTTTGAAGACACAAAGATTCTTGTCGGACTAGAACCAAAAATAGCAACGTATTCAAAAGATAAAAAGGCACTCAAGTAATCGTTGACACGAACAAACGGATTCAAAGGACTAATCGACAACCTAGTAGGAATGTACTAGTTTGTTAATTAGTTCTAGAACTAAGTAAAGGAAACCAAGAATCAACAATTAGCAACTAGAATAATATCCAAAGTTGAGCTTAGGGGTGACGTGGCAGCATGCAATTGGCCTTGGACCCACACGGTTTGTATATATAACTTATATGTATATTTTATTTTATTTTTTTGTGTCTCAAATCTGAAATTCAATATTCATACAACTTGTGATGGATGACAATGTGTTTTGGAGGGAAAAATAATAGTCTTGTAGCCTTTTCAACCTTTCAAACTCAAAGGGTGAGGTTTGACTAACTAGTCCCACAAAACAAGGCTCCTTGAATTAGGGAAGAGTGGTTGACAAGACTAGGAAGTGATGGGTGCAAGTCTTTCACCAACAACTTTATGACTTGTGTTGCAACTTGAACATAACAAGATGAACAAGTTTAAAAAATGAACACCTTTATCAACTTCTTCAAGCACATAACACACAACCACCAATTTTCGTCATCAACAACATACAACTTTCAGCCACTTCAAGTCACCACAACAATGGTCAAGTTTTCAAGCTCAACTTTTAGATCTAGACACTTTAGTGTTGGTGAGAAAGAAACAATCACTAGAAACACACTAAACAAGCAAAATAACACCTAGATCTAAACATACAACAACATTCTCGGTTTTGTCTTCAATGGACAGATTTCAGAATTTTTTTTTTTTTTTTTTTTTTTGTTTAATCCAAGAACAAGCCCAAGATGGGTTGTGTTGGAACACAACCGGTCTTGCTCTTATACCAAATGATACAAGATCAAGTCCACAACACAATGCTAGTGAATCGAAAGAGCCCCACCCGGCTTCACTAGACTTCAAGATCTCAAAGACAACAACAACAAGATAATAAAAGATAGATAACTTGACATATAATATTCAAGAGACTAAGAACCCTAACATCAAGACAGGACCCTAAGACTATTGAATATAAACACCAAGTTCTTACTTAGACCAAGAGGAACTCAATGACCTCAAGATCCTTGTTTCTAGCCAAGATACAACACAAGTATCTCTCTCCTTTGTGGACTGTTTTGAGAGAGAAAGAGAACCCTAAGTGTTACAAGTCTTGTGATTCAAATGTCAAGATGCAAGAACTACTCAAAATAACCCTAATGTGTTCTATTTATATTACAAGGTAAAATAAAGCCAAAAAGACTAGTTTGCCCTTCTCTAGGCTGCCGCCCCCTTGGAGTGTAAGTTTATTACACTCCAAGGTCCCACTTCACACTTAAAACATTTAGATCCTTTGGGGGCTCAATGACCAACTCACACACGGCCATTTGCATGAACAAGGCTTGGATTTTTTGTAACTCCCGAGCTTGGCTTCGTGTGAAAGGTCGTGTACTTGTGGAGCTTGTCCTACCCGTGTCACGGCTTCACTAGACTTCAAGATCTCAAACACAACAACAACCAGATAATGAAAATATAGTTAACTTGACATATAATATTCACGAGACTGATTTGCATACAACTTTTCCTTTCTAAGGACATCAAGCACACATTGTAAATGCATCACATGCTCTTCTAAAGACTTACTATACACCAAGACATCATCAAAATAGACAACAACAAACTTTCCAATAAATGGCCTCATCACATGATTCATTAGCCTCATAAAAGTACTTGGAGCATTTGTTAGGCCGAATGGCATAACCATCCATTCATAGAGACCAAACTTGGTCTTGAAGGAGGTTTTCCATTCATCACCGGGTTGCATTCTTATTTGGTGATAGCCACTCTTTAAATCAATCTTGGAAAACAAACATGAACCATTCAACTCATCTAGCATGTCATCTAACCGAGGAATAGGGTGGCGATATTTTACCGTAATTTTGTTGATGGCTCGATAGTCCATACACATGCGCCACGTTCCGTCTTTTTTTGGCACTAATAACACCGGAACCGCACACGGACTCATGCTCTCCTTGACATACCCTTTGTTGAGGAGCTCCTCAATTTGACGTTGCAATTCCTTGGTGTCCGTAGGATTGCTCCTATAAGCCGGCTTGTTTGGCAATTGTGATCCCGGCACAAAGTCAATTTGGTGCTCAATTCCCCGAAGCGGGGGCAATCCTTGTGGAAGTTCCTTAGGAAATACATCCTCATAATCCTGCAACACATAAGAAATCAAAGGAGAAATGGAAGAATTAGTGGGGTTAGTATTAAAACAATGATCCAAGAGTAACATAGGCGTTTCCTCATCATGATCCACGAAGAGTTCCTTCTTCCTAACCAACATCACCATGTTTTCCATCCCCTTTGCCGTTGGGGCAGCCTTGGATGACCCCACTGCCCCACCTACAGAACTCCCTCCCTTCTCTCCCTTTTTCGGATTCCTTTCCCTTTTCCTTCAATTCTCTCATCCTTTGATGCCACTCATTTACTTGGGAAGGCAAAAGAGGATGAAGTGTAACCTTTCGGCCATCCTTCTCAAGTGTATATCGATTGGACCTCCCATCGTGTTTGGTAGACCTATCATATTGCCAAGGCCTACCTAGCAACAAGTGACATGCTTGCATTGGTATCACGTCACAAAGCACTTCATCGTGGTAGTTTCCCACCTTAAACCGTATCACACATTGCCTTGCGACTCTTAATTCACCACAATCATTCAACCATTGTAACTTGTAAGGAGTGTGTGGGGTAGTTGGTAACTTTAAGAAATTTACCATAGCATTACTTACAACATTCGTAAAACTACCACTATCAATCACCAAGGTACACACACTCCCCTTTACAAGACATTTAGTATGGAATAGATTTTCCCTTTGGCTTGGGTCATCTATTGCCTTACTAATCATGACGCGCCTAACCACAAAATTTGGGACCACACACTCCCCTTCTTGCGGATAAACATCTTCACCATCATCACCATCATCATCATGTGGTCCATCATCAGTTTCCTCTCTATCTTGAGGCTCGGCCTCATCTTCTTCCCTTTCAGGGCCCACCTCCTCACCAAGGTAATACACCCTTCCTTCCCTTAGGATCACATTGCATCGATTTGGACATTCATTGGCCTTATGCCCCCAACCTTGGTACTTGAAACATTGGAATCCCTTTGGGTTAGGATACTTGTGAGCCTCCGGTTTTGGAGGAATTTTGTGGACTGTTTTGGGCTCGGGCAGCCTTGTAGTGGCGGGTTGGTCCTTGTTTTTGGGCCAACCCGAGGGGGCTTGTCCCCTTGCCTTGAAAGATGATCTCTCTTTAAGTTCCCTTTCAATCTCAAGAGCCGCTTGGAAAATACCATCAACGGTTTCAAACTTGTGAAGTGTTAAATGAGTGGAGATCTCTTTGTTCAACCCACACTTGAACCGGATGATGTCGTGACTGATTTGCTCCCCATGATGATCAAGTTTAAACATGAGTTGTTGAAACTCATCAAAATATGCCATCACACTCTTGTTACCTTGACGCAAGCCGTACAATCTAGCAAGCAACTCATGGCGATATCTCTCGGGAAGTTATCGTTGCCTCATCAAATACCTCAATCGATACCAAGGTGGTGGCTGCCCATCAATGAGTTCATTACCAAACTGCTTGACATACTCCCACCAAGTGTTAGCATAACCCTCGAAATGAGCTATAGCATAGCAACACTTCTTTTCTTCCGAGATATCATTAACTTGGAAAACTTTGTCACAAGCCGATTCCCAAGCTAAGTAGGCCTCGGGATCACTTTCACCCTTAAAGATGGGTAGGTTCAACTTGATGGTGTTGATGCCTACATCTCTCTCTTGGTGTCGGTGTCCCCTATCTCCATACCCTCGGTATCTCCTTGGATCTCCACGACCCCCTCTTATCTCCTCCTCCCTCATGTAAGCATCATCAAATGCTCCATATCCTTTATACTCCTCTCTACCATATCCTTCAAAGGGGGCTGGCCGGTCTTGGGCATTTTTGACTTGATTCGGAGGAATTGAATTTTGTGGCCTTTGGTTTAATGGAGCTTGGAATGGATGGTTCAGATTTAGTGGAGGTTCTTGACGTCCAAATCCCTCTTGTGGAACTTGAGGAGCTTGGAAATGTATTGGTCTAGTGGGGTCACGGTTTGGAGGGAAAAAGGTGGTTTGGCTTGCGGCATTTAGTGGAGCTTGAGGTGCATTTAGCATTTGGTGGACTGTTTCAGGGGTGATGGTTGCGGAGGAAGTCCTATCATGCCCATTGGTAGAGACATGTAGAGGAGTAGAAGGATGAGAGTTCCTTTGACTCTCCACTTGTTCTAGTCTCCCACTAATAGTCGACACCTCTCCCTTGATTGCTGCCAAGTCCCCTCTCACGGCCCCAAATTCCGAATTCAACCTTTCAAGTGTCCGGGTAACGGCCTCAAGAGTGACCCTCATAGAGTCAAGTGCATTAGTATCCACATTATGGGACGTGGTCCATTCCATTGTCAAGGTCTTACACTCTTTGGATCACCCCACGCTTGAGTTCCACAAGTGTTGTAGATTGGCTAGTAACCGTGAATCCTTTAAGGTATGAGTAAGCTCTTATCTGGAGTGGATTCTTGTTTGAAGACTCAAAGAATTCTTGTTGGACTAGAACCAAAATCAGCAACGTATTCAAAAGATAAAAGGCAACCAAGTAATTGTTGACACGAACAAACGGATTCAAAGGACTAATTGACAACCTAGTAGGAATGTACTAGTTCGTAAATTAGTTCTAGAACCAAGTAAGGAAACCAAGAATCAACAATTAGCAACTAGAAGAATATCCAAAGTTGAGCTTATTAGTGACGTGGCAGCATGCAAATGGGTCTTGGGCCCACACATTTTTTTTTTTTTCTGTTACAAATCTGAAATTTCAAGATTTCACACAACTTGTAATGGATGACAATGGTTTTGGAGGGAAGGTAAAGTCTTGTACTCTTTTTCAACTTTTCAAACTCAAAAAGGTAAGATTTGACTATACTAATCCCACAAAACAAGGTTTCGGGTTTTAAGGAAAAGTGGTTGTCAAGTCTAGGAAGAGATGTGTGCAAGTCTTCTTTCACCAACAACTTTATGACTTTTGGTCTTACAACATGAACTCAACTTTCAACAAGATGAACAAGTTTATAAGATGAACATCTCAACAATCCCAAAACCTTCATGAACACAACATCAACTTCTTCAAGCACATAACACAAAACCACCAATTGTCATCAACAACATACAACAAAGGTCCACCTTTCAAGTCACCACAACAAAGGTCAATTTTTTTTTAAGCTCAACTTTTAGATCTAGACACTTTAGTGTTGGTAAGAAAGAAACCAACACTAGAAACACACTAAACAAGTAAAACAACACCTTGATCTATACACACAACAATATTCTTGGCCAAAGGCAACAATGGACAGATTTTTCTCTTTTTTTTTCTTTGTTTTTTGTTTTTGCCGAGAGCAAGCCCAAGATGGGTAGTGTTGGAACACCACCGGTCTTGCTCTGATACCAAATGATACAAGATCAAGTCCACAACACAATATTTCAGCAACAATAACAAGATGAACACTCTCACAAGAACAACAAGTTGAACAACAAGTGCTAGTGAATCGAAAGAGCCCCAAACGGCTTCACTAGACTTCAAGATCTCAAACACAACAACAACAAGATAATGAGAAGATAGTTAACTTGACATATAATATTCAAGAGACTAAGAACCCTAACATCAAGAAGGACCCTAAGACTAATGAATATAAACACCAAGTTCTTACTTAGACCAAGAGGAACTCAATGACCTCAAGATCCTTGTTTCTAGCCAAGATACAACACAAGTGTAACTCCACTTGTGAGTTTCGGTTTTGGAGCTTCTCCAATGGAGAGAGAGAAGTCCTTAGTGTTACAGGAGTTTTGTCTTCAAAAATATAATGAGTGAACTAGGGCTAATAACACTAAGATGGTCTATTTATATTACATCCAAAATGAAAGATAAAATGACAAGTTTAGCCCTTGGGGCAGCCGGCCTTGGAGTGTTCCATGTGGCCCTTGTGACTTACACTTTCAAGGTCCCTCTTCACACTTTAAAACATTTAGATCCTTAGGTGGTTCAATCACCAACTCACACACGGCCATTTGCATGAACAAGGCTTGGAGTTTTTGTAATTCCCGAGCTTGGCTTCGTGTGAATGGTCGGGTACTTGTTGTGGCCTGCCCCCGCAGGTTGTGGCCTGCCCTCGCAGGTGAGGGCGTAGGTGAAACCAGAGTGACCTGCTTTGGTCACCTGCTCACGCAGATGGTTCATCCGCCCACGCATGTGAGGGCGCAGGTGGCCAGACAGCACACCTGGAGACTGATACGAGTGGGACAAGTTCCACAAGTACACGACCTTTCACACGAAGCTAAGCTCGGGAATTACAAAAACTCCAAGCCTTGTTCATGCAAATGGCCGCGTGTGAGTTGGTGATTGAGCCTCCAAAGGATCTAAATGTTTTTAAGTGTGAAGAAGGACCTTGAAGTGTAATAAACTTACACTCCAAGGGGCGGCAGCCTAGACAAAGGGCAAGCTAGTCATTTTGCTTCATTTTGCCTTGTAATATAAATAGAACATATTAGGGTTATTTGGGTAGTCTTCCATTATTATTTTTGAATCACAAGACTTGTAACATTTTGGGTTCTCTCTCTATCTCTCAAAACAGCCCACAAAGAAGAGAGACACTTGTGTTGTATCTTGGCTAGAAACAAGGATCTTGAGGTCATTGAGTTCCTCTTGGTCTAAGTAAGAACTTGGTGTTGAGGCCTACTTAGCTTGGGAATCAGCTTGTGACAAAGTTTTTCAAGTTAATGATATCTCGGAAGAAAAGAAGTGTTGCTAAGCTATAGCTCATTTCGAGGGTTATGCTAACACTTGGTAGGAGTATGTCAAGTGGTTTGGTAATGAACTCATTGATGGGCAGCCACCACCTTGGTATCGGTTGAGGTATTTGATGAGGCAACGATACCTTCCCGAGAGATATCGCCATGAGTTGCTTGCTAGATTGTACGGCTTGCGTCAAGGTAACAAGAGTGTGATGGCATATTTTGATGAGTTTCAACAACTCATGTTTAAACTTGATCATCGTGGGGAGCAAATCAGTCACAACATCATCCGGTTCAAGTGTGGGTTGAACAAAGAAATCTCCACTCATTTAACACTTCACAAGATTGAAACCATTGATGGTATTTTCCAAGCGGCTCTTGAGATTGAAAGGGAACTTAAAGAGAGATCATCTTTCAAGGCAAGGGGACAAGCCCCCTCGGGTTGGCCCAAAAACAAGGACCAACCCGCCACTACAAGGCTGCCCGAGCCCAAAACAGTCCACAAAATTCCTCCAAAACCGGAGGCTCACAAGTATCCTAACCCAAAGGGATTCCAATGTTTCAAGTGCCAAGGTTGGGGGCATAAGGCCAATGAATGTCCAAACCGACGCAATGTGATCCTAAGGGAAGGGAGGGTGTATTACCTTGGTGAGGAGGTGGGCCCTGAAAGGGGAGAAGATGAGGCCGAGCCTCAAGATGGATAGGAAACCGATGATGGACCACATGATAATGATGGTGAAGATGTTTATCCGCAAGAAGGGGAGTGTGTGGTCCCAAATTTTGTGGTTAGGCGCGTCATGATTAGTAAGGCAATAGATGACCCAAGCCAAAGGGAAAATCTATTCCATACTAAATGTCTTGTAAAGGGGAGTGTGTGTACCTTGGTGATCGATAGTGGTAGTTGTACGAATGTTGTAAGTAATGCTAGGTAAATTTCTTAAATTACCAACTACCCCGCACACTAGTCCTTACAAGTTACAATGGTTGAATGATTGTGGTGAATTAAGAGTCGCAAGGCAATGTGTGATACAGTTTAAGGTGGGAAACTACCACGATGAAGTGTTTTGTGACGTGATACCAATGCAAGCATGTCACTTGTGGCTAGGTAGGCCTTGGCAATATGATAGGTCTACCAAACACGATGGGAGGTCCAATCGATATACACTTGAGAAGGATGGCCGAAAGGTTACACTTCATCCTCTTTTGTCTTTCCAAGTAAATGAGTGGCATCAAAGGACGAGAGAATTGAAGGAAAAGGGAAAGGAATCCGAAAAGGGAGAGAAGGGAGGGAGTTCCGTAGGTGGGGCAGTGGGGTCATCCAAGGTTGCCTCAACTGCAAAGGGGACGGAAAACATGGTGATGTTGGTTAGGAAGAAGGAACTCTTCATGGATCATGATGAGGACACGCCTATGTTACTCTTGGCTCATTGTTTTAATACTAACCCCACTAATTCTTCCATTTCCCCTTTGATTTCTTGTGTGTTGCAGGATTATGAGGATGTATTTCCTAAGGAACTTCTGCAAGGATTGCCCCTGCTTCAGGGAATTGATGATACAAGACAAATGGCCATCATAACTTTTGATGCCATCATTCGTGGCCAACACATGGAGAATCTGATTTTGGACACCTTGAAGGTCCAAGAGTATGCATGGGGAAGTCATAAAGTCATTTTGGACACATAATAAAGCAAATTCGTGTGTGGAAGGTTGCTTGGAGGCATGCCTTGATGACTACCCGAGGCTCCAAAGAATTGCAAGGGTTGAAGTGTGAAGAAGGAGTCCTTACACTCCATGACCGCCCCTTATTAAGGGTGTTTTGGTCTTTTTGTGCCTTTTCTTTACACTCCATAGGAGCCTCTTTTCATTAAGGGTAGTTTGGTCATGTGATGTAATAGTTATAAATAGGCTTCATTAGTCTTATTTTCTAGTTAGTTCATTATGGATATTTGAAGACTTCTTCTTCTCTCTTTGAGAATGTAGTGTAGGGCTTGGAAAGTCCAAGTAGTGTAGGGCTTGGAAAAGCCATTATTGATCCTTGCTTAGAAACGGTGGTTGTAAGGCGGAGTTGATTCCCTTAGCGGTCACCATAAGAGTTTGGTGTTGTTATTGCGGGTCTTAGGGGTCTTATCGTTTGATACACGGTTTGGTTCCTTCTTCTTGTAATCTCGTATGTCAAGCTATCTATCCTTTTTTTGTAATCTTGTTAAGCTTGTGTTTGTAAATCTTGAAGTCTAGTGAAGCCGTGTGGGGCTCTTTCGATTCACTAGCACTTGTTGTTCTTGTGATAGTTGTTCATCTTGTTGTTGTTGCTGAAATCTTGTGTTGCGGTTTTGATCTTGTATCATTTGGTATCAGAGCAAGGCTGGTTGTGTTCCTACACTGCCAATCTTGGGCTATCTCGGTCAAAAAAAAAAAAAAAAAGAAATCTGTCAAAAAAAAAATAAAATGAAATCTGTCCATCTTGTTGTCTTGGTCGAGAATAGTGTTTGTGTGTTTAGATCTAGGTGTTATTTTACTTGTTTAGTGTGTTTCTAGTGTTGGTTTCTTTCTCACCCACACTAAAAGTGTCTAGATCTAAAGATGAGCTTATAATATTGACCATTGTTGTGGTGACTTGAAGTGGGTCGTAGGTTGTACCTTGTTGATGAGCATTGGTGGGTTTTTGTGTTAAGTTCTTGAAGAAGTTGATGTTGTGTTCTTGAAGGTCGTTGTGGTGTTCATCTTGTTCTTCATCTATTCTTACAACTTAAGACCACAAAAGTATAAAATAGATCCAAAAGGTTATAAGACAAAAGTTATAAAGTTGTTGGTGAGAAGACTTGCACACATCTCTTCCTAGACTTGACAACCACTTTTCCTTAAAACACGGAACCTTGTTTTGTGGGATTAGTATAGTCAAATCTTACCTTTTTTTTTGAGGTTGAAAAGTTGAAAAAGAGTACAAGACTTTACCTTCCCTCCAAAACCATTGTCATCCATTACAAGTTGTGGGACTCTTGAAATTTCAGATTTGTAACAAACAAACAAAAAAAAAATCGTGTGGTCCCAAGACCAATTGCATGCTGCCATGTCATCACTTCACCAAAATAGCTTAAGCTCAAATTTTAGATTCTAAGTTTCATTTCCTTGTTTCTTTAGTTTCATTTCTTGATTCTAGTACTAATTAACAACTAGTAATCACCTACTAGATTGTGAGTTGGTTTTTTTTGAATCCATTTTCTTCGTGTTTTTCGTTCTTTGTGTGCTTTTCTCATTTTGATTCGTTGAACTTCTTTGATTCAAGTTCATAAGTAGATTTTGTTTTGTGTCTTGAGTCGATCAAACAATAATCTATTCCGGTCGCTAAGTAGTGATTGACACCTTAGTAACTACCGGAGTATAAGCAACTTTCAATATTCGCCGCTCCAATTGTGAGGATCACAAAGGTGAGTGTATACGAGTGTTGGTGAGGTGCTTTTACTACTAATCTTGTTTGTTCATTTTGTAGGTACAAGGTGATATAAGGGGAACATATCTTGGTAGCCTCGTATTATTGTGACTACAACATGGGAGACTATGATTGTAGTGAGGGATTTTATGGCTACGATGATGTTGTAGATTATGGGGGCTATGAATATAGCCATGATCAAGACATGGGCAGATTTGAGGGTTATGGTTTTGAGGGAGAACATGAGGTGAATGAAGTGCCAAGTTCTTATGATGAAGTTGGGGCATATGAGGAGTCTTACACTTCCCATTTCGAACCTCGAATTGGTGTAAGGTATAACCCCTCCCTTCGCAAAGCTTATGAGAGCCATGGTGAGAGTGCACGTGTGGAGAATGAAATATATTCTTTACCTTGTAGTACATTTTATCAAGGTCAAAGCGGTGTGAATGGGTATACTAGCTATAGTGTAGGTTGTCCCATGAGAAGAAGAGAGAATACATCTCCAAGGCCGAGGGGTACTCATGTGCCCTTGGGTTGTCCTAAACTCTACAATGTTGATCCTAGGAGAAGTGTTCACTCCGGAAAGGTAAGCATTTCTGGGGTACCGGGCTGCCTCCTTGTGCTAGATGATTGGCGCCATAAGAACTACATCATGCCACCGATGGTTGACTATTTAGGGTTGTCTCGAGAACCTTTACTTGTTCCATATTCCTTGGACGGGTATAAGGTTACCGAGAGAGTGAGGATTGTCTTCACCCAATTTGAATACTATGAGGAGGTATGGTGCGATATCTTTCCCTTAACACCAGGTCATGTATGCTTGGGTGCCGATTGGTTTGCCCAACATAGAGTCCCAAATGTGCTAAATTGGCCTAAGGTTATAGTGGACCATTGGGGAAATTATCTCTTTACCTCAATTATTCCCAAACCGCAAAGAGATGTGATCACTTACTCCAAGCCGAATGATTATGAGAGACAAAAGATTGAGAGGAGTAAGGGTGTGAAAGGTGGTAATTTGAGAGTGGAAAAAGGAGAGGTTCTGTGGAGTGAAGTGAGGGGTTTGCCACCAAATCATGCTAACTATGTTTGTCCTTTTCTTTCTAAGGACATTTGTGTAGGCACCAACATGGCAAGCGGAGAAGCGCAAGGCCAAGGAGAAGTTGCTGCCGAAGCATGTGGGAAACCTTCACACCACGGCAAAGAAGAATTTACTCAAGAACTTCAAGGTAAAATCGCTTACTCTTACACTTTTGTGCATGAGAATGATAATTGTGTGACTAGTAGCCCATTGAGTGTGAGTAGTAGCTTACCTATTTGTGAGTCTATTGATTCTTTGCCTCTTGTTGATGATGTACTTGTTGTGAGTATGGATGCACTAGTTGATCCTATTGATGATCGAATTGACTCTTCTTGTAAGGTCAATTTAAGTCCACCTAGTGTTGAAGCCATTGTGTTGAATGATAATACATCATCTGTTGATTCTTTACCCCTTGATGATGATGTACATATTGTGAATGTGGATACACTAGTTGATCCTATTGATGACAAAATTGACTCTTCTTGTAAGATCAATTTATGTCCACCTAGTGTTGAAGCCAATGTGTTGAATGATGATACATCATCTTTTGGGAATTGTGTTGATCAAATAAATAGGAGTGATCCCTTTAGTATGACCTCTAGTAAATGTTCTACTCTCGGTTTTGCTCATAGGGATAATCATGTGCTTGAAACATCTTTGATACTTGATAATGACCTTTTAGAAGATGGATTTGCATGTTCTATATCCTCTTCATGGATATATCCTTCTCTCTTTAAGTACAATATCTTGTTTGAAGATGATGAGTTCACTCCTAAAGAACCTAGTGGTGAGTATGACGTTGAAGGTATAGCTTGTCTTGAAAGCTATAGCCTATATGCCAACCCACTATGGTGTAAAAACATTCCTCCTAAAGAAGGAAATCTCTTCTTGGGAGATGAGAGTACTCTTAAGGGAAGGGAATGTGAGGTCTTGGAAAGGAATGATCAATTGGGTGATGATAATTTTGATTTGCTTGAATTTTTAAGAAACCCAATAAATGATTTTTCCTTGAAAATTGATTGTGGTTGTGAACCTTTGTATGACACCCCACCCATGTTTGATGACTATAAGGATGAATTGCTTGCTTGTAAAGACTTAAGTAATAATTCCTTGGACTTTAGTGGTGGTATGTGTCTACTTGAGGGTACTTCCATAGAAAGGGAAGGTGTCCATTATTTGGAAATTACTTCTTCTACTATGTGTGACCTTATTGTTGAGAGTACTCATGGTGATGATGTTGAAACTGGTAGTGAACACTCACATGAGGACACCTTAGTTGAACTTGACTTGAGTGATACCATTCTCCACTCTCTATTTGCTTTTGATGATATGTATGCTATTGTAGAGAGTATATCTTGTAGTTTGGGTGAAGCCTATGGGGAAAGGGAGTATTGTCTAGACCCGTGTCTATGGCTACTCTTTCTATTTGACCCCGGTGCCAAATATAGAAATGGTGATGTTGGCGCACCCAACTTGTTGCTTAGTCTACATGACAAGCAAAGTGTCATTCTTGAAAACCCGAGAGCAAAAGTGTCATTGTTTCCTTGGGGTAATGTTTCTAAATGTGCATCCTTGCTTGACACAATTGTGTTTAAATTACAAGAATCTCAACTTGTGGATGCCAAGTTCTCTATTTGCTTGAAGGAAAGAATGTGGATGTGCTTAAATGCTTTGTCTTCACCCTTGTTTGCCTTTACACTTGATTCTTTCCTATACTACCTCTTTGCCTATGATGACATCCATGCTAGTTTTGGATTTGTTTTATGTAGAGGTAGGAAATTTTTTGGATTGTCCACTTGTATGAATGATAATGCTATATGGATCTTGTGGACATTAGAACCAATTGAGGCTCCACCCTTGGTGTGGTCTCTTGAAGAGATAAAGAAGCAATTGTGTCTTATGGCTCCTAAGATGAAGGTAGTTTTACCTTGTGGATTATTTGATGCCATTAGGACCTTTGTAGTTTCCTTATCTCTTGGTGATTTAAATAGCCAAATCCTTTGTGCATATTTTAATAAGTTTTTAATATTTAATTCAAAGGATCCTTGGTTATATTGCAAGTATAAGCAACCTTGGCATGTTGAGATGATTTATTGTGCTAACCCTAACCCTCCTCATGCCATGAGGAGTTTGTATTTGTTTGCCCTTTCTTTGGTTTTGGAAGGTTTGGATTCGAGGTCGAATCCTTTTCAAGAAGGGGAGGATGATACAAGACAAATGGCCATCATAACTTTTGATGCCATCATTCGTCGCCAAGGTTCGTGGAGCATCATGGAGAATCTGATTTTGGACACCTTGAAGGTCCAAGAGTATGCATGGGGAAGTCATGAAGTCATTTTGGACACATAATAAAGCAAATTCGTGTGTGGAAGGTTGCTTGGAGGCATGCCTTGATGACTACCCGA
Organism: Capsicum rhomboideum; assembly: GCA_031232105.1. Taxonomy (NCBI): domain Eukaryota; kingdom Viridiplantae; phylum Streptophyta; class Magnoliopsida; order Solanales; family Solanaceae; genus Capsicum; species Capsicum rhomboideum. The sequence goes on along the minus strand of CP124709.1, from coordinate 79,178,441 downwards.
GGCTCCAAAAAATTGCAAGGGTTGAAGTGTGAAGAAGGAGTCCTTACACTCCATGACCGCCCCTTATTAAGGGTGTTTTGGTCTTTTTGTGCCTTTTCTTTACACTCCATAGGAGCCTCTTTTCATTAAGGGTAGTTTGGTCATGTGATGTAATAGTTATAAATAGGCTTCATTAGTCTTATTTTCTAGTTAGTTCATTATGGATATTTGAAGACTTCTTCTTCTCTCTTTGAGAATGTAGTGTAGGGCTTGGAAAGGCCAAGTAGTGTAGGGCTTGGAAAAGCCATTATTGATCCTTGCTTAGAAACGGTGGTTGTAAGGCGGAGTTGATTCCCTTAGCGGTCACCATAAGAGTTTGGTGTTGTTATTGCGGGTCTTAGGGGTCTTATCGTTTGATACACGGTTTGGTTCCTTCTTCTTGTAATCTCGTATGTCAAGCTATCTATCCTTTTTTTGTAATCTTGTTAAGCTTGTGTTTGTAAATCTTGAAGTCTAGTGAAGCCGTGTGGGGCTCTTTCGATTCACTAGCACTTGTTGTTCAACTTGTTGTTCTTGTGATAGTTGTTCATCTTGTTGTTGTTGCTGAAATCTTGTGTTGCGGGTTTGATCTTGTATCAATTGAGCACCAAATTGACTTTGTGCTGGGATCACAATTGCCAAACAAGCCGGCTTACAGGAGCAACCCTACGGACACCAAGGAATTGCAACGTCAAGTTAAGGAGCTCCTCAACAAAGGGTATGTCAAGGAGAGCATGAGTCCTTGTGCGGTTTCGGTGCTATTAGTGCCCAAAAAAGACGGAACGTGGCGCTTGTGTGTGGACTGCCGAGCCATCAACAAAATTATGGTAAAATATCGCCACCCTATTCCTCGGTTAGATGACATGCTAGATGAGTTGAATGGTTCATGTTTGTTTTCCAAGATTGATTTAAGGAGTGGCTATCACCAAATAAGAAGGCAACCCGGTGATGAATGGAAAACCGCCTTCAAGACCAAGTTTGGTCTCTATGAATGGATGGTTATGCCTTTCGACCTAACAAACGCTCCAAGTACTTTTATGAGGCTAATGAATCATGTGATGAGGCCATTTATTGGAAAGTGCGTTGTTGTCTATTTTGATGATGTCTTGGTGATGAATCATGTGATGAATCATGCTCCAAGTCTTTAGAAGAGCATGTGATGCATTTACAATGTGTGCTTGATGTCCTTAGAAAGGAAAAATTGTATGCAAATCTGGAAAAGTGCTCCTTTGGTGTTAATGAAGTTGTTTTCTTGGGTTTTGTTGTTAGTTCAAGAGGGGTCGAAGTGGATGAATCCAAGATAAATGCTATCAAAAATTGGCCAACCCCACAAACCGTTGGAGAAGTAAGAAGCTTCCACGGGTTGGCTAGTTTTTATAGAAGGTTTGTCAAAGGATTTAGCACCATAGCTGCCCCCTTGACCGAGGTCATTCGGAAATAACAACCCTTCAAGTGGGGTGTCGAGCAAGCTAAGGCATTTGAAGCCTTGAAAGCTATGCTCATCTTCGCACCCTTGTTACAGTTGCCCAACTTTGATAAGACCTTCGAAGTCGAGTGCGATGCAAGGAAAGTAGGCATAGGGTCTGTTTTGATGCAAGATTTGAAACCCATTGCTTACTTTAGCGAAAAGCTCAAAGGCGCAACTTTAAACTACCCCACGTATGATTTAGAGTTGTATGCCTTGATTAGAGACTTAGCCACTTGGCAACACTACTTATGGCCTAAGGAGTTCGTGATCCGAACGGACCATGAATCCTTAAAGTATCTTCGGGCCCAAAACAAGCTTAACAAACGGCATGCCAAATGGATTAAGTTCCTTGAGATCTTCCCTTATGTAATCCAATACAAAAAGGGTAAGGACAACGTAGTAGCCGATGCTTTGTCTAGAAAACATGCTCTTGTGTCCACTTTGTCAACAAAATTGATGGGTTTTGAGAGTCTAAGAGAGTTGTATCCCAAGGACCCTCACTTTGCTCCTATCTTTAGGGAATGCGAAGACTTGGGTAGGGACAAGTGGAATTCGGCTAGGGGTTCAAATCCCTATGCCAAGTTTGATGGTTACTTATTTAAAGGTAGACGATTGTGTGTGCCCTCTAGGTCTTGGAGAGAATTGTTTGTGAGGGAAGCACACGATGGAGGTCTAATGGGTCATTTTGGGGTCGAAAAGACCTTCGGGATATTGGAGGAGCAATTCTATTGGCCCAAAATGCGTAAGGATGTGGCTAGGATTTGCGGCCAATGTGTAGAATGCAAGAGAGCCAAATCTCGGCTTCTACCTCACAGGTTGTACACCCCGCTGCCCACTCCTCTACGTCCTTGGTTTGATATATCTATGGATTTTGTGTTGGGGCTGCCAAGGACTCAACGAGGTCGGGATAGTATTTTTGTTGTAGTCGACCGGTTTTCTAAAATGGCACACTTTATTCCTTGCTCTAAATGTGATGACGCCCCTAGCGTGGCCTCGTTATTTGTTGATCATGTTGTTAGATTGCATGGGTGTGGGTGCATCTTCGGAAAGACCGATTCCCATCTCAAAGAAAGTCCAAATTGATGCCTAGGGGTGATGGTCCCTTCCAAGTACTTGAGAGAATCAATGACAACGCCTACAAGATTGACCTTCCACCGGAATATCAAGTGCACAACACTTTCAACGTTTGTGATCTCTCTCGTGGGTGCAGTTGACGATGACCAAATGCTGAATTTGAGGTCAAATTCCTCTCAAGATGGAGAGGATGATAAGGGTGGGACAAGTTCCACAAGTACACAACCTTTCACACGAAGCCAAGCTCGGGAATTACAAAAACTCCAAGCCTTGTTCATGCAAATGGTCATGTGTGAGTTGGTGATTGAGCCTCCAAAGGATCTAAATGTTTTTAATTGTGAAGAAGGACCTTGAAGTGTAATAAACTTACACTCCAAGGGGCAGAAGCCCAGACAAAGGGCAAGCTAGTCATTTTGCTTCATTTTGCCTTGTAATATAAATAGAACATATTAGGGTTATTTGGGTAGTCTTCCATTATTATTTTTGAATCACAAGACTTGTAACATTTTGTGTTGTATCTTGGCTAGAAACAAGGATCTTGAGTTCATTGAGTTCCTCTTGGTCTAAGTAAGAACTTGGTGTTTATATTCATTAGTCTTAGGGTCCTTTCTTGATGTTAGGGTTCTTAGTCTCTTGAATATTATATGTCAAGTTAACTATCTTTTTATTATCTTGTTGTTGTTGTCTTTGAGATCTTGAAGTCTAGTGAAGCCGTGTGGGGCTCTTTCGATTCACTAGCATTGTTGTTTAACTTGTTAATCTTGTGTTTGTTGGGTCTTCTTGTTGTTGTTGCTGAAATCTTCATATTGTGGACTTGATCTTGTATCAGAGACTCCGATTTTTCACTTTTTTATGGGCCTGCTTGGTTTCTCTTTCCTAGTACCTTTCCCTTTTGGAATATTCTTTGGTACTAACACTTTTTCCTTGATTCTATTGGCCCTCTTTTGGATCTAACAACACTTTTTGAGGATTCTTCTTCTTGAAGATTTGAAGATCCTCAAGAACACCAAGAACTTTTATGAAGATTCAAAACCCATAACTCCCTCATTTTAGCTCGAAATTCGACGAAATTTTAAACCCAAGCTCCTTTCAACCTTCCAAACACAACCCAAGTGATTTTAAGTCTCAAATCCCAACCAAATTCTTCAGATTTAAGAACCCATTAGCAATTTTCTTCATGTCATGAAAACTCCATGAACTTGAAGAACACCCAAATCAAAACCCTAATGGATTCCTTCTTCCTTTTACCTTAACTTTCAGATTTTAACTCCAAATGTGAAGGAGAACAAACCCCAATACTCAAGAGTCTCCAAAATTTTCAGATTTAAAGACCCATTTCCATTTTCTTCAAAGCTCAACCCAACAATGGTAGAATCCTCAAATCAACCCCGATTAAGCTCAAATCTCAGATCTAGACTTCATTTATGCTAGAGAACACTAATCTAGCATCAGAAACTCAAGAAGACACCAAAATCAAAACTCAAAATTTCCAAAAACACCAAAAACGTTTTTTTTTAAAAAAAAAAAATTCTAGATAAAAAGAACCCAAGATTGAATTTGTGGGAACGAACTCAAACCCATCTCTAATACCAAATGATACCGGACAAAATATGAGAAGAGAAATAAAGTACAAAAATCACGAATACAAGCTAAGATAACAAGGCAAGAAATAAGGATAGATAGAATGACACAAAGATAGGAAAATCAACAAACTAAGGGTGTTTCAAACCCTAAAACCTCTATTGAATTAATCCTACAAAGCACCAATTCTCTAACGTAAACCACGAGGGAATCAATCTCCCACGTAACCAACGTTTTAAAACGATAGTTCAAAATAAGCTAATCCTAGCTCTTACACTCTCAAGTGTATATTTCATCTTAATTCAACAAAAGCTAAGAAAAATAAAGCTACGTCCTAGTATCTATAGCCTTGGGCTTTTTATTACATTTATGGACCCAAAAGTGACCCATTTCATCAAAAGAGAGCAAGCTGGCCGCTAAGCCCACATACCCACGTAGATGGCCATCTGCTGGCACAGGTGAAGGGCGTAAGTGTCATCTGTGGGTGCAGGTGACATTGCAGGTCACTCCAGAATGTCTCCGAGATCCTTTTTGCCCTCCAATGAGCCCTCCAATGGCCCTCGATCCTTCTTGAATGCATTGGGCAACACACAACACTCCATAAATAGTCTCAAGATGGTTTGAAATGCATCTAGCTTCACCAATAATCCTTGGAGAGTTTGTAGTTCTCGGGCTTGCTTCTTAGTTGAAGTCTTGAGGTGTATTTGGCTCCCGGTTCCAAGCTATCCTCCACATGTGGTATTGAGCTCTTGGGAGCTTAAAAAGGGTCCTCCAAACGTATCCTTGCATCCTTGAGATGATTGTGGCTTGGGTCCCTTTGTGTCGGCCATGAATTATTGTCCTTGAAAGGTTAATGCCGATTTGGCTTGTATCATGTCTCCTCGGTGGTCAAATTTTCACTTAAGTGACATCCCCTAATCACTTTCAAAGGGTTGACCAAAGTTAAACTAATCACCATTCAATACTCGAATCACAAAATATTGACCAAAGTCCAACTAATGACTTTCAAAGCTACTCAAATCACTCTCGACCACTTCTGGAACCATTCCAACCATGCCCACAACTCATAAATGATATGTAACTACTACGGGAAAAATAAAAATGGTTAAAACATAGAAAAATTTGAAAATTACAACATGACTAAAACTCCCATTCGTCCTCAAATGATAAAGTAAAGAAAGCACATCAATTGGTAAAAGGTTGGAGGTATCTACTCCGCATATGTGACTCAACCTCCCATGTAGCCTACTCAATTGGGAGATGTCCTTACTGAACCTTCACAGAATCAATATGCTTGGACCTCAGCTTCCTAGTCTTCCTAATGCTAGCACAGAGGGCACACGTCCTTTCACACGTAGTCAAGCAAGGAAACCCCAAGGTCTACAAAGGATGCTTATGCAAAAGGGGACTTGGGAGAAGCCTGAAGATTGTCAATGGAGAATCAACAATGTGTGAAAAAATCAAAGGGGTGAATCGGATGAAGAAAAGGGGGTCATTGGTGCAAGTGGCTAGATTTTAAATTCAAGAATTCACAACAAGATGACCCAAACAAGGCCCTTATCTCTCATTAAGGGCATATTTGTAATAACTAGTTGTCTTTATTTCTTTAGTATAAATAGGATAATTTCTTATTTGGCATGGTAGATTTTGATGAATATTGAACAATATTGTTAAATTTTAGTCTTTTTCTTAGCATATTCCCTTAAGGAATTAGTGGTTAATTAGTGAGTGTTTAGTTGGTGGAATCTTGAAATTGGTGTTGAACTTCTTTGGTTTGGATTAATTTGAGGATTACCCATTTGAGGTATTTGGTTTCCTTAATTTGTTCAAACTAGGATTTGTGTTTGGGTGTGGAAATCAATTGGGAGGTGAGGGTATTAAGCCCCTGTTGCCCATAATTTCAATACTTAGATATTAATCCACATATCCTTCTTTTGTTTTCTTTTATTCTTGTTCTTCCCTCTTTGTTCGTTATCATTTTGGTATCAAGAGCCTAGGTTAAGGTTTGTTTTCACAAATCTTAATCTTGAGATTTTGATTTCTTCAAAAATCCAAAAAAAAAAAAAAAAAAACGAAAATATTTTTGTTTTGATTTGTTGTTCTTGACACTAGATCTTGATTCTATAGTATTTTTTGAGTCTAAATCTCAAATTTCGTTCAAATCGGAGTTGGAAAAGTGAAGTTACCATTAAAGAGTTTTCAAGCTTTTGAGTTTTCAAAACTTGAAAAGTGGGTTTGTTGATTAAGGAGAAATTGAGGCTTAAAATTCATTGGGGTTTGTTCTCTAAGTCGTAGGGAAGCTACTCCTAAATTTTGAGCCAATTTCGAGTTGATTTGGGTGTGCTAGGGTTGGTGTGTGTTTTTGGTGTTCTTGGTGTTCTTGAACACCTTCATATTGTTCTTGGAGAAGAAGAGAGAAGAAGTACACTTTGATCCAAAATTCCAAGTCAAATTTGGTCAAAATTGTTTGTGGGTCCACTTGTGGAAATTCTGGAAAAAAATTAAAAAAAAAAATTATTATATTTTCCACGTGGACTGCCACATCAGCAGCCACACCAGCCAGTCAACAATCAACGCTGATGCGGCAGCCACTAGCCAGCAACGCCAGCACCTGACTCAGCAAATTCACCCCCACAGCACCCTGCAGGCACGTGACTCTCAGATTCAGAGAGCAGGCTTTTCCCAATACTTAGTTTTTTGGGGGGGTCCAAAGTTTTTTGGACCCAAAAATTTTTCTAAGTGTCCAAACTACATGATTCTTTTTCCTACGCTTTCTTCTTTCGATTTCTCAACTATTTAATAAGTAATTAACATCCTTAATTACTTGTTAACTAGTTTTAAAACATCAAATCCTCTCTTTGATTCATCAAATTAAGCAACACAAGTAATTTTTCTACTTTTGTTACTTAGTTTTTTTTGAGTCCGTTTTCTTTCGTGCTTCTTTTCTTCAACTTTTCTCATCTTAATTCGTTGATAAACTTCTTGATTCAAGTCCTTTTACCTTCAATTGATTCATCCTTATTTCAAGAGTCACAAGATCGGGAGAGAAATGATCAAGATAAGGGATTGAACACTATCAAGGTCACACTTCCAAGGTTCAAAGGAAGTAGTGACCCCGATGAGTTCTTGGAATGGAAAATTCAAAGTGAGCGGATCTTTCTCACAAATAATATTTCAGAAGCTTTGAAGGAAAAGTATGCTCTCACATAATTCGAAGGGTATGCCTCAACTTAGTGGGAGTCCAAGAGGCGGGAAAGGGAGAGCATCATAACTATGAGTTGCCTACGTGGCTAGAATTGATTACACTTATGGAGATGAGGTACTTGACTCCAAACTACTACCAAGAAGTGCTCAAGATGGTGTATATGTTGAGGCAAGGTTCCAAAAGTGTGGAAGAGTATTACGATGAGTTTGAAAACTTGAGAATGAAGTCTAAACTTGAAGAAAGCTTGGAATGTACGGTGATTCGATTTGTGGCCAATTTGAGGTATGATATTTTAAAGCCTTTGAAACTTAAACACTATGACACTCTTGAAGCAGCCTTTCATGATGCCTCAAAGGTCGAAGCGGATATGAAAGAAGAAAATTCCTACAAGGCCAAGAGTACTTCCACTTTCACATGAGACAAAAGTAGAGATAATTGGAAGGTGACATCTTCTAAGGGGCAATCTAAGGGTATTGGTCAAGATACTCAAGTCAAGTTTGATTATAAGTCCAAAACAAATGAGAAGCCACAAGGAGGTAACTATGTCAAACCTAACTTTCCTCGACCTTCTACCATCCAATGTTTTAGATGCCAAGGAAGGGGACATGTTGCTAGTGAGTGTCCCAATAGAAGAACTGGTGCAAGCCGAACCTCATCAATATCATGGAATGAAGAGTTAAAGCTCGAGAATATGCTAAAGTGGAAGTACAAGAAAGAAAGGCGAAAAGGGAAGAAAGATGCTATAGATGTAAAGTGACTATTCTTGATATCCAAGCCTCATGCTAAAGAAGACCTTATTTTATTAAGGGTATTTTTGTAATTATTAGTGTAGGCTATAAATAAGGGAGAATAGCTCATTTTAGGATAGATTATCTTGATGAATATTGAATATTAAATACTCTTTTGAGAGTTTGAGAGCTTGTTGAAGCTTTTGATTGTTTCAAGTTTAGAAAGGAGGGTTTCTTGGGAATCTAATTCCCTTGAGGTCTTTCTCATAGGTTTAGGTGCTTATTTGGATATTTGAAGGAGGTCTTTTCTTTCTATAGAATTGGTTGCCTTTGAGTCCACTTTTGTGTCTACCTTTCTATCCCTTTTATCTTTGTTTATCTTATTTCTTATAGAATTGGTTGCCTTTGATTCCACTTTTGTGTCTACCTTTCTATCCCTTTTATCTTTGTTTATCTTGTTTCTTTGTTTCCTTTGTTCTTCTTAGCTTCCGCCTCTTTCTTGCTTGTATCATTTGGTATCAAAGAGAGGTTTGATTTTGTTCCAACAAAATCAATCTTGGGATTGTTATCTTGAAAATAAAAAAATAAAAAAAATCATCAAAAAAAAAAATAAATTTTATTTTGATTTGTTATTTTTGACACTAGATCTTGATTTCCTAGTGTTTTTTGAGTCTAGATTTCAAATTTCGTTCAAATCGAAGTTGTAGAAGTGAAGTTACCATTAAAGGGTTTTCAAACTTTTGAGTTTTTGAAACTTGAAAAGTGGGTTTATTTTTTGACTTGAAGTTGAAAGCTAAAAATTATTGGGGGTTGTTCGTGGCATTGAAAGGAGTACGTGGGTGAAAATTTCATTGAATTTGAAGCAAAAACGAAAAAGTTATAGCCTCTTTCTTCCCTTTTCACCTTTCTTTCTTGTACTTCCACTTTAGCATATTCTCGAGCTTTAACTCTTCATTCCATGATATTGATGAGGTTCGGCTTGCACCATGAACAATTGTTGCACTTCGAGATGGGTATAGAACCGAGGATGAGGAAGAGGGTATTGAAAGGAGTGAGAAGGAGGGAGACCAAAGTGAGGAAGAGGGAGATGCTTTGGGGGATGAAGAAGAAAGGTTGGATGAGAGGGTGAATTTTGCTTGCTTCCTTGAAAAAGGAAGACCTTTGCTTGATAGTGATGAAGAATTGAAGGTGAATACCAATCTTTCTTGCGTTGTGAGGAGGATCATGGGAGCCCTTGCCAAAGAAGAACTTGATCAACGGGAGAATTTATTCCATGCTAGGTGCAAAATCCAAGACAAGGTGTGTTCTTTGATCATTGATAGTGAGAGTTGCACCAATGTAGTAAGTAGTTCTTTGGTGGAGCGTATGCAAATTCCAACAAGAAAACACTCCAACCCTTACAAGCTACAATGGCTTAATGAGAGTGGTGAGATGAAAGTCCTCAAACAAGCAAGTATCCGATTTAGTGTGGGCAAGTACAATGAGGAGTTGATTTGTGATGTTGTGCCTATGTTGGCTTGTCATATATTGTTGGGAAGGCTGTGGCAATTTGATAGAGATGTTGTGCACCACGGTAGATCCAACAAGTATGCTTTTGTGATTGAAGGTAAGAAGTATGTGCTCGCACCTCTCACTTCATATCAAGTGAGTGAGGACTATAGGGCTATGAAAGAACTTCGGGAGAGGATAAGGTTGGACGAGGCAAGGAGTGAGGGTAAAAGCTCCACCAACGTTCCAAAGGAAGGAAGTGACTTGGCTAAGAACAAGAAGAACATGTGTATGATAGCCAAGCCAAGCAAGTGTCTCAAGGGTGTGAATGAGGAATGCTTTCTAGTGTGCCTTGTCAACACCAATCTTTTGTTGCAAGCTAATCAAGATACTAGCACTTTGCCTAGTATTGTTTCTTCTCTTTTGCAGGACTATAATGACCTATTTCTTGAGGAGATGCCTAAGGGATTACCACCACCCTTGAGGGGAATTGAGCACCAAATTGATTTTGTACCGGGTTCACAAATTCCAAACCGACCGGCCTATAGAAGTAATCCGGAAGAAACCAAGGAATTACAAAGTCAAGTGGAAGAACTTCTTGAGAAGGGGTTGATCAAAGAGAGCCTAAGTCCTTGTGCCATAGCGGTAATCCTTGTTCCCAAAAAGTGATGCAAGTACCAAGCCCTCAAGACCTTTTACAAGGAGCCAAGCCAAGGAACTTCAACAACTTCAAGCTTTGTTCATGCACTTGAATGTTTGTGAAGGTGTTGTAGATTCGGCCAAGAGAGGGAATGCTTTGATTTGTGAAGAAAGGACTTGAAGAGTCTATATTCTACAAGGGGTAAGATGGACTTTCACTTTAAAAACCAACACTCAAGGGGCACCTCTTCTCTTTAGTTCATTAAGGGTAGTTTTGACATTTGGCATGTAATAGTATAAATAGACCATTTTACTTCTCTTTTCATTAGATTTTGATGATATTGAAACTTACTCATATTTTTTAGCTTTAGTCTTGTAGTTGATAGTGTAGAATCCGAAAATTGGGTCTTTGACATTTGAAGTTAGGGTTTCACTTGTCTTGGATAATTTGGCAAGAAAGGTGTGCTTGAGGAAGAGTGATTCCTTTGGGTCACCTAAGAGGAAGGTTTGAACTCTTGTTTGTGAAGTGTGTTTGAAGATTTGAAACATCTTCTAGTGCTAATCACTTAATAAGAGTAAGGGTCTTTCTATCTATCTTTAAATTTCAATTATTATTATTCTTCATCTCCATTCTATGTGTTGTTTTTCTCTTTGTTTGGTTGCTGAAATTTGTATCTTAGTAACCATTTTCGTGTGTTCATAGCCTTTTGGCTATCATTTGGTATCAGAGCCAGGTTAGGGTTGTTCCAACATCCCTAAATCTTGGTTTTAGTGTTCTTATATAGAAAATCTCATCAAAAAAAGAGTCAAAAATCAGAAATTACCAAAAAAATTGTGTGTTGTCTTGTGTGTTTGTTGTAGATCCGAAATTTCCAAGTTAGATCTACAAGTTTTTATTGTGTTTTGAAGGTTTCTAGTTCTAGATCCTTTATCTCTAGCACATAGGGAGTCTAGATCTACTTTTAGAGTGAAGTTTGGTTGATTTTGAGCTAGATCCACCATTGTTGTGGCTTGTTTGAAGTTTTTTTGGAGAAGGTGATGTTTTGGATTAGTATTGCTGACTTGATTTGTGGCTGATTTTTAGTGGGTTGGGTTTGTTTTGGCCTAAGGAACCTAGATCTTCAAAAAAAAAAAATCAGATTTGGAGTTCATTTTTTAGGTGGTCAAACTTGGTCAACGCTTGAATATTCATCTTGTTCATCCATGACCTTCATATCTTAGTGAAGAAGAATGTTCAAGAGTGTTGTTTGATCCAAAAAAGGGAAGAAAGAGAGTGCAAAAGTTGTTGGTCCAAAAGCATATTCAAAGAATATTCCATTCTTCCAAAAGGAGGAGGGGACAAGGGGACAAACAAGTACACTTGCAAGTACAAGGGGGGGAACCAATTCTTTTTCCATTTCAATTGAAGGCTTGAAAAAGCTCCAAATTGCTTCCTACCCCCTCCAAATCCGAAATTCCTTCTTCCCAAAGTGTTGTTTGGCCGAGACAAAGGTGTTGGGAAAATTGAAAAACTTCGAAAAGTGACAACCAACCACGTAGTGCCATGTCATCACTTGTGATCAACCAAAATTCACCTCTAAACTTAGATTTCCTAGTTTCTAATCTTTGATTCTAGTTTCTTTTAAGCTAATTCTATCACTAGTTAGCAAACTAGTAAGTACCTACTAGGTTGGTAATTAGTCTAGAGTTCGTTTATTTTGTGTCTTCGGTTTTTGTGTGCTTTTCTCGTTTTTAAGTCGTAGTATTTTGTTGGTTCAAGTGCGTGCATCACTTTATTTGAGTCATTTCAATCAAAGATCAATTCCCATCCAAAGCTTCTCACCTCTCAAGTAACTTGCCAAGTATTGCCGATTCTCCAACACTTGTGAAGCCAAGTGTGAGGTACAATTGACCATGGAAGCCGAGGGTTCTTCATCCCAATCCTTGGGAAATGATATAATAGGAGCCTTGAAGGCTCACTTTGAGGCCTTTGCCCGAAAAATAGAGGATAGTAATGATACTTTGAGGAGAGAATTGAAGAGTGATGTTGATGCCTTGAGAAGTAATGTGGATGCTATGAGGGCTAAAATTTCCACTTTTAGTGGAAGACTTGATTGTGGTGAAAGTAGGAGGAACTCACGACCTTCTACTCCTAATCCTTACCATGCATCCTCTAGCGTCCAAGCCAATAACTCTTCTATGACTATAACCCCCGAAACTCTTCACCAAATGCTTAACCCTCCACGAGTTCCACAAAACCAGCCACTAAATCAACCCCAAACATCTCCTAACCGGACCCTACAAAGACCATTACATCACCAAATGAACCAAGTCCAACAAGAGGGACTTGGAACTCAAACTCCACCACCAAATCCGAACCTACTACCCCCACAACATACCACTTACCAAATGCCAAATCCCATGGACCAAAGACCTTACCCTCCATCTTTCCCAATACCACAAGATGGAGAGTGTCTAGTTCCTAATTATGTGGTGAGGAAGGCTATGGTAAGTAAGGCACTTGAAGATCCGAGCCAAAGAGATAACTTGTTTCACACTAAATGCTTGATTAAGGGAGGGGTGTGTACTATGGTGATTGATAGTGGAAGTTGCACAAAAGTTGCTAGTTCTACAATGGTGGATTTCTCGAAACTTCCTACCACTCCTCATGCTAATCCTTACAAACTACAATGGCTCAATGAATGTGGTGAGTTAAAAGTGACACGACAATGCATGATCAAGTTCATGGTAGAAAACTACCGAGATGAAGTTTGTTGTGATGTCATTCCAATGCAAGCGTGCCATTTGCTACTTGGTAGACCATGGCAATATGACAAATCTACCAACCATGATGGGAGGTTGAACACCTACTCACTTGTGCATGATGGGAAGAAGTTCACATTACACCCATTATCACCCTCCCAAGTGAATGAGATGCATCAAAAGTTAAGAGAGTTGAAAGAAAAGGGAAGCAAAAGACAAGAAACCGAAAAGAGGCAAAAGGGGGAGGTTTTGGGTTCTACCTCTTCTAACGGAGAAGTTGCTGATTCTATGGCTCAAAAGGGTCAAGTACCCATGGTTATGTTGGCTAGTAGGAAGTATTTGTTCAAGGAACAAGACATGGACACCCCTATGCTCCTCCTAGCTCATGCCCTTAATACTAACTTCTCTTCTTCTTCTTCTTCTTCTTCTTTTTATCCTTTTTCTTCTTATCTTTCCCCTTCTATTTCACTTGTTTTGCAGGAGTTTGATGATGTTTTCCCACAAGAATTACCACAAGGATTGCCCCCAATTCGGGGAATTGAGCACCAAATTAATTTGGTGCGGGGTTCACAACTTCCAAACAAACTGGCTTATAGGATCAATCCCATGGACACTAAGGAGCTTGAGATACAAGTTGAGGAGCTTCTCAACAAGGGTTACATCAAAGAAAGTATGAGTCCGTGTGCTGTCCCGGTGCTTTTGGTACCAAAGAAAGACAGAACTTGGCGCATGTGTGTCGATTGTAGATCCATCAATAAAATCACTATAAGGAATCGTCATCCAATCCCTAGACTAGATGATATGTTAGATGAGCTCCATGGTGCTTGTTTGTTTTCTAAAGTGGATCTTAGGAGTGGCTACCACCAAATTCGCATGCAACCCGGTGATGAGTGGAAGACCGCATTCAAGACCAAATTTGGTCTATATGAGTGGCTGGTCTTTGGCCTTACCAATGCTCCTAGCACCTTTATGAGGCTAATGAATCATGTAATGAAGCCTTATATTGGAAATTTTATGGTGGTTTACTTTGATGATGTGTTGGTATATAGTAAATCTATTGATGATCATGTGATGCATTTGAGGTGTGTGTTTGATATGCTCCGAAAGGAGAAATTGTATGCCAACATGGAGAAGTGTTCTTTTAGTGTTGATAAAGTGATTTTCTTGGGTTTTGTCGTGAGCTCAAGGGGTGTGGAAATGGAAGAATCCAAGATAGACTCTATACGAAGTTGGCCAACCCCTAAAACTATTGGAGAAATCTGAAGTTTTCATGGGTTGGCGAGCTTTTATAGGAGGTTTGTCAAAGGTTTTAGCTCCATAGCAGCCCCCTTGACCAAGGTTATTAGAAAGGACCAACCCTTGAGAAAGCTAAGGCTTTTGAAGCCTTGAAAGCTAGGCTCATCTCGGCGCCTTTGTTGCAGTTGCCTGATTTTGATAAGATGTTTGAGGTTGAGTGTGACGCTAGTAAGGTTGGTATCGGGGCTGTTTTGATGCAAGAAGGCAAGCCCGTTGCTTATTTTAGTGAAAAGCTCAAAGGGACAACTCTTAATTACTCGACTTATGATTTGGAGTTGTACTCCCTTGTTAGAGATTTGGGCAATTGGCAACATTATTTGTGGCCTAAGGAGTTTGTGATACGAACGGATCATGAATCGTTGAAACACCTTAAGAGCCAAGACAAGTTGAATAGGCGTCATGCTAAGTGGATTGAGTTTATTGAGACTTTCTATTATGTAATTCATTACAAAAAGGGAAGTTAAAGTGATACAAGATCAAGTTCACAATACAAAGATTCCAACAACAACAACAAGAAGACCCAACAAACATAAGATTAACAAGTTGAACAACAATGCTAGTGAATCGAAAGAGCCCCACACGGCTTCACTAGACTTCAAGATCACAAACACAACAACAACAAGATAATAAAAAGATAGTTAACTTGACATATAATAATCAAGAGACTAAGAACCCTAACATCAAGAAAGGACCCTAAGACTAATGAATATGAACACCAAGTTCTTACTTAGACCAAGAGGAACTCAATGACCTCAAGATCCTTGTTTCTAGCCAAGATACAACACAAGTATACTCCACTTGTGAGTTGCTTTTCTGGAGCTTCCCAAATGGAGGAGAGAGAAGTCCTTAATATTACAAGAGTTTTGTCTTCAAAATTATTATGAGAGAACTACCCAAATAACCCTAATATGTTCTATTTATATTACAAGGCAAAATGAAGCAAAATGACCAGCTTGTCCTTGTCTAGGGTGCCGCCCTTGGAGTGTAAGTTTATTACATTTCAAGTTCCCTCTTCACATTTAAAAAGGTTTAGATCCTTAGGAGGCTCAATCACCAATTCACACACGGCCATTTGCATGAACAAGGCTTGGAGTTTTTGTAATTCCCGAGCTTGGCTTCGTGTGAAAGGTCGTGTGCTTGTGGAGCTTGTCCCACCCGTATCATCCTCTCCATCTTGAGAGGAATTTGACCTCAAATTCAGCATTTGGTCATCTTCAACCGCACCCACGAGAGAGAGATCACAAACGTTGAAAGTGTTGTGCACTTGATATTCCGGTGGAAGGTCAATTTTGTAGGCGTTGTCATTGGCTCTGTCAAGTACTTGGAAGGGACCATCACCCCTAGGCATCAATTTGGACTTTCTTTGAGATGGAAACCGATCCTTCCGAAGATGCACCCACACCCAATCTCCCGGTTCAAGAATGAATTTCCTTCTTTCCTTGTTGGCCCTCCTTGCCATGTCTTGGTTTTTCTTCTCAAGTTGAAGCCGCACCTTCTCATGTAACTTCTTCATAGCATCTGCCCGCTTGCTTCCATCTAAGCTAATCATGAGATCACTTGGCAAAGGCGTTAAATCCAAAGGGGTAAGGGGGTTGAGGCCGTATACACACTCAAAGGGAGTAATTCCCGTACTTGAGTGTATGACACGGTTATAGGCAAATTAAATCAATGGTAAGTGCTCTTCCCAAGAAGTCATTTTTCCCTTAACCATGGAACGTAGCATAGCACCCAAAGTTCTATTTACTACCTCCGTTTGGCCATCGGTTTGTGGGTGGCAGGACATAGAGAACAACAACTTGGTACCAAGCCTACCCCATATGGACTTCCAAAAGTGGCTTAGGAACTTAGAATCCCTATCACTCACAATGTTCCTCGGAACACCATGCAATTTAACAAAATTATCAACAAACAAAGAGGCCACGTTAGGTGCATCATCACATTTAGAGCAAGGAATAAAGTGCGCCATTTTAGAAAATCGGTCGACTACAACAAAAATACTATCCCGACCTCGTCGAGTCCTTGGCAGCCCCAACATAAAATCCATAGATATATCAAGCCAAGGACGTAGAGGAGTGGGCAGCGGGGTGTACAACCCGTGAAGTAGGAGCCGAGATTTAGCTCTCTTGCATTCTACACATTGGCCGCAAACCCTAGTCACATCCTTGCGCATTTTGGGCCAATAGAATTGCTCCTCCAATATTCCGAAGGTCTTTTCGACCCCAAAATGACCCATTAGACCGCCATCATGTGCTTCCCTCACAAACAATTCTCTCCAAGAGCTAGAGGGCACACACAATCATCTACCTTTAAATAAGTAACCATCAAACTTGGCATAGGGATTTGAACCCCAGCCGAATCCCACTTGTCCCTACCCAATTCTTCGCATTCCCTAAAGATAGGAGCAAAGTGAGGGTCCTTGGGATACAACTCTCTTAAACTCTCAAAACCCATCAATTTTGTTGACAAAGTGGACACAAGAGCATGTTTTCTAGATGATACAAGATCAAACCCACAACACAAGATTTCAGCAATAACAACAAGATGAACAACTATCACAAGAACAACAAGTTGAACAACAAGTGCTAGTGAATCGAAAGAGCCCCACACGGCTTCACTAGACTTCAAGATTTACAAACACAAGCTTAACAAGATAACAAAAAGATAGATAGCTTGACATACGAGATTACAAGAAATAGGAACCAAACCGTGTATCAAACGATAAGACCCCTAAGACCCGCAATAACAACACCAAACTCTTATGGTGACCGCTAAGGGAATCAACTCCGCCTTACAACCACCGTTTCTAAGCAAGGATCAATAATGGCTTTTCCAAGCCCTACACTACTTGGCCTTTCTAAGCCCTACACTACATTCTCAAAGAGAGAAGAAGAAGTCTTTCAAATATCCATAATGAACTAACTAGAAAATAAGACTAATGAAGCCTATTTATAACTATTACATCAAATGACCAAACTACCCTTAATGAAAAGAGGCTCCTATGGAGTGTAAAGAAAAGGCACAAAAAGACCAAAACACCCTTAATAAGGGGCGGTCATGGAGTGTAAGGACTCCTTCTTCACACTTCAACCCTTGCAATTCTTTGGAGCCTCGGGTAGTCATCAAGGCAATCCTCCAAGCAACCTTCCACACACGAATTTGCTTTATTATGTGTCCAAAATGACTTCATGAATTCCCCATGCATACTCTCGGGCCTTCAAGGTGTCTAAAATCAGATTCTCCACGTGTTGGCCACAAATGATGGCATCAAAAGTTATGATGGCCATTTGTCTTGTATCATCCTCCCCTTCTTGAAAAGGATTCGACCTCGAATCCAAACCTTGCAAAACCAAAGAAAGGACAAACAAATACAAACTCCTCATGGCATGAGGGTTAACGCATAATAAATCATCTCAACATGCCAAGGTTGCTTATACTTGCAATATAACCAAGGATCCTTTGAATTAAATATTAAAAACTTATTAAAATATGCACAAAAGATTTGGCTATTTAAATCACCAAGAGATAAGGAAACTACAAAGGTCCTAATGGCATCAAATAATCCACAAGGTAAAACTACCTTCATCTTAGGAGCCATAAGACACAATTGCTTCTTTATCTCTTCAAGAGACCACACCAAGGGTGGAGCCTCAATTGGTTCTAATGTCCACAAGATCCATATAGCATTATCATTCATACAAGTGGACAAACCAACAAATTTCCTACCTCTACATAAAACAAATCCAAAACTAGCATGGATGTCATCATAGGCAAAGAGGTAGTATAGGAAAGAATCAAGTGTAAAGGCATACAAAGGTGAAGACAAAGCATTTAAGCACATCCACATTCTTTCCTTCAAGCAAATAGAGATAACTTGGCATCCACAAGTTGAGATTCTTGTAATTTAAACACAATTGTGTCAAGCAAGGATGCACATTTAGAAACATTACCCCAAGGAAACAATGACACTTTTGCTCTCGGGTTTTCAAGAATGACACTTCGCTTGTCATGTAGACCAAGCAACAAGTTGGGTACGCCAACATCACCATTTCTATATTTGGCACCGGGGTCAAATAGAAAGAGTAGCCATAGACACGGGTCTAGACAATACTCCCTTTCCCCATAGGCTTCACCCAAACTACAAGATATACTCTCTACAATAACATACATATCATCAAAAGCAAATAGAGAGTGGAGAATGGTATCACTCAAGTCAAGTTCAACTAAGGTGTCCTCATGTGAGTACTCACTACCAGTTTCAACATCATCACCATGAGTACTCTCAACAATAAGGTCACACATAGTAGAAGAAGTAATTTCCAAATAATGGACACCTTCCCTTTCTATGGAAATACCCTCAAGTAGACACCTACCACCACTAAAGTCCAAGGAATTATTACTTAAGTCTTTACAAGCAAGCAATTCATCCTTATAGTCATCAAACATGGGTGGGGTGTCATACAAAGGATCACAACCACAATCAATTTTCAAGGAAAAATCATTTATTGGGTTTCTTAAGAATTTAAGCAAATCAAAATTATCATCACCCAATTGATCATTCCTTTCCAAGACCTCACATTCCCTTCCCTTAAGAGTACTCTCATCTCCCAAGAAGAGAGATTTCCATCTTTAGGAGGAATATTTTTACACCATAGTGGGTTGGCATATAGGCTATAACTTTCAAGACAAGCTATACCTTCAACATCATACTCACCACTAGGTTCTTTAGGAGTGAAATCATCATCTTCAAACAAGATATTGTACTTAAAGAGATAAGGATCTATCCATGAAGAGGATATAGAACATGCAAATCCATTCTCAAAAAGGTCATTATCAAGTATCAAAGATATTTCAAGCACATGATTATCCCTATGAGCAAAACCGAGAGTAGAACATTTACTAGAGGTCATACTAAAGGGATCACTCCTATTTATTTGATCAATATTTTCAATATAATCATTCACTTGAGATCCATTAAACACATCACACATATCCTCAAGTGGTGGACAAATTCCGCACATAAGTTGGTCGACACAATTCCCACCAGATGATGTACCATTATTCAACACATTGGCTTCAACACTAGGTGGACTGAAATTGACCTTACAAGAAGAGTCAATTCGATCATCAATAGGATCAACTAGTGTATCCACACTCCCAACAAGTACATCATCAACAAGAGGCAAAGAATCAATAGACTCACAAATAGGTAAGCTACTACTCACACTCAATGGGCTACTAGTCACACAATTATCATTCTCATGCACAAAAGTGTAAGAGTAAGCGATTTTACCTTGAAGTTCTTGAGTAAATTCTTCTTTGCCGTGGTGTGAAAGTTTCCCACATGCTTCGGCAGCAACTTCTCCTTGGCCTTGTGCTTCTCCGCTTGCCATATTGGTAACTACACAAATGTCCTTAGAAAGAAAAGGACAAACATAGTTAGTATGATTTGGTGGCAACCCCCTCACTTCACTCCACACAACCTCTCCTTTTTCCACTCTCGGATTACCACCTTTCACACCCTTACTCCTCTCAATCTTTTGTCTCTCATAATCATTCGGCTTGGAGTAAGTGATCACATCTCCTTGCAGTTTGGGAATAATTGAGGTAAAGAGATAATTTCCCCAATGGTCCACTATAACCTTAGGCCAATTTAGCACATTTGGAACTCTATGTTGTGCAAACCAATCGGCACCCAAGCATACATGACCTGGTGTCAAGGGAAAGATATTGCACCACACCTCCTCATAGTATTCAAATTGTGTGAAGACAATCCTCACTCTCTCGGTAACCTTATACCCGTCCAAGGAATATGGAACAAGTAAAGTTTCTCGAAACAACCCTAAATAGTCAACCATCGGTGGCATGATGTAGTTCTTATAGCGCCAATCATCTAGCACAAGGAGGCAGCCCGGTACCCCATCAATGCTTACCTTTCCGGAGTGAACACTTCTCCTAGGATCAACATTGTAGAGTTTAGGACAACCCAAGGGCACATGAGTACCCCTCGGTCTTGGAGATGTATTCTCTCTTCTTCTCATAGGACAACCTACACTATAGCTAGCATACCCATTCACACCGCTTCGACCTTGATAAAATGTACTACAAGGTGAAGAATATGAATCTTCATTCTCCACACATGCACTCTCACCATGGCTCTCATAAGCTTTGCGAAGGGAGGGGTTATACCTCACAACAATTCGAGGTTAGAAATGGGAAGTGTAAGACTCCTCATATGACCTCAACAGAAAACTGAAGAGTAACGGCAGCAAGTGATTGAGTTCAGTAGTTTGCCCCAACTTCATCATAAGAACTTGGCACTTCATTCACCTCATGTTCTCCCTCAAAACCATAACCCTCAAATCTGCCCATGTCTTGATCATGGCTATATTCATAGCCCCTATAATCTACAACATCATTGTAGCCATAAAATCCCTCACTACAATCATAGTCTCCCATATTGTAGTCACAATAATACGAGGCTACCAAGATATGTTCCCCTTATATCACCTTGTACCTACAAAATGAACAAACAATATTAGTAGTAAAAGCACCTCACCAACACTCGTATACACTCACCTTTGTGATCCTCACAATTGGAGCGGCGAATATTGAAAGTTGCTTATACTCCGGTAGTTAATAAGGTGTCAATCACTACTTAGCGACCGGAATAGATTATTGTTTGATCGACTCAAGACACAAAACAAAATCTACTTATGAACTTGAATCAAAGAAGTTCAACGAATCAAAATGAGAAAAGCACACAAAGAACGAAAAACACGAAGAAAACGGATTCAAAAAACCAACTCACAATCTAGTAGGTGATTACTAGTTGTTAATTAGTACTAGAATCAAGAAATGAAACTAAAGAAACAAGGAAATGAAATTTAGAATCTGAAATTTGAGCTTAAGCCATTTTGGTGAAGTGATGATGTGGCAGCATGCAATTGGTCTTGGGCCCACACGATTTATTTTTTTTGTTTGTTACAAATCTGAAATTTCAAGAGTCCCACAACTTGTAATGGATGACAATGGTTTCGGAGGGAAGGTAAAGTCTTGTACTCTTTTTCAACTTTTCAAACTCAAAAAGATAAGATTTGACTATACTAATCCCACAAAACAAGGTTCCGTGTTTTAAGGAAAAGTGGTTGTCAAGTCAAGGAAGAGATGTGTGTAAGTCTTCTCACCAACAACTTTATAACTTTTGTCTTACAACCTTTTGGATCTATTTTATTCTTTTGTGGTCTTAAGTTGTAAGAATAGATGAAGAACAAGATGAACACCACAACAACCTTCAAGAACACAACATCAACTTCTTCAAGAACATAACACAAAAACCACCAATGGTCATCAACAAGGTACAACCTACGGCCCACTTCAAGTCACCACAACAATGGTCAATATTATAAGCTCATCTTTAGATCTAGACACTTTTAGTGTTGGTGTGAAAGAAACCAACACTAGAAACACACTAAACAAGTAAAATAACACCTAGATCTAAACACTCAAACACTATTCTCGGCCAAGACAACAAGATGGACAGATTTCGGTTTTTTTTTTTTTGACAGATTTTGGTTTTTTTTTTTGACCGAGATAGCCCAAGATTGGTAGTGTAGGAACACAACCAGACTTGCTCTGATACCAAATGATACAAGATCAAACCCACAACACAAGATTTCAGCAACAACAACAAGATGAACAACTATCACAAGAACAACAAGTTGAACAACAAGTGCTAGTGAATCGAAAGAGCCCCACACGGCTTCACTAGACTTCAAGATTTACAAACACAAGCTTAACAAGATAACAAAAAGATAGATAGCTTGACATACGAGATTACAAGAAATAGGAACCAAATCGTGTATCAAACAATAAGACCTCTAAGACCCGCAATAACAACACCAAACTTTTATGGTGACTGCTAAGGGAATCAACTCCACCTTACAACCACCGTTTCTAAGCAAGGATCAATAATGGCTTTTCCAAGCCCTACACTACTTGGCCTTTCTAAGCCCTACACTACATTCTCAAAGAGAGAAGAAGAAGTCTTTCAAATATCCATAATGAACTAACTAGAAAATAAGACTAATGAAGCCTATTTATAACTATTACATCAAATGACCAAACTACCCTTAATGAAAAGAGGCTCCTATGGAGTGTAAAGAAAAGGCACAAAAAGACCAAAACACCCTTAATAAGGGGTGGTCATGGAGTGTAAGGACTCCTTCTTCACACTTCAACCCTTGCAATTCTTTGGAGCCTCGGGTAGTCATCAAGGCAAGCCTCCAAGCAACCTTCCACACACGAATTTGCTTTATTATGTGTCCAAAATGACTTCATGAATTCCCCATGCATACTCTCGGTCCTTCAAGGTGTCCAAAATCAGATTCTCCACGTGTTGGCCACAAATGATGGCATCAAAAGTTATGATGGCCATTTGTCTTGTATCATTAGACAAAGCATCGGCTACTACGTTGTCCTTACCCTTTTTGTATTGGATAACATAAGGGAAGGTCTCAAGAAACTCAATCCATTTGGCATGCCGTTTGTTAAGCTTGTCCTGGGCCCGAAGATGCTTTAAGGATTCATGGTCCGTTCGAATCACAAACTCCTTAGGCCATAAGTAGTGTTGCCAAGTGGCCAAGGCTCTAATCAAGGCATACAACTCTATATCATACGTGGAGTAGTTTAGAGTTGCTCCTTTGAGCTTTTCGCTAAAATAAGCAATGGGTTTCAAATCTTACATCAAAACAGCCCCTATGCCTACTTTATTCGCATCACACTCGACCTCGAAGGTCTTATCAAAGTTGGGCAATTGTAACAAAGGTGCGGAAATGAGCATAGCTTTCAAGGCTTCAAATGCCTTAGCAGGCTCGACACCCCACTTGAAGGGTTGTTCTTTCCGAATGACCTCGGTCAAGGGGGCGGCTATGGTGCTAAATCCTTTGACAAATCTTCTATAAAAACTAGCCAACCCGTGGAAGCTTCTTACTTCTCCAACGGTTTGTGGGATTGGCCAATTTTTGATAGCATTTATCTTGGATTCATCCACTTCGACCCCTCTTGAACTAACAACAAAACCCAAGAAAACAATTTCATTAACTCCAAAAGAGCACTTTTCCAGATTTGCATACAACTTTTCCTTTCTAAGGACATCAAGCACACATTGTAAATGCATTACAATGCTCTTCTAAAGACTTACTATACACCAAGACATCATCAAAGTAGACAACAACAAACTTTCCAATAAATGGCCTCATCACATGATTCATTAGCCTCATAAAAGTACTTGGAGCGTTTGTTAGGCCGAATGGCATAACACTACATTCATAGAGACCAAACTTGGTCTTGAAGGCGGTTTTCCATTCATCGCCGGGTTGCATTCTTATTTGGTGATAGCCACTCCTTAAATCAATCTTGGAAAACAAACATGAACCATTCAACTCATTTAGCATGTCATCTAACCGAGGAATAGGGTGGCGATATTTTACCGTAATTTTGTTGATGGCTCGGCAGTCCATACACATGCGCCACGTTCCGTCTTTTTTTGGCACTAATAGCACCGGAACAGCACACGGACTCATGCTCTCCTTGACATACCCTTTGTTGAGGAGCTCCTCAACTTGACGTTGCAATTCCTTGGTGTTCGTAGGATTGCTCCTATAAGCCGGCTTGTTTGGCAATTGTGATCCCGACACAAAGTCAATTTGTTGCTCAATTCCCCGAAGCGGGGGCAATCCTTGCGGAAGTTCCTTAGGAAATACATCCTCATAATCCTGCAACACACAAGAAATCAAAGGAGAAATGGAAGAATTAGTGGGGTTAGTATTAAAACAATGAGCCAAAAGTAACATAGGCGTGTCCTCATCATGATCCACGAAGAGTTCCTTCTTCCTAACCAATATCACCATCTTTTCCGTCCCCTTTGCCGTTGGGGCAGCCTTGGATGACCCCACTGCCCCACCCACTGAACTCCCTCCCTTCTCTCCCTTTTTGGATTCCTTTCCCTTTTCCTTCAATTCTCTCATCCTTTGATGCCACTCATTTACATAGGAAGGCGAAAGAGGATGAAGTGTAACCTTTCGGCCATCCTTCTCAAGTGAAAATTGATTGGACCTCCCATCTTGTTTGGTAGACCTATCATATTGCCAAGGCCTACCTAGCAACAAGTGACATGCTTGCATTGGTATCACGTCACAAAGCACTTCATCGTGGTAGTTTCCCACCTTAAACCGTATCACACATTGCCTTGCGACTCTTAATTCACCACAATCATTCAACCATTGTAACTTGTAAGGACTAGTGTGCGGGGTAGTTGGTAACTTCAAGAAATTTACCATAGCATTACTTAAAACATTCGTACAACTACCACTATCGATCACCAAGGTACACACACTCCCCTTTACAAGACATTTAGTATGGAATAGATTTTCCCTTTGGCTTGGGTCATCTATTGCCTTACTAATCATAACGCGCCTAACCACAAAATTTGGGACCACACACTCCCCTTCTTGCGGATAAACATCTTCACCATCATCACCATCATCATCATGTGGTCCATCATCGGTTTCCTCTCCATCTTGAGGCTTGGCCTCATCTTCTCCCCTTTCAGGGCACACCTCCTCACCAAGGTAATACACTCTCCCTTCCCGTAGGATCATATTGCGTTGGGTTGGACATTCATTGGCCTTATGCCCCCAACCTTGGCACTTGAAACATTGGAATCCCTTTGGGTTAGGATACTTGTGAGCCTCCGGTTTTGGAGGAATTTTGTGGACTGTTTTGGGCTCGGGCAGCCTTGTAGTGGCGGGTTGGTCCTTGTTTTGGGGCCAACCCGAGGGGGCTTGTCCCCTTGCCTTGAAAGATGATCTCTCTTTAAGTTCCCTTTCAATCTCAAGAGCCGCTTGGAAAATACCATCAACGGTTTCAAACTTGTGAAGTGTTAAATGAGTGGAGATCTCTTTGTTCAACCCACACTTGAACCGGATGATGTCGTGACTGATTTGCTCCCCACGATGATCAAGTTTCAACATGAAAGTAAAAGTCTTGTAGTCTTTCAACCTTTCAAACTCAAAAAGGTAAGATTTGACTAGGCTAATCCCACAAAACAAGGTTCCGTGTTTTAAGAAAAAGTGGTTGTCAAGTCTTGGAAGAGATGTGTGCAAGTCTTCCTTCACCAACAACTTTATGACTTTTGTCTTACAACATGAACTCAACTTTCAACAAGATGAACAAGTTTATAAGATGAACATCTCAACAATCTCAACACCTTCATGAACACAACATCAACTTCTTCAAGCACATCATTCAAAACCACCAATTGTCATCAACAACATACAATCTACGGTCCACCTTTCAAGTTACCACAACAATGGTCAATATTTTAGGCTCAACTTTTAGATCTAGACACTTTAGTGTTGGTGAGAAAGAAACCAACACTAGAAACACACTAAACAAGTAAAACAACACCTAGATCTATACACACAACAATATTTTCGGCCAAAGGCAACAATGGACAGATTTTGCTCGTTCTCTTTTTTTTTTTTTTTTTGGCCGAGAGCAAGCCCAAGATGGGTAGTGTTGGAACACCACCGGTCTTGCTTTGATACCAAATGATACAAGATTAAGTCCACAACACACAAATATGCACAACCAGCCACAAAAATCAGCCAACCAACACAAGAATAACAAGTTGAACAACAAGTGCTAGTGAATAGCAAGAGCCCCACACGGCTTCACTAGACTTCAAGATCACAAACACAACAACAACAAGATAATGAAAGATAGTTAACTTGACATATAATATTCAAGAGACTAAGAACCCTAACATCAAGAAAGTACCCTAAGCTAATGAATATAAACACCAAGTTCTTACTTAGACCAAGAGGAACTCAATGACCTCAAGATCCTTGTTTCTAGCCAAGATACAACACAAGTGTAACTCCACTTGTGAGTTTCGGTTTTGGGGCTTCTCCAATGGTGAGAGAGAAGTCCTTAGTGTTACAAGAGTTTTGTCTTCAAAAATATAATGAGTGAACTAGGGCTAATAACACTAATATGGTCTATTTATATTACATCCAAAATGAACGATAAAATTACAAGTTTAGCCCTTGGGGGCAGCCGGCCTTGGAGTGTCCCATGTGGTCCTTGTGACTTACACTTTCAAGGTCCCTCTTCACACTTTAAAACATTTAGATCCTTAGGTGGTTCAATGACCAACTCACACAAGGCCATTTGCATAAACAAGGCTTGGAGTTTTTGTAATTCCTGAGCTTGGCTTCATGTGAATGGTCGGGTACTCGCTGGACAGGTTGTCCCACCCGTATCAGATCACAAACTCCTTAGGCCATAAGTAGTGTTGCCAAGTGGCCAAGGCTCTAATCAAGGCATACAACTCTAAATCATACGTGGAGTAGTTTAGAGTTGCTCCTTTGAGCTTTTCGCTAAATTAAGCAATGGGTTTCAAATCTTGCATCAAAACAGCCCCTATGCCTACTTTACTCGCATCGCACTCGACTTCGAAGGTCTTATCAAAGTTGGGCAATTGTAAAAAGGGTACCGAGATGAGCATAGCTTTCAAGGCTTCAAAGGCCTTAGCTTGCTCGTCACCCCACTTGAAGGGTTGTTCTTTCTGAATGACCTCGGTCAAGGGGGCGGCTATGGGGCTAAATCCTTTGACAAACCTTCTATAAAAACTAGCCAACCCGTGGAAGCTTCTTACTTCTCCAACGGTTTGTGGGGTTGGCCAATTTTTGATAGCATTTATCTTGGATTCATCCACTTCGACCGCTCTTGAACTAACAACAAAACCCAAGAAAACAACTTCATTAACACCAAAGGAGCATTTTTCCAGATTTGCATACAATTTTTCCTTTCTAAGGACATCAAGCACACATTGTAAATGCATCACATGCTCTTCTAAAGACTTGCTATACACAAAGACATTATCAAAGTAGACAACAACAAACTTTCCAATAAATGGCCTCATCACATGATTCATTAGCCTCATAAAAGTACTTGGAGCGTTTGTTAGGCCGAAGGGCATAACTATCCATTCATAGAGACCAAACTTGGTCTTGAAGGCGGTTTTAGATTCATCATCGGGTTGGATTCTTATTTGGTGATAGCCACTTCTTAAATCAATGTTGGAAAATAAACATGAACCATTCAATTCATCTAGCATGTCATCTAACCGAGGAATAGGGTGGTGATATTTTGCCGTAATTTTGTTGATGGCTCGGCAGTCCACACACATGTGCCACGTTCCATCCTTTTTGGGCACTAATAGCACCGGAACCTCGCACGGACTCATGCTCTCCTTGACATACCCTTTGTTGAGGAGTTCCTCAACTTGACGTTGCAATTCCTTGGTATCCGTAGGGTTGCTCCTATAAGCCGGATTGTTTGGCAATTGTGATCCCGGCACAAAGTCAATTTGGTGCTCAATTCCCCGAAGTGGGGGCAATCCTTGCGAAAGTTCTTTAGGAAATACATCTTCATAATCCTACAACACACAAGAAATCAAAGGGGAAATGGAAGAATTAGTGGGGTTAGTATTAAAACAATGAGCCAAAAGTAACATAGGTGTGTCCTCATCATGATCCACGAAGAGTTCCTTCTTCCTAATAATACAAGACAAATGGCCATCATAACTTTTGATGCCATCATTCGTGGACAACACGTGGAGGATCTGATTTTGGATGCCTTGAAGGCCCGAAAGTATGCATGGGGAAGTCATGAAGTCATTTTGGACACATAATAAAGCAAATCCGTGTGTGGAAGGTTGCTTGGAGGCTTGCCTTGATGACTACCCGAGGCTCCAAAGAATTGCAAGGGTTGAAGTGTGAAGAAGGAGTCCTTACACTCCATGACCGCCCTTATTAAGGGTGTTTTGGTCTTTTTGTTCCTTTTCTTTACACTCCATAGGAACCTCTTTTCATTAAGGGTAGTTTGGTCATTTGATGTAATAGTTATAAATAGGCTTCATTAGTCTTATTTTCTAGTTAGTTCATGATGGATATTTGAAAGACTTCTTCTTCTCTCTTTGAGAATGTAGTGTAGGGCTTGGAAAGGCCAAGTAATGTAGGGCTTGGAAAAGCCATTATTGATCCTTGCTTAGAAACGGTGGTTGTAAGGCGGAGTTGATTCCCTTAGCGGTCACCATAAGAGTTTGGTGTTGTTATTACGGGTCTTAGGGGTCTTATCATTTAATACACGATTTGGTTCCTTCTTCTTGTAATCTCGTATGTCAAGCTATCTATCCTTTTTTTTTTGTAATCTTGTTAAGCTTGTGTTTGTAAATCTTGAAGTCTAGTGAAGCCGTGTGGGGCTCTTTCGATTCACTAGCACTTGTTGTTCAACTTGTTGTTCTTGTGATAGTTGTTCATCTTGTTGTTGTTGCTGAAATCTTGTGTTGCGAGTTTGATCTTGTATCACCTAACCAACATCACCATGTTTTCCATCCTTTTTGCCGTTGAGGCATCCTTGGATGCCCCCACTGCCCCACCTACGGAATTCCCTCCCTTTTCTCCCTTTTCGGATTCCTTTCCCTTTTCCTTCAATTCTCTCATCCTTTGATGCCACTCATTTACTTGGGAAGGCGAAAGAGGATGAAGTGTAACCTTTCGGCCATCCTTCTCAAGTGTATATCGATTGGATATCCCATTGTGTTTGGTAGACCTATCATATTGCCAAGGTCTACCTAGCAACAAGTGGCATGCTTGCATTGGTATCACGTCACAAAGCACTTCATCGTGGTAGTTTCCCACCTTAAACCGTATCACACATTGCCTTGCGACCCTTAATTCACCACAATCATTCAACCATTGTAACTTGTAAGGACTAGTGTGCAGGGTGGTTGGTAACTTCAAGAAATTTACCATAGCATTACTTACAACATTTGTACAACTACCACTATCGATCACCAAGGTACACACACTCCCCTTTACAAGACATTTAGTATGGAATAGATTTTCCCTTTGGCTTGGGTCATCTATTGCCTTACTAATCATAACGCGCCTAACCACAAAGTTTGGAACCACACACTCCCCTTCTTGCGGATAAACATCTTCACCATCCTCACCATCATCATCATGTGTTCCATCATCGATTTCCTCTCCATCTTGAGGCTCGGCCTCATCCTCTCCTTTTTCAGGGTCCACCTCCTCACCAAGGTAATACAATCTCCCTTCCCATAGGATCACATTGCGTCGATTTGGACATTCATTGGCCTTATGCCCCCAACCTTGGCACTTGAAACATTGGAATCCCTTTGGGTTAGGATACTTGTGAGCCTCCGGTTTTGGAGGAATTTTGTGGACTGTTTTGGGCTCGGGCAGCCTTGTAGTGGCGGGTTGGTCCTTGTTTTTGGGCCAGCCCGAAGGGGCTTGTCCCCTTTCCTTGAAAGACTATCTCTCTTTAAGTTCCCTTTCAAATCTCAAGAGCCGCTTGGAAAATACCATCAACGGTATCAAACTTGTGAAGTGTTAAATGAGTGGAGATCTCTTTGTTCAACCCACACTTGAACCGGATGATGTCGTGACTGATTTGTTCCCCACGATGATCAAGTTTCAACATGAGTTGTTGAAACTCATCAAAATATGTCATCACACTCTTGTTACCTTGACGCAAGCCGTACAATCTAGCAAGCAACTCATGGCGATATCTCTCGGGAAGGTATCGTTGCCTCATCAAATACCTCAACCGATACCAAGGTGGTGGCTGCCCATCAATTAATTCATTACCAAACCGCTTGACATACTCCCACCAAGTGTTAGCATAACCCTCGAAATGAGTTATAGCATAGCAACCCTTCTTTTCTTTTGAGATATCATTAACTTGGAAAACTTTATCACAAGCTGATTCCCAAGATAAGGAGGCCTCGGGGTCACTTTCACCTTTAAAGATGGGTAGGTTCAACTTGATGGTGTTGATGCCTACATTTCTCTCTTGGTGTCGGTTTCCCCTTTCTCCATACCCTCGGTATCTCCTTGGATCTCCATGACCCCCTCTTATCTTCTCCTCCCTCAAGTAAGCATCATCAAAGGCTCCATATCTTTCATACTCCTCTCTACCATATCCCTCAAAGGGGGCTGGCCGATTTTGGGCATTTTGGACTTGATTTGGAGGAATTGGATTTTGTGGTCTTTGATTTAATGGAGGTTGGAATGGAGGGTTCGGATTTTGTGGAGGTACTTGATGTCCAAATCCCTCTTGTGGAGCTTGAGGGGCATCTAGCATTTGGTGCAATGTTTCAGGGGTGATGGTTGCGGAGGAAGTTTTATCATGCCCATTGGTAGAAACATGTAGAGTAGAAGGACGAGAGTTCCTTTGACTCTCCACTTGTTCTAATCTCCCACTAATAGTCGACACTTCTCCCCTTATTGCTGCCAAGTCCCCCCTCACGGCCCCAAATTCCATATTCAACCTTTCAAGTATCCGGGTAACGGCCTCAAGAGTGACCCTCATAGAGTCAAGTGCATTAGTATCCACATTATGGGACGTGGTCCCTTCCATTGTCAAGGTCTTATACTCTTTGGATCACCTCACGCTTGAGTTCCACAAGTGTTGTAGATTGGCTAGTAACCGTGAATCCTTTAAGGTATGAGTAAGCTCTTATTCGGAGTGGATTCTTGTTTGAAGACTCAAAGAATTCTTGTCGGACTAGAACCAAAAACAGCAACGTATTCAAAATATAAAAGGCACTCAAGTAATCGTTGACACAAACAAACGGATTCAAAGGACTAATTGACAACCTAGTAGGAATGTACTAGTTTGTTAATTTGTTCTAGAACCAAGAAAGGAAACCAAGAATCAACAATTAGCAACTAGAAGAATATCCAAAGTTGAGCTTATAGTGATGTGGCAGCATGTAAGTGGTCGGTCTTGGTCCCACACGTGTTTTTTTTTTTTTTGGTCTCAAATCTGAAATTTTCAATACTCACACAACTTGTTATGGATGACAATGTGTTTTGGAGGGAAAGTAAAAAGTCTTGTATTTTTTCAACCTTTCAAACTCAAAAAGGGGAGGTTTGACTATGCTATTCCCACAAAACATGGTCCCTTGAATTAAGGAAGAGTGGTTGTCAAGACTAGGAAGTGATGGGTGCAAGTCTTTTCACCAACAACTTTATGACTTTTGTCTTACAACATGAACTCAACTTTCAACAAGATGAACAAGTTTATAAGATGAACACCTCAACAATCCCAACACCCTTCAAGAACACAACATCAACTTCTTCAAGCACATAACACAAAACCACCAATTGTCATCAACAACATACAACCTACGGTCCACCTTTCAAATCACCACAACAATGGTCAATATTTTAAGCTCAACTTTTAGATCTAGACGCTTTAGTGTTGGTGAGAAAGAAACCAACACTAGAAACACACTAAACAAGTAAAATAACACCTAGATCTATACACACAACAACATTCTCGGCCAAGACAACAATGGACAGATTTTCTCTTTTCTTTTTGTTTTTTGACCGAGAGCAAGCCCAAGATGGGTAGTGTTGGAACACAACCAGTCTTGCTCTGATACCAAATGATACAAGATTAAGTTCACAATACGAAGATTCCAACAACAACAAGAAGAAGACCCAACAAACACAAGATTAACAAGTTGGACAACAATGCCAGTGAATCGAAAGAGCACCACACGGCTTCACTAGACTTCAAGATCACAAACACAACAACAACAAGATAATAAAAAGATAGTTAACTTGACATATAATATTCAAGAGACTAAGAACCCTAACATCAAGAAAGGACCCTAAGACTAATGAATATGAACACCAAGTTCTTACTTAGACCAAGAGGAACTCAATGACCTCAAGATCCTTGTTTCTAGCCAAGATACAACACAAGTGTACTCCACTTGTGAGTTGCTGTTCTGGAACTTCCTGATACGGGTGGGACAAGTTCCACAAGTACACGACCTTTCACACGAAGCCAAGCTTGGGAATTACAAAAACTCCAAGCCTTTTTCATGCAAATGGCCGTGTGTGAGTTGGTGATTGAGCCTCCAAAGGATCTAAATGTTTTTAAGTGTGAAGAAACCAACACTTGTTGTTGCTGAAATCTTCATATTGTGGACTTGATCTTGTATCACTTCCCAAATGGAGGAGAGAGAAGTCCTTATTATTACAAGAGTTTTTGTCTTCAAAATTATAATGAGAGAACTACCCAAATAACCCTAATATCTTCTATTTATATTACAAGGCAAAATGACTAGCTTGTCCTTGTCTAGGGTGCCTCCCTTGGAGTGTAAGTTTATTACACTTCAAGGTGCCTCTTCACATTTAAAAATGCTTAGATCCTTAGGAGGCTCAATCACCAATTCACACACGGCCATTTGCATGAACAAGGCTTGGAGTTTTTGTAATTCCCGAGCTTGTCTTCGTGTGAAAGGTCGTGTGCTTGTGGAGCTTGGCCCACCCGTATCATCAAGAGAGATCGTCTTTCAACACAAGGGACAAGCCCCCTCTGGCTGGCCCAAAAACAAGGACTAACCCGCCACTACAAGGCTGCCCGAGCCCACAACAGTCCACAAAATTCCTCCAAAATCAGAGGCTCACAAGTACCCTAACCCAAAGTGATTC
Organism: Capsicum rhomboideum; assembly: GCA_031232105.1. Taxonomy (NCBI): domain Eukaryota; kingdom Viridiplantae; phylum Streptophyta; class Magnoliopsida; order Solanales; family Solanaceae; genus Capsicum; species Capsicum rhomboideum. The sequence goes on along the minus strand of CP124709.1, from coordinate 79,145,600 downwards.
CAATGTTTCAAGTGACAAGGTTGGGGGCATAAGGACAATGAATGTCCAAACCGACTCAATGTGATCCTACAGAAAGGGAGATTGTATTACCTTGGTGAGGAGGTGGACCCTAAAAAGGGAGAGGATGAGGCCGAGCCTCAAGATGGAGAGGAAACCGATCATGGACCACATGATGATGATGATGATGATGGTGATGATGGTGATGATGTTTATCCGCAAGAAGGGGAGTGTGTGGTTCCAAACTTTGTGGTTAGGCGCGTTATGATTAGTAAGGCAATCGATGACCCAAGCCAAAGGAAAAATCTATTCCATACTAAATGTCTTGTAAAGGGGAGTGTGTGCACCTTAATGATCGATAGTGGTAGTTGTACAAATATTGTAAGTAATGCTATGGTAAATTTCTTGAAGTTACCAACTACCCTGCACACTAGTCCTTACAAGTTACAATGGTTGAATGATTGTGGTACATTAAGGGCCGCAAGGCAATATGTGATACGGTTTAAGGTGGGAAACTACCACGATGAAGTGCTTTGTGACGTGATACCAATGCAAGCATGTCACTTGTTGCTAGGTAGACCTTGGCAATATGATAGGTCTACCAAACACGATGGGAGGTCTAATCTATATACACTTGAGAAGGATAGACGAAAGGTTACACTTCATCCTCTTTCGCCTTCCCAAGTAAACGAGTGGCATCAAAGGATGGGAGAATTGAAGGAAAAGGGAAAGGAACCCGAAAAGAGAGATAAAGGAGGGAATTTCGTAGGTGGGGAAGTGGGGGCATCCAAGGCTACCTCAACAGTAAAAGGGACGAAAAACATGGTGATGTTGGTTAGGAAGAAGGAACTCTTCGTGGATCATGATGAGGACACGCCTATATTACTTTTGGCTCATTGTTTTAATACTAACCCCACTAATTCTTCCATTTCCCCTTTGATTTCTTGTGTGTTGCAGGATTATGAAGATGTATTTCCTAAAGAACTTCCGCAATGATTGCCCCCACTTCGGGGAATTGAGCACCAAATTGACTTTGTGCCGGGATCACAATTGCCAAACAAGCCAGCTTATAGGAGCAACCCTACGGACACCAAGAAATTGCAACGTCAAGTTGAGGAGCTCCTCAACAAAGGGTATGTCAAGGAGAGCATGAGTCCGTGCGCAGTTCCGGTGCTATTAGTGCCCAAAAAGGACGGAACGTGGCGCATGTGTGTGGACTACCGAGCCATCAACAAAATTACGGTAAAATATCGCCACCCTATTCCTCGGTTAGATGACATGCTAGATGAATTGAATGGTTCATGTTTGTTTTCCAAGATTGATTTAAGGAGTGGCTATCACCAAATAAGAATGCAACCCGGTGATGAATGGAAAACCGACTTCAAGACCAAGTTTGGTCTCTATGAATGGATGGTTATGCCCTTCGGCCTAACAAACGCTCCAAGTACTTTTATGAGGCTAATGAATCATGTGATGAGGCCATTTATTGGAAAGTTTGTTGTTGTCTACTTTGATGATGTCTTGGTGTATAGCAAGTATTTAGAAGAGCATGTGATGTATTTATAATGTGTGCTTGATGTCCCGAGAAAGGAAAAATTATATGCAAATCTGGAAAAGTGCTCCTTTGGTGTTAATGAAGTTGTTTTCTTGGGTTTTGTTGTTAGTTCAAGAGGGGTCGAAGTGGATGAATCCAAGATAAATGCTATTAAAAATTGGCCAACCCCACAAACCGTTGGAGAAGTAAGAAGCTTTCACGGGTTGGCTAGTTTTTATAGAAGGTTTGTCAAAGGATTTAGCACCATAGCCGCCCCCTTGATCGAGGTCATTCGAAAAGAACAACCCTTCAAGTGGGGTGACGAGCAAGCTAAGGCCTTTGAAGCCTTGAAATCTATGCTCATCTCCGCACCCTTTTTACAATTGCCCAACTTTGATAAGACCTTTGAAGTCAAGTGCGATGCGAGTAAAGTAGGCATAGGGGCTGTTTTGATGCAAGATTTGAAACCCATTGCTTACTTTAGCGAAAAGCTCAAAGGAGCAACTCTAAACTACTCCACGTATGATTTAGAGTTGTATGCCTTGATTAGAACCTTGGCCACTTGGCAACACTACTTATGGCCTAAGGAGTTTGTCATCCGAACGGACCATGAATCCTTAAAGCATCTTCGGGCCCAAGACAAGCTTAACAAATGGCATGCCAAATGGATTGAGTTTCTTGAGACCTTCCCTTATGTTATCCAATACAAAAAAGGTAAGGACAGCATAGTAGCCGATGCTTTGTCTAGAAAACATGCTCTTGTGTCCACTTTGTCAACAAAATTGATGGGTTTTGAGAGTTTAAGAGAGTTGTATCCCAAGGACCCTCACTTTGCTCCTATCTTTAGGGAATGCGAAGACTTGGGTAGGGACAAGTGGGATTCGGCTAGGGGTTCAAATCCCTATGCCAAGTTTGATGGATACTTATTTAAAGGTAGACGATTGTGTGTTCCCTCTAGCTCTTGGAGAGAATTGTTTGTGAGGAAAGCACACGATGGTGGTCTAATGGGTCATTTTGGGGTCGCAAAGACCTTCGGAATATTGGAGGAGCAATTCTATTGGCCCAAAATGCGCAAGGATGTGACTAGGGTTTGCGGCCAATGTATAGAATGCAAGAGAGCCAAATCTCGGCTCCTACCTCACGGGTTGTACACCCCGCTGAACACTCCACTACGTCCTTGGCTTGATATATCTATGGATTTTGTGTTGGGGCTGCCAAGGACTCGACGAGGTCGGGATAGTATTTTTGTTGTAGTCGACCGGTTTTCTAAAATGATGCACTTTATTCCTTGCTCTAAATGTGATGACGCACCTAACGTGGCCTCTTTGTTTGTTGATAATGTTGTTAAATTGCATGGTGTTCCGAGGACCATTGTGAGTGATAGGGATTCTAAGTTCCTAAGCTACTTTTGGAAGTCCATGTGGGGTAGGCTTGGTACCAAGTTGTTGTTCTCTACGTCCTGCCACCCACAAACCGATGGCCAAACGGAGGTAGTAAATAGAACTTTGGGTGCTATGCTACGTTCCATGGTTAAGGAAAAAATGACTTCTTGGGAAAAACACTTACCATTGATTGAATTTGCCTATAACCGTGTCATACACTCAAGTACGGGAATTACTCCCTTTGAGTATGTATACGGCCTCAACCCCCTTACCCCTTTGGATTTAACGCCTTTGCCAAGTGATCTCATGATTAGCTTAGATGGAAGCAAGCGGGCAGATGCTATGAAGAAGTTACATGAGAAGGTGGGACTTCAACTTGAGAAGAAAAACCAAGACATGGCAAGTAGGGCCAACAAGGGAAGAAAGAAATTCATTCTTGAACCGAGAGATTAGGTGTGGGTGCATCTTCGGAAGGATCGGTTTCCATCTCAAAGAAAGTCCAAATTGATGCCTAGGGGTGATGGTCCCTTCCAAGTACTTGACAGAGGCAATGACAACGCCTACAAAATTGACCTTCCACCGGAATATCAAGTGCACAACACTTTCAACGTTTGTGATCTCTCTCTCGTGGGTGCGGTTGAAGATGACTAAATGCTGAATTTGAGGTCAAATTCCTCTCAAGATGGAGAGGATGATACGGGTGGGACAAGCTCCACAAGCACACGACCTTTCACGCGAAGCCAAGCTCGGGAATTACAAAAACTCCAAGCCTTGTTCATGCAAATGGCCGTGTGTGAATTGGTGATTGAGCCTCCTAAGGATCTAAATGTTTTTAAGTGTGAAGAAGGACCTTGAAGTGTAATAAACTTACACTCCAAGGGCGGCACCCTAGACAAGGACAAGCTGGTCATTTTGCTTCATTTTGCCTTATAATATAAATAGAAGATATTAGGGTTATTTGGGTAGTTCTCTCATTATAATTTTGAAGACAAAAACTCTTGTAATATTAAGGACTTCTCTCTCCTCCATTTGGGAAGTGATACATGATCAAGTCCACAATATGAAGATTTCAGCAACAATAAGTGTTGGTTTCTTCACACTTAAAAATATTTAGATCCTTTGGAGGCTCAATCACCAACTCACACACGGCCATTTGCATGAAAAAGGCTTGGAGTTTTTGTAATTCCCAAGCTTGGCTTCGTGTGAAAGGTCGGGTACTTGTGGAACTTGTCCCACCCGTATCATCCTCTCCATCTTGAGAGGAATTTGACCTCAAATTCAGCATTTAGTCATCTTCAACCGCACCCACGAGAGAGAGATCACAAACGTTGAAAGTGTTGTGCACTTGATATTCCGGTGGAAGGTCAATCTTGTAGGCGTTTTCATTGACTCTCTCAAGTACTTGGAAGGGACCATCACCCCTAGGCATCAATTTGGACTTTCTTTGAGATGAAAACCGATCCTTTCGAAGATGCACCCACACCCAATCTCTCGGTTCAAGAATGAATTTCTTTCTTCACTTGTTGGCCCTACTTGCCATGTCTTGATACGGGTGGGACAAGCTCCACAAGTACACGACCTTTCACACGAAGCCAAGCTCGGGAATTACAAAAACTCCAAGCCTTGTTCATGCAAATGGCCATGTGTGAGTTGGTGATTGAGCCTCCAAAGGATCTAAAGTTTTTAAGTGTGAAGAGGGACCTTGAAGTGTAATAAACTTACACTCCAAGGGGCGGCAGCCTAGACAAGGGTAAGCTAGTCATTTTGCTTCATTTTGCCTTGTAATATAAATAGAACATATTAGGGTTATTTGGGTAGTTCTTCCATTATTATTTTGAATCACAAGACTTGTCATATTTTGGGTTCTCTCTCTCTAAAACAGCCCCCAAGAAGAGAGACACTTGTGTTGTATCTTGGTTAGAAACAAGGATCTTGAGGTCATTGAGTTCCTCTTGGTCTAAGTAAGAACTTGGTGTTCATCATATTCATTAGTCTTAGGGTCCTTTCTTGATGTTAGGGTTCTTAGTCTCTTGAATATTATATGTCAAGTTAACTATCTTTATTATCTTGTTGTTGTTGTGTTTGTGATCTTGAAATCTAGTGAAGCCGTGTGGGGCTCTTTCAATTCACTAGCATTGTTGTTCAACTTGTTATTCTTGTGTTTGTTGGTTCTTGTTGTTGTTGTTGTTAGAATCTTCGTCTTGTGAACTTGATCTTGTATCATTTGGTATCAGAGCAAGACCGGTTGTGTTCCAACACTACCCATCTTGGGCTTGCTCTCGGCCAAAAAAAAAAACAAAAAAAAAGAGAAAATCTGTCCATTGTTGTCTTGGCCGATAATGTTGTTGTGTGTATAGATCTAGGTGTTATTTTACTTGTTTAGTGTGTTTCTAGTGTTGGTTTCTTTCTCACCAACACTAAAGTGTCAAGATCTAAAAGATTGAGCTTAAAATATTGACCATTGTTGTGGTGATTTAAAAGGTGGACCGTAGGTTGTATGTTGTTGATGACAATTGGTGGTTTTGTGTTATGTGCTTGAAGAAGTTGATGTTGTGTTCTTGAAGGGTGTTGGGATTGTTGAGGTGTTCATCTTATAAACTTGTTCATCTTGTTGAAAGTTGAGTTCATGTTGTAAGACAAAAGTCATAAAGTTGTTGGTGAAAAGACTTGCACCCATCACTTCCTAGTCTTGACAACCACTCTTCCTTAATTCAAGGGACCATGTTTTGTGGGAATAGCATAGTCAAACCTCCCCTTTTTGAGTTTGAAAAAATACAAGACTTTTTACTTTCCCTCCAAAACACATTGTCATCTATAACAAGTTGTGTGAGTATTGAAAATTTCAGATTTGAGACAAAAAAAAAAAACGTGTGGGACCAAGACCGACCACTTACATGCTGCCACATCACTATAAGCTCAACTTTGGATATTCTTCTAGTTGCTAATTGTTGATTCTTGGTTTCCTTACTTGATTCTAGAACTAATTAACAAACTAGTACATTCCTACTAGGTTGTCAATTAGTCCTTTGAATCCGTTTGTTCGTGTCAACGATTACTTGAGTGCCTTTTTTATGTTTTGAATACGTTGTTGTTTTTGGTTCTAGTCCGACAAGAATTCTTTGATTCTTCAAACAAGAATCCACTCCGGATAAGAGCTTACTCATACCTTAAAGGATTCACGGTTACTAGCCAATTTACAACACTTGTGGAACTCAAGCGTGTGGTGATCTAAAGAGTATACTACCTTGACAATGGACGGGACCACGTCCCATAACGTGGATACTAATTCACTTGACTCTATGAGGGTCACTCTTGAGGCCGTTACCCGGACACTTGAAAGGTTGAATACGGAATTTGGGGCCGTGAGGGGGGACTTGGCAGCAATAAAGGGAGAAGTGTCGACTATTAGTGGGAGACTAGAACAAGTGGAGAGTCAAAGGAACTCTCGTCCTTCTACTCCTCTACATGTTTCTACCAATGGGCATGATAGAACTTCCTCCGCAAGCATCACACCCGAAACAGTCCACCAAATGCTAAATGCACCTCAAGCTCCACTAAATGCCGCAAGCCAAACCACTTTTTTTCCTCCAAACCGTGACCCCACTAGGCCAATACATTTCCAAGCTCCTCAAGTTCCACAAGAGGGATTTGGACGTCAAGTATCTCCACTAAATCCGAACCCTCCATTCCAAGCTCCATTAAACCAAAGGCCACAAAATCCAATTCCTCCGAATCAAGTCCAAAATGCCCAAGACCGGCCAGCCCCCTTTGAGGGATATGGTAGAGAGGAGTATGAAGGATATGGAGCCTTTGATGATGCTTACATGAAGGAGGAGGAGGTAAGAGGGGGTCGTGGAGATCCAAGGAGATATCGAGGGTATGGAGATAGGGGAAACCGATACCAAGAGAGAGATGTAGGAATCAACACCATCAAGTTGAACCTACCCATCTTTAAGGGTGAAAGTGACCCCGAGGCATACTTAGCTTGGGAATCGGCTTGTGACAAAGTTTTCCAAGTTAATGATATCTCGGAAGAAAAGAAGGGTTGCTATGCTATAGCTCATTTCGAGGGTTATGCTAACACTTGGTGGGAGTATTTCAAGCGGTTGGGTAATGAACTGATACAAGATCAAACCCGCAACACAAGATTTCAGCAACAACAACAAGATGAACAACTATCACAAGAACAACAAGTTGAACAACAAGTTGAACAACAAGTGCTAGTGAATCGAAAGAGCCCCACACGGCTTCACTAGACTTCAAGATTTACAAACACAAGCTTAACAAGATTACAAAAAAAAAAGGACAGATAGCTTGACATACGAGATTACAAGAAGAAGGAACTAAACCGTGTATTAAACGATAAGACCCCTAAGACCCGCAATAACAACACCAAACTCTTATGGTGACCGCTAAGGGAATCAACTCAGCCTTACAACCACCGTTTCTAAGCAAGGATCAATAATGGCTTTTCCAAGCCCTACACTACATTCTCAAAGAGAGAAGAAGAAGTCTTTCAAATATCCATCATGAACTAACTAGAAAATAAGACTAATGAAGCCTATTTATAACTATTACATCAAATGACCAAACTACCCTTAATGAAAAGAGGCTCCTATGGAGTGTAAAGAAAAGGAACAAAAAGACCAAAACACCCTTAATAAGGGCGGTCATGGAGTGTAAGGACTCCTTCTTCACACTTCAACCCTTGCAATTCTTTGGAGCCTCGGGTAGTCATCAAGGCAAGCCTCCACGAATGATGGCATCAAAAGTTATGATGGCCATTTGTCTTGTATCATCCTCCCCTTCTTGAAAAGGATTCGACCTCGAATCCAAACCTTGCAAAACCAAAGAAAGGACAAACAAATACAAACTCCTCATGGCATGAGGGTTAGGGTTAGCACAATAAATCATCTCAACATGCCAAGGTTGCTTATACTTGCAATATAACCAAGGATCCTTTGAATTAAATATTAAAAACTTATTAAAATATGCACAAAGGATTTGGCTATTTAAAGCACCAAGAGATAAGGAAACTACAAAGGTCCTAATGGCATCAAATAATCCACAAGGTAAAACTACCTTCATCTTAGGAGCCATAAGACACAATTGCTTCTTTATCTCTTCAAGAGACCACACCAAGGGTGGAGCCTCAATTGGTTCTAATTTCCACAAGATCCATATAGCATTATCATTCATACAAGTGGACAAACCAACAAATTTCCTACCTCTACATAAAACAAATCCAAAACTAGCATGGATGTCATCATAGGCAAAGAGGTAGTATAGGAAAGAATCAAGTGTAAAGGCATACAAGGGTGAAGACAAAGCATTTAAGCACATCCACATTCTTTACTTCAAGCAAATGGAGAACTTGGCATCCACAAGTTGAGATTCTTGTAATTTAAACACAATTGTGTCAAGCAAGGATGCACATTTAGAAACATTACCCCAAGGAAACAATGACACTTTTGCTCTCGGGTTTTCAAGATTGACACTTTGCTTGTCATGTAGACCAAGCAACAAGTTGGGTGCGCCAACATCACCATTTCTATATTCGGCACCGTGGTCAAATAGAAAGAGTAGCCATAGACACGGGTCTAGACAATACTCCCTTTCCCCATAGGCTTCACCCAAACTACAAGATATACTCTCTACAATAGCATACATATCATCAAAAGCAAATAGAGAGTGGAGAATGGTCACTCAAGTCAAGGTCAACTAAGGTGTCCTCATGTGAGTACTCACTACCAATTTCAACATCATCACCATGAGTACTCTCAACAATAAGGTCACACATAGTAGAAGAAGTGATTTCCAAATAATGGACACCTTCCCTTTCTATGGAAGTACCCTCAAGTAGACACATACCACTAAAGTCCAAGGAATTATTACTTAAGTCTTTACAAGCAAGCAATTCATCCTTATAGTCATCAAACATGGGTGGGGTGTCATACAAAGGATCACAACCACAATCAATTTTCAAGGAAAAATCACTTATTGGGTTTCTTAAGAATTTAAGCAAATCAAAATTATCATCACCCAATTGATCATTCCTTTCCAAGACCTCACATTCCCTTCCCTTAAGAGTACTCTCATCTCCCAAGAAGAGATTTCCATCTTTAGGAGGAATGTTTTTACACCATAGTGGGTTGGCATATAGGCTATAGCTTTCAAGACAAGCTATACCTTCAACGTCATTCTCACCACTAGGTTCTTTAGGAGTGAACTCATCATCTTCAAATAAGATATTGTACTTAAAGAGAGAAGGACCTATCCATGAAGAGGATATAGAACATGCAAATCCAGTCTCTAAAAGATCATTATCAAGTATCAAAGATGTTTCAAGCACATGATTATCCTTATGAGCAAAACCGAGAGTAGAACATTTACTAGAGGTCATACTAAAGGGGTCACTCCTATTTATTTGATCAACATTTTCAATATAATCATTCACTTGAGATCCATTAAACACATCACACATATCCTCAAGTGGTGGACAAATTCCGCACATAAGTTGATCAACACAATTCCCACCAGATGATGTACCATCATTCAACACATTGGCTTCAACACTAGGTGGACTTAAATTGACCTTACAAGAAGAGTCAATTCGATCATCAATAGGATCAACTAGTGTATCCACACTCCCAACAAGTACATCATCAACAAGAGGCAAAGAATCAATAGACTCACAAATAGGTAAGCTACTACTCACACTCAATGGACTACTAGTCACACAATTATCATTCTCATGCACAAAAGTGTAAGAGTAAGCGATTTTACCTTGAAGTTCTTGAGTAAATTCTTCTTTGCCGTGGTGTGAAGGTTTCCCACATGCTTCGGCAGCAACTTCTCCTTGGCCTTGTGCTTCTCCGCTTGCCATGTTGGTACCTACACAAATGTCCTTAGAAAGAAAAGGACAAACATAGTTAGCATGATTTGGTGGCAACCCCCTCACTTCACTCCACACAACCTCTCCTTTTTCCACTCTCGGATTACCACCTTTCACACCCTTACTCCTCTCAATCTTTTGTCTCTCATAATCATTCGACTTGGAGTAAGTGATCACATCTTCTTGCGGTTTGGGAATAATTGAGGTAAAAAGATAATTTCCCCAATGGTCCACTATAACCTTAGGCCAATTTAGCACATTTGGAACTCTATGTTGTGCAAACCAATCGGCACCCAAGCATACATGACCTGGTGTCAAGGGAAAGATATCGCACCACACCTCCTCATAGTATTCAAATTGGGTGAAGACAATCCTTACTCTCTCGGTAACCTTATACCCATCCAAGGAATATGGAACAAGTAAAGGTTCTCGAAACAACCCTAAATAGTCAACCATCGGTGGCATGATGTAGTTCTTATGGCGCCAATCATCTAGCACAAGGAGGCAGCCCGGTACCCCATCAATGCTTACCTTTCCGGAGTGAACACTTCTCCTAGGATCAATATTGTAGAGTTTAGGACAACCCAAGGGCACATGAGTACCCCTCGGCCTTGGAGATGTATTCTCTCTTCTCCTCATGGGACAACCTACACTATAGCTAGCATACCCATTCACATCGCTTCGACCTTGATAAAATGTACTACAAGGTGAAGAATATGAATCTTCATTCTCCACACGTGCACTCTCACCATGGCTCTCATAAGCTTTACGAAGGGAGGGGTTATACCTTACACCAATTCGAGGTTCGAAATGGGAAGTGTAAGACTCCTCATATGCCCCAACTTCATCATAAGAACTTGGCACTTCATTCACCTCATGTTCTCCCTCAAAACCATAACCCTCAAATCTGCCCATGTCTTGATCATGGCTATATTCATAGCTCCCATAATCTACAACATCATCGTAGCCATAAAATCTCTCACTATAATCATAGTCTCCCATGTTGTAGTCACTATAATACGAGGCTACCAAGATAAGTTCCCCTTATATCACCTCGTACCTACAAAATGAACAAACAAGATTAGTAGTAAAAGCACCTCACCAACACTCGTATACACTCACCTTTGTGATCCTCACAATTGGAGCGGCGAATATTGAAAGTTGCTTATACTTCGGTAGTTAATAAGGTGTCAATCACTACTTAGCGACCGGAACAGATTATTGTTTGATCGACTCAAGACACAAAACAAAATCTACTTATGAACTTGAATCAAAGAAGTTCAACGAATCAAAATGAGAAGAGCACACAAAGAACGAAAAACACGAAGAAAACGGATTCAAAAAAAACCAACTCACAATCTAGTAGGTGATTACTAGTTGTTAATTAGTACTAGAATCAAGAAATGAAACTAAAGAAACAAGGAAATGAAACTTAGAATCTGAAATTTGAGCTTATTAGTGACGTGGCAGCATGTAATTGGTCTGGGGCCCACACGAAAATATATATATATATATATATATTTTTTTTTTATTGTTATTTTTATTATTTATTTTTTTTTGGTCACAAATCTGAAATTTCAATATGAAACACAACTTGTCATGGATGACAATGGGTTTTGGAGGGAAAGTAAAGTCTTGTACTCTTTTTTCAACTTTTCAAACTCAAAAAGGTAAGATTTGACTATTCTAATCCCACAAAACAAGGTTCCGTGTTTTAAGGAAAAGTGGTTGTCAAGTCTAAGAAGAGATGTGTGCAAGTCTTCTCACCAACAACCAACAACTTTATAACTTTTGTTGTCTTAAGTTGTAAGAATAGATGAAGAACAAGATGAACACCACAACAACCTTCAAGAACACAACATGAACTTCTTCAAGAACATAACACAAAAAGAACCACCAATGGTCATAAACAAGGTACAACCTACGGCCCACTTCAAGTCACCACAACAATGGTCAATATTATAAGCTCATCTTTAGATCTAGACACTTTTAGTGTTGGTGAGAAAGAAACCAACACTCGAAACACACTTAACAAGTAAAATAACACCTAGATCTAAACACACAAACACTATTCTCGGCCAAGACAACAAGATGGACAAATTTCATTTTTTTTTTTTGACAGATTTTTTTTTTTTTTTTTTTTGACCGAGATAGCCCAAGATTGGTAGTGTAGGAACACAACCAGCCTTGCTCTGATACCAAATGATACAAGATCAAACCCGCAACACAAGATTTCAGCAACAACAATAAGATGAACAACTATCACAAGAACAACAAGTTGAACAACAAGTGCTAGTGAATCGAAAGAGCCCCACACGGCTTCACTAGACTTCAAGATTTACAAACACAAGCTTAACAAGATTACAAAAAAAAAAAAGGATAGATAGCTTGACATACGAGATTACAAGAAGAAGGAACCAAACCGTGTATTAAACGATAAGACCCCTAAGACCCGCAATAACAACACCAAACTCTTATGGTGACCGCTAAGGGAATCAACTCAGCCTTACAACCACCGTTTCTAAGCAAGGATCAATAATGGATTTTCCAAGCCCTACACTACTTGGCCTTTCCAAGCCCTACACTACATTCTCAAAGAGAGAAGAAGAAGTCTTTCAAATATCCATCATGAACTAACTAGAAAATAAGACTAATGAAGCCTATTTATAACTATTACATCAAATGACCAAACTACCCTTAATGAAAAGAGGCTCCTATGGAGTGTAAAGAAAAGGAACAAAAAGACCAAAACACCCTTAATAAGGGCGGTCATGGAGTGTAAGGACTCCTTCTTCACACTTCAACCCTTGCAATTCTTTGGAGCCTCGGGTAGTCATCAAGGCAAGCCTCCAAGCAACCTTCCACACACGGATTTGCTTTATTATGTGTACAAAATGACTTCATAACTTCCCCATGCATACTCTCGGGCCTTCAAGGCGTCCAAAATCAGATCCTCCACGTGTTGGCCATGAATGATGGCATCAAAAGTTATGATGGCCATTTGTCTTGTATCATGAACTAATTGATGGGCAGCCACCACCTTGGTATCGGTTGAGGTACTTGATGAGGCAACGATACCTTCCCGAGAGATATCGCCATGAGTTGCTTGCTAGATTGTACGGCTTGCGTCAAGGTAACAAGAGTGTGATGGCATATTTTGATGAGTTTCAACAACTCATGTTGAAACTTGATCATCGTGGGGAACAAATCAGTCACGACATTATCCGGTTCAAGTGTGGGTTGAACAAAGAGATCTCCACTCATTTAACACTTCACAAGTTTGAAACCGTTGATGGTATTTTCCAAGCGGCTCTTGAGATTGAAAGGGAACTTAAAGAGAGGTCATGTTTCAAGGCAAGGGGACAAGCCCCTTCGGGCTGGCCCAAAAACAAGGACCAACCCGATACTACAAGGCTACCCGAGCCCAAAACAGTCTAAAAAATTCCTCCAAAACCGAAGGCTCACAAGTATCCTAACCCAAAGGGATTCCAATGTTTCAAGTGCCAAGGTTGGGGGCATAAGGCCAACGAATGTCCAAACCGACGCAACGTGATGCTACAGGAAGGGAGATTGTATTACCTTGGTGAGGAGGTGGGCCCTAAAAGGGGAGAAGATGAGGCCGAGCCTCAAGATGGAGAGGAAACCGATGATGGACCACATGATGATGATGGTGATGATGGTGATGATGTAGAAGATGTTTATCCATGAGAAGGGGAGTGTGTGGTTCCAAATTTTGTGGTTAGGCGCGTCATGATTAGTAAGGCAATAGATGACCCAAGCCAAAGGGAAAATCTATTCCATACTAAATGTCTTGTAAAGGGGAGTGTGTGTACCTTGGTGATCGATAGTGGTAGTTGTACGAATGTTGTAAGTAATGCCATGGTAAATTTCTTGAAGTTACCAACTACCCCCCACACTAGTCCTTCCAAGTTTCAATGGTTGAATGATTGTGGTGAATTAAGGGTCGCAAGGCAATGTGTGATACGGTTTAAGGTGGCAAACTACCACGATGAAGTGCTTTGTGACGTGATACCAATGCAAGCATGTCACTTGTTGCTAGGTAGACCTTGGCAATATGATAGGTCTACAAAACACGATGGGAGGTCCAATCGATACACACTTGAGAAGGATGGCCGAAAGGTTACACTTCATCCTCTTTCGCCTTCCCAAGTAAATGAGTGGTATCAAAGGATGAGAGAATTGAAGAAAAAGGGAAAGGAATCCAAAAAGGAAGAGAGGGAGGGAATTCCGTAGGTGGGGCAGTGGGGGCATCTAAGTCTGCCTCAACGGCAAAAGGGACGGAAAACATGGTGATGTTGGTTAGGAAGAAGGAACTCTTTGCGGATCATGATGAGGACACGCCTATGTTACTCTTGGCTCATTGTTTTAATACTAACCCCACTAATTCTCCCATTTCCCCTTTGATTTCTTGTGTGTTGCAGGATTATGAGGATGTATTTCCTAAAGAACTTCCGCAAGGATTGCCCCCGCTTCGGGGAATTGAGCACCAAATTGACTTTGTGTCGGGATCACAATTGCCAAACAAGCCAGCTTATAGGAGCAATCCTACGGACACCAAGGAATTGCAACGTCAAGTTGAGGAGCTCCTCAATAAAGGGTATGTCAAGGAGAGCATGAGTTCGTGCGCGGTTCCGGTGCTATTAGTGCCCAAAAAAGATGGAACGTGGCGCATGTGTGTGGACTGCCAAGCCATCAACAAAATTAGGATAAAATATCGCCACCCTATTCCTCGGTTAGATGACATGCTTGATGAGTTGAATGGTTCATGTTTGTTTTCCAAGATAGATTTAAGGAGTGGCTATCACCAAATAAGAATGCAACCCGGTGATGAATGGAAAACCGCCTTCAAGACCAAGTTTGGTCTCTATGAATGGATGGTTATGCCTTTCGGCCTAACAAACGCTCCAAGTACTTTTATGAGGCTAATGAATCATGTGATGAGGCATTTATTGGAAAGTTTGTTGTTGTCTACTTTGATGATCTCTTGGTGTATAGTAAGTCTTTAGAAGAGCATGTGATGCATTTACAATATGTGCTTGATGTCCTTAGAAAGGAAAAATTGTATGCAAATATGGAAAAGTGCTCTTTTGGTGTTAATGAAGTTGTTTTCTTGGGTTTTGTTGTTTGTTCAAGAGGGGTCGATGTGGATGAATCCAAGATAAATGCTATCAAAAATTGGCCAACCCCACAAACCGTTGGAGAAGTAAGAAGCTTCCACGGGTTGGCTAGTTTTTATAGAAGGTTGGTCAAAGGATTTAGCACCATATCCGCCCCTTGACCGAGGTCATTCGAAAAGAACAACCCTTCAAGTGGGGTGTCGATCAAGCTAAGGCCTTTGAAGCCTTGAAAGCTATGCTCATCTCCGCCCCCTTGTTACAATTGCCCAACTTTGATAAGACTTTTGAAGTCGAGTGCGATGTGATCCATTTGAGGCAAGTGTTCGATGTTTTGCTACAAGAAAGTGATATACTATCAAGTCCACAACACAAAAGTTCCAACAATCAACAACAAGAAGAACAAACTAACACAAGATCAACAAGTTGAACAACAAGTGCTAGTGAATTGAAAGAGCCCCACAAGGCTTCACTAGACTTCAAGCTTACAAATACAACATTAATAAGATCACAAAAAGATAGTAACTTGACATAAAAGATTCAAGAGTCTAAGATCCCTAACAACAAGAGAGAACCCTAAGACTATTGAATATTAACACCAAGTTCTTACTTGGACCAAGAGGAACTCTATGACCTCAAGATCCTTGTTTCTAGCCAAGATACAACACAAGTATCACTCTACTTGTGAGATGGAGTAGAGAGAGAGATCCAAAATATTACAAGTGTTGTGTTTCAAAATGATAATGGAAGAACTACTCAAAATACCCCTAATATTGTCTATTTATATTACACCCCAAAGGGAAAGGAAAATGACCAGCTTGCCCTTGCCATGGGGCGGCCTTGGAGTGTAAGTTTATTACACTTCAAGGTCCCTCTTCACACTTAAAACATTTAGACCATTAGGTGGATCAGTCACCAACTCACACACGACCATTTGCATGAACAAGGCTTGGAGTTTTTACAATTCCCGAGCTTGGCTTCGTGTGAATGCTCGTGAACTTGTGGGACAACTTGCTCCACTCGTATCATCCTCTCCATCTTGAGAGGAATTTGACCTCAAATTCGGCATTTGGTCATCTTCAACTGCATCCACGAGAGAAAGATCACACACGTTGAAGGTGTTGTGCACTTGATATTCCGGTGGAAGGTCAATGTTGTAGGCGTTGTCATTGATTTTCTCAAGTACTTCGAATGGACCATCACCCCTCGGCATAAATTTGGACTTTCTTTGAGATGGAAACCGATCCTTCCGAAGATGCACCCACACCCAATCTCCCGGTTCAAGAATGAATTTCTTTCTTCCCTTGTTGGCCCTTCTTGTAATTTCTTGGTTTTTCTTCTCAAGTTGAAGCCGCACCTTCTCATGTAACTTCTTCATAGAATCTTCCCGCTTGCTTCCATCTAAGCTGATACAAGATCAAGTCCACAACACACAAATATGCACAACCAGTGATACTAGCGTGGATCTCATGGTTGACACGAGCATGGATGACTTGGATGACACGTAGAATGTTCGTGAAAAGGAAAGCTTAAGAGTCCATGGGAGTGATGTGGATAAAGAAAAGAGGCTATTTGTACAAGTGGCTAGATTTTAAATTTAAGAATTCACAACAAGAGTCACCAAACAAGGCCCTTGTCTCTCATTAAGGGCATATTTGTAATAACTAGTTGTCTTTTATTTCTCTAGTATAAATAGGATAATTCCTCATTTTACATGGGACTTTGGATGAATATTGAATATTGAGCTTTGAAGCTTGTAGTTTCTAGGTGAAGCCTAGCATTTAGCTTGTAGTTTCTAGGTGAAGCCTAGTATTAGTTGGTAATTTTAGTAGTGTGGATCTTGGAATTGTTGGTGAACTTTTTGGTTTGGTTAATCGAAGGTTACTCATTTGTGGTTTCTTGGTTTCCTTTGATTTTCTCAAACTAGGGTTTGTGTTTAAATTGTTGAATTCAATTGGGAGGTGAGGGTATCAAGTCCCTTATTGCCCATAAATTCAAGAGTTTGAATATTAATCCACTTATCCTTCTTTTGTTTTTTTTTATTCTTGATCTTCCCGCTTTGATTGTTAACATTTTGGTATCAAGAGCCTAGGTTAAGGTTTGTTTTCACAAATCTTAATATTGGGATTTTGATTTCTTCAAAAAAATCAAAAATTATCCAAAAAAATTCGAAAATATTTTGTTTTGATTTGTTGTTTTTGACACTAGATCTTGATTCTCTAGTGTTTTTTGAGTCTAAATCTCAAATTTCGTTCAAATCGGAGTTGGGAAAGTGAAGTTGCCATTAAAGGGTTTTTAAGCTTTTGAAGTTTCAAAACTTGAAAAGTGGGTTTGTTAATTGAGGAGAAATTGAGGCTTAAAATTCATTGGGTTTTGTTCTCTAAGTCGTAGGGAAGCTACTTCTAAATTTTGAGTCAATGCCGAGTTGATTTGGGTGTGCTAGGGTTGGTGTTTTTTTTTGGTGTTCTTGAACACCTTCATATTGTTCTTGGAGAAGAAGAGAGAAGAAGTACACTTTGATCCAAAATTCCAAGTCAAATTTGGTCAAAAGTGTTTGTGGGTCCACTTGTGGAAATTCTGGAAAAAAAAATTGCAAAAAAAAAAAATTAATTAAAAATCCACGTGGACATTCCATGTCAGCATTGACCAGTCAACAGGCTGCCACGCCAGCGCCATGCAAGCGCCAGCGCAGCAGCTGGCCAGTCAACCGTCCAGTCAGCAGGCGACCAGCACGCCCACTCGCACCTGCACGCGCGTGCAGTGCACTTTCAGAGGCCAAAGTCCTGCAGTTTCAACACTTAGTTTTTTTTTTAAGGGTCCTAAGTTTTTGGGACCTAAAAATTTTTCTAAGTGTCCAAACTCCATGATTCTTTTTCCCACGCTATCTTCTTTCGATTTCTCCTTTTTCCCACGCTTTCTTCTTTTGATTTCTCAACTATTTAACAAGTAATTAACATCGATAATCACTTGCTAACTAGTTTTAAAACATCAAATCATCTCCTTGATTCATCAAATTAAGCAACACAAGTAATTTTCTACTTTTGTTACTTAGTTTTTTTTTGAGTCCGTTTTCTTTTGTGCTTCTTTTCTTCAACTTTTCTCATCTTAATTCGTAGATAACTTCTTGATTCAAGTCCTTCTACCTTCAATCGAGTCGTCCTTCTTTCAAGAGTCACAAGAATCCACTCCACCACAAAGGATAGGTGATCTTGAATTGATCAAGCCAAGCTAGTTCACTACCAATTTTGAGACGACGCTTTAGGAGGTGAGTTGAGAGTTTACATATGAGTGATGTGAGGCTTTTACCACTAATATTGTTTGTTGAGTTTTGTAGGTATAATGTCTAATCATTTTTCTTATAACCATGGAGGAAGGAGCTCGGTTAACAACATGGTGACAAATTCCAATGTATCAAGGAGAGTGACCAATGTGAATGAAAGGGTGGTTGAAAAAAATGGGAGGTTTAGAGGTATGGAGAAAAGGGTGAAAGGGATGGATAGTATGATTGAAAGGAGGTTCCCTATGACAAGTCGAAGTGAAGAAATAAGAAGGACCTCTGGTCAAGAATCCAACCTATACTACCCCCAACCAAATTGGAACCAAACTTACCCTCAAGCTACATTCCGAATGAACCCGAGCTATGTTAGGCAAGTCACCCCATATCCAAATACCCAACCATATCATCCACCACAAATGAATCCT
This sequence comes from Capsicum rhomboideum, assembly GCA_031232105.1. Taxonomy (NCBI): domain Eukaryota; kingdom Viridiplantae; phylum Streptophyta; class Magnoliopsida; order Solanales; family Solanaceae; genus Capsicum; species Capsicum rhomboideum. The sequence continues at coordinate 79,126,955 of CP124709.1, read as the reverse complement.
TCTTTTGTGAAGACCCAAGTTAGAAGCCAAGCACCTCCACGAAATGTATCACATGCATCCTTGCATGTACCCTATGTTCCAATCCAACAACACTACCCACAAGTACCCTACCAAGATATCTATTATCAAAACCCTCTTTATGATGAAATGTGTGAAGAGGTTAACCCGAATGAATGGTGGGAAGGACTCGAAGGCTTTGGTACGAACCAAGGCATGAGATGCCAAGGGAGATGGGATAGTGATGATAGGTATACGGATGAAGGAGGAAGGGTTGAAGACCGAAGTGATCGATATGATGGTCAAGGTATTCCAAATCAAGGGATGGGTCACAACATGGTGAGTCTTCCAATGTTCCAAGATGGTAGTCAAGCTATTCAAGCTAACTACAACACAAAAGGGGAAGATCAAGCCTATGGAGGTAAGCATGATGTACCTCAATCTTCTTATCCTTCTATCATTCAATGTTATAAATGAAAAGGTGAAGGACATATTGCTAGAGAATGTCCACAAAGGAGGTCAAATGTGATCTTGTGTGATGGACCTTGTGTTAAAAATGTGATAGAGTATGAGGTTGAGAATGATTGTGATGAGCCTAAGGTTAGGAATGATGACATAACTTTGAATGTAGATTATGAGCAATTGGAGAAGGATTGGAACCCTTCTTGTGATCTAAATCGAATCATGGGGGATCTTTCTAAAGAGGAACTTGATCAAAGTGTGAAACTATTCCATGCAAGGTTCAAGATGATTGATAGGGTATGTTCCTTGGTCATTGATGGTAGGAGTAGTACTAATGTGGTGAGTTGCACTATGGTTGATAGAATGAAGCTTCCTACACAAAGACACCCCAAGCCATACAAACTTCAATGGCTCATTAAAAATGATGAAGTAGAGGTAACTAAACAAGTGGTCATGAATTTTAGCATTGGAAAGTATCGATCCTTGTGAAGCATGTGTACAATGATACGGGTGGGACAAGCTGTCCAACAAGTACCCGACCATTCACACGAAGTCAAGCTCGGGAGTTACAAAAACTCCAAGCCGTATTCATGCAAATGGCCGTGTGTGAGTTGGTTATTGAACCACCTAAGGGTCTAAATGTTTTAAGGTGTGAAGATGGGCCTTGAAGTGTAATAACATTACACTCCATGGCCGGCTGCTCCACATGGCCCATAAGGTCATTTTTGTCTTTCATTTGGCTTGTAATATAAATAGACAAGCCTAGAATTATTTTGCCTTAGTTTTTCTCATTGTAATTTCAAGACAAAGACTTGTAATATTTCACTTTCTCTCTCTCTTCCATTGAGAGGCAGATTCGGCCACAAGCTTGCTAGAAGGAAGCTTGTGTTGTGTTTTGGCTAGAAACTAGGGTCTTGAGGTCATTGAGTTCCTCTTGGTCCAAGTAAGAGCTTGGTGTTTATATTCAATAGTCTTAGGGTCCTCTCTTGATGTTAGGGTTCTTAGTCTCTTGAATATTATATGTCAAGTTATCTATCTTTTCATTATCTTGTTGTTGTTGTCTTTGAGATCTTGAAGTCTAGTGAAGCCGTGTGGGGCTCTTTCGATTCACTAGCATTGTTGCTTACTTGTTAATCTTGTGTTTGTTGGGTTTTCTTGTTGGTGTTGCTGAAATCTTGTGATACATACTTGATCTTGTATCATTTGGTATCAAAGCAAGACCGGTTGTGTTCCCACACAACCCATCTTGGGCTTGTTCTCGGATTAAACAAAAAAAAAAAAAAAAAAAATCGGAAATCAGTCCATTGAAGACAAATCCGAGAATGTTGTTGTATGTTTAGATCTAGGTGTTATTTTGCTTGTTTAGTGTGTTTCTAGTGTTGGTTTCTTTCTCACCAACACTAAAGTGTCTAGATCTAAAAGTTGAGCTTGAAAACTTGACCATTGTTGTGGTGACTTGAAGTGGTTGAAAGTTGTATGTTGTTGATGACAAAAATTGGTGGTTGTGTGTTATGTGCTTGAAGAAGTTGGTGAAAGTTGTAAGGTGTTCATCTTTTAAACTTGTTCATCTTGTTCATCTTGTGGTGTTCAAGTTGCAAGACAAGTCATAAAGTTGTTGGTGAAAGACTTGCACCCATCACTTCCTAGTTGGCCAACCACTTTTCCTTAAAACACGGAACCTTGTTTTGTGGGATTAGCCTAGTCAAATCTTACCTTTTTGAGTTTGAAAGGTTGAAAGACTACAAGACTTTTACTTTCCCTCCAAAACACATTGTCATCTATAACAAGTTGTGTGATTATTGAAAAATTTCAGATTTGAGATAAAAAAAAAAAAAAAAAAAAAAGAGAACAAGGAAGAAGCAAAAAAAACGTGTGGGACCACTTACATGCTGCCACGTCACTATAAGCTCAACTTTGGATAATTTTCTAGTTTCTAATTGTTCATTCTTAGTTTCCTTACTTGGTTCTAGGACTAGTTAACAAACTAGTATAGTCCTACTAGATTGTCAATTAGTCCTTTGAATTCGTTTGTTCGTGTCAACGTTTACTTGAGTGCTTTTATCTTTTGAACACGTTGTTGTTTTTGGTTCTAGTCCTACAAGAATTCTTTGAGTCTTCAAACAAGAATCCACTCCGGATAAGAGCTTACTCATACCTTAAAGGATTCACGGTTACTAGCCAATTTACAACACTTGTAAAACTCAAGCGTGTGGTGATCTAAAGAGTATAATACCTTGACAATGGAAGGGGCCACGTCCCATAACGTGGATACTAATGCACTTGACTCTATGAGGGTCGCTCTTGAGGCCGTTACTCGGACACTTGAAAGGTTGAATTCGGACTTTGGGGCCGTGAGAGGGGACTTGGCAGCCATCAAGGGAGAAGTGTCGACTATTAGTGGGAGATTAGAACAAGTGGAGAGTCAAAGGAACTCTCGTCCTTCTACGCCTCTACATGTCTCAACCAATGGACAAGATAGGACTTCCTCCGCAACCATCACCCCCGAAACAGTCCACCAAATGCTAAATGCACCCCAAGCTCCACTAAATGCCGCAAGCCAAACCACCTATTTTCCTCCAAACCGTGACCCCAATAGACCAACGCATTTCCAGAATTCCCAAACCCCGCATGAGGGATTTGGACGTCAAATTCCACCACTAAATCCGAACCTTCCATTCCAAGCTCCATTAAACCAAAGACCACCACCTCCACAAAATCCAATACCCCCAAATCAAATTCCAAATAACCAAAACCGACCAGCCCACCTTGAGGAGTATGGTAGGGAGGAGTATGAAGGGTACGGGGCCTTTGATGATACTTACATGAGGGAGGAGGAGGTGAGAGGGGGCAGAGGAGTTCAACGGAGATACCGTGGATATGAAGAAAGAGGAAACCGACACCATGAGAGAGATGTAGGCATCAACACCATCAAGTTGAGTCTACCGCTCTTTAAGGGTGAGAGTGACCCCGAGGCATACTTAGCTTGGGAATCGGCTTGTGACAAAGTCTTCCAAGTTAATGATCTCTCGGAAGAAAAGAAAGGAAGTTATGCTATAGCTCACTTTGAGGGTTATGCTAACACTTGGTGGGAGTACGTCAAGCGGTTTGGTAATGCACTAGTTGACGGGCAGCCACCACCTTGGTATCGATTGAGATACTTGATGAGGCAAAGGTACCTCCCCGAGAGTTATCGCCATGAATTGCTTGCAAGGTTGTACAACTTACGTCAAGGTAACAAAAGTGTGATGGCATACTTTGATGAGTTTCAACAACTCATGTTAAACCTTGACCATCGTGGGGAGCAAATCAGTCATGATGTCATCCGGTTCAAGTGTGGATTGAACAAGGAGATCTCCACTCATTTGACACTTCACAAGTTTGATACCGTTGAGGGTATTTTCCAAGCGGCTATTGAGGTTGAAAAAGAGCTAAAGGAGAGGTCGTCGTTTAAGGCAAGGGTACCAGCCCCCTCGGGTTGGTCCAAAAACAAGGGGCAATCCAGCCTTCCAAGGCTGCCCGAGCCCAAAGCCGACCCCAAACTTCCTCCAAAACAAGAAGCTCACAAGTACCCTAACCCAAAAGGATTCCAATGTTTCAAGTGCCAAGGTTGGGGACATAAAGCCAATGAGTGTCCAAACCGACGCAATGTGATCCTTCGGGAAGGGAGGGTGTATTACCTTGGTGAAGAGGTGGATCTTGAGAAGAGTGAAGATGAGGCCGAGCCTCAAGATGGAGAGGAACCCGAGAATGGGCCATATGATGATGAGGGCGAAGATGTTTACCCTCAAGAAGGGGAGTGTGTGGTTCCCAACTTTGTGGTTAGGCGCGTCATGATTAGTAAGGCGATAGATGACCCTAGTCAAAGGGAGAATCTATTCCATACTAAATGTCTTGTAAAGGGAAGTGTGTGCACCTTGGTGATTGATAGTGGTAGTTGCACAAATGTTGTTAGTATGGCTACGGTTAACTTCTTGAAGTTACCAACTACCCCGCACACTAGTCCCTACAAGCTACAATGGTTGAATGACTGTGGTGAACTAAAGGTCACAAGGCAATGTATGATACGTTTTAAGGTGGGAAACTACCAAGATGAAGTGCTTTGTGACGTGATACCAATGCAAGCGTGTCACTTGTTGTTAGGTAGACCTTGGCAATATGATAGGTCTACCAAACACGATGGGAGGACCAATCGATATACACTTGAGAAGGATGGCCGAAAGGTCACACTTCACCCGCTTTCACCCTCCCAAGTAAATGAGTGGCACCAAAAGATGAGAGAGTTGAAGGAAAAGGGGAAGAAATCCGAAAGAGAAGAAGAGGGAAGGGAAACCGTGGTTGGGGCAGTAGGGTCACCCGTGACTGCCTCAACTTCAAAGGGGGCTGAAAACGTGGTGATGTTAGCTAGAAAGAAGGAACTCTTCGTGGACCATGATGTGGGCACACCTATGTTGCTTTTGGCTCATTGTTTAAATACTAACCCCGCTAATTCTTCCATTTCCCCTTTGATTTCTTGTGTGTTGCAGGATTATGAAGATGTATTTCCTAAAGAACTTCCGCAAGGATTGCCCCCACTTCGGGGAATTGAGCACCAAATTGATTTGGTGCCGGGTTCACAACTTCCAAACAAACCAGCCTATAGGAGCAATCCCATGGACACTAAGGAGCTTGAGAGACAAGTTGAGGAACTTCTCAACAAGGGATACATCAAAGAAAGTATGAGTCCTTGTGCTGTTCCGGTGCTTTTGGTACCAAAGAAAGACGGAACTTGGCGCATGTGCGTCGATTGTAGAGCCATCAACAAAATCACTATAAGGTATCGTCATCCAATCCCTAGACTTGATGATATGTTAGATGAGCTCCATGGCTCTTGTTTGTTTTCTAAGGTGGATCTTAGGAGTGGCTATCACCAAATTCGCATGCAACCCGGTGATGAGTGGAAGACCGCATTCAAGACCAAATTCGGTCTATATGAGTGGCTGGTCATGCCCTTTGGCCTTACCAATGCTCCTAGCACCTTTATGAGGCTAATGAATCATGTAATGAAGCCTTATATTGGGAAGTTTGTGGTGGTTTACTTTGATGATGTGTTGGTATATAGTAAATCTATTGATGATCATGTGATGCATTTGAGGTGTGTGTTTGAGGTGCTCCGAAAGGAGAAGTTGTATGCCAACATGGAGAAGTGTTCTTTTGGTGTTGATAAAGTGATTTTCTTGGGTTTTGTCGTGAGCTCAAAGGGTGTGGAAGTGGACGAATCCAAGATAGACTCTATACGAAGTTGGCCAATCCCTAAAACTATTGGAGAAATCCGAAGTTTTCATGGATTAGCAAGCTTTTATAGGAGGTTTGTCAAAGGTTTTAGCTCCATAGCAGCACCCTTGACTGAGGTTATTAGAAAGGACCAACCCTTTAAGTGGGGTGATGAGCAAGCTAAGGCTTTTGAAGCCTTGAAAGCTATGCTCATCTCGGCGCCTTTGTTACAATTGCCCGATTTTGATAAAATGTTTGAAGTGGAGTGTGATGCTAGTAAGGTTGGCATCGGGGCTGTTTTAATGCAAGAAGGCAAGCCCGTCGCTTATTTTAGTGAAAAACTCAAAGGGGCAACTCTTAATTACTCGACTTATGATTTGGAGTTGTACGCCCTTGTTAGAGCCTTGGGCAATTGGCAACATTATTTGTGGCCTAAGGAGTTTGTGATACGAACGGACCATGAATCGTTGAAACACCTTAAGAGCCAAGACAAGTTGAATAGGCATCATGCTAAGTGGATTGAGTTTATTGAGACTTTCCCTTATGTAATTCATTACAAAAGGGGGAAGGAGAATGTTGTTGCTGATGCGTTGTCTAGAAAGCATGTGCTTGTTGCCACTTTGTCTTCGAAGTTGATGGGTTTTGAGAGTTTAAGAGAATTGTATCCCAAGGACCCTCACTTTGCTCCTATCTTTAGGGAATGCGAAGAATGGGGTAGGGACAAGTAGGATTCGGCTAGGGGTTCAAATCCCTATGCCAAGTTTGATGGTTACTTATTTAAAGGTAGACGATTGTGTGTACCCTCTAGCTCTTGAAGAGAATTGTTTGTGAGGGAAGCACATGATGGCGGTCTAATGGGTCATTTTGGGGTCGAAAAGACCCTCGGAATATTGGAGGAGCAATTCTATTGGCCCAAAATGCGCAAGGATGTGACTAGAACTTGTGGCCAATGTGTAGAATGCAAGAGAGCCAAATCTCGGCTCCTACCTCATGGGTTGTACACCCCGCTGCCCACTCCTCTATGTCCTTGGCTTGATATATCGATGGACTTTGTGTTAGGGCTGCCAAGGACTCGACGAGGCCGGGATAGTATCTTTGTTGTAGTTGACCGGTTTTCTAAAATGGCGCACTTTATTCCTTGCTCTAAGTGTGATGACGCCCCTAGCGTGGCCTCGTTATTTGTTGATAATGTTGTTAGATTGCATGGTGTCCCGAGGACCATTGTGAGTGATAGGGACTCTAAGTTCCTAAGCCACTTTTGGAAGTCCATGTGGGGTAGGCTTGGTACCAAGTTATTGTTCTCTACCTCTTGCCACCCACAAACCGATGGCCAAACGGAAGTAGTAAATAGGACTTTGGGTGCTATGCTACGTTCCATGGTTAAGGGAAAAATGACTTCTTGGGAGGAGCACTTACCATTGATTGAGTTTGCATATAACCGTGTCATACACTCAAGTACGGGAATGACTCCCTTTGAGTGTGTATACGGCCTCAACCCCCTCACCCCTTTGGATTTAACGCCTTTGCCAAGTGATCTCATGATTAGCTTAGAAGGAAGCAAGCGGGCAGATTCTATGAAGAAGTTACATGAGAAGGTGCGGCTTCAACTTGAGAAGAAAAACCAAGACATGGCAAGGAGGGCCAACAAGGGAAGAAAGAAAGTCATCCTTGAACCGGGAGATTGGGTGTGGGTGCATCTTCGGAGGGATCGGTTTCCATCCCAAAGAAAGTCCAAATTGATGCCGAGGGGTGATGGTCCATTCCAAGTGCTCGAGAAAATCAATGACAATGCCTACAAGATTGACCTTCCACCGGAATACCAAGTGCACCACACTTTTAACGTTTGTGATCTTTCTCTCGTGGAGGCGGTTGAAGACGACCAAATGCTGAATTTGAGGCCAAATTCCTCTCAAGATGGAGAGGATGATACGGGTGGGACAAGCTGTCCAACAAGTACCCGACCATTCACACGAAGTCAAGCTCGGGAGTTACAAAAACTCCAAGCCGTATTCATGCAAATGGCCGTGTGTGAGTTGGTTATTGAACCACCTAAGGGTCTAAATGTTTTAAGGTGTGAAGATGGGCCTTGAAGTGTAATAACATTACACTCCATGGCCGGCTGCTCCACATGGCCCATAAGGTCATTTTTGTCTTTCATTTGGCTTGTAATATAAATAGACAAGCCTAGAATTATTTTGCCTTAGTTTTTCTCATTGTAATTTCAAGACAAAGACTTGTAATATTTCACTTTCTCTCTCTCTTCCATTGAGAGGCAGATTCGGCCACAAGCTTGCTAGAAGGAAGCTTGTGTTGTGTTTTGGCTAGAAACTAGGGTCTTGAGGTCATTGAGTTCCTCTTGGTCCAAGTAAGAGCTTGGTGTTTATATTCAATAGTCTTAGGGTCCTCTCTTGATGTTAGGGTTCTTAGTCTCTTGAATATTATATGTCAAGTTATCTATCTTTTCATTATCTTGTTGTTGTTGTCTTTGAGATCTTGAAGTCTAGTGAAGCCGTGTGGGGCTCTTTCGATTCACTAGCATTGTTGCTTACTTGTTAATCTTGTGTTTGTTGGGTTTTCTTGTTGGTGTTGCTGAAATCTTGTGATACATACTTGATCTTGTATCATTACAAGACAAGAAACCAATCTCCAACGCTTGTTCCTAAGGTATGTATCTACCCCCTCCTATTCCTAGTGATCCTTGGAGACATGATGATATTTTCCTTATGGAAAGTAGAATCTTGGAAATGAGTGATCCCTCACCATACCATGAGAAGATTGAAGTCTCCAAGATTCTTGAATGGTTTATTTCTTTTATGGTTAAATTGTGTGAGCTTCATGTTTTGAATGTCAACTATACTTGTTGTTTGGAAAAGAATTCATGGTGTATCCGTGATGCCCAAATTATATGTCCTACTCCTTGTCACACTTATGTGGTTAGACAAGTTGAGGTGTTAGGATGGATTCTTAGGAGCATGCTCTTTGTGGAAGTTTGTTTGAGGAAGGACAATGAAGTGTACTTGAAATGCTTAATCTTGTACTCTTGTGTTTCAAATTGTGAATACCGTTTTGCTAATATTCTTGCCTTAAAGTGCGTATTAACAATTGAGAACCCTTGGGATGAGTTGAATGCCCTTTATTCCTTTCTTCACTACTTGTTTGCATATGATGACCCTTTTCTCAAATGTGGTCTCTTTCTTGTGAACTCTAAGGCTAATGTGTCATTACCTTTCTTGAGAGTTGTAGATATACTTGTATCCTTGTTTGACACACTTGTGCTTAATATGTATGGACCCCGACTTGTGGATGCTAAGTTGATTGTTCAATTGTGGGAGAGTCCATGGTTATGGAAACCCTCTTGTCACTTTCATAGGGTTAGGCAAGTAGGATTTTCTACTTGGACTCTTGGAAGGTGTTTGATAGAGAGGGTGACTTTATGTTTAGAACTCCTCTTCTTATCTACCGGTACCCTTAACTCATGGAGTACTCTAGATGAGGTTCATAATAGTAGAACCTTTCTCTACTACCTCTTTTCTTATGATGATACCCATGATGGTATGAGATTTATTTTGTATGGAGGTAGAGATATGTGGGTCTTTTGCTTCTTTGACCCGGATGAACCTTTGTGGGTGATTACACCACTTTTGGTGTGGCCTTTTTGTGAGACAATGACACAATTATGTCTTATGGCTCCCAAGTTAAATGTGGTACCATCTTTTGGAGTTCTTGATGCCACAAGTATCTTTGTGTTTGCCTTGTCTCTTGATGTTTATCATACCCAAAACCTTTGCTCCATGAATGATGGATTGGCTTTATTGAAAGCGAAGGATATTTGGTTGTATCTCAAATTTGTGCCTCCTTGGCATGGTGATATTGTTGCTAACCCTTGTACTAACCCTCAAACTTTGAGGATGCTTTGGTTTTTGTCCTTCTCATGTGTTTGCAAGGTTTGGATTCGAGGACAAATCCTTTTCAAGAAGGGGAGAATGATACTAGCGTGGATCGCATGGTTGACACGAGCATGGATGACTTGGATGACACGTAGAATGTTCGTGAAAAGGAAAGCTTAAGAGTCCATGGGAGTGATGTGGATAAAGAAAAGAGGCTATTTGTACAAGTGGCTAGATTTTAAATTTAAGAATTCACAACAAGAGTCACCAAACAAGGCCCTTGTCTCTCATTAAGGGCATATTTGTAATAACTAGTTGTCTTTTATTTCTCTAGTATAAATAGGATAATTCCTCATTTTACATGGGACTTTGGATGAATATTGAATATTGAGCTTTGAAGCTTGTAGTTTCTAGGTGAAGCCTAGCATTTAGCTTGTAGTTTCTAGGTGAAGCCTAGCATTAGTTGGTAATTTTAGTAGTGTGGATCTTGGAATTGTTGGTGAACTTTTTGGTTTGGTTAATCGAAGGTTACTCATTTGTGGTTTCTTGGTTTCCTTTGATTTTCTCAAACTAGGGTTTGTGTTTAAATTGTTGAATTCAATTGGGAGGTGAGGGTATCAAGTCCCTTGTTGCCCATAAATTCAAGAGTTTGAATATTAATCCACTTATCCTTCTTTTGTTTTCTTTTATTCTTGATCTTCCCGCTTTGATTGTTATCAACCAGCCACGAAAATCAGCCAACCAACACAAGAATAACAAGTTGAACAACAAGTGCTAGTGAATCGAAAGAGCCCCACACGGCTTCACTAGACTTCAAGATCATAAACACAACAACAACAAGATAATGAAAGATAGTTAACTTGACATATAATATTCAAGAGACTAAGAACCCTAACATCAAGAAAGGACCCTAAGACTAATGAATATAAACATCAAGTTCTTACTTAGACCAAGAGGAACTCAATGACCTCAAGATCCTTGTTTCTAGCCAAGATACAACACAAGTGTAACTCCACTTGTGAGTTTCGGTTTTGGGGCTTCTCCAATGGTGAGAGAGAAGTCCTTAGTGTTACAAGAGTTTTGTCTTCAAAAATATAATGAGTGAACTAGGGCTAATAACACTAAGATGGTCTATATTACATCCAAAATGAAAGATAAAATGACAAGTTTAGCCCTTGGGGACAGCCGGCCTTGGAGTGTCCCATGTGGTCCTTGTGACTTACACTTTCAAGGTCCCTCTTCACACTTTAAAACATTTAGATCCTTAGGTGGTTAAATGACCAACTCACACACGGCCATTTGCATGAACAAGGCTTGGAGTTTTTGTAATTCCCGAGCTTGGCTTCGTGTGAATGGTCGGGTACTCGTTGGACAGCTTGTCCCACCCGTATCATCCTCTCCATCTTGAGAGGAATTTGACCTCAAATTCAGCACTTGGTCATCTTCAACCGCCTCCACGAGAGAAAGATCACAAACGTTGAAAGTGTTGTGCACTTGATATTCCGGTGGAAGGTCAATCTTGTAGGCGTTGTCATTGATTCTCTCAAGTACTTGGAATGGACCATCACCCCTAGGCATCAATTTGGACTTCCTTTGGGATGGAAACCGATCCTTCCGAAGATGCACCTACACCCAATCTCCCGGTTCAAGGATGAATTTCTTTCTTCCCTTGTTGGCCCTCCTTGCCATGTCTTGGTTTTTCTTCTCAAGTTGAAGCCGCACCTTCTCATGTAACTTCTTCATAGAATCTGCCTGCTTGCTCCCATCTAAGCTAATCATGAGATCACTTGGCAAAGGCGTTAAATCCAAAGGGGTGAGGGGGTTGAGGCCGTATACACACTCAAAGGGAGTCATTCCCGTACTTGAGTGTATGACACGGTTATAGGCAAACTCAATCAATGATAAGTGCTCTTCCCAAGAAGTCTTTTTCCCTTAACCATGGAACGTAGCATAGCACCCAAAGTCCTATTTACTACTTCCGTTTGGCCATCGGTTTGTGGGTGGCAGGACGTAGAGAACAGTAACTTGGTACCAAGCCTACCCCACATGGACTTCCAAAAGTGGCTTAGGAACTTAGAGTCCCTATCACTCACAATGGGCCTCGGGACACCATGCAATCTAACAACATTATCAACAAATAATGAGGCCACGCTAGGGGCGTCATCACATTTAGAGCAAGGAATAAAGTGCGCCATTTTAGAAAACCGGTCGACTACAACAAAAATACTATCTCGGCCTCGACAAGTCCTTGGCAGCCCTAACACAAAGTCCATAGATATATCAAGCCAAGGACGTAGAGGAGTGGGTAGCGGGGTGTACAACCCATGAGGTAGGAGCCGAGATTTGGCTCTCTTGCATTCTACACATTGGCCGCAAATCATAGTCACATCCTTGCGCATTTTTGGCCAATAGAATTGCTCCTCCAATATTCCGAGCGTCTTTTCAACCCCAAAATGACCCATTAGACCGCCATCATGTGCTTCCCTCACAAACAATTCTCTCCAAGAGCTAGAGGGTACACACAATCGTCTACCTTTAAATAAGTAGCCATCAAACTTGGCATAGGGATTTGAACCCCTAGCCGAATCCCACTTGTCCCTACCCAATTCTTCGCATTCCCTAAAGATAGGAGCAAAGTGAGGGTCCTTGGGATACAATTCTCTTAAACTCTCAAAACCCATCAACTTTGATGACAAGGTGGACACAAGGACATGTTTTCTAGACAAAGCATCGGCCACTACATTGTCCTTACCCCTTTTGTATTGGATAACATAAGGAAAGGTCTCAAGAAACTCAATCCATTTGGCATGCCGTTTGTGAAGCTTATCTTGGGCCCGAAGATCCTTTAAGGATTCATGGTCCGTTCGGATCACGAACTCCTTAGGCCATAAGTAGTGTTGCCAAGTGGCCAAGGCTCTAATCAAGGCATACAACTCTAAATCATACGTGGAGTAGTTTAGAGTTGCTCCTTTGAGATTTTCGCTAAAATAAGCAATGGGTTTCAAATCTTGCATCAAAACAGCCCCTATGCCTACTTTACTCGCATCACACTCGACCTCGAAGGTCTTATCAAAGTTGGGCAATTGTAACAAAGGTACGGAAATGAGCATAGCTTTCAAGGCTTCAAATGCCTTAGCTTGCTCGACACCCCACTTGAAGGGTTGTTCTTTCTGAATGACCTCGGTCAAGGGGGCGTCTATGGTGCTAAATCCTTTGACAGACCTTCTATAAAAACTAGCCAACCCGTGGAAGCTTCTTACTTCTCCAACGGTTTGTTGGATTGGCCAATTTTTGATAGCATTTATCTTGGATTCATCCACTTCGACCCCTCTTGAACTAATAACAAAACCCAAGAAAACAACTTCATTAACGCCAAAAGAGCACTTTTCCAGATTTGCATACAACTTTTCCTTTCTAAGGACATCAAGCACACATTGTAAATGCATCACATGCCCGGGATCCACATGAACAGTGAAGCCGTCGGGGACCCCACTCTAACAGTAGATTTACTGTAGCAGGGACCTAGATAAGGGCTCACTCTAAAGAGTTACTATACACCAAGAAATCATCAAAGTAGACAACAACAAACTTTCCAATAAATGACCTCATCACATGATTCATTAGCCTCATAAAAGTACTTGGAGCGTTTGTTAGGCCGAATGGCATAACCATCCATTCATAGAGACCAAACTTGGTCTTGAAGGCGGTTTTCCATTCATCACCGGGTTGCCTTCTTATTTGGTGATAGCCACTCCTTAAATCAATCTTGGAAAACAAACATGAACCATTTAACTCATCTAGCATGTCATCTAACTGAGGAATAGGGTGGCGATATTTTATCGTAATTTTGTTGATGGCTCGGCAGTCCACACACATGCGCCACGCTCCGTCTTTTTTGGGCACTAATAGCACCGGAACAGCACACGGACTCATGCTCTCCTTAACATACCCTTTGTTGAGGAGCTCCTCAACTTGACGTTGCAATTCCTTGGTGTCCGTAGGATTGCTCCTATAAGCCGGCTTGTTTGGCAATTGTGATCCCGGCACAAAATCAATTTGGTGCTCAATTCCCCGAAGCGGGGGCAATCCTTGCGGAAGCTCCTTAGAAAATACATCCTCATAATCCTGCAACACACAAGAAATCAAAGGGGAAATGGAAGAATTAGTGGGGTTAGTATTAAAACAATGAGCCAAGAGTAACATAGGCGTGTCCTCATCATGATCCACGAAGAGTTCCTTCTTCCTAACTAACATCACCATGTTTTCCGTCCCCTTTGCCATTGGGGCAGCCTTGGATGACCCCACTGCCCCACCTACGGAATTCCCTCCCTTTTCTCCCTTTTCGGATTCCTTTCCCTTTTCCTTCAATTCCCTCATCCTTTGATGCCACTCATTTACTTGGGAAGGCGAAAGAAGATGAAGAGTAACCTTTCGGCCATCCTTCTCAAGTGTATATCGATTGGACCTCCCATCGTGTTTAGTAGACCTATCATATTGCCAAGGTCTACCTAGCAACAAGTGACATGCTTGCATTGGTATCACGTCACAAAGCACTTGCATACTCTCGGGCCTTCAAGGTGTCCAAAATCAGATTCTCCACGTGTTGGCCACGAATGATGGCATCAAAAGTTATGATGGCCATTTGTCTTGTATCACAAAGAGAGAACTTGTTTCACACTAAATGCTTGATTAAGGGAGGGGTGTGTACTATAGTGATTGATAGTGGAAGTTGCACAAACGTTGCTAGTTCTACAATAGTGGATTTCTTGAAACTTCCTACCACTCCTCATGCTAATCCTTACAAACTACAATGGCTCAATGAATGTGGTGAGTTAAAATTGACACAACAATGCATGATCAAGTTCATGGTAGGAAACTACAGAGATGAAGTTTGTTGTGATGTCATTCTAATGCAAGCGTGCCATTTGCTACTTGGTAGACCATGGCAATATGACAAATCTACCAAGCATGATGGGGGGTTGAACACCTACTCACTTGTGCATGATGGGAAGAAGTTCACATTACACCCACTATCACCCTCCCAAGTGAATGAGATGCATCAAAAGTTAAGAGAGTTGAAAGAAAAGGGAAGCAAAAGACAAGAAACCGAAAAGAGGCAAAAGGGGGAGGTTTCGGGTTCTACCTCTTCTAAGGGAGAAGTTGCTGATTCTAAGGATCAAAAGGGTCAAGGACCCATGGTTATGTTGGTAGGATGAAGGATTTGTTCAAGGAACAAGACATGGACACCCCTATGCTCCTCCTAGCTCATGCCCTTAATACTAACTTCTCTTCTTCTTCTTCTTCTTTTTCTCCTTTTTCTTCTTCTCTTTCCCCTTCTATTTCACTTGTTTTTGCAGGAGTTTGATGATGTTTTCCCACAATAATTACCACAAGGATTGCCCCCGATTCGGGGAATTGAGCACCAAATTGATTTGGTGCTGGGTTCACAACTTCCAAACAAACTGGCTTATAGGAGCAATCCCATGGACACTAAGGAGCTTGAGAGACAAGTTGAGGAGCTTCTCAACAAGGGTTACATCAAATAAAGTATGAGTCCGTGTGCTTTCCCGGTGCTTTTGGTACCAAAGAAATACGAAACTTGGCGCATGTGCATCGATTGTAGAGCCATCAACAAAATCACTATAAGGTATCGTCATCCGATCCATAGACTAGATGATATGTTAGATGAGCTCCATGGTGCTTGTTTGTTTTCTAAAGTGGATCTTAGGAGCGACTACCACCAAATTCACATGCAACCCGGTGATGAGTGGAAGACCGCATTCAAGACCAAATTCGGTCTATATGAGTGGCTGGTCATGCCCTTTGGCCTTACCAATGCTCCTAGCACCTTTATGAGGCTAATGAATCATGTAATGAAGCCTTATATTGGAAAGTTTGTGGTGGTTTACTTTGATGATGTGTTGGTATATAGTAAATCTATTGATGATCATGTGATACATTTGAGGTATGTGTTTGATGTGCTCCGAAAGGAGAAGTTGTATGCCAACATGGAGAAGTGTTCTTTTGGTGTTGATAAAGTGATTCTCTTGGGTTTTGTCGTGAGCTCAAGGGGTGGGTGTGGAAGTGGACGAATCCAAGATAGACTCTATACGAAGTTGACCGACCCCTAAAACTATTGGAGAAATTCAAAGTTTTCATGGGTTGGCGAGCTTTTATAGGAGGTTTGTAAAAGGTTTTAGCTCCATAGCAGCCCCCTTGACCGAGGTTATTAGAAAGGACCAACCCTTTAAGTGGGGTGATGAGCAAGCTAAGGCTTTTGAAGCCTTGAAAGCTACGCTCATCTCGGCGCCTTTGTTGCAATTGCCCAATTTTGATAAGATGTTTGAAGTTGAGTGTGACGCTAGTAAGGTTGGTATCGGGGTTGTTTTGATGCAAGAAGGCAAGCCCGTTGCTTATTTTAGTGAAAAACTCAAAGGGGCAACTCTTAATTACTCGACTTATGATTTGGAGTTGTACGCCCTTGTTAGAGCTTTGGGCAATTGGTAACATTATTTGTGGCCTAAGGAGTTTGTGACACGAACAGATCATGAATCGTTGAAACCTTAAGAGCCAAGACAAGTTGAATAGGCATCATGCTAAGTGGATTGAGTTTATTGAGACTTTCCCTTATGTAATTCATTACAAAAAGGGGAAGGAAAATGTTGTTGCCGATGCGTTGTCTAGAAAGCATGTGCTTGTTGCTACCTTGTCTTTGAAGTTGATGGGATTTGAGAGCTTGCTGATGTTGTATCCCGAGGATCCTACCTTTGCTCCTATTTTTAGAGAATGTGAAGAGTGGGGAAGGGACCGATGGCTTAAAGAGAATAGCAATTCCTCCTACTCTCGGTTTGATGGCTATTTGTTCAAAGGGAGGAGGTTGTGTGTTCCTTCTAGTTCATGGAGGGAATTGTTTGTGAGAGAGGCACATGATGGTGGCCTCATAGGGCATTTTGGGGTTGACAAGACCCTCGGTATCTTAGAGGAGCAATTCTATTAGCCCAAAATGCGCAAGGATGTTGCTAAAGTTTGCGGCCAATGTATCGATTGTCGGAGTGCGAAATCTCACCTCCTACCTCAAGGATTGTACACCCCACTTCCCACTCCCCTTAGACCTTGGTTAGATATTTCGATGAACTTTGTTTTGGGGCTGCCAAGGACTAGAAAGGGTCGAGATAGCATTTTTGTTGTTGTTGATAGATTCTCCAAAATGGCTCATTTCATTCCATGTGCTAAAATCGAGGATGCTCCTAGTGTAGCTTCATTATTTGTTGAACATGTTGTAAAGCTTCACGAGATCCCAAGGACTATTGTGAGTGATAGGGACTCAAAGTTCCTAAGTCTCTTTTGGAATTCCATGTGGGGTAGGCTTGGAACGAAGTTGCTTTTCTCCACGTCTTGCCACCCACAAACCGATGGCCAAACGGAGGTAGTAAATAGAACCTTAGGGTCTATGCTACGTTCTATGGTTAAAGGTAAAATGACTTCATGGGAAGATCACCTACCCTTGGTGGAATTTGCATACAATCGGGTAATACATTCAAGTACGGGAATGACGCCCTTTGAGTGTGTTTATGGTATGAATCCCCTTACCCCTTTAGATCTCACTCCTTTGTCTAGTGATCTCATGATAAGCTTAGATGGATGCAAAAGAGCCGAGGCAATGAAAAAAATGCATGAGAAAGTGTGGATCAAGCTTGAAAAGAAGAACCAAGAGGTTGCAAAAAGGGTGAACAAAGGTAGAAGAAGGCTTGTGCTTGAACCCGGAGATTGGGTATGGGTACACTTAAGGAAGGAGCGGTTCCCAAATCAAAGGAAAGCTAAGCTTATGCCCCGGGGAGATGGACCCTTCCAAGTGCTTAAACGGATCAACGACAATGCATACCAAATAGATCTACCTTCGGATTACCAAGTTCACAATACTTTCAATGTTTGTGACCTTTCACCCGTGGCCACTCTTGATGTTGATGAATCAGCAAGTTTGAGGACAAACTCTCTTCAATATGGAGAGTATGATACAAGTATCAAGCCCTCAAGACCCTTTACAAGGAGCCAAGCCAAGGAACTTCAACAACTTCAAGCTTTGTTCATGCACTTGAATGTTTGTGAAGGTGTTGTAGATTCGGCCAAGAGAGGGAATGCTTTGATTTGTGAAGAAAGGACTTGAAGAGTCTATATTCTACAAGGGGCAAGATGGACTTTCACTTTAAAAACCAACATTCAAGGGGCGCCTCTTCTCTTTAGTTCTTTAAGGGTAGTTTTGACATTTGGCATGTAATAGTATAAATAGACCATTTTACTTCTCTTTTAATTAGATTTTGATGACATTGAAACTTACTCATATTTTGTAGCTTTAGTCTTGTAGTTGATAGTGTAGAATCCGAAAATTGGGTCTTTGACATTTGAAGTTAGGGTTTCACTTGTCTTGGATAATTTGGCAAGAAAGGTGTGCTTGAGGAAGAGTGATTCCTTTGGGTCACCTAAGAGGAAGGTTTGAACTCTTGTTTGTGAAGTGTGTTTGAAGATTTGAAACATCTTCTAGTGCTAATCACTTAATAAGAGTAAGGGTCTTTCTATCTATCATTAAACTTCAAGTATTCTTCTTCTTCATCTCCATTCTATGTGTTGTTTTTCTCTTTGTTTGGTTGCTGAAATTTGTATCTTAGTAACCATTTTTGTGTGTTCCTAGCCTTTTGGCTATCACACTTGGTACCAAACTTATGTTTTCTACTTCTTGCCACCCCCAAACGGATGGGTAAACCGAGGTAGTCAATCGGACTCTTGGTAACATGCTTAGGTGTATGATTAAAGGAACCCCAACTACTTGGGAAAATCGTTTACCCTTGATTGAATTTGCATCTAACCGATCTTTCCATTCCTCTAGTGGGATGTCTCCATTTGAAGCATGTTATGGTTTTAATCCTTTGTTTCCATTAATCATGACTCCTTTGTCTAGTCATATTGTTGTAATCCTAGATGCCAAGCAAAGGGCAAGAGAGATGATGAACATTCATTCTAAGGTAAGAGAGGCCACTAAAAAGAACAATTCCAAAGTGGCCATGAGGAAGAATCGTGGGAGAAAGGAGGTGATCTTCAATCCGGATGATTGGGTATGGGTCCATTTATGAAAGGAAAGGTTCCCACAAGTCCGAAGAGGGAAGCTAAGTCCAAGGGGAGATGGCCCTTTCAAAGTGCTCAAGCGGATCAATGATAATGCCTACATGGTTGACTTGCCGGGTGAGTACAATGTTCATAATGTGTTTAATATTAGTGATCTATCTCCTTGTGTTGTAGGTGAACCTTTGGATTCGAGGACGAATCCTTTTCAAGAAGGGGAGAATGATGCTAGCACAAAGGGCACACGTCCTTTCACACGTAGTCAAGCAAGGGAACTCCAAGGTCTACAAAGGATGCTTATGCAAAAGGGGACTTGGGAGAAGCCCGAAGATTGTCAATGGAGAATCTACAATGTGTGGAAGAATCAAAGGGGTGAAGCGGATGAAGAAAAGGGGGTCATTGGTACAAGTGGCTAGATTTTAAATTCAAGAATTCACAACAAGATGACCCAAACAAGGCCCTTGTCTCTCATTAAGGGCATATTTGTAATAACTAGTTGTCTTTATTTCTTTAGTATAAATAGGATAATTCCTTATTTGGCATGGTAGATTTTGATGAATATTGAACAATATTGTTAAATTTTAGTCTTCTTCTTAGCATATTCCCTTAAGGAATTAGTGGTTAATTAGTGAGTGTTTAGTTGGTGGAATCTTGAAATTGGTGTTGAACTTCTTTGGTTTGGATTAATTTGAGGATTACCCATTTGTGGTATTTGGTTTCCTTAATTTTTTCAAACTAGGGTTTGTGTTTGGGTGTTGAAATCAATTGGAAGGTGAGGGTATTAAGCCCCTTGTTGCCCATAATTTCAATACTTAGATATTAATCCACATATCCTTCTTTTGTTTTCCTCTTATTCTTGTTCTTCCCTCTTTGTTCGTTATCACTTCCTGTCTAGGATAGCAATGGGCTCCTCCTCAAAGGACAAATCATGATCAAATACAAGTGAATCTCACCCGATCACATGAGTATCGTTAGGATGATATCGATTTACCATTGAGCCATGGAATACCGTTTGAACAACTAACAGATATGGAGGCAAAGCTAGCCTATACACCACATCTCTTAACTTCTCAAGAATCTCAAAAGTCCTAATTGATACGGGTGGGCCAAGCTGTCCAACAAGTCCACGACCATTCACACGAAGCTAAGCTTGGGAATTATAAAAACTCCAAACCTTGTTCATGCAAATGGTCGTGTGTGAGTTGGTGACTGATCCATCTAAGGATTTAAATATTTTTAAGTGTGAAGAGGGACCTTGAAGTGTAATAAACTTACACTCCAAGGCCGCCCATAGCTAGGGGCAAACTGGTCATTTTTTGCCTTGTAATACAAATAGATAATATTAGGGTTACTTGGTAGTTCTTCCATTATCATTTTGAACATAACACTTGTAATATTTTGGATTCTCTCTCTCTCTATTTCAGCTCACAAGAGAGGGATACTTGTGTTGTATCTTGGCTAGAAACAAGGATCTTGAGGTCATAGGGTTCCTCTTGGTCCAAGTAAGAACTTGGTGTTAATATTCAATAGTCTTAGGGTCCTCTCTTGTTGTTAGGGTTCTTAGACTCTTGAATCTTTTATGTCAAGTTACTATCTTCTTGTGATCTTGTTAATATTGTGATTGTATTCTTGAAGTCTAGTGAAGCTGTGTGGGACTCTTTCGATTCACTAGCATTTGTTGTTCAACTTGTTGATCTTGTGTTAGTTGTTCTTCTTGTTGTTGGTTGTTGGAACTTTGTGTTGTGGACTTGATAGTGTATCATTTGGTATCAGAGCAAGGCTGGTTGTGTTCCTACACTACCAATCTTGGGCTATCTCGGTTTTAAAAAAAAAAAAAG
The DNA here is from genome assembly GCA_031232105.1 of Capsicum rhomboideum. NCBI lineage: Eukaryota > Viridiplantae > Streptophyta > Magnoliopsida > Solanales > Solanaceae > Capsicum > Capsicum rhomboideum. Next base: position 79,106,407 of record CP124709.1, on the reverse strand, counting down.
AGACGAGAAATCTGTCCGTCTTATTGTCTCAACCGAGATTGGTGTTTGTGTGTTTAGATCTAGGTGTTATTTTGCTTGTTTAGTGTGTTTCTAGTGTTGGTTTCTTTCTCACCAACACTTAAGTGTCTAGATCTAAAGTTGAGCTTATAATATTGACCATTGTTCTAGTGACATGAAGTGGGTCGTAGGTTGTACCTTGTTGATGACCATTGGTGGCTTTTGTGTTATGTTCTTGAAGAAGTTGATGTTGTGTTCTTGAATGTTGTTGTGGTGTTCATCTTGTTCTTCATCTATTCTTACAACTTAAGACAACAAAAGTATAAAATAGATCCAAAGGGTTGTAAGACAAAAGTTATAAAGTTGTTGGTGAGAAGACTTGCACACATCACTTCCTAGACTTGACAACCACTTTTCCTTAAATCACGGATGATACAAGATCAAGTCCATAATATGAAGATTTCAGCAACAATAATAAGATGAACAACTATCACAAGAACAACAAGTTGAACAACAAGTGCTAGTGAATCGAAAGAGCCCCACACGGCTTCACTAGACTTCAAGATTATAAACACAAGCTTAACAAGATTACAAAAAAAAAAAGATAGATAGATACGAGATTACAAGAATAAGGAACCAAACCGTGTATCAAACGATAAGACCCCCTAAGACCCACAATAACAACACCAAACTCTTATGGTGACCGCTAAGGGAATCAACTCCGCCTTACAACCACCGTTTCTAAGCAAGGATCAATAATGGCTTTTCCAAGCCCTACACTACCTTCTCAAAGAGAGAAGAAGAAGTTTTCAAATATCCATAATGAACTAACTAGAAAATAAGACTAATGAAGCCTATTTATAACTATTACATCAAATGACCAAACTATCCTTAATGAAAAGAGGCTCCTATGGAGTGTAAAGAAAAGGCACAAAAAGACCAAAACACCCTTAATAAGGGTGTCCATGGAGTGTAAGGACTCCTTCTTCACACTTCAACCCTTGCAATTCTTTGGAGCCTCGGGTAGTCATCAAGGCAAACCTCCAAGCAACTTTCCACACACGAATTTGCTTTATTATGTGTCCAAAATGACTTTATGACTTCCCCATGCATACTCTCGGGCCTTCAAGGTGTCCAAAATCAGATTCTCCACGTGTTGGCCACGAATGATGGCATCAAAAGTTATGATGGCCATTTGTCTTGTATGATCCTCCCCTTCTTGAAAAGGATTCGACCTCGAATCCAAACCTTGTAAAACCAAAGAAAGGACAAACAAATACAAACTCCTCATGGCATGAGGGTTAGGGTTAGCACAATAAATCATCTCAACATGCCAAGGTTGCTTATACTTGCAATATAACCAAGGATCCTTTGAATTGATTATTAAAAACTTATTAAAATATGCACAAAGGATTTGGCTATTTAAATCACCAAGAGATAAGGAAACTACAAGGGTCCTAATAACATCAAATAATCCACAAGGTAAAACTGCCTTCATCGTAGGAGCCATAAGACACAATTGCTTCTTTATCTCTTCAAGAGACCACACCAAGGGTGGAGCCTCAATTGGTTCTAATGTCCACAAGATCCATATAGCATTATCATTCATATAAATGGACAAACCAACAAATTTCCTACCTCTACATAAAACAAATCCAAAACTAGCATGGATGTCATCATAGGCAAAGAGGTAGTATAGGAAAGAATCAAGTGTAAAGGCATACAAGGGTGAAGACAAAGCATTTAAGCACATCCACATTCTTTCCTTCAAGCAAATAGAGAACTTGGCATCCACAAGTTGAGATTCTTGTAATTTAAACACAATTGTGTCAAGCAAGGATGCACATTTAGAAACATTACCCCAAGGAAACAATGACACTTTTGCTCTCGGGTTTTCAAGAATGACACTTTGCTTGTCATGTAGACCAAGCAACAAGTTGGGTGCGCCAACATCACTATTTCTATATTTGGCACCGGGGTCAAATAGAAAGAGTATCCATAGACACGGGTCTAGACAATACTCCCTTTCCCCATAGGCTTCACCCAAACTACAAGATATACTCTCTACAATAGCATACATATCATCAAAAGCAAATAGAGAGTGGAGAATGGTATCACTCAAGTCAAGTTCAACTAAGGTGTCCTCATGTGAGTACTCACTACCAGTTTCAACATCATCACCATGAGTACTCTCAACAATAAGGTCACACATAGTAGAAGAAGTAATTTCCAAATAATGGACACCTTCCCTTTCTATGGAAGTACCCTCAAGTAGACACATACCACCACTAAAGTCCAATGAATTATTACTCAAGTCTTTACAAGCAAGCAATTCATCCTTATAGTCATCAAACATGGGTGGGGTGTCATACAAAGGATCACAACCACAATCAATTTTCAAGGAAAAATCACTTATTGGGTTTCTTAAGAATTCAAGCAAATCAAAATTATCATCACCCAATTGATCATTCCTTTCCAAGACCTCACATTCCCTTCTCTTAAGAGTACTCTCATCTCCCAAGAAGAGATTTCCATCTTTAGGAGGAATGTTTTTACACCATAGTGGGTTGGCATATAGGCTATAGCTTTCAAGACAAGCTATACCTTCAACGTCATTCTCACCCCTAGGTTCTTTAGGAGTGAACTCATCATCTTCAAACAAGATATTATACTTAAAGAGAGAAGGATCTATCCATGAAGAGGATATAGAACATGCAAATCCATTCTCTAAAAGATCATTATCAAGTATCAAAGATGTTTCAAGCACATGATTATCCCTATGAGCAAAACCGAGAGTAGAACATTTACTAGAGGTCATACTAAAGGGGTCACTCCTATTTATTTGATCAACATTTTCAATATAATCATTCACTTGAGATCCATTAAACACATCACACATATCCTCAAGTGGTGGACAAATTCCGCACATAAGTTGATCAACACAATTCCCACAAGATGATGTACCATCATTCAACACATTGGCTTCAACACTAGGTGGACTTAAATTGACCTTACAAGAAGAGTCAATTCGATCATCAATAGGATCAACTAGTGTATCCACACTCCCAACAAGTACATCATCAACAAGAGGCAAAGAATCAATAGACTCACAAATAGGTAAGCTACTACTCACACTCAATGAGCTACTAGTCGCACAATTATCATTCTCATGCACAAAAGTGTAAGAGTAAGCGATTTTACCTTGAAGTTCTTGAGTAAATTCTTCTTTGCCGTGGTGTGAAGGTTTCCCACATGCTTCGACATCAACTTCTCCTTGGCCTTGTGCTTCTCCGCTTGCCATGTTGGTACCTACACAAATGTCCTTAGAAAGAAAAGGACAAACATAGTTAGCATGATTTGGTGGCAACCCCCTCACTTCACTCCATACAACCTCTCCTTTTTCCACTCTCCAATTAGCACCTTTCACACCCTTACTCCTCTCAATCTTTTGTCTCTCATAATCATTCGGCTTGGAGTAAGTGATCACATCTCCTTGCGGTTTGGGAATAATTGAGGTAAAGAGATAATTCCCCCAATGGTCCACTATAACCTTAGGCCAATTTAGCACATTTGGAACTCTATGTTGTGCAAACCAATCGGCACCCAAGCATACATGACCTGGTGTCAAGGGAAAGATATCGCACCACACCTCCTCATAGTATTCAAATTGGGTGAAGACAATCCTCACTCTCTCGGTAACCTTATACCCGTCCAAGGAATATGGAACAAGTAAAGGTTCTCGAAACAACCCTAAATAGTCAACCATCGGTGGCATGATGTAGTTCTTATGGCGCCAATCATCTAGCACAAGGAGGCAGCCCGGTACCCCAGAAATGCTTACCTTTCCGGAGTGAACACTTCTCCTAGGATCAACATTGTAGAGTTTAGGACAACCCAAGGGCACATGAGTACCCCTCGGCCTTGGAGATGTACTCTCTCTCTTTCTCATGGGACAACCTACACTATAGCTAGTATACCCATTCACACCGCTTCGACCTTGATAAGATGTACTACAAGGTGAAGAATATGAATCTTCATTCTCCAGACGTGCACTCTCACCATGGCTCTCATAAGCTTTGAGAAGGAAGGGGTTATACCTTACACCAATTCTAGGTTCGAAATGGGAAGTGTAAGACTCCTCATATGCCCCAACTTCATCATAAGAACTATCATAAGGCCCTACATCATCTCCATATTCACCATAAGAACTAGGCACTTCATTCACCTCATTTTCTCCCTCAGAACCATAACCCTCAAATCTGCCCATGTCTTGATCATGGCCATATCTATAGCCCCCATAATCTAAATCCCTCACTACAATCATAGTCTCCCATGTTGTAGTCACAATAATACGAGGCTACCAAGACATGTCCCCCTTATATCACCTTGTACCTACAAAATGAACAAACAAGATTAGTAGTAAAAACACCTCACCAACACTCGTATACACTCACCTTTGTGATCCTCACAATTGGAGCGGCGAATATTGAAAGTTGCTTATACTCCGGTAGTTAATAAGGTGTCAATCACTACTTAGCGACCGGAATAGATTATTGTTTAATCGACTCAAGACACAAAACAAAATCTACTTATGAACTTGAGTCAAAGAAGTTCAACGAATCAAAATGAGAAAAACACACAAAGAACGAAAAACACGAAGAAAACGGATTCAAAAACCAATTCACAATTTAGTAGGTGATTACTAGTTGTTAATTGGTACTAGAATCAAGAAATGAAACTAAAGAAACAAGGAAATGAAACTTAGAATCTGAAATTTGAGCTTAATGGTGACGTGGCAGCATGCAATTGGTCTTGGGCCCACACAAATATATATATATATATATAACTTTTGTCTTACAACCTTTTGGATCTATTTTATACTTTTGTGGTCTTAAGTTGTAAGAATAGATGAAGAACAAGATGAACACCACAACAACCTTCAAGAACACAACATCAACTTCTTCAAGAACTTAACACAAAAACCACCAATGGTCATCAACAAGGTACAACCTACGGCCCACTTCAAGTCACCACAACAATGGTCAATATTATAAGCTCATCTTTAGATCTAGACACTTTTAGTGTTGGTGAGAAAGAAACCAACACTAGAAACACACTAAACAAGTAAAATAACACCTAGATCTAAACACACAAACACTATTCTCGGCCAAGACAACAAGATGGACAGATTTCATTTTTTTTTTGTTTTGACCGAGATAGCCCAAGATTGGTAGTGTAGGAACACAACCAGCCTTGCTCTGATACCAAATGATACAAGATCAAGTCCACAATATGAAGATTTCAGCAACAATAATAAGATGAACAATTATCACAAGAACAACAAGTTGAACAACAAGTGCTAGTGAATCGAAAGAGCCCCACACGGCTTCACTAGACTTCAAGATTATAAACACAAGCTTAACAAGATTACAAAAAAAAAAGATAGATAGCTTGACATACGAGATTACAAGAATAAGGAACCAAATCGTGTATCAAACGATAAGACCCCCTAAGACCCGCAATAACAACACCAAACTCTTATGGTGACTACTGCTAAGGGAATCAACTCCTCCTTACAACCACCGTTTCTAAGCAAGGATCAATGGCTTTTCCAAGCCCTACACTACTTGGCCTTTCCAAGCCATACACTACATTCTCAAAGAGAGAAGAAGAAGTCTTCAAATATCCATAATGAACTAACTAGAAAATAAGACTAATGAAGCCTATTTATAACTATTACATCAAATGACCAAACTACCCTTAATGAAAAGAGGCTCCTATGGAGTGTAAAGAAAAGGCACAAAAAGACCAAAACACCCTTAATAAGGGCGGCCATGGAGTGTAAGGACTCCTTCTTCACACTTCAACCCTTGCAATTCTTTGGAGCCTCGGGTAGTCATCAAGGCAAGCCTCCAAGCAACCTTCCACACACGAATTTGTTTTATTATGATGCCATCATTCGTGGCCAACACGTGGAGAATCTGATTTTGGACACCTTGAAGGCCTGAGAGTATGCATGCGGAAGTCATGAAGTCATTTTGGACACATAATAAAGCAAATTCATGTGTGGAAGGTTGCTTGGAGGCTTGCCTTGATGACTACCCGAGGCTCCAAAGAATTGTAAGGGTTGAAGTGTGAAGAAGGAGTCCTTACACTCCATGGCCTCCCTTATTAAGGGTGTTTTGGTCTTTTTGTGCCTTTTCTTTACACTCCATAGGAGCCTCTTTTCATTAAGGGTAGTTTGGTCATTTGATGTAATAGTTATAAATTGGCTTCATTAGTCTTATTTTCTAGTTAGTTGATTATTGGTATTTGAAAGACTTCTTATTCTCTCTTTGAGAGTGTAGTGTAGGGCTTGGAAAGCCAAGTAGTGTAGGGCTTGGAAAAGCCATTATTGATCCTTGCTTAGAAACGGTGGTTGTAAGGCGGAGTTGATTCCCTTAGCGGTCACCGTAAGAGTTTGGTGTTGTTATTGCTGGTCTTAGGGGTCTTATCGTTTGATACACGGTTTGCTTCCTATTTCTTGTAATCTCGTATGTCAAGCTATCTATCTTACTTTATTGCACGTGTTTGTTAACTTGTTTCTCTTAGTCTTCATCTCTTTAGGTCATTCTTCTATCATTATCCTTAAGAGTGAACCGCTAACCAACTCCACTAAAAGCTATAGCTGGTAGTGGAAGGCGCAACCCACCCTTTATAGGCCCTGAACCAGGCGGGGACAAACCCAATCCACACCCCCACCAAGGACAACCCGGGACACATCCCTCTTCTAGGGGGTGGCTACTCTTGTTTTCGCCATCATTCCCCCTTTCTTTGGAAAGGTTCGTCCTCGGACCTGTGCATGGTGTAAATGGGATTCGAACCCACGACCTCCGCTCTGATATCAAACCTTAAGAGTGAACCGCTAACCAACTCCACTAAAGCTATAGCTGGTAGTGGAAGGCGCAACCCACCCTTTATAGGCCCTGAACCAGGCGGGGACGAACCCGATCCACACCCCCACCAAGGCCAACCCGGGACACATCCCTCTTCCAGGGGGTGGCTACTTTTGTTTTCGCCATCAAAGGGTGGAGCCTCAATTGGTTCTAATGTCCAGAAGATCCATATAGCATTATCATTCATACAAGTGGACATACCAACAAATTTCCTACCTCTACATAAAACAAATCCAAAACTAGCATGGATGTCATCATAGGCAAAGAGGTAGTATAGGAAAGAATCAAGTGTAAAGGCATACAAGGGTGAAGACAAAGCATTTAAGCACATCCACATTCTTTCCTTCAAGCAAATAGAGAACTTGGCATCTACAAGTTGAGATTCTTGTAATTTAAACACAATTGTGTCAAGCAAGGATGCACATTTAGAAACATTACCCCAAGGAAACAATGACACTTTTGCTCTCGGGTTTTCAAGAATGACACTTTGCTTGTCATGTAGACCAAGCAACAAGTTGGGTGCTGATACAATATCAAGTATGTAACAAAAGATTTCAGCAACAATAACACAAAAATTAGTAAACCAAGAACAACAAGATGAACACAAATGCTAGTGAATCGAAAGAGCCCCACACGGCTTCACTAGACTTCAAGATCACAAACACAACAACAACAAGATAGATAAAAGATAGTTAACTTGACATATGATATTCAAAAGGCTAAGAACCCTAACAACAAGAGAGGACCCTAAGACTATTGAATATGAACACCAAGTTCTTACTTGGACCAAGAGGAACTCAAATGACCTCAAGACCCTAGTTTTTAGCCAAAACACAACACAAGCTTCACTCTTGGAAAGCTTGGCAGATTCTGCCTCCCCAATGGAAGAGAGAGAGAAATATTACAAGTCTTTTGTCTTGAAATTACAATGAGAAAAACTAAGCAAAAAATCCCTAAGCTTGTCTATTTATATTACAAGCCAAATGAAAGACAAAATGACCCTTTTGCCCTCTCTGAAACAGGCGGCCTTGGAGTGTTGTATTTATTACACTTCAAGGTCCTCTTCACACTTAAGAACATTGAGACCATTAGGTGGGCCCACGACCAGTTCACACGCGTCCATTTGCATGAATAAGGCTTGGAGTTTTTGTAACTCCCGGGCTTAACTACGCGTGAAAGGTCGTGGTCTTGTTGGACAGCTCACACCCGTATCATCCTCTCCATCTTGAGAGGAATTTGACCTCAAATTCGGCATTTGTCCATCTTCAACCACACCTACGAGAGAAAGATCACCTACGTTGAAAGTGTTGTGCACTTGATATTCCGGTGGAAGATCAATCTTGTAGGCGTTGTCATTGATTTTCTCAAGTACTTGGAATGGACCATCACCCCTCGGCATCAATTTGGTCTTTCTTTGAGATGGGAATCGGTCTTTCCGAAGATGCACCCACACCCAATCTCCCGGTTCAAGAATGAGTTCCTTTCTCCCCTTGTTGGCCCTCCTTGCAACTTTTTGGTTTTTCTTCTCAAGTTGAAGTCGCACCTTCTCATGTAGACTTTTCATAGAATCTGCCCGCTTGCTTCCATCTAAGCTAATCATGAGATCACTTGGCAAAGGCGTTAAATCCAAAGGGGTAAGGGGGTTGAGGCCGTATACACACTCAAAGGGAGTCATTCCCGTACTTGAGTGTATGACACGGTTATAAGCAAACTCAATTAATGATAAGTGTTCCTCCCAAGAAGTCATTTTTCCCTTAACCACGGAGCGTAGCATAGCACCCAAAGTCCTATTTACTACTTCCGTTTGGCCATCGGTTTGTGGGTGGCAGGACATAGAGAACAACAACTTGGTCCTAAGCCTACCCCACATGGACTTCCAAAAGTGACTTAGGAACTTAGAGTCCCTATCACTTACAATGGTCCTCGGAACACCATGCAATCTCACAATATTATTAACAAATAGAGAGGCCACGCTAGGGGCGTCGTCACACTTAGAACAAGCAATAAAGTGTGCCATCTTGGAAAATCGATCGACTACAACAAAGATGCTATCCCTGCCTCGTCGGGTCCTTGGTAACCCCAATACAAAATCCATAGATATATCAAGCCAAGGACGTAGAGGGGTGGGCAGTGGGGTGTACAACCCGTGAGGTAAGAGCCGAGATTTGGCTCTTTTGCATTCTATACATTGGCCGCAAATTCTAGCTACGTCCTTGTGCATCCTAGGCCAATAGAATTGCTCCTCCAATATTTTGAAGGTCTTTTCGACCCCAAAGTGACCCATTAGACCGCCATCATGTGCTTCCCTCACAAACAACTCTCTCCAAGAGCTAGAGGGTACACACAATCGTCTACCTTTAAACAAGTAACCATCAAACTTGGCATAGGGTTTTGAACCCCTAGCCGACTCCCACTTGTCCCTACCCACTTCTTCGCATTCCCTAAAGATAGGAGCAAAGTAAGGGTCCTCGGGATACAACTCTCTTAAACTCTCAAAACCCATCAACTTTGATGACAAAGTGGACACAAGAGCATGTTTTCTAGACAAGGCATCGGCTACTACATTGTCCTTACCCTTCTTGTATTGGATAACATAAGGGAAGGTCTCAAGGAACTCAATCCATTTAGTATGCCGCTTGTTAAGCTTGTCTTGGGCCCGCAGATGTTTTAAGGATTCATGGTCCGTTCGGATCACAAACTCCTTAGGCCATAAGTAGTGTTGCCAAGTGGCCAAAGCTCTAATCAAGGCATACAACTCTAAATCATACGTGGAGTAGTTTAAAGTTGCTCCTTTGAGCTTTTCGCTAAAGTAAGCAATGGGTTTTAAATCCTGCATCAAAACAGCCCCTATGCCTACTTTACTCGCATCACACTCGACCTCGAAGGTCTTGTCAAAGTTGGGCAATTGTAACAAAGGGGCGGAAATGAGCATAGCTTTCAAGGCTTCAAATGCCTTAGCTTGCTCGACACCCCACTTGAAGGGTTGTTCTTTCCGAATGACCTCGGTCAAGGGGGCGGCTATGGTGCTAAATCCTTTGACAAACCTTCTATAAAAACTAGCCAACCCGTGGAAGCTTCTTACTTCTCCAACAGTTTGAGGGATTGGCCAATTTTTGATAGCATTTATCTTGGATTCATCCACTTCGACCCCTCTTGAACTAACAACAAAACCCAAGAAAACAACTTCATTAACGCCAAAAGAGCACTTTTCCAGATTTGCATACAACCTTTCCTTTCTAAGGACATCAAGCACACATTGCAAATGCATCACATGCTCTTCTAAAGACTTACTATACACCAAGACATCATCAAAATAGACAACAACAAACTTTCCAATAAATGGCCTCATCACATGATTCATTAGCCTCATAAAAGTACTTGGAGCGTTTGTTAGGCCGAATGGCATAACCATCCATTCATAGAGACCAAACTTGGTCTTGAAGGCGGTTTTCCATTCATCACCGGGTTGCATTCTTATTTGGTGATAGCCACTCCTTAAATCAATCTTGGAAAACAAACATGAACCATTCAACTCATCTAGCATGTCATCTAACCGAGGAATAGGGTGGCGATATTTTATCGTAATTTTGTTGATGGCCCGACAGTCCACACACATGCGCTACGTTCCGTCCTTTTTGGGCACCAATAGCACCGGAATAGTACACGAGCTCATGCTCTCCTTGACATACCCTTTGTTGAGGAGTTCCTCAACTTGACGTTGCAATTCCTTGGTGTCCGTAGGATTGCTCCTATAAGCCGGCTTGTTTGGCAATTGTGATCCCGGCACAAAATCAATTTGGTGCTCAATTCCCCAAAGCGGGGGCAATCCTTGCGGAAGCTCCTTAGGAAATACATCCTCATAATCCTGCAACACACAAGAAATCAAAGGGGAAATGGAAGAATTAGTGGGGTTAGTATTAAAACAATGAGCCAAGAGTAACATAGGCGTGTCCTCATCATGATCCACGAAGAGTTCCTTCCTCCTAACTAACATCACCATGTTTTCTGGCCCTTTTGACGTTGGGGCAGCCTTGGATGACCCCACTGCCCCACCTACGGAATTCCCTCCCTTTTCTCCCTTTTCGGATTCCTTTCCCTTTTCCTTCAATTCCCTCATCCTTTGATGCCACTCATTTACTTGGGAAGGCGAAAGCGGATGAAGAGTAACCTTTCGGCCATCCTTCTCAAGTGTATACCGATTGGACCTCCCATCGTGTTTAGTAGACCTATCATATTGCCAAGGTCTACCTAGCAACAAGTGACATGCTTGCATTGGTATCACATCACAAAGCACTTCATCGTGGTAGTTTCCCACCTTAAACCGTATCACACATTGCCTTGCGACCCTTAACTCACCATAATCATTCAACCATTGTAACTTGTAAGGACTAGTGTGCGGGGTAGTTGGTAACTTCAAGAAATTTACCATAGCATGACTTACAACATTTGTACAACTACCACTATCGATCACCAAGGTACACACACTCCCCTTTACAAGACATTTAGTATGGAATAGATTTTTCCTTTGGCTTGGGTCATCTATTGCCTTACTAATCATGACACGCCTAACCACAAAGTTTGGAACCACACACTCCCCTTCTTGCGGGTAAACATCTTCACCATCATCATCATGTGGTCCATCATCGATTTCCTCTCTATCTTGAGGCTCGGCCTCATCTTCTCCCCTTTCAGGACCCACTTCCTCGCCAAGGTAATACACTCTCCCTTCCCGTAGGATCACATTGCGTTGGTTTGGACATTCATTGGCCTTATGCCCCCAACCTTGGCACTTGAAACATTGGAATCCCTTTGGGTTAGGATACTTGTGAGCCTCCAGTTTCGGAGGGAATTTGTGGACTATTTTGGGCTCGGGCAGCCTTGTAGTGGCGGGTTGGTCCTTGTTTTTGGGCCAACCCGAGGGGGTTTGTCCCCTTGTCTTAAAAGATGATCTCTCTTTAAGTTCCCTTTCAATCTCAAGAGCCGCTTGGAAAATTCCATCAACGGTTTCAAACTTGTGAAGTGTTAAATGAGTGGAGATCTCTTTGTTCAACCCGCACTTGAACCGGATAATGTCGTGGCTGATTTGCTCCCCACGATGATCAAGTTTCAACATGAGATCAAAATATGCCATCACACTCTTGTTACCTTGACGCAAGCCATACAATCTAGCAAGCAACTCATGGCGATATCTCTCGGGAAGGTATCGTTGCCTCATCAAGTACCTCAATCGATACCAAGGTGGTGGCTGCCCATCAATTAGTTCATTACCAAACCGCTTGACATACTCCCACCAAGTGTTAGCATAACCGTCGAAATGAGCTATAGCATAGCATCCCTTCTTTTCCTCCGAGATATCATTAACTTGGAAAACTTTGTCACAAGCCGATTCCCAAGCTAAGTAAGCCTCGGGGTCACTTTCACCTTTAAAGATGGGTCGGTTCAACTGGATGGTGTTGATGCCTACATCTCTCTCTTGGTGTCGGTTTCCCCTATCTCCATACCCTCGGTATCTCCTTGGATCTCCTCGACCCCCTCTTATCTCCTCCTCCCTCATGTAAGCATCATCAAAGGCTCCATATCCTTCATACTCCTCTCTACTATATCCTTCAAAGTGGGCTGGTCGGTCTTGGGCATTTTGATTCGGAGGAATTGGATTTGGTGGCCTTTGGTTTAATGGAGCTTGGAATGGAGGGTTCGGATTTAGTGGAGGTACTTGACGTCCAAATCCCTCTTGTGGAACTTGAGGAGCTTGGAAATGTATTGGTCTAGTGGGGTCACCGTTTGGAGGGAAAAAGGTGGTTTGGCTTGCGGCATTTAGTGGGGCTTGAGGTGCATTTAGCATTTGGTGGACTGTTTCGGGGGTGATGGTTGCGGAGGAAGTCCTATCATGCCCATTGGTAGAAACATGTAGAGGAGTAGAAGGAAGAGAGTTCCTTTGACTCTCCACTTGTTCTAACCTCCCACTAATAGTCGACACCTCTCCCTTGATTGCTGCCAAGTCCCCTCTCACGGCCCCAAATTCCGAATTCAACCTTTCAAGTATCTGGGTAACGCCTCAAGAGTGACCCTCATAGAGTCAAGTGCATTAGTATCCACGTTATGGGACGTGGTCCCGTCCATTGTCAAGGTATTATACTCTTTAGATCACCACACGCTTGAGTTCCACAAGTGTTGTAAATTGGCTAGTAACCGTGAATCCTTTAAGGTATGAGTAAGCTCTTATCCGGAGTGGATTTTTGTTTGAAGACTCAAAGAATTCTTGTCGGACTAGAACCAAAAATAGCAACGTATTCAAAAGATAAAAAGGCACTCAAGTAATCATTGACACGAACAAACGGATTCAAAGGACTAATCGACAACCTAGTAGGAATGTACTAGTTTGTTAATTAGTTCTAGAACCAAGTAAAGGAGACCAAGAATCAACAATTGGCAACTAGAATAATATCCAAAGTTGAGCTTAGGGGTGACATGGCAGCATGCAATTGGCCTTGGACCCACACGATTTGTATATATAACTTATATGTATATTTTATTTTATTTTATTTTTGTCACAAATCTGAAATTCAATATTCATACAACTTGTGATGGATGACAATGTGTTTTGGAGGGAAAAATAATAGTCTTGTAGCCTTTTCAACCTTTCAAACTCAAAGGGTGAGGTTTGACTAAGTAGTCCCACAAAACAAGGCTCCTTGAATTAGGGAAGAGTGGTTGACAAGACTAGGAAGTGATGGGTGCAAGTCTTTCACCAACAACTTTATGACTTGTGTTGCAACTTGAACACAACAAGATGAACAAGTTTAAAAGATGAACACCTCAACAACCTTCATCAACTTCTTCAAGCACATAACACACAACCACCAATTTGTCATCAACAACATACAACTTTCAGCCACTTCAAGTCACCACAACAATGGTCAAGTTTTCAAGCTCAACTTTTAGATCACCAACACTTTTATTTTTAATATCTTGTTTGGTATTGGGTAGTTATAGGTTTTAGTTTTTGCATTTAAATTGCGATAATCAATAACCATCCTACTTTTTCCTCTTTTTTGTTCACTATGTTTATTAACAATAAAAGCTGGACTAGTATGTTTGCTGTTACTTTCTTGTATATAGTTGTTGTGAAGTAATTCAGTAACATGAAGAGTGAATTCTTTTAAATCATCATGGTTATATTTTAGTGGTTTCTGGGTAATTATACTATTAGGGTCAATTAATTCTATTGTAACGGTGGTTTTATGTTTGTCCCATCCTGTAAGGGGGTTGTCATTATATAGTAATTCTAGTTTTTGTTGTATTGGTTGTAAGGTATTTATAGAAAAAGTTATGATTTCTATTTGGGTTTTTGTATTAGGATTATTTTCTAGTTTTTGTATTATATTTTTATTTCCTTTAATCCATGGGGTTGATTTTCTAGGTTTATTTTGTACTCTTTTAGCTGCTACTTTGTGGTTACAAGGTGTTGTAAACCAACAATGTGTTCTAGTTAATATATGAGGGTATAAATTGTCTATAAAAGGCATTCCTAAGATCATATCTCTTGTTGTAAATTCATAATGATACATTGTTTTTATGTTTAATATTTTGTCCCATATTTGTATTTGTATATTTTTTGCTATATGAGTTACCATGCTCCCTTCATTATTAAATCCTGTAAAGACTGTGGGGTTTTTTATTTTTTCCCATTTTGTTTCTGGTAAACAATTATATCTACAAAGATTAGCTTCTGATCCTGTGTCTATCATTGGTGTATAATATCTGCTATTATATCCTTCTACTATTATTTTTGCTAATATATATACTTTTGTCAGATATCTACTATGGTTCTTGAAATTATAATAGGCTTTCTGTCATAATGAATTATTAATTGTTTATCTTCTATTTTATAGGGTTTAACTTGTTCTAACCAATTTAATCCTAAAATAATATTTGTATTCATTTTTATTATTGTAAATGGTATAGTAATAGGTATTCCTCCTATAATTAATTCTTGGATTGTTGTTTCCTTTGTTTGTCTAAGTTCTTTAGGTAAATCTAGACATTCTTGTTCATGTATTTTAATATCATTTTCTATTATTAATTCTTTAGTAATGTAATTTTCTTGTTCTCCTGTATCTATTAATATTAGATATTTTCTTTGGCCTAGTATTCCTGTTATGTAATAATGGTATGGTTGTATTTCCATAGGTATGTCAAATTCTAGTCTTCTAGATGTACTCATTCTGGATGATGTTGTTGGGGTATCTATCATTCTTTTTGCTTTTCCTATCCTTTCATTTACTATTTCTAATTCGTTGTTTATATCTAATTCTTCATAACTATAATCATTATTGTCAATTGCTGTTACTATATTATCAAAGGGTGTTTCTATTTTTATTTTATCTATTTTACTAACTGCTTTTACCGTATGTTGTGTTGTTAATATGTATAGATTTTTACATCGTGCTGTAAATATCTTACTTCCTGGAGTTAATTCTATTCCTGACATTTTCCAATATAAGACTAATGATTTGTCAATATTTTTATCTTTTATTGCTACTGAGTAATTGGGGTTTACTGTAAATTTAAACTTTTGGTATATTAGGTTTCCTTTTACTGCACTGATTATGCTTTTTTCTATAGGATATTTAATTCTATCATCTGCTAAGTATAGTTCTATTGGTGTATCTATTCCTTCTCTAAAACATGCTTTTAGTAATATTTCTATTGCTCCTAGGTGTACATATGTTATTTCACTTTTAGTTTTTAAAGCTTGTATTTCTTTGTTAAGTTCCTTCTTATTAATAATTGGTACCATTGCTTTTCCTTTTGCATACTTACAGTCTATTGTATGTTCTTTTTGGCTTATAACATAATATTCTTCCTTTGGTTTTCTAAACCAGTTTTTTATTATAGGTACGTCTAATACATTATCTATTTTAAGCGATATTTCTTGTTTTTTAATTTGATTGAATATATTTGTATCAAATATTACTTTTTGGTTTGAAGTTTCTTCATTTTGGTAGTCATCTTTTTCAATTACTCCTTGTTCAGTCATTTAATATTCTTCAATGTCTATATCTTCGTTATTTATTTGTTCTATGATATCTTCATCAAGATCTGTTAGGTTATCTATCTCATCTATTTCACTTATTTCATATATACTATCTTCGCTTTCCATATCATAATCTATATATGGTAGTTCAGTGTATTTATCATCTTTTATTCGTATTTCTGTTATTTGTTTCTTTTTTATATTCTTAGGTATTTTACAATCTTTAGCTAAATGTCCTAGTTTTCCACAATTGTAACATTCACATTCAGATAATTTTTTCTTAGGTTTGTATGGTCTTTTCTTTTTATAATTTTTTACATAATATCTTTTCCTTGGTTGTTTATATTTATATTTGGATTTAAAACTCTTATATTTCTTAAATCGTTTTTTATATTTATGTTTGGGTTGTTTACATCCAAATTGTGGTGCTGTTTTTTGTGTGCAACATGCTTTCATATTTTTATCTAATACTTTATCTAGTTTTCTTCTATCTCTGTAGGTATCACATAATCCTATAAACCATGTTTGTAAATATTTTATTCTTGCTCCTAAAGTATCTGTTAAACTTGCTGCTTCCCAGTCAGCTATTATTTTTGTACTAAATGGTTCAGGTAATTTTGTAAAATATGTTTTTCTAACTTCTATTGCTTCCTCATGAGTATATATTCCTTTGTAGTAATATTCTCTAAAAGCACATGTATATTGGTCTGTGTAACACATATTACATATTGTTAATTTATTCATTAAATGTCTATTTAGATTTTTATCCTTTTCCTGTTCTGCTATTTCAGTAGTCATACTTCCAAATTCATTTCTTATTCCGAATTCATATTTATCTAAGATTGCTATATTTGATGTTATTATTGTGCCATTTTTGTCTTTATTATTTCTTAGGGTTGTTCTACTTTCTTCTGTTATATTGTGTAACCATAATTTTACTGTTCCTACTAATGTTCTTTCTATATATCCTGGTGTATCTGCTACAGATATTTTATTATCAACTAGTTGTTTTGCAATGTGTCCTATCCATAATTGTATTGTTTTATTTGTATCTATTACACAATCTAAATCTAAAAATTGAGATTGTTCTGGTATTTTATTTGGCATCCATTTTGTATTAAGTCTACTATTCCATATTGCTTCATATCTATTATCGTCTGTTACTGTATAATAAGTCGGTCCTGTTGTTCTAGGGTTATTAAATCTTCTTTTATCAGATGACTTACTGGTACTAGTTTCTCCTTTTATGGTATTTATATTTGGTTTAGCATTTGTTGTATTTATTTCTAAGTTAGTGTTTGTAATTTGATCCATAATTTCTGTATATGTTTCACTTTTTTCTTGATTTTCAGATTGTTCTTCATCTGTATTGTCTATGTTATCTATGTTGTCTATGCTTAAGGTTGTAAATTCTTCTGTGACATCCGGATTGGTTTCTTCAACGTGTATTTTTTCTTTTAATTTTTCTAATTCTTCGGCTAACTGTTTTTCTTTTTCTAATTGTTTTATTTTAAATATTTTTTGACGTTCTTCTCTTTCTTTCACTTTCTTTGCATATATTTGTTTTAATACTGCTAATTCTTTTATTTTTGTAGATGGTTCAAATTCTATTTGGAGATTACTTGGGCTTATATCTTGGTGTACTTCTTGTTGTTGTGGCTCTTCTTTGATTTGTTTAAGTTTTAATTGTTCTATTTCTTTTTTAGCATCATTTCGTATTTTCTCAATTTCTAATTTTTGATCTATTTCATTATTTTCTCTTTGTAGTCTTACCATTTCTGTTAGGCTATCTTCTAACTTAGCTGAATTATTATCTGGCATTAAATGTAATTTTGTTCCTATTTTTCTATATCGTCTTCCTAAATTTGAGTGTACTATAATTATTTGTATACCTTCTGTTCCTGTAAATATTTTTTCTTCCACTGGATATTCTTCTTTATTCATATGCGTATTTATGTTCTAATATATCTTTTTGTAATTCTAATTCACTTATAATTTGTTTTTGTGCATTTATTGATTTTTTAGTTACTCCTGCAAATATATTATAGTTTAATCTCTCTTTTCTATGGTTAATTTCATCTCGTATGTCTATAATTTTTCTAAGTAATTCTGTTTTTCTTATTATTCTTGGTGTGTTCGGATATTTGTATACTGGGTTACTTGGTTCGGGCTTATCCATTTATGGTTTGTTTTATTGATATAGTTATTTTATCTAGTGCTGTAACCAATTTAGTCATAGCTTTATATAAGTTATCTATTTCTTTTATTATTTGTGTAATTTCTTTAAGTTTTTGTTTTCTTTGGATATTTCTTTCATATTTTTTCTGAATCTTATTTGTTAACTGGTTTATTTTTATTGATTTTTCTATTCTTATAGGTGCCTGTTTATGTGTCATATTTTTCTTTTGATTGTTTTCGCAAGTTTTTAATATATTTGTATTCTATGTATGAGATTATATCTATTTTGGTAGGTTCATACTCATAATATAATTTATTTAATTCTTTTCTGAGTTTCTGTATTTTATCATTTCTATGTATTTGTTTCATCATTCTTGGATATCGTGGGTCATCGCAAGTTAAATCTTCGCCATATTCAAGTGGTGTATTTAGTAGTTTAGTAGCTTTCTTATGATAATTTTCTATGGTTAGTCTATCTCTGTGTTCTATAATCTTATTCCTGTACTCGTGTTTACTTATATCTTTTTTATTACTGTGCTCTGATACCAATGATGGGGGGTCCCTTATGTCTTTGCTTTTATTTGTCATGTTAGGAATGCGGAATTATAATAAATGTCTCTTTGTCTAATTAATCTTAATATTTGGTTAATATCTTGTACTATTAAGTCTAGATAAGCTTCTTCTTGGGTTTGTATATATTTATCCAAGTTATATTGTATTAAAGTTTCTCTTTCTCTTAATTCATTTATAATTTTTTGCCAATTTTCTAAATGTTCTTGGTTCATTTAGTTAAAATCTAAATATCCTTCTGAGTCTATGTCATCGTATATATCACTAGTTTTATAATCTGTATCTTCATCAGTGTTGATTATTAATAAACTATCTAATAATGCTTCTTTCATTAGGTCTATAAGTTCATGGGTAAATAGTAAGTTATATATTTTTTGTATTGAATCTTTATCTAATGTCCTTAGTACATATAGTAGTAATATTTTGTAATTGTTATCTTCATTGAGTAAGTATTTAGGTGTTTTTTCTTGGTCATTTTCTATATCAGGTAAGGTGTTTTTACTAGATGTGGCCATATTTTTATTCATGTGTGTTCAAATCATATTCCCTTTAACCTCTAATCCTATTATTATATTTATCACTAAGCAATTCAGTATGTTTAATTATTCTTTGTGTCACTACTATGGGTTTCAGCCTCGATCAGTTTCCCTAACAATGCCTCAACTCTGGTCTACTACCCTATTCACGGCATTCCTAGCCTTTTCCGGTTTCGACCTTTAGGATGGCTTAGTCTGGGCTTACCTAATTCTTAGCTTACCTAACCATAGCAAACTTACTCGAATAATATAACATAATCAAACTACTATATGATAAACATTAATAATAATCTAGAGATTATTAGGAATATAAGATTTAGTTACACATAATTAAATAAGGGTGTACCGTAGTTGTTATTTCCTCTGTTGTATATGAGATTGAAGATTGTATGTTGGAATCCTCCATAGCTTAACTGAAAATAAGTAGATTACTGAAAGATATTTTATTTAGTGAGTTATATAAAGCTATGACTAGATTTTAACCATATATTAGGTTTCCTTTTACTGCACTGATTATGCTTTTTTCTATAGGATATTTAATTCTATCATCTGCTAAGTATAGTTCTATTGGTGTATCTATTCCTTCTCTAAAACATGCTTTTAGTAATATTTCTATTGCTCCTAGGTGTACATATGTTATTTCACTTTTAGTTTTTAAAGCTTGTATGAACCTACCAAAATAGATATAATCTCATACATAGAATACAAATATATTAAAAACTTGCGAAAACAATCAAAAGAAAAATATGACACAGAAACAGGCACCTATAAGAATAGAAAAATTAATAAAAATAAACCAGTTAACAAATAAGATTCAGAAAAAATATGAAAGAAATATCCAAAGAAAACAAAAACTTAAAGAAATTACACAAATAATAAAAGAAATAGATAACTTATATAAAGCTATGACTAAATTGGTTACAGCACTAGATAAAATAACTATATCAATAAAACAAACCATAAATGGATAAGCCCGAACCAAGTAACCCAGTATACAAATATCCGAACACACCAAGAATAATAAGAAAAACAAAATTACTTAGAAAAATTAAATAAATTAACAATATGTAATATGTGTTACACAGACCAATATACATGTGCTTTTAGAGAATATTACTACAAAGGAATATATACTCATGAGGAAGCAATAGAAGTTAGAAAAACATATTTTACAAAATTACCTGAACCATTTAGTACAAAAATAATAGCTGACTGGGAAGCAGCAAGTTTAACAGATACTTTAGGAGCAAGAATAAAATATTTACAAACATGGTTTATAGGATTATGTGATACCTACAGAGATAGAAGAAAACTAGATAAAGTATTAGATAAAAATATGAAAGCATGTTGCACACAAAAAACAGCACCACAATTTGGATGTAAACAACCCAAACATA
This sequence comes from Capsicum rhomboideum, assembly GCA_031232105.1. Classification (NCBI taxonomy): domain Eukaryota; kingdom Viridiplantae; phylum Streptophyta; class Magnoliopsida; order Solanales; family Solanaceae; genus Capsicum; species Capsicum rhomboideum. Next base: position 79,085,757 of record CP124709.1, on the reverse strand, counting down.
AATATAAAAAACGATTTAAGAAATATAAGAGTTTTAAATCCAAATATAAATATAAACAACCAAGGAAAAGATATTATGTAAAAAATTATAAAAAGAAAAGACCATACAAACCTAAGAAAAAATTATCTGAATGTGAATGTTACAATTGTGGAAAACTAGGACATTTAGCTAAAGATTGTAAAATACCTAAGAATATAAAAAAGAAACAAATAACAGAAATACGAATAAAAGATGATAAATACACTGAACTACCATATATAGATTATGATATGGAAAGCGAAGATAGTATATATGAAATAAGTGAAATAGATGAGATAGATAACCTAACAGATCTTGATGAAGATATCATAGAACAAATAAATAACGAAGATATAGACATTGAAGAATATTAAATGACTGAACAAGGAGTAATTGAAAAAGATGACTACCAAAATGAAGAAACTTCAAACCAAAAAGTAATATTTGATACAAATATATTCAATCAAATTAAAAAACAAGAAATATCGCTTAAAATAGATAATGTATTAGACGTACCTATAATAAAAAACTGGTTTAGAAAACCAAAGGAAGAATATTATGTTATAAGCCAAAAAGAACATACAATAGACTGTAAGTATGCAAAAGGAAAAGCAATGGTACCAATTATTAATAAGAAGGAACTTAACAAAGAAATACAAGCTTTAAAAACTAAAAGTGAAATAACATATGTACACCTAGGAGCAATAGAAATATTACTAAAAGCATGTTTTAGAGAAGGAATAGATACACCAATAGAACTATACTTAGCAGATGATAGAATTAAATATCCTATAGAAAAAAGCATAATCAGTGCAGTAAAAGGAAACCTAATATACCAAAAGTTTAAATTTACAGTAAACCCAAATTACTCAGTAGCAATAAAAGATAAAAATATTGACAAATCATTAGTCTTATATTGGAAAATGTCAGGAATAGAATTAACTCCAGGAAGTAAGATATTTACAGCACGATGTAAAAATCTATACATATTAACAACACAACATACGGTAAAAGCAGTTAGTAAAATAGATAAAATAAAAATAGAAACACCCTTTGATAATATAGTAACAACAATTGACAATAATGATTATAGTTATGAAGAATTAGATATAAACAACGAATTAGAAATAGTAAATGAAAGGATAGGAAAAGCAAAAAGAATGATAAATACCCCAACAACATCATCCAGAATGAGTACATCTAGAAGACTAGAATTTGACATACCTATGGAAATACAACCATACCATTATTACATAACAGGAATACTAGGCCAAAGAAAATATCTAATATTAATAGATACAGGAGAACAAGAAAATTACATTACTAAAGAATTAATAATAGAAAATGATATTAAAATACATGAACAAGAATGTCTAGATTTACCTAAAGAACTTAGACAAACAAAGGAAACAACAATCCAAGAATTAATTATAGGAGGAATACCTATTACTATACCATTTACAATAATAAAAATGAATACAAATATTATTTTAGGATTAAATTGGTTAGAACAAGTTAAACCCTATAAAATAGAAGATAAACAATTAATAATTCATTATGACAGAAAGCCTATTATAATTTCAAGAACCATAGTAGATATATGACAAAAGTATATATATTAGCAAAAATAATAGTAGAAGGATATAATAGCAGATATTATACACCAATGATAGACACAGGATCAGAAGCTAATCTTTGTAGATATAATTGTTTACCAGAAACAAAATGGGAAAAAATAAAAAACCCCACAGTCTTTACAGGATTTAATAATGAAGGGAGCATGGTAACTCATATAGCAAAAAATATACAAATACAAATATGGGACAAAATATTAAACATAAAAACAATGTATCATTATGAATTTACAACAAGAGATATGATCTTAGGAATGCCTTTTATAGACAATTTATACCCTCATATATTAACTAGAACACATTGTTGGTTTACAACACCTTGTAACCACAAAGTAGCAGCTAAAAGAGTACAAAATAAACCTAGAAAATCAACCCCATGGATTAAAGGAAATAAAAATATAATACAAAAACTAGAAAATAATCCTAATACAGAAACCCAAATAGAAATCATAACTTTTTCTATAAATACCTTACAACCAATACAACAAAAACTAGAATTACTATATAATGACAACCCCCTTACAGGATGGGACAAACATAAAACCACCGTTACAATAGAATTAATTGACCCTAATAGTATAATTACCCAGAAACCACTAAAATATAACCATGATGATTTAAAAGAATTCACTCTTCATGTTACTGAATTACTTCACAACAACTATATACAAGAAAGTAACAGCAAACATACTAGTCCAGCTTTTATTGTTAATAAACATAGTGAACAAAAAAGAGGAAAAAGTAGGATGGTTATTGATTATCGCAATTTAAATGCAAAAACTAAAACCTATAACTACCCAATACCAAACAAGATATTAAAAATAAGACAAATTCAAGGATATAATTATTTTAGTAAATTTGATTGTAAATCAGGATTTTACCACCTAAAACTAGATAATGAATCCAAACAATTAACAGCATTTACAGTACCACAAGGATTCTATGAATGGAATGTATTACCTTTTGGATATAAAAATGCACCAGGAAGATATCAACACTTTATGGATACATACTTTACACAATTAGAAAATTGTATAGTATATATAGACGATATACTATTATACTCTAGGACAGAAGATGAACATATGCACTTATTAAACAAATTTATAAATATTATAGACACTGCAGGAATAAGTCTAAGCAAAAGTAAAGCAGAAATAATGAAAAACCAAATAGAATTTTTAGGAATACAAATAGATAGAGATGGAATAAAAATGCAAACGCATATAGTACAAAAAATAATTGAATCAGAAGAACTCTTAGATACGAAAAAGAAATTACAATCTTTTTTAGGATTAGTAAATCAAGTACGAGAATATATCCCAAAATTAGCAGAACATTTAAAACCATTACAAAAGAAATTAAAAAAGGATATAGAATATCACTTTGATAGTACAGATAAAAGACATATACAAAGCATAAAAGAACTATGTAAAAAATTACCTAAGCTATACTTCCCCGATACAACAAAGCAATTTGTATATATAGTAGAAACAGACTCAAGCAACCATAGTTATGGAGGAGTATTGAAATATAAATACCTAAACGAAACTATAGAACATCACTGTAGATATTATTCAGGATCTTATACGGAACCACAAATTAAATGGGAAATAAATAGAAAAGAATTATTTGCCTTATATAAATGTTTATTATCATTTGAACCATATATTGTATATAACAAATTTATTGTTAGAACAGATAACACCCAAGTAAAATGGTGGCTAACCAGAAAAATACAAGACTCAGTTACTACAAAAGAAATACGACGACTTGTATTGAATATACAAAATTTTACTTTTACAATTGAAGTAGTTAGCACTAACAAAAATACTGTTGCAGACTACTTATCAAGACAAGTCAACCCAGACCGAACCAGAAAAAGATAGTACAATGGAAGCTATGCTAAAAGCAATTACTACACTTTGTTCCAAAGTGGATAGTATTGAGCTAGAAATGAACAAGCTAAAGCTTAATGAAGTTAATCTGAAAGCTAAAGCTACAAGCAGTCAGCCGCATGACTTAAAAGATGCTGAACTACGTCCACAGGCAGACGGTAAAAAGCCAGAACTAGAAGGAGATGTTGAGAAACTCCATAAAACTCATAACAAGTTTGTTAATGCAGCTACAGGCAAAGCAACTACAGGAGCAAGCAGCTCAAGTTCAACCAGCCAACCTACCAAAAAACAAAATACCAACTTAAATAGCCAATTCTCGAAGCCATTTATCCAAAAATTCCAATCTACAAACAATCCCAGTCCACAAACATCAAGCTATGCATCTAGCTTAAACCATAATAAAGAAATATATAATCACCTCTCCCGAACATATATCCGCAACATCCATAAAATCCAAACACATTTAAACCTAAATCCAAGGTCAACCACAACTACTGACCCAGAAAAAGATTATATAACCCAAAAATTACAAGGTTATAATAAACTTGTAGCCCAACCAGATACAAGTGCAAACCTAGTTAAGACATGTTATGACTACGGACTATTAGCTACCGTATATACTACGGATGGACATGAAGTACAGAAGATACCAGAAATATACAATGCATTTTCTACCTATAAACGAATTACCGGAGGAACATTCTTTTATATCAGATTTTATACTGCACCAGCGGAAATACTATTTGATGAGATAAAACCAAATATACAAGTAGTCAAAATAGGACTGACTAAAGATATGATTTTACCAGAAGAAATAGCACCATAGCCAGAAATACCTGAAGAAGAAATACCACAATTTTATGCAAATAAAAGAATTATTGGTTTACAAGTTATTTTACAAGAACTAGCAAACAATTACACAAATGGACATGCCATATGGAGCTACTATTGCAGAAACCAAGTAATGATTTATGCCAACTCAAGAGAACTAAGACAAGCAGATATGGAAGAAATCCGACAATGGATAATTTCCTTGCTAAAACCGGAAGAAACACCTACTACCAGAGCACTCAAAAAAGAATTTATTTCAACTCATTTATTAAACAGATATTGTCAATACGTTGGACCAAAGTACGCAGATCACCAATGCTCGCAGTGTAATGGAGGATCTACTGTCAATATACCAGATGTTCAACTAGGATAAACAAGCGGAGCAAAATAACCAGCTAGTCAAACATCACCTACCAAGAAGATACGAAAGAAAGCAACTATGTGATATATTTGTCTTTTAGTTATTTGTCCTTTAGTAATAATGTAATATAAAGTATTACACGTTTTTCTTTCTTTATGTAAAATAGAGACAAGATAGGATAGCATTACTTTATGTTTATAGATAGGATAGATAGGTACTATTTACTTTTTGACTTTATTTACGCGTTTTCATAAAGTAACGCGGTTTTCTTTTAGAAAGTCGTAAAGCATACAGTAGTACTGTACCTTTACGCGTTTTTGTAAATTATTGAGGCTAAATAGTAGACCTCTCCTATGTATATAAATAGAGGAAGATGCAGATGAGAGGAGGCATCGAGAATTCGAAACCTAAAACCTCTCATGTGCTGAGAACTCACTAAATAAAATATCTTTCAGTAATCTACTTATTTTCAGTTAAGCTATGGAGGATTCCAACATACAATCTTCAATCTCATATACAATAGAGGAAATAACAACTACGGTACACCCTTATTTAATTATGTGTAACTAAATCTTATATTCCTAATAATCTCTAGATTATTATTAATGTTTATCATATAGTAGTTTGATTATGTTATATTATTCGAGTAAGTTTGCTATGGTTAGGTAAGCTAAGAATTAGGTAAGCCCAGACTAAGCCATCCTAAAGGTCGAAACCGGAAAAGGCTAGGAATGCCGTGAATAGGGTAGTAGACCAGAGTTGAGGCATTGTTAGGGAAACTGATCGAGGCTGAAACCCATAGTAGTGACACAAAGAATAATTAAACATACTGAATTGCTTAGTGATAAATATAATAATAGGATTAGAGGTTAAAGGGAATATGATTTGAACACACATGAATAAAAATATGGCCACATCTAGTAAAAACACCTTACCTGATATAGAAAATGACCAAGAAAAAACACCTAAATACTTACTCAATGAAGATAACAATTACAAAATATTACTACTATATGTACTAAGGACATTAGATAAAGATTCAATACAAAAAATATATAACTTACTATTTACCCATGAACTTATAGACCTAATGAAAGAAGCATTATTAGATAGTTTATTAATAATCAACACTGATGAAGATACAGATTATAAAACTAGTGATATATACGATGACATAGACTCAGAAGGATATTTAGATTTTAACTAAATGAACCAAGAACATTTAGAAAATTGGCAAAAAATTATAAATGAATTAAGAGAAAGAGAAACTTTAATACAATATAACTTGGATAAATATATACAAACCCAAGAAGAAGCTTATCTAGACTTAATAGTACAAGATATTAACCAAATATTAAGATTAATTAGACAAAGAGACATTTATTATAATTCCGCATTCCTAACATGACAAATAAAAGCAAAGACATAAGGGACCCCCCATCATTGGTATCAGAGCCATGAGTACTCTCAACAATAAGGTCACACATAGTAGAAGAAGTAATTTCCAAATAATGGACACCTTCCCTTTCTATGGAAGTACCCTCAAGTAGACACATACCACCACTAAAGTCCAAGGAATTATTACTTAAGTCTTTACAAGCAAACAATTCATCCTTATAGTCATCAAACATGGGTGGGGTGTCATACAAAGGTGTGAAACCACAATCAATTTTCAAGGAAAAATCATTTATTGGGTTTCTTAAGAATTCAAGCAAATCAAAATTATCATCACCCAATTGATCATTCCTTTCCAAGACCTCACATTCCCTTCCCTTAAGAGTACTCTCATCTCCCAAGAAGAGATTTCCATCTTTAGGAGGAATGTTTTTACACCATAGTGGGTTGGCATATAGGCTATAGCTTTCAAGACAAGCTATACCTTCAACGTCATACTCACCACTAGGTTCTTTAGGAGTGAACTCATCATCTTCAAACAAGATATTGTACTTAAAGAGAGAAGGATCTATCCATGAAGAGGATATAGAACATGCAAATCCATTTTCTAAAAGGTCATTATCAAGTATCAAAGATGTTTCAAGCACATGATTATCCCTATGAGCAAAACCGAGAGTAGAACATTTACTAGAGGTCATACTAAAGGGATCACTCCTATTTATTTGATCAACACAATTCCCACAAGATGATGTACCATCATTCAACACATTGGCTTCAACACTAGGTGGACTTAAATTGACCTTACAAGAAGAGTCAATTCGATCATCAATAGGATCAACTAGTGTGTCCACACTCCCAACAAGTACATCATCAACAAGAGGCAAAGAATCAATAGACTCACAAATAGGTAAGCTACTACTCACACTCAATGGGCTACTAGTCACACAATTATCATTCTCATGCACAAAAGTGTAAGAGTAAGCGATTTTACCTTGAAGTTCTTGAGTAAATTCTTCTTTGCCATGGTGTGAAGGTTTCCCACATGCTTCGGCAGCAACTTCTCCTTGGCCTTGTGCTTCTCCGCTTGCCATGTTGGTACCTACACAAATGTCCTTAGAAAGAAAAGGACAAACATAGTTAGCATGATTTGGTGGCAACCCCCTCACTTCACTCCACACAACCTCTCCTTTTTCCACTCTCGGATTACCACCTTTCACACCCTTACTCCTCTCAATCTTTTGTCTCTCATAATCATTCGGCTTGGAGTAAGTGATCACATCTCCTTGCGGTTTGGGAATAATTGAGGTAAAGAGATAATTTCCCCAATGGTCCACTATAACCTTAGGCCAATTTAGCACATTTGGAACTCTATGTTGTGCAAACCAATCGGCACCCAAGCATACATGACCTGGTGTCAAGGGAAAGATATCGCACCACACCTCCTCATAGTATTCAAATTGGGTGAAGACAATCCTCACTCTCTCGGTAACCTTATACCCGTCCAAGGAATATGGAACAAGTAAAGGTTCTCGAAACAACCCTAAATAGTCAACCATCGGTGGCATGATGTAGTTCCTATGGCGCCAATCATCTAGCACAAGGAGGCAGCCCGGTACCCCAGAAATGCTTACCTTTCCGGAGTGAACACTTCTCCTAGGATCAACATTGTAGAGTTTAGGACAACCCAAGGGCACATGAGTACCCCTCGTCCTTGGAGATGTATTCTCTCTTCTTCTCATGGGACAACCTACACTATAGCTAGCATACCCATTCACACCGCTTCGACCTTGATAAAATGTACTACAAGGTGAAGAATATGAATCTTCATTCTCCACACATGCACTCTCACCATGGCTCTCATAAGCTTTGCGAAGGGAGGGGTTATACCTTACACCAATTCGAGGTTCGAAATGGGAAGTGTAAGACTCCTCATATGCCCCAACGTCATCATAAGAACTTGGCACTTCATTCACCTCATGTTCTCCCTCAAAACCATAACCCTCAAATCCGCCCATGTCTTGATCATGGCTATATTCATAGCCCCCATAATCTACAACATCATCGTAGCCATAAAATCCCTCACTACAATTATAGTCTCCCATGTTGTAGTCACAATAATACGAGGCTACCAAGATATGTTCCCCTTATATCATCTTGTACCTACAAAATGAACAAACAAGATTAGTAGTAAAAGCACCTCACCAACACTCGTATACACTCACCTTTGTGATCCTCACAATTGGAGCGGCGAATATTGAAAGTTGCTTATACTCTGGTAGTTAATAAGGTGTCAATCACTACTTAGCGACCGGAATAGATTATTGTTTGATCGACTCAAGACACAAAACAAAAAATCTACTTATGAACTTGAATCAAAGAAGTTCAACGAATCAAAATGAGAAAAGCACACAAAGAACGAAGAACACGAAGAAAACGGATTCAAAAAAAACAACTCACAATCTAGTAGGTGATTACGAGTTGTTAATTAGTACTAGAATCAAGAAAAGAAACTAAAGAAACAAGGAAATGAAACTTAGAATTTGAAATTTGAGCTTAATGGTGACGTGGCAGCATGCAATTGGTCTTGGTCCCACACGAAAATATATATATATATATATTTTATTTTATTTTTTGGGTCACAAATCTGAAATTTCAATATGAAATACAACTTTTCATGGATGACAATGGGTTTTGGAGGGAAAGTAAAGTCTTGTACTCTTGTTTCAACTTTTCAAACTCAAAAAGGTAAGATTTGACTATTCTAATCCCACAAAACAAGGTTCCGTGTTTTAAGAAAAAGTGGTTGTCAAGTCTAAGAAGAGATGTGTGCAAGTCTTCTCACCAACAACCAACAACTTTATAACTTTTGTTGTCTTAAGTTGTAAGAATAGATGAAGAACAAGATGAACACCACAACAACCTTCAAGAACACAACATCAACTTCTTCAAGAACATAACACAAAAACCACCAATGGTCATCAACAAGGTACAACCTACGGCCCACTTCAAGTCACCACAACAATGGTCAATATTATAAGCTCATATTTAGATCTAGACACTTTTAGTGTTGGTGAGAAAGAAACCAACACTAGAAACACACTAAACAAGTAAAATAACACCTAGATCTAAACACACAAACACTATTCTCGGCCAAGACAACAAGATGGACAGATTTCGTTTTTTTTTTGACAAATTTCGGTTTTTTTTTTTTTTTTTTTGACCGAGATAGCCCAAGATTGGTAGTGTAGGAACACAACCAGCCTTGCTCTGATACCAAATAATACAAGATCAAACCCACAACACAAGATTTCAGCAACAACAACAAGATGAACAACTATCACAAGAACAACAAGTTGAACAACAAGTGCTAGTGAATCGAAAGAGCCCCACACGGCTTCACTAGACTTCAAGATCAACAACAACAAGATAATAAAAGGATAGATAGCTTGACATACGAGATTACAAGAATAAGGAATCAAACCGTGTATCAAGCGATAAGACCCCCTTAACCCGCAATAACAACACCAAACTCTTATGGTGACCGCTAAGGGAATCAACTCCGCCTTACAACCACCGTTTCTAAGCAAGGATCAATAATGGCTTTTCCAAGCCCTACACTACTTGGCCTTTCCAAGCCCTACACTACATTCTCAAAGAGAGAAGAAGAAGTCTTTCAAATATCCATCATGAACTAACTAGAAAATAAGACTAATGAAGCCTATTTATAACTATTACATCACATGACCAAACTACCCTTAATGAAAAGAGGCTCCTATGGAGTGTAAAGAAAAGGCACAAAAAGACCAAAACACCCTTAATAAGGGGCGGTCATGGAGTGTAAGGACTCCTTCTTCACACTTCAACCCTTGCAATTCTTTGGAGCCTCGGGTAGTCATCAAGGCATGCCTCCAAGCAACCTTCCACACACGAATTTGCTTTATTATGTGTCCAAAATGACTTCATGACTTCCCTATGCATACTCTTGGGCCTTCAAGGTGTCCAAAATCAGATTCTCCATGTGTTGGCCACGAATGATGGCATCAAAAGTTATGATGGCCATTTGTCTTGTATCATAGGAGGAATGTTTTTACACCATAGTGGGTTGGCATATAGGCTATAGTTTTCAAGACAAGCTATACCTTCAACGTCATTCTCACTACTAGGTTCTTTAGGAGTGAACTCATCATCTTCAAACAAGATATTGTACTTAAAGAGAGAAGGATCTATCCATGAAGAGGATATAGAACATGCAAATCCATTCTCTAAAAGATCATTATCAAGTATCAAAGATGTTTCAAGCACATGATTATCCCTATGAGCAAAACCGAGAGTAGAACATTTACTAGTGGTCATACTAAAGGGGTCACTCCTATTTATTTGATCAACATTTTCAATATAATCATTCACTTGAGATCCATTAAACACATCACACATATCCTCAAGTGGTGGACAAATTTCGCACATAAGTTGATCAACACAATTCCCACAAGATGATGTACCATCATTCAACACATTGGCTTCAACACTAGGTGGACTTAAATTGACCTTACAAGAAGAGTCAATTCGATCATCAATAGGATCAACTAGTGTATCCACACTCCCAACAAGTACATCATCAACAAGAGGCAAAGAATCAATAGACTCACAAATAGGTAAGCTACTACTCATACTCAATGGGCTACTAGTCACACAATTATCATTCTCATGCACAAAAGTGTAAGAGTAAGCGATTTTACCTTGAAGTTCTAGAGTAAATTCTTCTTTGTCGTGGTGTGAAGGTTTCCCACATGCTTCAGCAGCAACTTCTCCTTGGCCTTGTGCTTCTCTGCTTGCCATTTTGGTACCTACACAAATGTCCTTAGAAAGAAAAGGACAAACATAGGTAGCATGATTTGGTGGCAACCCCCTCACTTCACTCCACACAACCTCTCCTTTTTCCACTCTCGGATTACCACCTTTCACACCCTTACTCCTCTCAATATTTTGTCTCTCATAATCATTCGACTTGGAGTAAGTGATCACATCTCCTTGCAGTTTGGGAATAATTGAGGTAAAGAGATAATTTCCCCAATGGTCCACAATAACCTTAGGCCAATTTAGCACATTTGGAACTCTATGTTGTGCAAACCAATCGGCACCCAAGCATACATGACCTGGTGTCAAGGGAAAGATATCGGACCACACCTCCTCATAGTATTCAAATTGGGTGAAGACAATCCTCACTCTCTCGGTAACCTTATACCCGTCCAAGGAATATGGAACAAGTAAAGGTTCTCGAAACAACCCTAAATAGTCAACCATCGGCGGCATGATGTAGTTCTTATGGCGCCAATCATCTAGCACAAGGAGGCAGCCCGGTACCCCATCAATGCTTACCTTTCCGGAGTGAACACTTCTCCTAGGATCAACATTGTAGAGTTTAGGACAACCCAAGGGCACATAAGTACCCCTCGGCCTTGGAGATGTATTCTCTCTTTTTCTCACGGGACAACCTACACTATAGCTAGTATACCCATTCACACCGCTTCGACCTTGATAAAATGTACTACAAGGTGAAGAATATGAATCTTCATTCTCCACACGTGCACTCTCACCATGGCTCTCATAAGATTTGCGAAGGGAGGGGTTATACCTTACACCAATTCGAGGTTCAAAATGGGAAGTGTAAGACTCCTCATATGCCCCAACTTCATCATAAGAACTTGGCACTTCATTCACCTCATGTTCTCCCTCAAAACCATAACCCTCAAATCTGCCCATGTCTTGATTATGGCTATATTCATAGCCCCCATAATCTACAACATCATCGTAGCCATAAAATCCCTCACTACAATCATAGTCTCCCATGTTGTAGTCACAATAATACGAGGCTACCAAGATATGTTCCCCTTATATCACCTAGTACCTACAAAATGAACAAACAAGATTAGTAGTAAAAGCACCTCACCAACACTCGTATACACTCGCCTTTGTGATCCTCACCATTGGAGCGGTGAATATTGAAAGTTGCTTATACTCCAATAGTTAATAAGGTGTCAATCACTACTTAGCGACCGGAATAGATTATTGTTTGATCGACTCAAGACACAAAACAAAATCTACTTATGAACTTGAATCAAAGAAGTTCAACGAATCGAAATGAGAAAAACACACAAAGAATGAAAAACACGAAGAAAAATGGATTCAAAAACCAATTCACAATCTAGTAGGTGATTACTAGTTTGTTAATTGGTACTAGAATCAAGAAATGAAACTAAAGAAACAAGGAAATGAAACTTAGAATCTGAAATTTGAGCTTAATGGTGATGTGGCAGCATGCAATTGGTCTTGGGCCCACACGAAAATATATATATATTTATTTATTTTTTGTCACAAATCTGAAATTTCAATATGAAACACAACTTGTCATGGATGACAATGGGTTTTGGAGGGAAAGTAAAGTCTTGTACTCTTTTTTCAAATTTTCAAACTCAAAAAGGTAAGATTTGACTATTCTAATCCCACAAAACAAGGTTCCGTGTTTTAAGGAAAAGTGGTTGTCAAGTCTAGGAAGAGATGTGTGCAAGTCTTCTCACCACCAACTTTATAACTTTTGTCTTACAACCTTTTGGATCTATTTTATACTTTTGCGGTCTTAAGTTGTAAGAATAGATGAAGAACAAGATGAACACCACAACAACCTTCAAGAACACAATATCAACTTCTTCAAGAACTTAACACCAAAAACCATCAATGGTCATCAACAAGGTACAACCTACAGCCCACTTCAAGTCACCACAACAATGGTCAATATTATAAGCTCATCTTTAGATCTAGACACTTTTAGTGTTGGTGAGAAAGAAACCAACACTAGAAACACACTAAACAAGTAAAATAACACCTAGATCTAAACACACAAACACTATTCTCGGCCAAGACAACAAGATGGACAGATTTCGTTTTTTTTTTTTTTTTTTTTGACCGAGATAAGATAGCCTAAGATTGGTAGTGTAGGAACACAACCAGCCTTGCTTTGATACCAAATGATACAAGATCAAACCCACAACACAAGATTTCAGCAACAACAGCAAGATGAACAACTATCACAAGAACAACAAGTTGAACAACAAGTGCTAGTGAATCGAAAGAGCCCCACACGGCTTCACTAGACTTCAAGATTATAAACACAAGCTTAACAAGATTACAAAAAGATAGATAGCTTGACATACGAGATTACAAGAAATAGGAACCAAACCGTGTATCAAACGATAAGACCCCTAAGACCCGCAATAACAACACCAAACTCTTATAGTGACCGCTAAGGGAATCAACTCCGCCTTACAACCACCGTTTCTAAGCAAGGATCAATAATGGCTTTTCCAAGCCCTACACTACTTGGCCTTTCCAAGCCCTACATTACATTCTCAAAGAGAGAAGAAAAAGTCTTTCAAATATCCATAATGAACTAACTAGAAAATAAGACTAATGAAGCCTATTTATAACTATTACATCAAATGACCAAACTACCCAAAGAGGCTCCTATGAAGTGTAAAGAAAAGGCACAAAAAGACCAAAACACCCTTAATAAGGGCGGCCATGGAGTGTAAGGACTCCTTCTTCACACTTCAACCCTTGCAATTCTTTGGAGCCTCGGGTAGTCATCAAGGCAAGCCTCCAAACAACCTTCCACACACGAATTGCTTTATTATGTGTCCAAAATGACTTCATGACTTCCCCATGCATACTCTTGGGCCTTCAAGGTGTCCAAAATCAGATTCTCCACTTGTTGGCCACGAATGATGGCATCAAAAGTTATGATGGCCATTTGTCTTGTATCAAAAACAGTCCACAAAATTCCACCAAAACCGGAGGCTCACAAGTATCCTAACACAAAGGGATTCTAATGTTTCAAGTGCCAAGGTTGGGGGCATAAGGCCAATGAATGTCCAAACCGACGCAATGTGATCCTACGGGAAGGGAGATTATATTACCTTGGTGAGGAGGTGGGCCCTGAAAGGGGAGAAGATGAGGCTGAGCCTCAAGATAGAGAGGAAACCGATGATGGACCACATGAAGATGATGGTGATGACGGTGAAGATGTTTATCCACAAGAAGGGGAGTGTGTGGTTCCAAACTTTGTGGTTAGGCGCGTCATGATTAGTAAGGCAATAGATGACCCAAGCCAAAGGGAAAATCTATTCCATACTAAATGTCTTGTAAAGGGGAGTGTGTGTACCTTGGTGATCGATAGTGGTAGTTGTACAAATGTTGTAAGTATTGCTATGGTAAATTTCTTGAAATTACCTACTACCCCGCACACTAGTCCTTACAAGTTACAATGGTTGAATGATTGTGGTGAATTAAGGGTCGCAAGGCAATGTGTGATACGGTTTAAGGTGGGAAACTACCACGATAAAGTGCTTTGTGACGTGATACCAATGCAAGCATGTCACTTGTTGCTAGGTAGACCTTGGCAATATGATAGGTCTACTAAACATGATGGGAGGTCCAATCGATATATACTTGAGAAGGATGGCCGAAAGGTTACACTTCATCCTCTTTCGCCTTCCCAAGTAAATGAGTGGCATCAAAGGATGAGGGAATTGAAGGAAAAGGGAAAGGAATCCGAAAAGCGAGAAAAGGGAGGGAATTCCGTAGGTGGGGCAGTAGGGGCATCCAAGGCTGCCTCAACGGCAAAAGGGACGGAAAACATGGTGATGTTGGTTAGGAAGAAGGAACTCTTCGTGGATCATGATGAGGACACGCCTATGTTACTCTTGGCTCATTGTTTTAATACTAACCCCACTAATTCTTCCATTTCCCATTTGATTTCTTGTGTGTTGCAGGATTATGAGGATGTATTTCCTAAGGAACTTCCGCAAGGATTGCCCCCGCTTCGGGGAATTGAGCACCAAATTGACTTTGTACCGGGATCACAATTGCCAAACAAGCCGACTTATAGGAGTAACCCTACGGACACCAAGGAATTGCAACATCAAGTTAAGGAACTCCTCAACAAAGGGTATGTCAAGGAGAGCATGAGTCCGTGCGCGGTTCTGGTGCTATTAGTGCCCAAAAAAGACGGAGCATAGCGCATGTGTGTGGACTGCCGAGCCATCAACAAAATTACAGTAAAATATTGTCACCCTATTCCTCAGTTAGATGACATGCTAGATGAGTTAAATGGTTCATGTTTGTTTTCCAAGATTGATTTAAGGAGTGGCTATCACCAAATAAGAATGCAACCCGGTGATGAATGGAAAACCGCCTTCAAGACCAAGTTTGGTCTCTATGAATGGATGGTTATGCCATTCGGCCTAACAAACGCTCCAAGTACTTTTATGAGGCTAATGAATCATGTGATGAGGCCATTTATTGGAATGTTTGTTGTTGTCTACTTTGATGATGTCTTGGTGTATAGTAAGTCTTTAGAAGAGCATGTGATGCATTTACAATGTGTGCTTGGTGTCCTTAGAAAGGAAAAATTGTATGCAAATCTGGAAAAGTGCTCTTTTGGCGTTAATGAACTTGTTTTCTTGGGTTTTGTTGTTAGTTCAAGAGGGGTCGAAGTGGATGAATCCAAGATAAATGCTATCAAAAATTGGCCAACCCCACAAACTATTGGAGAAGTAAGAAGCTTCCATGGGTTGGCTAGTTTTTATAGAAGGTTTGTCAAAGAATTTAGCACCATAGCCGCCCCCTTGACCGAGGTCATTCGGAAAGAACAACCCTTCAAGTGGGGTGTCGAGCAAGCTAAGGCATTTGAAGCCTTGAAAGTCATGCTCATTTCCGCACCCTTGTTACAATTGCCCAACTTTGATAAGACCTTCGAAGTCGAGTGCAATGCGAGTAAAGTAGGCATAGGGGTTGTTTTGATGCATGATTTGAAACCCATTGCTTACTTTAGCGAAAAGCTCAAAGGAGCAACTCTAAACTACTCCACGTATGATTTAGAGTTGTATGCCTTGATTAGAGCCTTGGCCACTTGGCAACACTACTTATGGCCTAAGGAGTTCGTGATCCGAACGGACCATGAATCCTTAAAGCATCTTCGGGCCCAAGACAAGCTTAACAAACGGCATGCCAAATGGATTGAGTTCCTTGAGACCTTCCCTTATGTTATCCAATACAAAAAGGGTAAGGACAACGTAGTAGCCGATGCTTTGTGGAGAAAACATGCGCTTGTGTCCACTTTGTCAACAAAATTAATGGGTTTTGAGAGTTTAAGAGAGTTGTATCCCAAGGACCCTCACTTTGCTCCTATCTTTAGGGAATGCAAAGACTTGGGTAGGGACAAGTGGAATTCGGCTAGGGGTTCAAATCCCTATGCCAAGTTTGATGGTTATTTATTTAAAGGTAGACGATTGTGTGTGCCCCCTAGCTCTTGGAGAGAATTGTTTGTGAGGGAAGCACACGATGGCGGTCTAATGGGTCATTTTGGGGTCGAAAAGACCTTCCAAATATTGGAGGAGCAATTCTATTGGCCCAAAATGTGCAAGGATGTGGCTAGAATTTGTGGCCAATGTGTAGAATGCAAGAGAGCCAAATCTCGGCTCCTACCTCACGGGTTGTACACCCCGCTGCCCACTCCTCTACGTCCTTGGCTTGATATATCTATGGATTTTGTGTTGGGGCTGCCAAGGACTCGACGATGTCGGGATAGTATTTTTGTTGTAGTCGATCGGTTTTCTAAAATGGTGTACTTTATTCCTTGCTCTAAATGTGATGACGCCCCTAGCGTGGCCTCGTTATTTGTTGATAATGTTGTTAGATTGCATGGTGTCTCGAGGACCATTGTGAGTGATAGGGACTCTAAGTTCCTAAGCCACTTTTGGAAGTCCATGTGGGGTAGGCTTGGTACCAAGTTGTTGTTCTCTACGTCCTGCCACCCACAAACCGATGGCCAAATGGAAGTAGTAAATAGGACTTTGGGTGCTATGCTACGTTCCATGGTTAAGGGAAAAATGACTTCTTGGGAAGAGCACTTACCATTGATTGAGTTTGCCTATAACCGTGTCATACACTCAAGTACGGGAATGACTCCCTTTGAGTGTGTATACGGCCTCAACCCCTCACCCCTTTGGATTTAACGCCTTTACCAAGTCATCTCAAGATTAGCTTAGATGGAAGCAAGCGGGCAGATTCTATGAAGAAGTTACATGAGAAGGTGCGGCTTCAATTTGAGAAGAAAAACCAAGACATGGCAAGGAGGGCCAACAAGGGAAGAAAGAAATTCATTCTTAAACCGGGAGATTGGGTGTGGGTGCATCTTCGAAAGGATCGGTTTCCATCCCAAAGAAAGTCCAAATTGATGCCTAGGGGTGATGGTCCCTTCCAAGTACTTGAGAGGATCGATGACAACGCCTACAAGATTGACCTTCCATCGAAACATCAAGTGCACAACACTTTCAACGTTTGTGATCTCTCTCTCGTGAGTGCGGTTGACGATGACCAAATGCTGAATTTGAGGTCAAATTCCTCTCAAGATGGAGAGGATGATACGGGTTGGACAAGCTCCACAAGTACACGACCTTTCACACGAAGCCAAGCTCGGGAATTACAAAAACTCCAAGCCTTGTTCATGCAAATGGCCGTGTGTGAGTTGGTCATTGAGCCTCCAAAGGATCTAAATGTTTTTAAGTGTGAAGTGGTACCTTGAAGTGTAATAAACTTACACTCCAAGGGGCAGCAGCCTAGACAAGGGCAAGCTAGTCATTTTGCTTTATTTTGCCTTGTAATATAAATAGAACATATTAGGGTTATTTGAGTGGTCTTCCATTATTATTTTGAATCACAAGACTTGTAATATTTTGGGTTCTCTCTCTCAAAACAACCCACAAGAAGAGAGACACTTGTGTTGTATCTTGGCTAGAAACAAGGATCTTTAGGTCATTGAGTTCCTCTTGGTCTAAGTAAGAACTTGGTGTTCATATTCATTAGTCTTAGGGTCCTTTCTTGATGTTAGGGTTCTTAGTCTCTTAAATATTATATGTCAAGTTAACTATCTTTTTATTATCTTGTTGTTGTTGTGTTTGAAATCTTGAAGTCTAGTGAAGCCGTGTGGGGCTCTTTCGATTCACTAGCATTGTTGTTTAACTTGTTATTCTTGTGTTTGTTGGGTCTTCTTGTTGTTGTTGCTGAAATCTTCATATTGTGGACTTGATCTTGTATCATGAGGTAATCCAAAGAGTGTAATACCTTGGCAATGGAAGGGACCACGTCCCAAAATATGGATACTAATGCTCTTGACTCCAAAGAGTGTATCCATATTTTGGGACGTGGTCCCTTCCATTGCCAAGGTATTACACTCTTTGGATCACCTCACAATTGAGTTCCACAAGTGTTGTAGATTGGCTAGTAACCGTGAATCCTTTAAGGTATGAGTAAGCTCTTATTCGGAATGGATTTTTGTTTGACGACTCAAAGAATTCTCGTCGGACTAGAACCAAGAAGTAACAACGTATTCAACAGATAAAAAACACACAAGTAATCGTTGACACGAATAACGGATTCAAAGGACTAATTGACAACCTAGTAGGAATATACTAGTTTGTTAATTAGTTCTAGAACCAAGTAAGGAAACCAAGAATCAACCATTAGAAACTAGGAAAAGAGTATCCAAATTTGAGCTTATTAGTGACGTGGCAGCATGTAATTGGTCTTGGGCCCACACGAATTTATTTTTTTTGGTCAAAAATCTGAAATTTCAAGATTCACACAACTTGTAATGGATGACAATGGTTTTAGAGGGAAGGTAAAGCCTTGTACTCTTTTTCAACTTTTCAAACTCAAAAGGTAAGATTTGACTATACTAATCCCACAAAACAAGGTTCCGTGATTTAAGGAAAAGTGGTTGTCAAGTCTAGAAAGTGATGTGTGCAAGTCTTCTCACCTACAACTTTATAACTTTTGTCTTACAACCCTTTGGATCTATTTTATACTTTTGTTGTCTTAAGTTGTAAGAATAGATGAAGAACAAGATGAACACCACAACAACATTTAAGAACACAACATCAACTTCTTCAAGAACATAACATAAAAGCCACCAATGGTCATCAACAAGGTACAACCTACGGCCCATTTCAAGTCACCACAACAATGGTCAATATTATAAGCTCAACTTTAGATCTAGACACTTTAGTGTTGGTGAGAAATAAACCAACACTAGAAACACACTAAACAAGCAAAATAACACCTAGATCTAAACACACAAACACCAATCTCGGTTGAGAAAACAAGACGGACAGATTTCTCTTCTCTTTTTTTTTTCTTTTTTTTTTGTAAAAAAAAATAAAATGAGATAGCCCAAGATTGGTAGTGTAGGAACACAACCAGCCTTGCTCTGATACCAAATGATACACTATCAAGTCCACAATACAAAGTTCAAACAGCCAACAAGAAGAAGAACGACTAACACAAGAACAACAAGTTGAACAACAAATGCTAGTGAATCGAAAGAGCCCCACACGGCTTCACTAGACTTCAAGAATACAAACACAATATTAACAAGATCACAAGAAGATAGTAACTTGACATAAAAGATTCAAGAGTCTAAGAACCCTAACAACAAGAGAGGACCCGAAGACTATTGAATATTAACACCAAGTTCTTACTTGGACCAAGAGGAACCCTATGACCTCAAGATCCTTGTTTCTAGCCAAGATACAACACAAGTATCCCTCTCTTGTGAGATGAACTAGAGAGAAAGAGAACCAAAATATTACAAGTCTTATGTCTCAAAATAATAATGGAAGAACTACTCCAAGTAACCCTAATATTGTCTATTTATATTACAAGGCAAAAAATGACCAGTTTGCCCCTTGCCATAGGAGGCCTTGTAGTGTAAGTTTATTACACTTCAAGGTCCCTCTTCACACTTAAAAACATTCAAATCCTTAGATGGATCAGTCACCAACTCACACACGGCCATTTGCATGAACAAGGTTTGGAGTTTTTGTAATTCTCGAGCTTGGCTTCGTGTGAATGGTCGTGGAATTGTTGAACAGCTTAGCCCACACGTATCACTTTGGGTGCTATGCTACATTCCATGGTTAAGGGAAAAGTGACTTCTTGGGAAGAGCACTTACCATTGATTGAATTTGCCTATAACCGTGTCATACACTCAAGTACGGGAATGACTCCCTTTGAGTGTGTATACGGCCTCAACCCCCTTACCCCTTTGGATTTAACGCCTTTGCCAAGTGATCTCATGATTAGCTTAGATGGAAGCAAGTGGGCAGATTCTATGAAGAAGTTACATGAGAAGGTGCGGCTTCAACTTGAGAAGAAAAACCAAGAGATTGCAAGGAGGGCCAACAAAGGGAGAAAGAAATTCATTCTTGAACCGGGAGATTGGGCACATCTTCGGAAGGATCGGTTTCCATCTCAAAGAAAGTCCAAATTGATGCCGAGGGGAGATGGTCCATTCCAAGTACTTGAGAAAATCAATGACAATGCCTACAAGATTGACCTTCCACCGGAATATCAAGTGCACAACACCTTCAACGTTTGTGATCTTTCTCTCGTAGATGCGGTTGAAGATGACCAAATGCTGAATTTGAGGTCAAATTCCTCTCAAGATGGAGAGGATGATGCGGGTGGGACAAGCTGTCCAACGAGTCCACGACCATTCACACGAAGCCAAGCTCGGGAATTACAAAAACTCCAAACCTTGTTCATGCAAATGGCCGTGTGTGAGTTGGTGACTGATCCATCTAATGATTTAAATGTTTTTAAGTGTGAAGAGGGACCTTGAAGTGTAATAAACTTGCACTCCAAGGCCGCCAATGACAAGGGACAAGCTGGTCATATTTTCCTTGTGATATAAATAGACAATATTAGGGTTACTTGGGGTAGTTCTCCCATCAGATTTTTGAAACATAACACTTGTAATATTTTGGACTTCTCTCTCTCTTCCATCTCACTAGTAGAGGGATACTTGTGTTGTATCTTGGCTAGAAACAAGGATCTTGAGGTCATAGAGTTCCTCTTGGTCCAAGTAAGAACTTGGTGTTAATATTCATTAGTCTTAGGGTCCTCTCTTATTGTTAGGGTTCTTAGACTCTTGAATCTCATATGTCAAGTTACTATCTTCTTGTGATATTGTTATTGTTGTGTTTGTATTCTTGAAGTCTAGTGAAGCCGTGTGGGGCTCTTTCGATTCACTAGCACTTGCTGAAAATTGTTGATCTTGTGTTAGTTTGTTCTTCTTGTTGTTGATTGTTGGGAGCTTTTGTGTTGTAGACTTGATAGTGTATCATTGTGGGCTCTCCCTCTGCATCTTTTGTGTGCCAAGAACAAAGGAAAAAGGATAAGGAGAGAGATGAGAATATGGCCAAGGTAATGACACGATTAGATCTCCTCACCAAACATGTAATGGTCTCAACTCCTAATGATACAAGAAAGAAAAGATGCGGAAGCTAAAAGAACAAAGGAAACAAAGAAATAAGATAAACAAAGATAAAGGGGGTAGAAAGGTAGACACAAAAGTGGAATCAAAGGCAACCAATTCTATAAAAAGAAAAGACCTCCTTCAAATATCTAAATAAGCACCTAAACCTATTAGAAAGACCTTGATACACTATCAAGCCCACAACACAAAGTTCCCACGAAATCAGCAACAAGAAGAACAAAATAACACAAAAATCAGCAAGTTGAACAACAAGTGCTAGTGAATCGAAAGAGCCCCACACGGCTTCACTAGACTTCAAGATTACAAATACAACATTAACAAGATCACAAAAAGATAGTAACTTGACATAAAAGATTCAAGAGTCTAAGAACCCTAACAACAAGAGAGGACCCTAAGACTATTGAATATTAACACCAAGTTCTTACTTGGACCAAGAGGAACTCTATGACCTCAAGATCCTTGTTTCTAGCCAAGATACAACACAAGTATCACTCTACTTGTGAGATGGAGTAGAGGGAGAGAGATCCAAAATATTACAAGTGTTATGTTCAAAATCTGATGGGAGAACTACCCAAATAACCCTAATATGTTCTATTTATATTACAAGGCAAAATGACCAGCTTGTCCTTGTCATGGGAGCCGGCCTTGGAGTGTAAGTTTATTACACTTCAAGGTCTCTCTTCACACTTAAAAATATTTAAATCCTTAGGTGGATCAGTCACCAACTCACACACGACCATTCTTGGAGTTTTTGTAATTCCTGAGCTTGGCTTCGTGTGAAAGGTCATGTAATTGTTGGACAACTTGTCCCAACCGTATCATTCTCTCCATCTTGAGAAGAATTTGACCTCAAATTCAGCATTTGGTCATCTTCAACCACATCCATGGGAGAGAGATCACAAACGTTGAAAGTGTTGTGCACTTGATATTCCGGTGGAAGGTCAATCTTGTAGGCGTTGTCATTGATTCTATCAAGTACTTGGAATGGACCATCACCCCTAGGCATCAATTTGGACTTTCTTTGAGATGGAAACTGATCCTTCCGAAGATGCACCCACACCCAATCTCCCGGTTCAAGAATGAATTTCTTTCTCCCCTTGTTGGCCCTCCTTGCCATTTCTTGGTTTTTCTTCTCAAGTTGAAGTCGCACCTTCTCATGTAACTTCTTCATAGAATCTGCCCTCTTGCTTCCATCTAAGCTAATTATAAGATCACTTGGCAAAGGCGTTAAATCCAAAGGGGTAAGGGGGTTGAGGCCGTATACACACTCAAAGGGAGTCATTCCCGTACTTGAGTGTATGACACGGTTATAGGTAAATTCAATCAATGGTAAGTGCTCTTTCCAAGAAGTCATTTTTCCCTTAACCATGGAACGTAGCATAGTACCCAAAGTCCTATTTACTACTTTCGTTTGGCCATTGGTTTGTGGGTGGCAAGACGTAGAGAACAACAACTTGGTACCAAGCCTACCCCACATAGACTTCCAAAAGTGGCTTAGGAACTTAGAGTCCCTATCACTCACAATGGTCCTCTGAACACCATGCAATTTAACAACATTATCAACAAATAAAGAGGCCACGCTAGGTGCGTCATCATATTTAGAGCAAGGAATAAAGTGTGCCATTTTAGAAAACCGGTCGACTACAACAAAAATACTATCCCGGCCTCGCCGAGTCCTTGGCAGCCCCAACACAAAATCCATAGATATATCAAGCCAAGGACGTAGAGGAGTGGGCAGCAGGGTGTACAACCCATGAGGTAGGAGCCGAGATTTGGCTCTCTTGCATTCTACACATTGGCCGCAAATCCTAGTCACATCCTTGCACATTTTGGGCCAATAGAATTGCTCCTCCAATATTCCAAAGGTCTTTTCGACCCCAAAATGACCCATTAGACCGCCATCATGTTCTTCCCTCACAAATAATTCTCTCCAAGAGCTAGAGGGTACACACAATCGTCTACCTTTAAATAAGTAACCATCAAACTTGGCATAGGGATTTGAACCCCTAGCCGAATCCCACTTGTCCCTACCCAATTCTTCGCATTCCCTAAAGATAGGAGCAAAGTGAGGGTCCTTGGGATACAACTCTCTTAAACTCTCAAAACCCATCAATTTTGATGACAAGGTGGACACAAGGGCATGTTTTCTAGACAGAGCATCGGCTACTACATTGTCCTTACCCTTTTTGTATTGGATAACATAAGGGAAGGTCTCAAGAAACTCAATCCATTTGGCATGCCGTTTGTTAAGCTTGTCTTGGGCCCGAAGATGCTTTAAGGACTCATGGTCCATTCGGATCACGAACTCCTTAGGCCATAAGTAGTGTTGCCAAGTGGCCAAGGCTCTAATCAAGGCATACAACTCTAAATCATACGTGGAGTAGTTTAAAGTTGCTCCTTTGAGCTTTTTGCTAAAGTAAGCGATAGGTTTTGAATCTTGCATCAAAACAGCCCCTATGCCTACTTTACTCGCATCGCACTCGACTTCGAATGTCTTATCAAAGTTGGGAAATTGTAACAAGGGCGCGGAGATGAGCATAGCTTTCAAGGCTTCAAAAGCCTTAGCTTGCTCGTCTCCCCACTTGAAGGGTTGTTCTTTCCGAATGACCTCGGTCAAGGGGGCGGCTATGGTGACCTTTTATAAAAACTAGCCAACCAGTGGAAGCTTCTTAGTTCTCCAACGGTTTATGGGGTTGGCCAATTTTTGATAGCATTTATCTTGGATTCATCCACTTCGACCCCTCTTGAACTAACAACAAAACCCAAGAAAACAACTTCATTAACACCAAAAGAGCACTTTTCCAGATTTGCATACAATTTTTCCTTTCTAAGGACATCATGCACACATTGTAAATGCATCACATGCTCTTCTAAGACTTGCTATACACCAAGACATCATCAAAGTTGACAACAACAAACTTTCCAATAAATGGCCTCATCACATGATTCATTATCCTCATAAAAGTACTTGGAGCGTTTGTTAGGCCGAAGGGCAAATCCATCCATTCATAGAGACCAAACTTGGTCTTGAAGGCGGTTTTCCATTCATCACTGGGTTGCATTCTTATTTGGTGATAGCCACTTCTTAAATCAATTTTAGAAAACAAGCATGAACTATTCAATTCATCTAGCATGTCATCTAACCGAGGGATAGGGTGGCGATATTTTACTGTAATCTTGTTGATTGCTCGGCAGTCCACACACATACGCCACGTTCTGTCCTTTTTTGACACTAGTAGCACCGGAACAGCGCACGGACTCATGCTCTCCTTGATATACCCTTTGTTGAAGAGCTCCTCAACTTGACGTTGCAATTCTTTGGTGTCCGTAGGGTTGCTCCTATAAGCCGGCTTGTTTGGCAATTGTGATCCCGGCATAAAGTCAATTTGGTGTTCAATTCCCCGAAGTGGGGGCAATCCTTGTGGAAGTTCTTTAGGAAATACATCTTCATAATCCTGCAACACACAAGAAATCAAAGGAGAAATGGAAGAATTAGTGGGGTTAGTATTAAAACAATGAGCCAAAAGTAACATAGACGTGTCTTCATCATGATCCATGAAGAGTTCCTTCTTCTTAACCAACATCACCATGTTTTCCATCCCTTTTGATGTTGAGGCAGCCTCGGATTCCCCTACTGCCCCACCTACGGAATTCCCTCTTTTTTCTCTCTTTTCGGACTCCTTTCCCTTTTCCTTCAATTCTCTTATCCTTTGATGCCACTCATTCACTTGGGAAGGCAAAAGAGGATGAAGTGTAACCTTTTGGCCATCCTTCTCTATCGATTGGTCCTCCCCTCGTGTTTGGTAGACCTATCATATTGCCAAGGTCTACCTAGCAGCAAGTGACATGCTTGCATTGGTATCACGTCACAAAGCACTTCATCGTGGTAGTTTCCCACCTTAAACCGTATCACACATTGCCTTGTGACCTTTAATTCACCACATTCATTCAACCATTGTAACTTGTAAGGACTAGTGTGCGGTGTAGTTGGTAACTTCAAGAAATTTACCATAGCATTACTAACAACATTTGTACAACTACCATTATCGATCACCAAGGTGCACACACTCCCCTTTACAAGACAATTAGTATGGAATAGATTTTCCCTTTGGCTTGGGTCATCAATTGCCTTACTAATCATGACGCGCCTAACTACAAAGTTTGGAACCACACGCTCCCCTTCTTGCGGATAAACATCTTCACCATCATCACCATCATCATCATGTGGTCCATTATCGGGTTCCTCTCCATCTTGAGGCTCGGCCTAATCCTCTCCCTTTTCAAGGTCCACCTCCTCACCAAGATAATACAATCTCCCTTCCCATAGGATCATGTTGCGTCGGTTTGGACATTCATTGGCCTTATGTCCCCAACCTTGGCACTTGAAACATTGGGATCCCTTTGTGTTAGAATACTTGTGAGCTTCCGGTTTTGGAGGAATTTTTTGGACTGTTTTGGGCTCGGGTAGCCTTGTAGTGGCGGGTTGGTCCTTGTTTTTGGGCAAGCCCGAGGTGGCTTGTCCCCTTGCCTTGAAAAACGATCTCTCTTTAAGTTCCCTTTCAATCTCAAGAGCCGCTTGGAAAATACCTTCAACGGTATCAAACTTGTGAAGTGTTAAATGAGTGAAGATCTCTTTGTTCAACCCACACTTGAACCAAATGACGTCATGACTAATTTGTTCCCCACGATGATCAAGTTTCAACATGAGTTGTTGAAACTCATCAAAATACGCCATCACACTCTTGTTACCTTGATGCAAGTTGTACAATCTAGCAAGCAACTCATGGCGATATCTCTCGGGAAGGTACCATTGTCTCATCAAGTACCTCAATCGAAACCAAGGTGGTGGCTGCCCATCAACTACTTTATTACCAAACCGCTTGATATACTCCCACCAAGTGTTAGCATAACCCTCAAAATGAGCTATAGCATAACAACCTTTCTTTTCTTCCAAGATATCATTAACTTGAAATACTTTGTCACAAGCTGATTCCCAAGCTAAGTAGGCCTCGGGGTCACTTTCACCTTTAAAGTTGGGTAGGCTCAACTTGATGGTGTTGATGCCTACGTCTCTCTCTTGGTGTCGGTTTCCCCTTTCCCCATACCCTCAGTATCTCCTTGGATCTCCACGACCCCTTCTCATCTCTTCCTCCCTCATGTAAGCATCATCAAAGGCTCCATATCCTTCATATTCCTCTCTACCATACTCCTCAAAGTGGGTTGGACGGTTTTGGGCATTTTGAGCTTGGAATGGAGGGTTCGGATTTAGCGGAGGTACTTGACGTCCAAATACCTCTTGTGGGACTTGAGGAGTTTGGAAATGTATTGGTCTAGTGGGGTCACGGTTTGGAGGGAAAGGAATGGTTTGGATTGCGGCATTTAGTGGAGCTTAGGCTGTATTTAGCATTTGGTGCAAGGTTTCGAGAGTGATGGTGGCGGAGGAAGTTCTATCATGCCCATTAGTAGAAACATGTAGAGGAGTATAAGGCCGAGAGTTCCTTTGACTCTCCACTTGTTCTAATCTCCCACTAATAGTCGACACATCTCCCTTTATCACTGCCGAATCCTCTCTCACGACTCCAAATTTTGTATTCAACCTATCAAACGTTCGGGTAACGGCCTCAAGAGTGGCCCTCATAGAGTCAAGAGCAATATTATCCACATTGTGGGATGCGGTCCCTTCCATTGCCAAGGTATTACACTCTTTGGATCACCTCTCGCTTGAGTTCCACAAGTGTTGTAGATTGGCTAGTAACCGTGAATCCTTTAAGGTATGAGTAAGCTCTTATTCGGAATGGATTTTTGTTTGACGACTCAAAGAATTCTCGTCGGACTAGAACCAAGAAGTAGCAACGTATTCAAAGGATAAAAGCACCCAAGTAATCGTTGACACGAACAACGGATTCAAAGGACTAATTGACAACCTAGTAGGAATGTACTAGTTTGTTAATTAGTTCTAGAACCAAGTAAGGAAACCAAGAATCAACCATTAGAAACTAGAAAAAGAGTATCCAAATTTGAGCTTATTAGTGACGTGGCAGCATGTAATTGGCTTTGGTCCACACGATTTTTTAATTTTTTTTTGTCACAAATCTGAAATTTCAATATTCACACAACATGTCATGGATGACAATGGGTTTGGGAGGGAAAGTAAAGTCTTGTACTCTTTTTCCAACTTTTCAAACTCAAAAAGGTAAGATTTGACTATACTAATCCCACAAAATAAGGTTCCGGGATTTAAGGAAAAGTGGTTGTCAAGTCTAGGAAGTGATGTGTGCAAGTCTTCTCACCAACAACTTTATAACTTTTGTCTTACAACCTTTTGGATCTATTTTACACTTTTGTGGTCTTAAGTTGTAAGAATAGATGAAGAACAAGATGAACACCACAACAACCTTCAAGAACACAACATCAACTTCTTCAAGAACATAACACAAAAGCCACCAATGGTCATCAACAAGGTACAACCTACGGCCCACTTCAAGTCACCATAACAATGGTCAATATTATAAGCTCAACTTTAGATCTAGATACTTTAGTGTTGGTGAGAAAGAAACCAACACTATAAACACACTAAACAAGCAAAATAACACCTAGATCTATACACACAAACGCCAATCTCGGTTGAGACAACAAGATGGACAGATTTCTCTTCTCTTTTTTTTTTTTTAAACCGAGATAGCCCAAGATCGGTAGTGTAGGAACACAACCATCCTTTCTCTTGATACCAAATGATACACTATCAAGCCCACAACACAAAGTTCCCACGAAATTAGCAACAAGAAGAACAAAATAACACAAAAATCAGCAAGTTGAACAACAAGTGCTAGTGAATCGAAAGAGCCCCACACGGCTTCACTAGACTTCAAGATTACAAATACAACATTAACAAGATCACAAAAAGATAGTAACTTGACATAAAAGATTCAAGAGTCTAAGAACCCTAACAACAAGAGAGGACCCTAAGACTATTGAATATTAACACCAAGTTCTTACTTGGACCAAGAGGAACTCTATGACCTCAAGATCCTTGTTTCTAGCCAAGATACAACACAAGTATCACTCTACTTGTGAGATGGAGTAGAGAGAGAGAGATCCAAAATATTACAAGTGTTATGTTCAAAATCTGATGGGAGAACTACCTAAATAACCCTAATATGTTCTATTTATATTACAAGGCAAAATGACCAGCTTGTCCTTGTCATGGGGGCCGGCCTTGGAGTGTAAGTTTATTACACTTCCAGGTCCCTCTTCACACTTAAAAACATTTAAATCCTTAGGTGGATCAGTCACCAACTCACACACGGCTATTTGCATGAACAAGGCTTGGAGTTTTTGTAATTCCCGAGCTTGGCTCCGTGTGAAAGGTCGTGTAATTGTTGGACAACTTGTCCCACCCGTATCAGACCTCAAGGGAATTAGATTCCCAAGCAACCCTCCTTTCTAAACTTGAAACAATCAAAAGCTTCAACAAGCTCTCAAACTCTCCAAAGAGTATTTAATATTCAATATTCTTTAAGATAATCTATCCTAAAATGAGCTATGCTCCACTATTTATAGACTAGACTACTAATTACAAAAATACCCTTAATGAATTAAGGGTCTTCTTAGTCAAGAGGCTTGCATTTAAATAACAACCACATTGCGTACATAGCCTTTTTTTCGTTTCTTCGAGTAGTCTTCCTCTTGGAGCCTTGTACTTCCATTTGAGCACGTTCCTAAGCTTCAATCCCTTGTTCCAAACTCCTTTCAAGCCTCCAAAGTATTGACTCAATTGAAAGTTTTTGAACTTTTTATCTTGGCTTGGCGTACATGCATCATTCTCTCTTTCTTGAAAAGGATTCATCCTCGAATCCAAACCTAGTAAAACCATAGGGAAAACAAACAACAACAACGACCTCATGGCATGAGGGTTAGTGTTAGTGGAAACAATTCTACCAACACGCCAAGGATACACAAAATTATTATATAACCAAGCATCAACTATTCTCATCAAGAGCAATCTTTCAAATGTAGCATGAAATACTTGGCTATTCCAAAAATTGAGAAATAAGGATATGATAAAAGAACCAATGGTTTCAAAATAGCATGCAAGCAATGTCACATTGATTCTATTAGACATGTAACTAACTTTATCCTCTATTTCCAACTTAGGCCACCTCAAAGATAGCACTGTGACCAAATCACAAACTTTCAAAGTCTCATCGAGGTCAAAAGGAAAGAAAATACATGCATTTTGATCAAGAAAACTACTATTTGCCCCAAATAAACTCCTACCAACATACAATGTTCCCTCCCCATAAGCATGAGAATCATCATATGCAAATAGGTAGTAAAGAAAGGTATCACACAAAATAACTTCATCTATGGTGTCCTTACATTTAAGATCACTAAAAGACTCACGAATATCAAACATAGTATCAAGAATTGGATCACTCAAAGAAGAAGTAGCAATTGGCAAACACACACCACCTTTCTTCTCAATATTCCATAGTGGGTTATCATACAAAGTATAGCCCTCAAGTAGAGCTACATTCCAATCATCATTCACACCACTAGGCACTTTACTAGGAGTGATCTCATCATTTTCAAACAAGATATTATACTTAAAGAGAGAATGAACAATCCAAGAAGAAGACTTAAAACATGCAATTTCACTCTCAAAAAGACAATTATCATTGTTCGAAGCACTTTCAAGCACATGATCTCGATGAGCAAAACAA
Source organism: Capsicum rhomboideum (assembly GCA_031232105.1). Classification (NCBI taxonomy): domain Eukaryota; kingdom Viridiplantae; phylum Streptophyta; class Magnoliopsida; order Solanales; family Solanaceae; genus Capsicum; species Capsicum rhomboideum. The sequence continues at coordinate 79,055,506 of CP124709.1, read as the reverse complement.
ACAATAAGATCTTCAATAAAAGGTATGCTCAAAGAGTCACTCCTACTCAATTGATCAACTTCATCAATATTACCACTAACTTGACACTCAATAAGAACATCACAAGATCCCTCAAGTAGTGTACTATACGCAAAAGCTAGTCGATCAATACCAATATCACTTGATAATGAACAATCATTCAAAACACATGTATCAACACTAGGTGGACACAAATTGATCTTACTAGAAGAATCAATTCGGTCATCAATAGGATCAACTAGTGTATCCATATTCTCAACAAGCACATTATCAAAACATGGCAAAGAATCACATGACAATGTACTATCATTCAAGTCATAAGTGTCAGCACTAAGTGGACACAAATCGATCTCACAAGAAGAATCAATTCGGTCATCAATAGGATCAACTAGTGTATGAACACTCTCAACATAGACATTATCACTATGTGGAAAAGAATTATTAAGTTCAGATAAAGACAAGCTATCACTCACACTTTGTTCATTTGAAAATTCGAAAGTGTCAAGTTTAGCTATTTTACCTTGAAGCTCACAAGAATGGTCTTCTTTACCTTGGGATGAGAATCCCCTCAATGCATTAGTACACTCTTCAAGTCCTTGATGAGGATTAGGGAAAGTTGGTGGAAAGATAAGTTGCAATCGATTAATTCGAGTACCCAACCGATCCAACCGTCCTTCCATTCTGGTAGAGAGGGTGGTGAACAAGTTTAACAATTCACCCAAAGTGGGTTCCCCGATGGGAACTTGGTTTTTCTTTTCATGATCTTCCATTGTTACCTATTTAAGACACTCAACCAAAGCAAACAAACATGTTAGGTTAGTTAAAATAGACTCACAATCACTCAGGAATCATACCTTTATTTGCCTCACAAATTGCTTCGAGCAATGATTGCATCTTGTTTAGTCCAATGAGTTGCAAGGTCCCAATCTCTAATTGAGGTCAAGAATGGATTATTGTTGACTCGAGAAATAAAGTCCAAAAGCTAAGGACGAGAACCAAGAAGTTTTCAAGAGAAAATAAAGAAGAAAAGCTAAAAGAAAGTAGCACGAAAAAAATCAGACTCAAAAACAAAGTAACAAAAGTAGAGAAGGAATTACTTGTTGTTACTTAGTATGAAGGATTAAAGAAGAGGATTTGATGTTTAAAACTAGTTAACAAGTGATTAAAGATGTTAATTACTTGTTAAATAGTTCAGGGATCGAAAGAGAAAGAGAACAAAAAAAGAATCACGAAATTTGAACACTTAGAAAAATTTTTAGGTCCAAAAAACTTTAGGACCCCAAAAAAAACTAAGTGTCAAAAACCTGCATTTTCAGCTCTCTAAAACTGTCCCACACGCGCTGCTGACGTGGCATACTATTTTTTTAAAAAAAAAAATTCTTTTTTTTTTCCACAAATAGACCTACAAACACTTTACCAACTTTGACTTCAAAATTTTTGGATCAAAGTGTACTTTTTCTACCTTCTTCTTCAAGAACAATATAAAGATGCTCAAGAACACAAGAAAAAAATTTCAATCTTCAAATGCTCATAACTTCTTCGTTTTTGCTCCAAATTCGATGAAATTTTCGCCCACGTGTTCCTTTCAATGCCACGAACAAACCCCACTAATTTTTAGCTTTCAAAATCAAGCCAAAAATAAACCCACTTTTCAAAATCCACAAAGTTTCAAAAGCTCAAAACCCTTTAATGGTATCTTCAATTCTACAACTTCAAATTGAACGAAATTTGAGATCTAGACTCACAAGACACTAGGGAATCAAGATCTAGTATCAAAAACAACAAATCAAAACAAAAAACTTTTGGATTTTTTTTTTTGGACGATTTTTTTTTTTTTTTTGAAAAATACCAAAACCAAGACTTAAGTGATACAAGATCAAGTCCACAACACACAAATATGCAACAACCAGCCACGAAATCAGCCAACCAACAACAAGAAAACCCAACAAACACAAGATTTAACAAGTTGAACACAATGCTAGTGAATCGAAAGAGCCCCACACGGCTTCACTAGACTTCAAGATCTCAAAGACAACAACAACAAGATAATAAAAGATAGTTAACTTGACATATAATATTCAAGAGACTAAGAACCCTAACCTCAAGAAAAGACCCTAAGACTATTGAATATAAACACCAAGTTCTTACTTAGACCAAGAGGAACTCAATGACCTCAAGATCCTTGTTTCTAGCCAAGTTACAACACAAGTGTCTCTCTTCTTTGTGGGCTGTTTTGAAAGAGAGAGAGAACCCAAAATATTACAAGTCTTGTGATTCAAAATTAATAATGGAAGACTACTCCAAATAACCCTAAGATGTTCTATTTATATTACAAGGCAAAATGAAGCAAAATGATTAGCTTGCCCTTGTCTAGGCTGCCGCCCCTTGGAGTGTAAGTTTATTACACTTCAAGGTCCCTCTTCACACTTAAAAACATTGATATCCTTAGGAGGCTCGATCACCAACTCACACACGGCCATTTGCATGAACAAGGCTTGGAGTTTTTGTAATTCCCCAGCTTGGCTTCGTGTGAATGGTCGGGTACTTGTTGGACAGCTTGTCCCACCCGTATCATCTTCTCCATCTTGAGAGGAATTTGACCTCAAATTCAGCACTTGGTCATCTTCAACCGCCTCCACGAGAGAAAGATCACAAACGTTGAAAGTGTTGTGCACTTGATATTCCGGTGGAAGGTCAATCTTGTAGGCGTTGTCATTGAATTTCTCAAGTACTTGGAATGGAACATCACCTCTCAGCATCAATTTGGACTTTCTTTGAGATGGAAACCGATCCTTCCAAAGATGCACCCACACCCAATCTCCCGGTTCAAGAATGAATTTCTTTCTTCCCTTGTTGGCCCTCCTTGCCATGTCTTGTTTTTTCTTCTCAAGTTGAAGCCGCACCTTCTCATGTAACTTCTTCATAGAATCTGCCCGCTTGCTTCCATCTAAGCTAATCATGAGATCACTTGGCAAAGGCGTTAAATCCAAAGGGGTGAGGGGGTTGAGGCCGTATACACACTCAAAGGGAGTCATTCCCGTACTTGAGTGTATGACACGGTTATAGGCAAACTCAATCAATGGTAAGTGCTCCTCCCAAGAAGTCATTTTTCCCTTAACCATGGAACGTAGCATAGCACCCAAAGTCCTATTTACTACTTCCGTTTGGCCATCGATTTGTGGGTGGCAGGACGTAGAGAACAACAACTTGGTACCAAGCCTACCCCTCATGGACTTCCAAAAGTGGCTTAGGAACTTAGAGTCCCTATCACTCACAATGGTCCTCGGAACACCATGCAATCTAACAACATTATCAACAAATAACGAGGCCACGCTAGGGGCGTCATCACATTTAGAGCAAGGAATAAAGTGCGCCATTTTAGAAAACCGGTCGACTACAACAAAAATACTATCCCGACCTCGTCGAGTCCTTGGCAGCCCTAACACAAAATCCATAGATATATCAAGCCAAGGACGTAGAGGAGTGGGCAGAGGGGTGTACAACCCGTGAGGTAGGAGCCGAGATTTGGCTCTCTTGCATTCTACACATTGGCCGCAAATCCTAGCCACATCCTTGCGCATTTTGGGCCAATAGAATTGCTCCTCCAATATTCTGAAGGTCTTTTCGACCCCAAAATGACCCATTAGACCGCCATCGTGTGCTTCCCTCACAAACAATTCTCTCCAAGAGCTAGAGGGCACACACAATCGTCTACCTTTAAATAAGTAACCATCAAACTTGGCATAGGGATTTGAACCCCTAGCCGAATTCCACTTGTCCCTACCCAAGTCTTCGCATTCCCTAAAGATAGGAGCAAAGTGAGGGTCCTTGGGATACAACTCCCTTAGACTCTCAAAACCCATCAATTTTGTTGACAAAGTGGACACAAGAGCATGTTTTCTAGACAAAGCATCGGCTACTACGTTGTCCTTACCCTTTTTGTATTGGATAACATAAGGGAAGGTCTCAAGGAACTCAATCCATTTGGCATGCCGTTTGTTAAGCTTGTCTTGGGCCCGAAGATGCTTTAAGGATTCATGGTCCGTTCGGATCACGAACTCCTTAGGCCATAAGTAGTATTGCCAAGTGGCCAAGGCTCTAATCAAGGCATACAACTCTAAATCATACGTGGAGTAGTTTAGAGTTGCTCCTTTGAGCTTTTCACTAAAGTAAGCAACGGGTTTCAAATCTTGCATCAAAACAGCTTCTATGCCTACTTTACTCGCATCGCACTCGACTTCGAAGGTCTTATCAAAGTTGGGAAATTGTAACAAGGGTGCGGAGATGAGCATAGCTTTCAAGGCTTCAAATTCCTTAGCTTGCTCGACACCCCACTTGAAGGGTTGTTCTTTCCGAATGACCTCGGTCAAGGGGGCGGCTATGGTGCTAAATCCTTTGACAAACCTTCTATAAAAACTAGCCAACCCGTGGAAGCTTCTTACTTCTCCAACAGTTTTTGGGGTTGGCCAATTTTTGATAGCATTTATCTTGGATTCATCCACTTCTACCCCTCTTGAACTAACAACAAATCCCAAGAAAACAACTTCATTAACGCCAAAAGAGCACTTTTCCAGATTTGCATACAATTTTTCCTTTCTAAGGACATCAAGCACACATTGTAAATGCATCACATGCTCTTCTAAAGACTTACTATACACCAAGACATCATCAAAATAGACAACAACAAACTTTCCAATAAATGGCCTCATCACATGATTCATTAGCCTCATAAAAGTACTTGGAGCGTTTGTTAGGCCGAATGGCATAACCATCCATTCATAGAGACCAAACTTGGTCTTGAAGGCGGTTTTCCATTCATCACCGGGTTGCATTCTTATTTGGTGATAGCCACTCCTTAAATCAATCTTGGAAAACAAATGAACCATTCAACTCATCTAGCATGTCATCTAACCTAGGAATAGGGTGGCGATATTTTACCGTAATTTTGTTGATGGCTCGGCAGTCCACACACATGCGCCACGTTCCATCTTTTTTGGGCACCAATAGCACCGAAACAGCACACTGACTCATGCTCTCCTTGACATACCCTTTGTTAAGGAGCTCCTCAACTTGACGTTGCAATTCCTTGGTGTCCGTAGGATTGCTCCTATAAGCCAGCTTGTTTGGCAATTGTGATCCCGGCACAAAATCAATTTGGTGCTCAATTCCCCGAAGCGGGGGAAATCCTTGCGGAAGTTCCTTAGGAAATACATCCTCATAATCCTGCAACACACAAGAAATCAAAGGGGAAATGGAAGAATTATTGGGGGGGTTAGTATTAAAACAATGAGCCAAGAGTAACATAGGCGTGTCCTCATCATGATCCACGAAGAGTTCCTTCTTCCTAACTAACATCACCATGTTTTCCATCCCCTTTGCCATTGGGGAAACCTTGGATGACCCCACTGCCCCACCTACGAAATTCCCTCCCTTCTCTCCCTTTTTGGATTCCTTTCCCTTTTCCTTCAATTCTCTCATCCTTTGATGCCACTAATTTACTTGGGAAGGCGAAAGAAGATGAAGAGTAATCTTTCGGCCATCCTTCTCAAGTGTATATCGATTGGACCTCCCATCGTGTTTAGTAGACTTATCATATAGCCAAGGTCTACCTAGCAACAAGTGACATGCTTGCATTGGTATCACGTCACAAAGCACTTCATCGTGGTAGTTTCCCACCTTAAACCGTATCACACATTGCCTTGCGCCCCTTAATTCACCACAATCATTCAACCATTGTAACTTGTACGGACTAGTGTGCGGGGTAGTTGGTAACTTCAAGAAATTTACCATAGCATGACTTACAACATTTGTACAACTACCACTATCGATCACCAAGGTACACACACTCCCCTTTACAAGACATTTAGTATGGAATAGATTTTCCCTTTGGCTTGGGTCATCTATTGCCTTACTAATCATGACACGCCTAACCACAAAGTTTGGAACCACACACTCCCCTTCTTGCGGATAAACATCTTCACCATCATCATCATGTGGTCCATCATCGGTTCTCTCTCCATCTTGAGGCTCGACCTCATCTTCTCCCCTTTCGGGACCCACCTCCTCACCAAGGTAATACACTCTCCCTTCCCGTAGGATCACATTGCATCAGTTTGGACATTCATTGGCCTTATGCCCCCAACCTTGGCACTTGAAACATTGGAATCCCTTTGGGTTAGGATACTTGTGAGCCTCCAGTTTTGGAGGAATTTTGGGGACTATTTTGGGCTCGGGCAGCCTTGTAGTGGCGGGTTGGTCCTTGTTTTTGGGCCAACCCAAGGGGGCTTGTCCCCTTGCCTTGAATGATGATCTCTCTTTAAGTTCCCTTTCAATCTCAAGAGCCACTTGGAAAATACCGTCAATGGTTTCAAACTTGTGAAGGGTTAAATGAGTGGAGATCTCTTTGTTCAACCCACACTTGAACCGGATGATGTCGTGACTGATTTGCTCCCCACGATGATCAAGTTTCAACATGAGTTGTTGAAACTCATCAAAATATGCCATCACACTCTTGTTACCTTGACGCAAGCCATACAATCTAGCAAGCAACTCATGGTGATATCTCTCGAGAAGGTATCGTTGCCTCATCAATTACCTCAACTGATACCAAGGTGGTGGCTGCCCATCAATTAGTTCATTACCAAACCGCTTGACATACTCCCACCAAGTGTTAGCATAACCCTCGAAATGAATAGCAACCCTTCTTTTCTTCCGAGATATCATTAACTTGGAAAACTTTGTCACAAGCTGATTCCCAAGCTAAGTAGGCCTCGGGGTCACTTTCACCTTTAAAGATGGGTAGGTTCAACTTGATGGTGTTGATGCCTACATCTCTCTCTTGGTGTCGGTTTCCCCTATCTCCATACCCTCGGTATCTCCTTGGATCTCCACGACCCCCTCTTATATCCTCCTCCCTCATGTAAGCATCATCAAAGGCTCCATATCCTTCATACTCCTCTCTACCATATCCTTCAAATGGGGCTGGTCGGTCTTGGGCATTTTGATTCGGAGGAATTGGATTTTGTGGCCTTTGGTTTAATGGAGCTTGGAATGGAGGGTTCAGATTTAGTGGAGGTACTTGACGTCCAAATCCCTCTTGTGGAACTTGAGGAGCTTGGAAATGTATTGGTCTAGTAAGGTCACGGTTTGGAGCAAAAAAGGTGGTTTGGCTTGCGGCATTTAGTGGAGCTTGAGGTGCATTTAGCATTTGGTGGACTGTTTCGGGGGTGATGGTTGCAGAGGAAGTCCTATCATGCCCATTGGTAGAAACATGTAGAGGAGTAGAAGGACGAGAGTTCCTTTGACTCTCCACTTGTTCTAATCTCCCACTAATAGTCAACACTTCTCCCTTGATTGCTGCTAAGTCCCCTCTCACGGCCCCAAATTCTGAATTCAACCTTTCAAGTGTCCGGGTAACGGCCTCAAGAGTGACCCTCATAGAGTCAAGTGCATTAGTATCCACGTTATGGGACGTGGTCCCTTCCATTGTCAAGGTATTATACTCTTTAGATCACCACACGCTTGAGTTCCACAAGTGTTGTAAATTGGCTAGTAACCGTGAATCCTTTAAGGTATGAGTAAGCTCTTATCCGGAGTGGATTCTTGTTTGAAGACTCAAAGAATTCTTGTCGGACTAGAACCAAAAACAGCAACGTATTCAAAAGATAAAAGGCACTCAAGTAATCGTTGACACAAACAAACGGATTCAAAGGACTAATCGACAACCTAGTAGGAATGTACTAGTTTGTTAATTAGTTCTAGAACCAAGTAAAGGAAACCAAGAATCAACAATTAGCAACTAGAAGAATATCCAAAGTTGAGCTTATAGTGACGTGGCAGCATGTAAGTGGTCCCACACGTTTTTGCTTCTTCCTTTTTTTTTTTTTTTTTTTTTTTTTTATCTCAAATCTGAAATTTTCAATACTCACACAACTTGTTATAGATGACAATGTGTTTTGGAGGGAAAGTAAAAGTCTTGTAGTCTTTCAACCTTTCAAACTCAAAAAGGTAAGATTTGACTAGGCTAATCCCACAAAACAAGGTTTCGTGTTTTAAGAAAAAGTGCTTGTCATGTATTGGAAGAGATGTGTGCAAGTCTTCCTTTACCAACAACTTTATGACTTTTGTCTTACAACATGAACTCAACTTTCAACAAGATGAACATCTCAACAATCTCAACACCTTCATGAACACAACATCAACTTCTTCAAGCACATCACACAAAACCACCAATTGTCATCAATAACATACAACCTACGGTCCACCTTTCAAGTTACCACAACAATGGTCAATATTTTAAGCTCAACTTTTAGATCTAGACACTTTAGTGTTGGTGAGAAAGAAACCAACACTAGAAACACACTAAACAAGTAAAACAACACCTAGATCTATACACACAACAATATTTTCGGCCAAAGGCAACAATGGACAGATTTTGCTCTTTTTTTTTTTTTTTTTTTTTTTTTGGCCGAGAGCAAGCCCAAGATGGGTAGTGTTGGAACACCACCGGTCTTGCTTTGATACCAAATGATACAAGATCAAGTCCACAACACACAAATATGCAACAACCAGCCACGAAATCAGCCAACCAACAACAAGAAAACCCAACAAACACAAGATTTAACAAGTTGAACACAATGCTAGTGAATCGAAAGAGCCCCACACGGCTTCACTAGACTTCAAGATCTCAAAGACAACAACAACAAGATAATAAAAGATAGTTAACTTGACATATAATATTCAAGAGACTAAGAACCCTAACATCAAGAAAGGACCCTAAGACTATTGAATATAAACACCAAGTTCTTACTTAGACCAAGAGGAACTCAATGACCTCAAGATCCTTGTTTCTAGCCAAGATACAACACAAGTGTCTCTCTTCTTTGTGGGCTGTTTTGAAAGAGAGAGAGAACCTAATATATTACAAGTCTTGTGATTCAAAATTAATAATGGAAGACTACCCCAAATAACCCTAAGATGTTCTATTTATATTACAAGGCAAAATGAAGCAAAATGACTAGCTTGCCCTTGTCTAGGTTGCCGCCCCTTGGAGTGTAAGTTTATTACACTTCAAGGTCCCTCTTCACACTTAAAAACATTGAGATCCTTAGGAGGCTCGATCACCAACTCACACACGGCCATTTGCATGAACAAGGCTTGGAGTTTTTGTAATTCTCGAACTGGGCTTCGTGTGAATGGTCGGGTACTTGTTGGACAGCTTGTCCCACCCGTATCATCAACCTTAAGAGTGAACCGCTAACCAACTGCACTAAAAGCTATAGCTGGTAGTGGAAGGCGCAATCCACCCTTTATAGGCCCTAAACCAGGCGGGGACGAACCCGATCCACACCCCCACCACGGCCAACCCGGGACACATCCCTCTTCTAGGGGGTGGCTACTCTTGTTTTCGCCATCATTCCCCCTTTCTTTGGAAAGGTTCGTCCTCGGACCTGCGCATGGTGTAAATGGGATTCGAACCCGCGACCTCCACTCTGATACCAAACCTTAAGAGTGAACCGCTAACCAACTGCACTAAAAGCTATAGCTGGTAGTGAAAGGAGCAACCCACCCTTTATAGGCCCTGAACCAGGCGGGGATGAACCCGATCCACACCCCCACCACGGCCAACCCGGGACACATCCCTCTTCCAGGGGGTGGCTACTCTTGTTTTCGCCATCATTACTTGAGTTTGTAGAAACAAATTCAATCCAAGCTCTGATACCAAATGATACAAGAAAGAAAAGATGTGGAAGCTAAAAGAACAAAGGAAACAAAGAAACAAGATAAACAAAGATAAAAGGGATAGAAAGGTAGACACAAAAGTGGAATCAAAGGCAACCAATTCTATATTAAAAGCAAAGACCTCCATAATATTCAAGATAAACATCTAAAACTATGAAAGAAAGACACAAGCATGAGATCTAATAGGCAACCATGGCTATACGAAAAGCAAGACCTCCTATTAAGAATCCAAACAAGCACCTATACTATCGAGACACCCTCAAGAGGAATGATATCCTCAAGCAAGCAATCCCATCAACATTGTTTAGCAACCAAGGCCTTAGCCTAAACTCTCACAAGAGTTTTCACACATCAAAATATCATATCAAAATAATCTAGGTCTAAAATGAGCTATTATCCCTTATTTATAGCCTACACTAATAATTAAAAAAATACCCTTAATGAAATAAGGGTCTTGTTTAGCATGAGGCTTTAATGTCAAGAATAGCCACTTTTGCATCCATAGCCTTTTTTTTTTTTTTTTTTACCTTTCTTCCTTGTACTTTCATTTAAGCATATTCTTGAGCTTCAATTCTTCATTCCATGGTATTGATGAAGCTCGGCTTGCATCAGGCTGGATGGCACCACTATCAACAAAACCAAAATCAACTACTGGGGAAACATCCACCCAGGCTTTCTTCTGCTTAATATCTTGCACAAGCTCAATCTTAGTGATGTCCATTGTAGAGGTAGAGGTATACTTAAAATGTTTCTTCTTATAAAAGTGAACCTTAGCACACCAACACAGCTCAGAAATCAAACACAAAAATGTAAGGGAGATCTGCTTTTGCTGGGCCTGGCAAGCAATGTCCAGGACAATAAGCAAACCTAAATTTAACTTTTCCTTCGCAATGATGGAGCCTACAAGAAATTCCCTTAGACTCACAAGGAGGACTAGTGTTGGGAGGGAAATATATTACTACAAACAAAGTTTAACCAATATCTATCCTCCAGATGAATGTCAGCCTTTTGAATTTGAACCCCCCTGCAAGCCACGGGGATGTATCCTTACTCAAAAAAGGGGCTAACCAAACCCGCACATCCTCCACAGGTAATTCTAGAAGCAAAGTAGTGGGTACTAATTCTTATACACCCCAAGACCTCATTAATTATGGTTCCATCACAAAAAAATTCATACCTCTCACTTTAACAACATCATTCATCTCTTGTGGCCCTCTCTTTCTTCTTTTTGGCAAAAGCTTCCCATAAGCGATGTAGAATTCCATAACTCAATTCTCAATGTAAGGTTTCACGGGTTCGGTGAATACATGAAAGTAACGATAGTTAAATACTGATAACACTCGAGGATTCTTGTACTCTAAGACATTCAAACTTAACCGTTGCTCCTCAATAATTGAGCATTGATTCGGTACTTTGAGATGGTTGAGCACATGGTAGCCTCTATGAGGATGTGGAGGTGTCTTTTCTGTAGTAGTAGAAGGTTACTTGACCCTCTTTCTATTATCTGGGGCTACCTTAGGAGTACGAAGAGGCTCATGAATTGGTGTGGTGTCCCCCTCCTCGGAGGAATCAAGGTTGTATCTTTCAAAGTTTGAGTTGTACTCCGAGCTCTCTTCTCCAACTATCGGGCCTTCAGATTTGACTTCAAATTCGGGACCTTGAGATGGTTGAGCACATGGTAGCATCCATAAGGATGTGGAGGTGTCTTTTCTGCAGTAGTAGAAGGTTTATTGACGCTCTTTTTATTATCTGGGGCTACCTCAGGAGTGCGAAGAGGCTCATGAATTGGTGTGGTCTCCCCTTCCTCGAAGGAATCAAGGTTGTACCTTTCAGAGTTTGAGTTGTACTCTGAGCTCTCTTCTCTAACTACCGGGCCTTCAGATTTACCCTCATCAACCTATTATGCTTGGAGACCTTGTCTGGCATCTCTCTTTCTCGAATTATGATTCCCTTGGCAAGCTTTGAAGTGGGAGGAAGAGATTTGTATTATTTCTTGGTCACATGCTTCATGCAAGGCATATCGGCACATAAGAGTAGCAATGGGCTTTGCAAACATTAACCAAATAAAAAATAAAAATTATCCCAGAAATACATCACCGAATGAATCGATGCATTGCAAACCAGATCGACAATGCAAGATATCATCATGAATCGCACAAAAAGTGGGGGCTATTTTGGCCAAGGAAGGTGAAAATTTGGCGATACGCCAAAGTATTAGGCGATACTCCCTGAGTATCAGAGAATAACCACGGCATTGCAAACTCACACCTTAATTAGCCAAATGTTTGGTAACTTTGGCGATATAGGGATCACTTTAGCGATGCGCTACACAGTTCGGTGCATCGCCGAGGTTCTCGACCTATCACTAATCATCATCATCCTAAACTGAATAGTCGGAATTTACCAAGTTCTTCAATGGCGATTTTTCAATCTTTTCACCCATGGGTACTCAGATTTCCCAAGAATTCACTATTTACACTCAAGTACAATGCCTTTGCCCTTATGAACGACATCACCCGATATATCATTGGGCAAAATCAGTCGATTTTTGCTTAAACCAATAACTATTTCAATAACTTTTGGCACCCAAAGCATAAACAGATAACCTGATTGCAATCATGATTAACTATTCAATATTTAAAGATCTATTTTGACATCACAACCCTATTTTAATCACACTTCAAGATTTTAAAGAAAACAAGTCATCACCAATATATTTTCCATTAATGAACATGCGTTTTAACACAATTTAACAATTGTAAACATATAATCGATTGAAAAAAATATAATTGAAAGGGTAAATTGATTTATAGCCTTCAAACTTCGAAAAACTCGAAGAAAAAGATGAGAAAACTATGAACTTCACCGAATGATGTGCCCGTGTGGTGGTGGTAGTGCAAAGGAATCTTGAGTGTGTGAGTATGTGAGTGTGTGTTGATATGAGAGAATGAAGAAGAAGAGAGAAAGATGAAAATAGAAGGGTTTGAATAAATACCAAAGGTCAAAAGATAATGAAAGGTCAAAAGTCACAAAGTCAAACCCTCACTTTTTAAATTTGACCATTTTGGCGATGCCTTTTCCATTGCAGAACTCATCGGCGATGCACCGATTTGGAGCTTTATCGCTGAATGTAACAACATTTAATGCCTAGGCCCTTCTTTTTAGTAAAGCAGTTCAATGATGGTCAATCCTTCACCGAACTAGTCAGCGCATTGCAAGTTCATTTTGTGGTGGGGGATCATTTTGGCAAGGGGCTTTGGCGATGCGCCGAATTATTTTGCACATCGCCAAATCCTTAAACTTAGAGCTTAGTGTGTGATCTCCCCACTTCGTCCTTTACACCTTATGTTAAGTCATGTCTCACACTTTTCAACTCCATCACATACCTACACAAATCAACACAAGTTATTTAAAATGACAAAAATAAACTTGGGTTGCCTCCCAAGAAGTGCCTTAGTTATCGTCATGGCACGACGTTGCTCTCCATCAATCATGAATCATCGAGGTATATAACCTCCTAGAAATCTGCCTTTGGGAGCATCCTATGGTGTTGCTTAACTCATTTCCCATTCATGATAAAACAAGATCCCGTGTCATTCTCCAATTCAACCGCTCCACTAGGGAAATATTGCACCATTTTGAAGGGACCTGACTGCCTAGTTTTTAGTTTACCCAAAAACAACTTATACCTCGAGTTAAATAATAGGACCTCATCACCCACCTTAAACTCTATTTTTAGAATCTAAGCATCATGCCACCTCTTCATAGCTCTTTGTAGAGAGTAGAACTTCCATAAGCTCTCAATTGAAATTCATCAATCTCTTAAAGTTGGTCTACTCTTGATTTGGAGTCATCCTCCCAAATCATATTCAATCTATGCAAGGCCTATAACGGCTTGTATTCTAACTCAACGGGAAGATGGAAAGCTTTTCCAAACACCAATTGATATGGATACTTCCGATGGGGCTTTTAAATGTTGTCTTATAGGACCACAAAGCACCATTAAGTTTTCGTGCCCAATCTTTTCTGCTTGCATTCACGACTATTGACAAAATAGCCATTATCTCTTAGTTAGACACTTCCGCCAACCCATTGTCTTGAGGGTGGTATGGGGCTACCTTATGATTGACTCCATATTTAGCAATCAAGGACCCAAATGGTTGGTAAGCAAAATGAGAACCACCATCGCTTCTGATAGTATGAGGTGTCCCAAATCGGGTAAAGATATGCTTCTTCAAGAATTAAGTAACACTCTTAGCTTCATTATTTGGCAATGCAACAGCCTCAACCTATTTGGAATCATAATCAACCACTACCAAGATCTAGCGGTTCCCATATAAGCTCACAAAGGGTCCCATGAAGTCCAACCCCTATACATCAAACAACTCCACATCCGCACTTAGTTGCAAGGGTATTTCATGTCATTGTGAGATCCCCCCTTTCCATTGGCATTGCTCACACACCCGTACCAATTAATGTGCATCACGATACAAAGTCAGCCAATAGTATCCACTTTGGAGAACCTTTGCAGTCGTACGCATACCTCCATGATGGCCACCAACTGGTGACGAATGACATACCTCAAGAATAGGCTTTATCTCTCTATACATGACACAATGATTAATCACTCCATTCGCATAATCCCTAAAAAGATAAGGTGCATACCAATAATATCTCTTCACATCATGGAGGAACTTCTTTTGATAATAATTCAAGTCATCGGGTAGTGCCCAACACACTATATAGTTTGCAAAATCTGCACACCAAGGCACCATCTTCCTAAAAAGAGCCATGACAAACTCGTTGGGAAACTCATCATTGATCTCTAATTCATTCATCCTGATACACTATCAATCCCACAACACAAAGTTCCCACGAAATCAGCAACAAGAAGAACAAAATAACACAAAAATCAGCAAGTTGAACAACAAATGCTAGTGAATCGAAAGAGCCCCACACGGCTTCACTAGACTTCAAGATCACAAACACAACAACAACAAGATAATAGAGTAAGATAGATAGCTTGACATACGAAATTACAAGAAATAGGAACCAAACCGTATATCAAACGATAAGACCCCTAAGACCCGCAATAACAACACCAAACTCTTACGGTGACCGCTAAGAGAATCAACTCCGCCTTACAACCACCGTGTCTAAACAAGGATCAATAATGGCTTTTCCAAGCCCTACACTACTTGGCTTTCCAAGCCCTACACTATACTCTCAAAGAGAGAAGAAGAAGTCTTTCAAATACCAATAATCAACTAACTAGAAAATAAGACTAATGAAGTCTATTTATAACTATTACATCAAATGACCAAACTACCCTTAATGAAAAGGGGCTCCTATGGAGTGTAAAGAAAAGGCACAAAAAGACCAAAACACCCTTAATATGGGGTGGTCATGTAGTGTAAGTGGTCATGTAGTGTAAGGACTCCTTCTTTACACTTCAACCCTTGCAATCCTTTGGAGCCTCGGGTAGTCATCAAGGAAAGCCTCCAAGCAACCTTCCACCCATGAAATTGCTTTATTAAGTGTCCAAAATGACTTCCCCATGCATACTCTCGGCCTTCAAGGTGTCCAAAATCAGATTCTCCACGTGTTGGCCACGATTGATGGCATCAAAAGTTATCCATTTGTCTTGTATCATCCTCCCTTTCTTGAAAAGGATTCGAGCTCGAATCCAAACCTTGCAAAACCAAAGAAAGGACAAACGAATACAAACTCCTCATGGCATGAGGGTTAGGGTTAGCACAATAAATCATCTTAACATGCCAAGGTTTCTTATACTTGCAATATAACCAAGGATCCTTTGAATTAAATATTAAAAACTTATTAAAATATGCACAAAGGATTTGGCTACTTAAATCACCAAGAGATAAGGAAACTACAAAGGTCCTAATGGCTTCAAACAATCCACAAGGTAAAACTACCTTCATCTTAGGAGCCATAAGACACAATTGCTTCTTTATCTCTTCAAGAGACCACACCAAGGGTGGAGCCTCAATTGGTTCTAATGTCCACAAGATCCATATAGCATTATCATTCATACAAGTGGACAAACCAACAAATTTCCTACCTCTACATAAAACAAATCCAAAACTAGCATGGATGTCATCATAGGCAAAGAGGTAGTATAGGAATGAATCAAGTATAAAGGCATACACGGGTGAAGACAAAGCATTTAAGCACATCCACATTCTTTCCTTCAAGCAAATAGAGAACTTGGCATCCACAAGTTGAGATTCTTGTAATTTAAACACAATTGTGTCAAGCAAGGATGCACATTTAGAAACATTACCCCAAGGAAACAATGACACTTTTGCTCTCGGGGTTTCAAGAATGACACTTTGCTTGTCATGTAGACCAAGCAACAAGTTGGGTGCGCCAACATCACCATTTCTATATTTGGCACCGGGGTCAAATAGAAAGAGTAGCCATAGACACGGGTCTAGACAATACTCCCTTTCCCCATAGGCTTCACCCAAACTACAAGATATACTCTCTACAATAGCATACATATCATCAAAAGCAAATAGAGAGTGGAGAATGGTATCACTCAAGTCAAGTTCAACTAAGGTGTCCTCATGTGGGTACTCACTACCAGTTTCAACATCATCACCATGAGTACTCTCAACAATAAGGTCACACATAGTAGAAGAAGTAATTTCCAAATAATGGACACCTTCCCTTTCGATGGAAGTACGCTCAAGTAGACACATACCACCACTAAAGTCCAAGGAATTATTACTTAAGTCTTTACGAGCAAGTAACTCATCCTTATAGTCATCAAACATGGGTGGGGTGTCATACAAAGGATCACAACCACAATCAATTTTCAAGGAAAAATCACTTATTGGGTTTCTTAAGAACTCAAGCAAATCAGAATTATCATCACCCAATTGATCATTCCTTTCCAAGACCTCACATTCCCTTCCCTTAAGAGTACTCTCATCTCCCAAGAAGAGATTTCCATCTTTAGGAGGAATATTTTTACACCATAGTGGGTTGGCATATAGGCTATAGCTTTCAAGACAAGCTATACCTTCAACGTCATTCTCACCACTAGGTTCTTTAGGAGTGAACTCATCATCTTCAAACAAGATATTGTACTTAAAGAGAGAAGGATCTATCCATGAAGAGGATATAGAACATGCAAATCCATTCTCTGAAAGATCATTATCAAGTATCAAAGATGTTTCAAGCACATGATTATCCCTATGAGCAAAACCGAGAGTAGAACATTTACTAGAGGTCATACTAAAGGGATCACTCCTGTTTATTTGATCAACACAATTCCCACAAGATGATGTACCATCATTCAACACATTGGCTTCAACACTAGGTGGACATAAATTGATCTTACAAGAAGAGTCAATTCGATCATCAATAGGATCAACTAGTGTATCCACACTCACAACAAGTACATCATCAACAAGAGGCAAAGAATCAATAGACTCACAAATAGGTAAGCTACTACTCACACTCAATGGGCTACTAGCCACACAATTACCGTTCACATGCACCAAAGTGTAAGAGTAAGCGATTTTACCTTGAAGTTCCTGAGTAAATTCTTTTTTGCCGTGGTGTGAAGGTTTCCCACATGCTTCGGCAGCAACTTCTCTTTGGCCTTGTGCTTCTCCGCTTGCCATGTTGGTACCTACACAAATGTCCTTAGAAAGAAAAGGACAAACATAGTTAGCATGATTTGGTGGCAACCCCCTCACTTCACTCCACACAACCTCTCCTTTTTCCCCTCTCGGATTACCACCTTTCACACCCTTACTCCTCTCAATCTTTTGTCTCTCATAATCATTCGGCTTGGAGTAAGTGATCACATCTTCTTGCGGTTTGGGAATAATTGAGGTAAAGAGATAATTTCACCAATGGTCCACTATAACCTTAGGCCAATTTAGCACATTTGGAACTCTATGTTGGGCAAACCAATCGGCACCCAAGCATACATGACCTGGTGTCAAGGGGAAGATATTGCACCACACCTCCTCATAGTATTCAAATTGGGTGAAGACAATCCTCACTCTCTCGGTAACCTTATACCCATCCAAGGAATATGGAACAAGTAAAGGTTCTCTAAACAACCCTAAATAGTCAACCATCGGTGGCATGATGTAGTTCTTATGGCGCCAATCATCTAGCACAAGGAGGCAACTCGGTACCTCATAAATGCTTACCTTTCCGGAGTGAACACTTCTCCTAGGATCAACATTGTAAAGTTTCGGACAACCCAAGGGCACATGAGTACCCCTCGGCCTTGGAGATGTACTCTCTCTTCTTCTCATGGGACAACCTACACTATAGCTAGTATACCCATTCACACCGCTTTGACCTTGATAAGATGTACTACAAGGTGAAGAATATGAATCTTCATTCTCCACACGTGCACTCTCACCATGGCTCTCATAATCTTTGCGAAGGAAGGGGTTATACCTTACACCAATTCTAGGTTCGAAATGGGAAGTGTAAGACTCCTCATATGCCCCAACTTCATCATAAGAACTATCATAAGGCCCTACATCATCTCCATATTCACCATAAGAACTAGGCACTTCATTCACCTCATTTTCTCCCTCAAAACCATAACCCTCAAATCTGCCCATGTCTTGATCATGGCTATATTCATAGCCCCCATAATCTACAACATCATCGTAGCCATAAAATCCCTCACTACAATCATAGTCTCCCATGTTGTAGTCACAATAATACGAGGCTACCAAGATATGTTCCCCTTATATCACCTTGTACCTACAAAATGAACAAACAAGATTAGTAGTAAAAGCACCTCACCAACACTCGTATACACTCACCTTTGTGATCCTCACAATTGGAGCGGCGAATATTGAAAGTTGCTTATACTCCGGTAGTTAATAAGGTGTCAATCACTACTTAGCGACCGAAATATATTATTGTTTGATCGACTCAAGACACAAAACAAAAATCTACTTATGAACTTGAATCAAAGAAGTTCAACGAATCAAAATGAGAAAAGCACACAAAGAACGAAAAACACGAAGAAAACGGATTCAAAAACCAACTCACAATCTAGTAGGTGATTACTAGTTGTTAATTAGTACTAGAATCAAGAAATGAAACTAAAGAAACAAGGAAATGAAACTTAGAATCTGAAATTTGAGCTTAAGCTATTTTGGGTAAAGTGATGATGTGGCAGTCCTTGGTGGTGACGTGGCAGCCTTTGGTTGGTTGATGTTTTTTTTTTGTCTCAAATCTGAAATTTTCAATACTCACACAACTTGTTATGAATGACAATGTGTTTTGGAGGGAAAGTAAAAGTCTTGTATTCTTTTCAACTTTTCAAACTCAAAAAGGTGAGGTTTGACTATACTATTCCCACAAAACAAGGTCCCTTGAATTAAGGAAGAGTGGTTGTCAAGACTAGGAAGTGATGGGTGCAAGTCTTTTCACCAACAACTTTATGACTTTTGTCTTACAACATGAACTCAACTTTCAACAAGATGAACAAGTTCATAAGATGAACACCTCAACAATCCCAACACCCTTCAAAAACACAACATCAACTTCTTCAAGCACATAACACAAAACCACCAATTGTCATCAACAACATACAACCTACGGTCCACCTTTCAAGTCACCACAACAATGGTCAAAATTTTAAGCTCAACTTTTAGATCTAGACACTTTAGTGTTGGTGAGAAAGAAACCAACACTAGAAACACACTAAACAAGTAAAATAACACCTAGATCTAAACACATAACAACATTCTCGGCCAAGACAACAATGGACAGATTTTCTCTTTTTTTTTTTTTGGTTGACCGAGAGCAAGCCCAAGATGGGTAGTGTTGGAACACAACCGGTCTTGCTCTGATACCAAATGATACACTATCAATCCCACAACGGTTCCCATGAAATCAGCAACAAGAAGAACAAAATAACACAAAAATCAGCAAGTTGAACAACAAATGCTAGTGAATCGAAAGAGCCCCACACGGCTTCACTAGACTTCAAGATCACAAACACAACAACAACAAGATAATAGAGTAAGATATATAGCTTGACATACGAGATTACAAGAAATAGGAACCAAATCGTGTATCAAACGATAAGACCCCTAAGACCCGCAATAACAACACCAAACTCTTACGGTGATCGCTAAGAGAATCAACTTCGCCTTACAACCACCGTGTCTAAACAAGGACCAATAATGGCTTTTCCAAGCCCTACACTGCACTCTCAAAGAGAGAAGAAGAAGTCTTTCAAATACCAATAATCAACTAACTAGAAAATAAGACTAATGAAGTCTATTTATAACTATTACATCAAATGACCAAACTACCCTTAATGAAAAGGGGCTCCTATGGAGTGTAAAGAAAAGGCACAAAAAGACCAAAACACCCTTAATAAGGGGTGGTCATGGAGTGTAAGGACTCCTTCTTCACACTTTGATATGGGTGGGACAAGCTCCACAAGTACACGACCTTTCACACGAAGCCAAGCTCGGGAGTTACAAAAACTCCAAGCCTTGTTCATGCAAATGGCCGTGTGTGAGTTGGTCATTGAACCCCCAAAGGATCTAAATGTTTTATGTGTGAAGTGGGACCTTGGAGTGTAATAAACTTACACTCCAAGGGGGTGGCAGATTAGAGAAGGGCAAACTAGTCTTTTTGGCTTCATTTTACCTTGTAATATAAATAGAACACATTAGGGTTATTTTGAGTGGTTCTTCCATTTTGACATTTGAATCACAAGACTTGTAACACTTAGGGTTCTCTTTCTCTCTCAAAACAGTCCACAAAGGAGAGGGATACTTGTGTTGTATCTTGGCTAGAAACAAGGATCTTGAGGTCATTGAGTTCCTCTTGGTCTAAGTAAGAACTTGGTGTTTATATTCAATAGTCTTAGGGTCCTTTCTTGATGTTAGGGTTCTTAGTCTCTTGAATATTATATGTCAAGTTATCTATCTTTTATTATCTTGTTGTTGTTGTCTTTGAGATCTTGAAGTCTAGTGAAGCCGGGTGGGGCTCTTTCGATTCACTAGCATTGTGTTCAACTTGTTAAATCTTGTGTTTGTTGGATTCTCTTGTTGTTGGTTGGCTGGATTTCGTGGCTGATTGCTGCATATTGTGTGTTGTGGACTTGATCTTGTATCATTTGGTATCAAAGCAAGACCGGTTGTGTTCCAACACAACCCATCTTGGGCTTGTTCTCGGATTAAACAAAAAAAAAAAAAAAAATTCTGAAATCTGCCCATTGAAGACAAAACCGAGAATGTTGTTGTATGTTTAGATCTAGGTGTTATTTTGCTTGTTTAGTGTGTTTCTAGTGTTGGTTTCTTTCTCACCAACACTAAAGTGTCTAGATCTAAAAGTTGAGCTTGAAAACTTGACCATTGTTGTGGCGACTTGAAGTGGCTGAAAGTTGTATGTTGTTGATGACAAAAATTGATGGTTGTGTGTTATGTGCTTGAAGAAGTTGATGAAGGTGTTCATCTTGTTCATCTTGTTGTGTTCAAGTTGCAACACAAGTCATAAAGTTGTTGGTGAAAGACTTGCACCCATCACTTCCTAGTCTTTTCAACCACTCTTCCCTAATTCAAGGAGCCTTGTTTTGTGGGACTAGTTAGTCAAACATCACCCTTTGAGTTTGAAAGGTTGAAAGGGCTGCAAGACTATTATTTTTCCCTCCAAAACACATTGTCATCCATCACAAGTTGTATGAATATTGAATTTCAGATTTGAGACACAAAAAAATAAAATAAAATATACATATAAGTTATATATACAAACCGTGTGGGTCCAAGGCCAATTGCATGCTGCCACGTCACCCCTAAGCTCAACTTTGGATATTCTCTTAGTTGCTAATTGTTGATTCTTGGTTTCCTTTACTTGGTTCTAGAACTAATTAACAAACTAGTACATTCCTACTAGGTTGTGGATTAGTCCTTTGAATCCGTTTGTTCGTGTCAACGATTACTTGAGTGCCTTTTATCTTTTGAATACGTTGCTGTTTTTTGGTTCTAGTCCGACAAGAATTCTTTGAGTCTTCAAACAAGAATCCACTCCGGATAAGAGCTTACTCATACCTTAAAGGAATTCACGGTTACTAGCCAATTTACAACACTTGTGGAACTCAAGCGTGTGGTGATCTAAAGAGTATAATACCTTGACAATGGAAGGGACCACGTCCCATAACATGGATACTAATGCACTTGACTCTATGAGGGTCACTCTTGAGGCCGTTACCCGGACACTTGAAAGGTTGAATTCGGAATTTGGGGCCGTGAGAGGGGACTTGGCAGCAATCAAGGGAGAAGTGTCGACTATTAGTGGGAGATTAGAACAAGTGGAGAGTAAAAGGAACTCTCGTCCTTCTACTCCTCTACATGTCTCTACCAATGGGCATGATAGGACTTCCTCCGCAACCATCACCCCCAAAACAGTCCACCAAATGCTAAATGCACCCCAAGCTCCACTAAATGCCGCAAGCCAAACCACCTTTTTCCCTCCAAACGTGACCCCGCTAGAACAATACATTTCCAAGCTCCTCCAATTCCACAAGAGGGATTTGGACGTCAAATTCCACCACTAAATCCGAACCTTCCATTCCAAGCTCCATTAAACCAAAGACCACCACCTCCACAAAATCCAATACCCCCAAATCAAATTCCAAATATCCAAAATCGACCAGCCCACCTTGAGGAGTATGGTAGGGAGGAGTATGAAGGGTACGGGGCCTTTGATGATACTTACATGAGGGAGGAGGAGGTGAGAGGGGGCAGAGGAGTTCAACGGAGATACCGTGGATATGAAGAAAGAGGAAATCAACACCATGAGAGGGATGTAGGCATCAATACCATCAAGTTGAGTCTACCTCTCTTTAAGGGTGAAAGTGACCCCGAGGCATACTTAGCTTGGGAATCGGCTTGTGACAAAGTCTTCCAAGTTAATGATATCTCGGAAGAAAAGAAAGGAAGTTATGTTATAGCTCACTTTGAGGGTTATGCTAACACTTGGTGGGAGTACGTCAAGCGGTTTGGTAATGAACTAGTTGATGGGCAGCCACCACCTTGGTATCGGTTGAGGTACTTGATGAGGCAACGATACCTTCCCGAGAGATATCGCCATGAGTTGCTTGCTAGATTGTATGGCTTGCATCAAGGTAACAAGAGTGTGATGGCATATTTTGATGAGTTTCAACAACTCATGTTGAAACTTGATCATCGTGGGGAGCAAATCAGTCACGACATCATCCGGTTCAAGTGTGGGTTGAACAAAGAGATCTCCACTCATTTAACCCTTCACAAGTTTGAAACCGTTGACGGTATTTTCCAAGCGGCTCTTGAGATTGAAAAAGAACTTAAAGAGAGATCATCCTTCAAGGCAAGGGGACAAGCCCCCTCAGGTTGGCCCAAAAACAAGGACCAACCCGCCACTACGAGGCTGCCCGAGCCCAAAACAGTCCCCAAATTCCCTCCAAAATCGGAGGCTCACAAGTATCCTAACCCAAAGGGATTCCAATGTTTCAAGTGCCAAGGTTGGGGGCATAAAGCCAATGAATGTCCAAACCGGCGCAATGTGATCCTACGGGAAGGGAGAGTGTATTACCTTGGTGAGGAGGTGGGTCCCGAAAGGGGAGAAGATGAGGCCGAGCCTCAAGATGGAGAGGAAACCGATGATGGACCACATGATGATGATGGTGATGATGGTGAAAATGTTTATCCGCAAGAAGGGGAGTGTTTGGTTCCAAACTTTGTGGTTAGGCGTGTCATGATTAGTACGGCAGTAGATGACCCAAGCCAAAGGGAAAATCTATTCCATACTAAATGTCTTGTAAAGGGGAGTGTGTGTACCTTGGTGATCGATAGTGGTAGTTGTACAAATGTTGTAAGTAATGCTATGGTAAACTTCTTGAAATTACCAACTACCCCGCACACTAGTCCTTACAAGTTACAATGGTTGAATGATTGTGGTGAATTAAGGGTCGCAAGGCAATGTGTGATACGGTTTAAGGTGGGAAACTACCACGATGAAGTGTTTTGTGATGTGATACCAATGCAAGCATGTCACTTGTTGCTAGGTAGACCATGGAAATATGATAGGTCTACCAAACACGATGGGAGGACCAATCGATATACACTTGAGAAGGATGGTCGAAAGGTTACACTTCACCCTCTTTCACCTTCCCAAGTAAATGAGTGGCATCAAAGGATGAGAGAATTGAAGGAAAAAGGAAGGGAATCCGAAAAGGGGGAGAAGGGAGGAAATTCCGTAGGTGGGGCAGTGGGGTCATCCAAGGCTGCCTCAATGACAAAGGGGACGGGAAACATGGTGATGTTGGTTAGGAAGAAAGAACTCTTCGTGGATCATGATGAGGACACACCTATGTTACTCTTGGCTCATTGTTTTAATACTAACCCCACTAATTCTTCCATTTCTCCTTTGATTTCTTGTGTGTTACAGGATTATGAGGATGTATTTCCTAAGGAACTTCCGCAAGGATTGCCCCCGCTTTGAGGAATTGAGCACCAAATTGACTTTGTGCCGGGATCACAATTGCCAAACAAGCCGGCTTATAGGAGCAACCCTACGGACACCAAGGAATTGCAACGTCAAGTTGAGGAGCTCCTCAACAAAGGGTATGTCAAGGAGAGCATGAGTTCGTGTGCGGTTCCGGTGCTATTAGTGCCCAAAAAGGACGGAACGTGGCGCATGTGTGTGGACTGCCGGGCCATCAACAAAATTACGGTAAAATATCGCCACCCTATTCCTCGGTTAGATGATATGCTAGATGAGTTGTCGGAAAGAACAACCCTTCAAGTGGGGTGTCGAGCAAGCTAAGGCATTTGAAGCCTTGAAAGCGATGCTCATCTCCGCACCCTTGTTACAATTGCCCAACTTTGATAAGACCTTCGAGGTCGAGTGCGATGCGAGTAAAGTAGGCATAGGGGCTGTTTTGATGCAAGAATTGAAACCCATTGCTTATTTTAGCGAAAAGCTCAAAGGAGCAACTCTAAACTACTCCACGTATGATTTAGAGTTGTATGCCTTGATTAGAGCCTTGGCCACTTGGCAACACTACTTATGGCCTAAGGAGTTCGTGATCCGAACGGACCATGAATCCTTAAAGCATCTTCGGGCCCAAGACAAGCTTAACAAATGGCATGCCAAATGGATTGAGTTCCTTGAGACCTTCCCTTATGTTATCCAATACAAAAGGGGTAAGGACAACGTTGTAGCCGATGCTTTGTCTAGAAAACATGTGCTTGTGTCCACTTTGTCAACAAAATTGATGGGTTTTGAGAGTTTAAAAGAGTTGTATCCCAAGGACCCTCACTTTGCTCCTATCTTTAGGGAATGCGAAGACTTGGGTAGGGACAAGTGGGAATCGGCTAGGGGTTTAAATCCCTATGCCAAGTTTGATGGTTACTTATTTAAAGGTAGACGATTGTGTGTACCTTCTAGCTCTTGGAGAGAGTTGTTTGTGAGGGAAGCACACGATGGCGGTCTAATGGGTCATTTTGGGGTTGAAAAGACCCTCGGAATATTGGAGGAGCAATTCTATTGGCCCAAAATGCGCAAGGATGTGGCTAGGATTTGTGGCCAATGCGTAGAATGCAAGAGAGCCAAATCTCGGCTCCTCCCTCACGGGTTGTACACCCCGCTGCCCACTCCTCTACGTCCTTGGCTTGATATATCTATGGACTTTGTGTTGGGGCTGCCAAGGACTCGACGAGGTCGGGATAGTATTTTTGTTGTAGTCGACCGGTTTTCTAAAATAGCGCACTTTATTTCTTGCTCTAAGTGTGATGATGCCCCTAGCGTGGCCTCGTTATTTGTTGATAATGTTGTTAGATTGCATGGTGTCCCGAGGACCATTGTGAGTGATAGGGACTCTAAATTCCTAAGCCACTTTTGGAAGTCTATGTGGGGTAGGCTTGGTACCAAGTTGTTATTCTCTACGTCTTGCCACCCACAAACCGATGGCCAAACGGAAGTAGTAAATAGGACTTTGGGTGCTATGCTACGTTCCATGGTTAAGGGAAAAATGACTTCTTGGGAAGAGCACTTGCCATTGATTGAGTTTGCCTATAACCGTGTCATACACTCAAGTACGGGAATGACTCCCTTTGAGTGTGTATACGGCCTCAACCCCCTCACCCCTTTGGATTTAACGCCTTTGCCAAGTGATCTCATGATTAGCTTAGATGGAAGCAAGCGGGCAGATTCTATGAAGAAGTTACATGAGAAGGTGCGGCTTCAACTTGAGAAGAAAAACCAAGACATGGCAAGGAGGGCAAACAAGGGAAGAAATGAATTCATTCTTGAACCGGGAGATTGGGTGTGGGTGCATCTTCGGAAGGATCGGTTTCCATCTCAAAGAAAGTTCAAATTGATGCCTAGGGGTGACGGGCCTTTCCAAGTACTTGAGAAGATCAATGACAACGCCTACAAGATTGACCTTCCACCGGAATATCAAGTGCACCACACTTTCAACGTTTGTGATCTCTCTCTCGTGAGTGCGGTGGACGATGACCAAATGCTGAATTTGAGGTCAAATTCCTCTCAAGATGGAGAGGATGATACGGGTGGGACAAGCTCCACAAGTACACGACCTTTCACACGAAGCCAAGCTCGGGAGTTATAAAAACTCCAAGCCTTGTTCATGCAAATGGCCGTGTGTGAGTTGGTCATTGAACCCCCAAAGGATCTAAATGTTTTAAGTGTGAAGTGGGACCTTGGAGTGTAATAAACTTACACTCCAAGGGGGCGGCAGATTAGAGAAGGGCAAACTAGTCTTTTTGGCTTCATTTTACCTTGTAATATAAATAGAACACATTAGGGTTATTTTGAGTGGTTCTTCCATTTTGACATTTGAATCACAAGACTTGTAACACTTAGGGTTCTCTTTCTCTCTCAAAACAGTCCACAAAGGAGAGGGATACTTGTGTTGTATCTTGGCTAGAAACAAGGATCTTGAGGTCATTGAGTTCCTCTTGGTCTAAGTAAGAACTTGGTGTTTATATTCAATAGTCTTAGGGTCCTTTCTTGATGTTAGGGTTCTTAGTCTCTTGAATATTATATGTCAAGTTATCTATCTTTTATTATCTTGTTGTTGTTGTCTTTGAGATCTTGAAGTCTAGTGAAGCCGGGTGGGGCTCTTTCGATTCACTAGCATTGTGTTCAACTTGTTAAATCTTGTGTTTGTTGGATTCTCTTGTTGTTGGTTGGCTGGATTTCGTGGCTGATTGCTGCATATTGTGTGTTGTGGACTTGATCTTGTATCATGTTACACATCAATGGGGAGCTTTATCTGAGATACCACCTCCAGTTTTTGTACTTGCTAATAATGTTGGCCCTGTGGTTGAGGGATGAGGAGGTTGATAAGGATGACCGTACTTTGAATGATGAGATGGATGATGCTGAGGTTGAGGGCTATTTTGAGGAGCATGGTCAAATTGGCATACAGGTTGAGCCTGAGGTAGCAGAGAGATAGAAAGGCAGGAGAAGACTGAGGATGTTTTGGTTGCTACCACATTAGAGAGGTTGGTTTGTGAAACTACATAGATTGGGACCTCCAGTTCAGTTGCTTCTTTAGATACACAGGAGCCTGTACCAGATTCTCCCCCATAGACCACTACTAGAGTGGAACCAGGCACTAATGCCTAGACAGTGGCCACTTCGGTGAACCAGTCACCGCCACAGGCTTAGCCGTATTTAGGAGGACCCTCACTCTAATTCTCTTTTATTTATTTAGTCCTATTGCATTGAGGACAATGCATACTTTTCAGTTGGGGGTGGGATGTCTATTTATTGGATCTTTAATTGTTAGCTTGTGGTGCTTATCCCTTTTGTTACATTGTTGGATATTTCTGGATGTTTTTTCTTTATTTGGTGTGTAGATTTGACATTTGGATATTTCTTTTCATTTTGATTGTAATATCTCTATATTTGGTGCTTTGGATTTCATTGAAGAGTGTGGTGTGTGCGATTTTTATTTTCGTATTTTTCTTTCTAGTTTAGTAGTAGTTGGAAATAAAAACTCACTTTGACATGCATACTTAAGAGGAGAATGTACTAACGATATAACACTTTGACTCAAATGGTACTCTTGGGGAGAATTTACACATGTGCAGATTATGAATTGATAAACCATTTTGAGTTGTGTCTATTTTTCAAAATTCTGCTTATTTTTTTTAAAAAAGTTTTCCATTGATTTAGTTAAGCTAGTTAGGCTCCCATTTTTATGAACACTCATATCTCATTCTGGCCACTTTAATACTTCTCTTGATATATGCTATGAATGTGGTACATCAATCGAGGAAGAGTGCTTTGAGTATTCAATTGAGTGCCATGTGTGAGTGAGACTTTGACTTGATCTCATGCATTTAGTCCACCTAAAACTTTCCCGATTTCTCTAGTTCAAATGAAAATAAGTGTGTGATGTTGGATAAGTGACCTTAGGCCATTTCTTGAGAGTGAACCACTATTTTGATCAAATCGAGCCACCCCGTGGTGAGTTGAATGACCAACTCTATCCCCAATTTGAGCCGTCAAACCCATTTTCTTGAATAACCTTATTACAAGCCAAAACCATTTTTCCTCATATCCCTATCTTGATTGGCCTAAGTTGTGGGGGGGGGGGGGAAGGGGAGAGGAGAAGACCTTAGAATTAGTATGTAATTGGTAATTCATAAATATGGGGACCGCTAAAATATCCATGTATCCATGGTAGATATATATAAAAAAAAGAAAAAGGTTTTTAAAAGATCAAAAAAAGAGTTGTAGTTGTTTCTCATTTTAAATATGTATAGTTGTTTAAAGTTTGGACGGATAGGAAGAGGAAAAATAGCTTGAAAAGCCTTGAAGAATTGGCCTGTGAAGTGATGTAAGGAGCAAACCTTGGGAAAATAACTTGAGTAAGGTCTCTCTAGATTCTTTGGGAAAGTAGAGTCACTATATAACCTTAACTTTCCCTACTTTACCCATTGTCTACACTACACACCGAACCAAGACCTAGGTGATCTTCGAAGTAGCATGCTTGTATGTGGTGAAATGAAGCTTATGGTGTGGTACTTGGGTTATTGATCATCTTTTGGAGAGTGGGCGATTCATGTTAATCCCTAGATTTGATGCCAATGCATGACTTGAGGGAAGGGATTTCTGCGTGTGAGGGCACTTGGTTGATATGCTTAAGTATTTGAAGTCTATGAGTATATGCTTGTATTGATAACATTTAGCCAACATTTGATTCTTGTTGTTCATGAAATTGGGCGCTTGATAGGTATAATTTGAGCCATTATTTTCAAAATCATAAGGGCAAAGTGTTTTAACAAAAATAAGCACGTGTCTAAGCTCCCAAGTTATGCCGCTTGTAGGCATTGTTGATTTTGTTGTGTGTGTATTGATTTATTCGATGACGAGCAAAGATTTAAGTTAAGGGTATTGATGAGTCGGCAAATCGTGACTCGTTTGACCTAAAAATTGAGAGAAATATTCTCATTTCTAATTTTAATGCATTGCCGAAAGAGATAGAAGCCAACCCAGGGAGCATGACATATTGACAAATCAGTGAGCAGAAGATGATTTGGCATATCACCGTTACCTTCGGCGATGGTGTGTTGCTCAGTTGAATCGCAATCGATGGTATTTCTGTGATTTTGAGGCCCGCATTTGCTGAAGCTATTTAAGCCTTTTTGGCCATTGGAAAACCTATCTTTTGTCAATTATCTGAATCTTATGCATGTAATCAAACCCTAGTTGTGGGATTAACTACTTTAAGCTTGGAATTTGGATTTTTACTGTGAATCATTTAAATTCTATGGCGAATATGGAAGAAGAATTTGGTATATTTCCTTTTTCTTATCCTATGAGTAGCTAAATTCCTAAACATGGGGTTATGCATTATTGAGCATTGATTATCGTGTGGGTGGTGATTATTTACCTTTGTATTCGATTGCATGATATGATTTTATCTAAATCTCTGCATTTTAATTAGTAGGTTGAGGTTGCAAACTTAGCCTATCTTTGGATCTCTTTTCTTGCTTGAAAAAAAAGCCAATAGTGATGAGATTTTGTTGAAAAAACTTGAGTTACACACATTTAAGAGGTGATACTTGAAATCGATTGCACATCTTAAGGTTATTGGTTGTTTGGTAGTGTAGGCACTTGCGTGTTCGAGAGAAACCCATGTGAAGTTTGGTGGTGGATTGAAAAATTACTATCAATATCTAAGACCAAGCCTAGTCATTTCTAGCAATCAAATCCTAGGTGTATTTTCACTCACCCATGTATGTAACTACTCTCAAGAAGGTATAACCCCAAGTGTTTTAACCTATTGATTACAATCTTATAGCGTTCAATTTGACAAACTAGCGTTGAAATTGTTAACCCGATACAAAATTGTTCAAAAAAAAACCCCATTTTTCTTTATAATTTAATTCTTAGCATTGTCTGCCCACTTATATTTGCTTGTGACACTTGAGAGTGAAGATATTGCTCTCATTCCCTATGGATTCGACCTCAACTCCTAAGTTGGGTAAAAGTATTGCTAACGGTCACGTACATTCATTAATAGGGTGTGTTTGAGTGTTATCACCTACTGGTCTACAACTGACAAGATATCTCCACCACTGCCTAGCCACATCAGTTAGCAGGTAGGTAATGTAAGCAATAACATTGGATTCAAGCAAACCAAGGTTATCCAACTTCTCCTGACAATCAATCAAAAGTTCATAAGCATCCTCACCAATAGCACCACTATACTTGGGAGGGGCCAATCTAATAAATCTGTGGAATCTCTTCTGCTTATCAGCAGACATCATAGGTCCTAGAGCTATAGGCAAAATAGTAAGTCTAGCAGCCAATGTATAAACATATGAGGCCACAATGTCAGTTGGTTGTGCCCCAAGAGTTTGAAACTTTGAGCTACACTAACAGTTGTACACCTCCTGTAGTCTGAGAACCATTCTGTGTACCTAGTAGAATACTTGCCTGGGGAATTGCCATCTAAACGAGCCATAAGAAAATTAGTAGATCCTGCAACATTGGTGTAACAATGAAACCCTGAGGTACCTGGGATGGTCCCACATCCATTGGCTGATAAGCCTACTCATCATGATCAATCTCAAGATTGGGAGAAGCCACTCTAGCTCATCCTCTAGTCGGAGCCTCTCCTCGTGTCTGGCCTCTACCTTTGTCTCGACCGCGACCCCTACTTCACTCCCTGATTAGGGCTCTAATAGCGGGTGCTGGCTCCACATCATCAACACTTCTGGATCTAGTCTTGACCATCTACGTAGAAAGAATGGAATAAAAGTTTATAATACTGAATATGAATAATACACATGATAAGGAATTAAATTAGAGAAGTTTTCCTAAAAACATCACATAGCCTCCCAATGATAGATACGGACTTCAAGGTATTGATCTGTGGGACTCTGTCGGATATCTTGCTCTTTTACTCATGAGACTGGTGATCCTATCGCTCTAATACCAATTTTTCAAGACCCAAAAGTCAAGGTCATGATGACACCTACCCCATCCCAACCCTGGGTAGGTAAGCCCAACAACAAAAGAAATAAATATACGGAAAAGAAATAAATGAAACCCAAATAAGAGACTTTAAAATAAAGTCAGGCCAAATATATATAAATCGACTCTGAAACTGAACAAATACAAATCAAACCCCAAAATCTAGTGTCATGAGTAAAGACCACTAATAATCTGACATAGAATCCGAAAATACATAACTCTTACTCTAAAAAGTAAAATACTAACAAGATAACTGAAATGAGGTAGACTAGAACACGCTCCAGATAGGGAGATCAACAGTACTCCAAGCAGCCTTAACACAACATGATCTCACACTTTTTGAGTCGCACTCGAACTAGATCTGCACCAAAAGGGTACAAAAAGCAGGAGTAAGTATGGTCCACTTGTACTCAGTAGGGATCATAGGCCAACCAAGCAAAGTAGAAAAGAAAATATATAAAGGATACCATG
Source organism: Capsicum rhomboideum (assembly GCA_031232105.1). NCBI lineage: Eukaryota > Viridiplantae > Streptophyta > Magnoliopsida > Solanales > Solanaceae > Capsicum > Capsicum rhomboideum. The sequence continues at coordinate 79,023,748 of CP124709.1, read as the reverse complement.
AGCACGCTTCCATCTACATAAAACTTTTTTTGAAGGTGAGAGTATCGCCTAATAGAGGGAAATGAAGCTTATCCACATGCTACCAAAGGGAAGCTAGCTCATCCTTGTAACACCCTGTACCTTCCCAATCCTACTTGACGACATTAAATAATATTTACTTAGGTGTCGATAGCCATACGTATGTATTTGGTAATGTTATGAACGAGAAAATTGAAATTTGGCCTCGTATATGTGATTAGCCCTTCGTAGGAGGTGTTTTGTGATTTTTGTGGAGCAGTTGTGGGGTTAAAAATGAGGCTAAGAAGACCTCTAAACAAAGTATATTAAGGTTAAGAAGTAAGTTAAAGAATAGGACTTGAAGTATCCAACCAAACCCGAGAAGAAAAGTCAAAAAATGAAATTTTTGAAAAATCTAAGGGTGGGGCGAGCCAGAGGGCGTGCCACGCTGCTTTGGGACAAATTTTTGTGCCCATAGGCATCAAGCTGGAGGAGCCCAAGGGCGTGCCACGCTGGTTTTGCCACTTTTTTGAAAGTTGGAAATTTTCTAAGTCCCAAGGGTACCCGGGGTCGTACCGAGCCGATTTTTGCCACTTTTATTCTACAACCATGAGTATATACATGAAATGAGTCGAGTATTATATTGGTATGATAAAATTACTCGAGAACGAATTTGGCATCAAAATGACGATTTTACCCTTTTGGTCAAAATAGACCATCCGTGGCTAGAATCACTTATTTTTGGGATTGAGGCTACGGATATGAATAGCATGAGTGGTAATATTGTTGTAACACATATTAGATGATTTAAACACGAGAAATTATTGATTTTATTGGGTTAAGTGAATTGGGCCCAAAAAGGACCCAAAAATGAAAAGAAGACATGGCCCAAAAATGGGTCAAAAGACCCATTCTTGCCTTGACCTTCTAGAACACCATATTAAATGCTAAAGAGTGGCTAAGTATGGACTTGAGGGCCTATATAAAGGGCAATAAAATCTGATTTTTATTCTACACAAGTCTCATGCCTTTTTTTAGACCAAAAGAAGATATTTGCTCTCAAACCCTAAAGAACTCAAGGTCAATTTTTGGAGCAAGATCATCACTTTTCAAGCTTGGGTAAGTGATTATTGTTATGGATTAATATATAATATGCATGGGAGAGTATGTAAATCATGTTGGTTATGCTTGGAAGTGTTTGACATGGTACTTTATGTTTTTATATAAGATTTGTGATCCATGAGATTCAAGCTTGAATTGTGACTTGTGCCTTTGATGAAAGAGCATGGTATGGATAAAATATGGACATGTATGGTGTGATTTTGTTATTTAACTTATTATTTTTCTATAAGTGTAAATTGTGGGATTTTGGCCGATATGTGCTATGAGGTGTATTAAGGTAAGTTGATGGATTATTTGTGATGTGGTGTGGATAAGAAAGGGTAAAGGAGAAGTGTTGTGGTGAAATGTATTGATTATCATGTATTGGTCAATGTTGGGAATATTGTGGGATTTTTGGAATAATAATTTCGTCAATGATTTTGTCAAGGGGAAATGACATGTTTAAAGGCAAACATGTAACCCATTGATGTTATATGCATTTGTAAAGTAGTTGATGGTTACTGTGAATCCCATTATATATTGTGTTGTAGAGTGACACATCAAGAAGGAGCGGGACTATTGTATGCACATCTAGGATTGTATATTCGTATTGAGAATACAAGGTATGTAAGGTTACTCTGTCCGTATCTTTCTGCGGCAAATAGTATTCGCATTGACATTACGCTTGTTCCATCCCGAAATGTGCTAAGGTATCCCATATTCGGTTATCCATGGTCATTGTCATATATTTCCTACTCATTGATCATTTGTGAATCTCATGTCTCATATTCATGGTTAATGTTCCAAAAGCTCAAATAAGGTTATGTTCCAATGTTCCAATAGTGATTATACTTATGTCTCTTGTTCATGGATTATTGTCCAATGGTTCCCATGGTGTTATGGTTCTAATAATGTTATGTTGCCAAGTTATTCTCATGTCTCTCACTCGCTGGTTAATGATCCAAAGTTTCAAGTAAAGTTATGAATTTCATGGTATCAATCTCAAAGTAATGAATGAAGTAATGCATATGTGGTTAATGATCAAGTACGGGTGGCAGCTTTGGGGGCGAGATGCCTAGCACAAGCCGATCCCAAATCAGGGGGCAGTCCTAGGGGCATAAGCCTAGCTCGGATCGATCCTGACAGGGGGCAGCTCTAGAGGTACTAACCTAGCTTGAGCCGATCCCGATATATACATTGATTCATAGGGTGGCAGCTCTAGGGGCATAAGCCTAGCTCGAGCCGATCCCAACATAACGCTATGTTATGTTTAAAACCTATTGTTCAGTCGGGGCCCGAGTATTACAGGTCGCAAGCAAAGATGAATAATCATTGAATTAAAGATACAAAGAAAGTACCGAAAGCAAAATATATGGTTTCCAAAGTACAGAATAATGACTTATCTATGTTGGTCATTCATTTGAATTTGATATATCATACAAGTTTCATATGGCCTTACATACTCAATACATTCTTCGTACTGACCCCTCTTGGGGAATTTACCTTACTTGCTGCAGGCGTAGGTACTAGTAGGCCTTCACAGTAGGTTGCCTTGTTGCAGATCTTTGGTGAGCTCCAGTTAGTTCGGGGCTTCTCCGAGTCACTGTTGTACATATGTTTTGGTGTTGTACATGTTGTATAAAGCGGGGACTTGTCCCAACTTTTAGCTCATTTTGGTCAATGCATTTGTTAGAGGCTTTTGTAGATGGATGTGGGTGTATAAATGTAAAAGGTATATGTCATTTTTTTGACTTGGTGGCCTCAACGGCCAAGTTTCGCATATGAATATATATATATCATGTTCCATGAATTCCATTGTTGGTAACTAAAGTTATTATGTGATTATGGGTTTCTTATGGCATGTATATGATATAATAGAGGCAAAGCTTGGTTCTCTCGGGCCTTGTCAGCTACGAGTGCCAATCCATCCCGATGGGATTCGGGGCGTGACAATCCTACATCTTTGATATAAGATCAAGTCCACAACACACAAATATACAACAACCAGCCACGAAATCAGCCAACCAACAACAACAAAACCCAACAAACACAAGATTTAACAAGTTGAACACAATGCTAGTGAATCGAAAGAGCCCCACACGGCTTCACTAAACTTCAAGATCTCAAAGACAACAACAACAAGATAATAAAAGATAGTTAACTTGACATATAATATTCAAGAGACTAAGAACCCTAACATCAAGAAAGGACCCTAAGACTATTGAATATAAACACCAAGTTCTTACTTAGACCAAGAGGAACTCAATGACCTCAAGATCCTTGTTTCTAGCCAAGATACAACACAAGTGTCTCTCTTCTTTGTGGGCTGTTTTGAAAGAGAGAGAGAACCCAAAATATTACAAGTCTTGTGATTCAAAATTAATAATGGAAGACTACCCCAAATAACCCTAAGATGTTCTATTTATATTACAAGGCAAAATGAAGCAAAATGACTAGCTTGCCCTTGTCTAGGCTGCCGCCCCTTGGAGTGTAAGTTTATTACACTTCAAGGTCCCTCTTCACACTTAAAAACATTGAGATCCTTAGGAGGCTCGATCACCAACTCACACACGGCCATTTGCATGAACAAGGCTTGGAGTTTTTATAATTCCCGAGCTTGGCTTCGTGTGAATGGTCGGGTACTTGTTGGACAGCTTGTCCCACCCGTATCATCCTCTCCATCTTGAGAGGAATTTGACCTCAAATTCAGCACTTGGTCATCTTCAACCGCCTCCACGATAGAAAGATCACCAACGTTGAAAGTGTTGTGCACTTGATATTCCGGTGGAAGGTCAATCTTGTAGGCGTTGTCATTGATTTTCTCAAGTACTTGGAATGGACCATCACCTCTCGGCATCAATTTGGACTTTCTTTGAGATGGAAACCGATCCTTTCGAAGATGCATCCACACCCAATCTCCCGGTTCAAGAATGAATTTCTTTCTTCCCTTGTTGGCCCTCCTTGCCATGTCTTGGTTTTTCTTCTCAAGTTGAAGTCGCACCTTCTCATGTAACTTCTTCATAGAATCTGCCCGCTTGCTTCCATCTAAGCTAATCATGAGATCACTTGGCAAAGGTGTTAAATCCAAAGGGGTGAGGGGGTTGAGGCCGTATACACACTCAAAGGGAGTCATTCCCGTACTTGAGTGTATGACACGGTTATAGGCAAACTCAATCAATGGTAAGTGCTCCTCCCAAGAAGTTATTTTTCCCTTACCCATGGAACGTAGCATAGCACCCAAAGTCCTATTTACTACTTCCGTTTGGCCATCGGTTTGTGGGTGGCAGGACGTAGAGAACAACAACTTGGTACCAAGCCTACCCCACATGGACTTCCAAAAGTGGCTTAGGAACTTAGAGTCCCTATCACTCACAATGGTCCTCGGAACACCATGCAATCTAACAACATTATCAACAAATAACGAGGCCAGGCTAGGGGCGTCATCACATTTAGAGCAAGGAATAAAGTGCGCCATTTTAGAAAACTGGTCGACTACAACAAAAATACTATCCCGACCTCGTCGAGTCCTTGGCAGCCCTAACACAAAATCCATAGATATATCAAGCCAAGGATGTAGAGGAGTGGGCAGCGGGGTGTACAACCCATGAGGTAGAAGCCGAGATTTGGCTCTCTTGCATTCTACACATTGGTCGCAAATCCTAGCCACATCCTTGCGCATTTTGGGCCAATAAAATTGCTCCTCCAATATTCCGAAGGTCTTTTCGACCCTAAAGTGACCCATTAGACCGCCATCGTGTGCTTCCCTCACAAACAATTCTCTCCAAGAGTTAGAGGGCACACACAATCGTCTACCTTTAAATAAGCAACCATCAAACATGGCATAGGGATTTGAACCCCTAGCTGAATCCCACTTGTCCCTACCCAATTCTTCGCATTCCCTAAAGATAGGAGCAAAGTGAGGGTCCTTGGGATACAATTCTCTTAAACTCTCAAAACCCATCAATTTTAATGACAAGGTGGACACAAGGACATGTTTTCTAGATAAAGCATCGGCCACTACATTGTCCTTACCCTTTTTGTATTGGATAACATAAGGGAAGGTATCAAGAAACTCAATCCATTTGGCATGCCGTTTGTTAAGCTTGTCTTGTGCCCGAAGATGCTTTAAGGATTCATGGTCCGTTCAGATCACGAACTCCTTAGGCCATAAGTAGTGTTGCCAAGTGGCCAAGGCTCTAATCAAGGCATACAACTCTAAATCATACGTGGAGTAGTTTAGAGTTGCTCCTTTGAGCTTTTCGCTAAATAAGCAATGGGTTTCAAATCTTGCATCAAAACAGCCCCTATGACTACTTTACTCGCATCGCACTCGACTTCGAAGGTCTTATCAAAGTTGGGCAATTGTAACAAAGGTGCGGAGATGAGCATAGCTTTCAAGGCTTCAAATGCCTTAGCTTGCTCGACACCCCACTTGAAGGGTTGTTCTTTCCGAATGACCTCGGTCAAGGGGGCGGCTATGGTGCTAAATCCTTTGACAAACCTTCTATAAAAACTAGCCAACTCGTGGAAGCTTCTTACTTCTCCAACGGTTTGTGGGGTTGGCCAATTTTTGATAGCATTTATCTTGGATTCATCCACTTCGACCCCTCTTGAACTAATAACAAAACCCAAGAAAACAACTTCATTAACGCCAAAAGAGCACTTTTCCAGATTTGCATACAACTTTTCCTTTCTAAGGACATCAAGCACACATTGTAAATGCATCACATGCTCTTCTAAAGACTTACTATACACCAAGACATCATCAAAATAGACAACAACAAACTTTCCAATAAATGGCCTCATCACATGATTCATTAGCCTCATAAAAGTACTTGGAGCATTTGTTAGGCCGAATGGCATAACCATCCATTCATATAGACCAAACTTGGTCTTGAAGGCGGTTTTCCATTCATCACCGGGTTGCATTCTTATTTGGTGATAGCCACTCCTTAAATCAATCTTGCGAAACAAACATGAATGATTCAACTCATCTAGCATGTCATCTAACCGAGGAATAGGGTGGCGATATTTTACCGTAATTTTGTTGATGGCTCGGCAGTCCACACACATGCACCACGTTTCGTCTTTTTTTGGCACTAATAGCACCGGAATAGAACACGGACTCATGCTCTCCTTGACATACCCTTTGTTGAGGAGCTCCTCAACTTGACGTTGCAATTCCTTGGTGTCCGTAGGATTGCTCCTATAAGCCGGCTTGTTTGGTAATTGTGACCCCGGCACAAAGTCAATTTGGTGCTCAATTCCCCGAAGCGGGGGCAATCCTTGCAGAAGTGCCTTAGGAAATACATCCTCATAATCCTGTAACACACAAGAAATCAAAGGAGAAATGGAAGAATTAGTGGGGTTAGTATTAAAAAAATGAGCCAAGAGTAACATAGGCGTGTCCTCATCATGATCCACGAAGAGTTCCGTCTTCCTAACCAATATCACCATGTTTTCCGCCCCCTTTACCGTTGGGGCAGCCTTGGATGACCCCACTGCCCCACCTATGGAATTCCTCCCTTCTCTCCCTTTTCGGATTCCTTTCCCTTTTCCTTCAATTCTCTCATCCTTTGGTGCCACTCATTTACTTGGGAAGGCGAAAGAGGATGAAGTGTAACCTTTCGGCCATCCTTCTCAAGTGTATATCGATTGGACCTCCCATCGTGTTTAGTAGACCTATCATATTGCCAAGGTCTACCTAGCAACAAGTGACATGCTTGCATTGGTATCACGTCACAAAGCACTTCATCGTGGTAGTTTCCCACCTTAAACCGTATCACACATTGTCTTGCGACCCTTAATTCACCACAATCATTCAACCATTGTAACTTGTAATGACTAGTGTGCGGGGTAGTTGGTAACTTCAAGAAATTTATCATAGGATGACTTACAACATTTGTACAACTACCACTATCATCACCAAGGTACACACACTCCCCTTTACAAGACATTTAGTATGGAATAGATTTTCCCTTTGGCTTGGGTCATCAATTGCCTTACTAATCAAGACACGCCTAACCACAAAGTTTGGAACCACACACTCCCCTTATCATAAACATCTTCACCACCATCACCATCATCATCATGTGGTCCATCATCGGTTTCCTCTCCATCTTGAGGCTCGGGCTCATCTTCTCCCCTTTTGGGACCCACCTCCTCACCAACATAATACACTCTCCCTTCCCATAGGATCATATTGCGTCGGTTTGGACATTCATTGGCCTTATGCCCCCAACCTTGGCACTTGAAACATTGGAATCCCTTTGGGTTAGGATACTTGTGAGCCTCCGGTTTTGGAGGAAATTTGGGGACTGTTTTCGACTCGGGCAGCCTTTTAGTGGCGGGTTGGTCCTTGTTTTTGGGCCAACCAGAGGGGGCTTGTCCCCTTTCCTTGAAAGATGATCTCTCTTTAAGTTCCCTTTCAATCTCAAGAACCGCTTGGAAAATACCGTCAACGGTTTCAAACTTGTGAAGGGTTAAATGAGTAGAGATCTCTTTGTTCAACCCACACTTGAACCGGATGATGTCGTGACTGATTTTCTCCCCATGATGATCAAGTTTCAACATGAGTTGTTGAAACTCATCAAAATATGCCATCACACTCTTGTTACCTTAACGCAAACCATACAATCTAGCAAGCAACTCATGGCGATATCTCTCGGGAAGGTATCGTTGCCTCATCAAGTACCTCAACCGATACCAAGGTGGTGGCTGCCCATCAATTAGTTCATTACCAAACCGCTTGACATACTCCCACCAAGTGTTAGCATAACCCTCGAAATGAGCTATAGCATAGCAACGCTTCTTTTCTTTCGAGATATCATTAACTTGGAAAACTTTGTCACAAGCCGATTCCCAAGCTAAGTAGGCCTCGGGGTCACTTTCACCTTTAAAGATGGGTAGGTTCAACTTGATGGTGTTGATGCCTACATCTCTCTCTTGGTGTCGGTTTCCCCTATCTCCATACCCTTGATATCTCCTTGGATCTACACGACCCCCCTCTTATCTCCTCCTCCCTCATGTAAGTATCATCAAAGGCTCCATACCCTTCATACTCCTCTCTACCGTATCCATCAAAGGGGGATGGCCGGTTTTGGGCGTTTTGGGCTTGATTTGGAGGAAGTGGATTTTGTGGCCTTTGGTTTAATGGAGCTTGGAATGGAGGGTTCGGATTTTATGGGGGTACTTGACGTCCAAATCCCTCTTGTGGAACTTGAGGAGTTTGGAAATGTATTGGTCTAGTGGGGTCACGGTTTGGAGGGAAAAGAGAGGTTTGGCTTGAGGCATTTAATGGAGCTTGAGGTACATTTAGCATTTGGTGCAATGTGTCGGGGGTGATGGTTGCGGAGGAAGTTCTATCATGCCCATTGGTAGATACATGTAAAGGAGTAGAAGGATGAGAGTTCCTTTGGCTCTCCACTTGTTCTAATCTCTCACTAATAGTTGACACTTCTCCCTTCATTGCTGCCAAATCCCCTCTCACGGCCCCAAATTCCGAATTCAACCTTTCAAGTGTCCGGGTAACGGCCTCAAGAGTGACCCTTATAGAGTCAAGTGCATTAGTATCCACGTTATGGGACGTGGTCCCTTCCATTGTCAAGGTATTATACTCTTTAGATCACCACACGCTTGAGTTCCACAAGTGTTGTAAATTGGCTAGTAACCGTGAATCCTTTAAGGTATGAGTAAGCTCTTATCCGGAGTGGATTCTTGTTTGAAGACTCAAAGAATTCTTGTCGGACTAGAACCAAAAACAGCAACGTATTCAAAAGATAAAAGGCACTCAAGTAATCGTTGACACGAACAAACGGATTCAAGGGACTAATCGACAACCTAGTAGGAATGTACTAGTTTGTTAATTAGTTCTAGAACCAAGTAAGGGAAACCAAGAATCAACAATTAGAAACTAGAAGAATATCCAAAGTTGAGATTATAGTGATGTGGCAGCATGTAAGTGGTCCCACACGTTTTTGCTTCTTCCTTTTTTTTTTTTTTTTTTTATCTCAAATCTGAATTTTTTTTTCAATACTCACACAACTTGTTATAGATGACAATGTGTTTTGGAGGGAAAGTAAAAGTCTTGTAGTCTTTCAACCTTTCAAACTCAAAAAGGTAAGATTTGACTAGGCTAATCCCACAAAACAAGATTCCGTGTTTTAAGGAAAAGTGGTTGTCAAGTCTTGGAAGAGATGTGTGCAAGTCTTCTTTCACCAACAACTTTATGACTTTTTTTATCTTACAACATGAACTCAACTTTCAACAAGATGAACAAGTTTATAAGATGAACATCTCAACAATCTCAACACCTTCATGAACACAACATCAACTTCTTCAAGTACATCACACAAAACCACCAATTATCATCAACAACATGCAACCTACGGCCCACCTTTCAATTTACCACAACAATGGTCAATATTTTAAGCTCAACTTTTAGATCTAGACACTTTAGTGTTGGTGAGAAAGAAAACAACACTAGAAACACACTAAACAAGTAAAACAACACCTAGATCTATACACACAACAATATTCTCGGCCAAGGCAAAAATGGACAGATTTCTCTCTTTTTTTTTTTTTTTTTTTTTTTGGCCGAGAGCAAGCCAAAGATGGGTAGTGTTGGAACACAACCGATCTTGCTCTGATACCAAATGATATAAGATCAAACCCACAACACAAGATTTCAGCAACAACAACAAGATGAACACTTTCACAGGAACAACAAGTTGAACAACAAGTGCTAGTGAATCGAAAGAGCCCCACACGGCTTCACTAGACTTCAAGATCTCAAACACAACAACAACAAGATAATAAAATGATAGTTAACTTGACATATAATATTCAAGAGACTAAGAACCCTAACATCAAGAAAGGACCCTAAGACTAATGAATATAAACACCAAGTTCTTACTTAGACCAAGAGGAACTCAATGACCTCAAGATCCTTGTTTCTAGCCAAGATACAACACAAGTGTGACTCCACTTGTGAGTTTCGGTTTTGGAGCTTCTCCAATGGAGAGAGAAAAGTCCTTAGTGTTACAAGAGTTTTGTCTTCAAAAATATAATGAGTGAACTAGGGCTAATAACACTAAGATGGTCTATTTATATTACATCCAAAATAAAAGATAAAATGACAAGTTTAGCCCTTGGGCAGCCGGCCTTGGAGTGTTCCATGTGGCCCTTGTGACTTACACTTTCAAGGTCCCTCTTCACACTTTAAAAATTTAGATCCTTAGGTGGTTCAATCACCAACTCACACACGGCCATTTGCATGAACAAGGCTTGGAGTTTTTGTAATTTTCGAGCTTGGATTCGTGTGAATGGTCGGGTACTTGTTGGACAGCTTGTCCCACCCGTATCATGCTTGGTGCCATAAATATGCAGAGTATCATTGACGCCCCACGTCTCATCATGCACGGGACCAATTATGGCTTACACCGCATCAACAATAAATCAAAGAATCTATCTCTCTAATCTGGATGCCCTTGCATCACTCGAATAGGCTAACTACCCCATCCAGAAAACTATAGGTCTGGGCAGCTGAGTAGAGGGATCGGTGGAAGGCACTGGTGGGGGATGAACTGAAGTAGTAGGAGTGAGCTGGTTGGCACCACTATCAATAAAACAAAAAGCACTTGTCGGGCTATCTTCCACCCAGACTTTCTAATTTTCACTTCCTGCACAATCTCAAGGTGAGTGATATTAATAGTAGAAGTGGGGAAATGCTCATAATATTTCTTCTTATTAAAGGGGACTCAAATATGATGGGAAAGTTTAGTGATCAAGTATAGAAAGGCAAGGGAAAATATAATCCTAAGTCAGTGGAGTCTTGATACAAGATCAAGTCCACAACACACAAATATGCAACAACCAGCCACGAAATCAGCCAACCAACAACAACAAAACCCAACAAACACAAGATTTAACAAGTTGAACACAATGCTAGTGAATCGAAAGAGCCCCACACAGCTTCACTAGACTTCAAGATCTCAAAGACAACAACAACAAGATAATAAAAGATAGTTAACTTGACATATAATATTCAAGAGACTAAGAACCCTAACATCAAGAAAGGACCCTAAGACTATTGAATATAAACACCAAGTTCTTACTTAGACCAAGAGGAACTCAATGACCTCAAGATCCTTGTTTCTAGCCAAGATACAACACAAGTGTCTCTCTTCTTTGTGGGTTGTTTTGAAAGAGAGAGAGAACCCAAAATATTACAAGTCTTGTGATTCAAAATTAATAATGGAAGATTACCCCAAATAACCCTAAGATGTTCTATTTATATTACAAGGCAAAATGAAGCAAAATGACTAGCTTGCCCTTGTCTAGGTTGCCGCCCCTTGGAGTGTAAGTTTATTACACTTCAAGGTCCCTCTTCACACTTAAAAACATTGAGATCCTTAGGAGGCTCGATCACCAACTCACACGCGGCCATTTGCATGAACAAGGCTTGGAGTTTTTATAATTCCCGAACTTGGCTTCGTGTGAATGGTCGGGTACTTGTTGGACAGCTTGTCCCACCCGTATCATCCTCTCCATCTTGAGAGGAATTTGACCTCAAATTCAGCACTTGGTCATCTTCAACCACCTCCACGAGAGAAAGATCACAAACGTTGAAAGTGTTGTGCACTTGATATTCCGGTGGAAGGTCAATCTTGTAGGCGTTGTCATTGATTTTCTCAAGTACTTGGAATGGACCATCACCTCTCGGCATCAATTTAGACTTTCTTTGAGATGGAAACCGATCCTTCCGAAGATGCATCCACACCCAATCTCCCAGTTCAAGAATGAATTTCTTTCTTCCCTTGTTGGCCCTCCTTGCCATGTCTTGGTTTTTCTTCTCAAGTTGAAGTCGCACCTTCTCATGTAACTTCTTCATAGAATCTGCCCGCTTGCTTCCATCTAAGCTAATCATGAGATCACTTGGCAAAGACGTTAAATCCAAAGGGGTGAGGGGGTTGAGGCCGTATACACACTCAAAGGGAGTCATTCCCGTACTTGAGTGTATGACACGGTTATAGGCAAACTCAATCAATGGTAAGTGCTCCTCCCAAGAAGTCATTTTTCCCTTACCCATGGAACGTAGCATAGCACCCAAAGTCCTATTTACTACTTCCGTTTGGCCATCGGTTTGTGGGTGGCAGGACGTAGAGAACAACAACTTGGTACCAAGCCTACCCCACATGGACTTCCAAAAGTGGCTTAGGAACTTAGAGTCCCTATCACTCACAATGGTCCTCGGAACACCATGCAATCTAACAACATTATCAACAAATAACGAGGCCAGGCTAGGGGCGTCATCACATTTAGAGCAAGGAATAAAGTGCGCCATTTTAGAAAACTGGTCGACTACAACAAAAATACTATCCCGACCTCGTCGAGTCCTTGGCAGCCCTAACACAAAATCCATAGATATATCAAGCCAAGGATGTAGAGGAGTGGGCAGCGGGGTGTACAACCCATGAGGTAGAAGCCGAGATTTGGCTCTCTTGCATTCTACACATTGGCCGCAAATCCTAGCCACATCCTTGCGCATTTTGGGCTAATAAAATTGCTCCTCCAATATTTCGAAGGTCTTTTCGACCCTAAAATGACCCATTAGACCGCCATCGTGTGCTTCCCTCACAAACAATTCTCTCCAAGAGCTAGAGGGCACACACAATCGTCTACCTTTAAATAAGTAACCATCAAACTTGGCATAGGGATTTGAACCCCTAGCCGAATTCCACTTGTCCCTACCCAAGTCTTCGCATTCCCTAAAGATAGGAGCAAAGTGAGGGTCCTTGGGATACAACTCTCTTAGACTCTCAAAACCCATCAATTTTGTTGACAAAGTGGACACAAGAGCATGTTTTCTAGACAAAGCATCGGCTACTACGTCGTCCTTACCCTTTTTGTATTGGATAACATAAGGGAAGGTCTCAAGGAACTCAATCCATTTGACATGCCGTTTGTTAAGCTTGTCTTGGGCCCGAAGATGCTTTAAGGATTCATGGTCCGTTCGGATCACGAACTCCTTAGGCCATAAGTAGTGTTGCCAAGTGGTCAAGGCTCTAATCAAGGCATACAACTCTAAATCATACGTGGAGTAGTTTAGAGTTGCTCCTTTGAGCTTTTCACAAAAGTAAGCAATGGGTTTCAAATCTTGCATCAAAACAGCCCCTATGACTACTTTACTCGCATCGCACTCGACTTCGAAGGTCTTATCAAAGTTGGGCAATTGTAACAAGGGTGCGGAGATGAGCATAGCTTTCAAGGCTTCAAATGCCTTAGATTGCTCGACACCCCACTTGAAGGGTTGTTCTTTCCGAATGACCTCGGTCAAGGGGGCGGCTATGGTGCTAAATCCTTTGACAAACCTTCTATAAAAACTAGCCAACCCGTGGAAGCTTCTTACTTCTCTAACGGTTTGTGGGGTTGGCCAATTTTTGATAGCATTTATCTTGGATTCATCCACTTCGACCCCTCTTGAACTAACAACAAAACCCAAGAAAACAACTTCATTAACGCCAAAAGAGCACTTTTCCAGATTTGCATACAATTTTTCCTTTCTAAGGACATCAAGCACACATTGTAAATGCATCACATGCTCTTCTAAAGACTTACTATACACCAAGACATCATCAAAATAGACAACAACAAACTTTCCAATAAATGGCCTCATCACATGATTCATTAGCCTCATAAACGTACTTGGAGCGTTTGTTAGGCCGAATGGCATAACCATCCATTCATATAGACCAAACTTGGTCTTGAAGGCGGTTTTCCATTCATCACCGGGTTGCATTCTTATTGGGTGATAGCCACTCCTTAAATCAATCTTGGAAAACAAACATGAACCATTCAACTCATCTAGCATGTCATCTAACCGAGGAATAGGGTGGCGATATTTTACCGTAATTTTGTTGATGGCTCGGCAGTTGATACAATAACAAACCCACAACACAAGATTTCCCACGAAATCAGCAACAAGGGAAACAAAAGACCCAAAAATCAGCAAGTTGAACAACAATGCTAGTGAATCGAAAGAGCCCCACACGGCTTCACTAGACTTCAAGATTACAAACACAACAACAACAAGATAAATAAAGTAAGATAGATAGCTTGACATATGAGATTACAAGAAATAGGAACCAAACCGTGTATCAAACGATAAGACCCCTAAGACCCACAATAACAACACCAAACTCTTACGGTGACCGCTAAGGGAATCAACTCCGCCTTACAACCACCATTTCTAAGCAAGGATCAATAATGGCTTTTCCAAGCCCTACACTACTTGGCTTTCCAAGCCCTACACTAAACTCTCAAAGAGAGAAGAAGAAGTCTTTCAAATATCCATCATCCACCCCCTAGAAAATAAGACTAATGAAGTCTATTTATAACTATTACATCAATGACCAAACTACCCTTAATGAAAAGGGGCTCCTATGGAGTGTAAAGAAAAGACACAAAAAGACCAAAACACCCTTAATAAGGGCTGGTCATGGAGTGTAAGGACTCCTTCTTCACACTTCAACCCTTGCAATCCTTTGGAGCCTCGGGTAGTCATCAAGGCAAGCCTCCAAGCAACCTTCCACACACGAAAGTGCTTTATTAAGTGTCCAAAATGACTTCCCCATGCATACTCTCGGGCCTTCAAGGTGTCCAAAATCAGATTCTCCATGTGTTGGCCACGAATGATGGCATCAAAAGTTATGATGGCCATTTGTCTTGTATCATCCTCCCCTTCTTGAAAAGGATTCGACCTCGAATCCAAACCTTGCAAAATCAAAGAAAGGACAAACGAATACAAACTCCTCATGGCATGAGGGTTAGGGTTAGCACAATAAATCATCTCAACATGCCAAGGGTGCTTATACTTGCAATATAACCAAGGATCCTTTGAATTAATTATTAAAAACTTATTAAAATATGCACAAAGGATTTGGCTATTTAAATCACCAAGAGATAAGGAAACTACAAAGGTCCTAATGGCATCAAATAATCTCCAAGGTAAAACTACCTTCATCTTAGGAGCCATAAGACACAATTGCTTCTTTATCTCTTCAAGAGACCACACCAAGGGTGGAGCCTCAATTGGTTCTAATGTCCACAAGATCCATATAGCATTATCATTCATACAAGTGGACAAACCAACAAATTTCCTACCTCTACATAAAACAAATCCAAAACTAGCATGGATGTCATCATAGGCAAAGAGGTAGTATAGGAAAGAATCAAGTGTAAAGGCATACAAGGGTGAAGACAAAGCATTTAAGCACATCCACATTCTTTCCTTCAAGCAAATAGAGAACTTGGCATCCACAAGTTGAGATTCTTGTAATTTAAACACAATTGTGTCAAGCAAGGATGCACATTTAGAAACATTACCCCAAGGAAACAATGACACTTTTGCTCTCGGGTTTTCAAGAATGACACTTTGCTTGTCATGTAGACCAAGCAACAAGTTGGGTGCGCCAACATCACCATTTCTATATTTGGCACCGGGGTCAAATAGAAAGAGTAGCCATAGACACGGGTCTAGACAATTCTCCCTTTCCCCATAGGCTTCACCCAAACTACAAGATATACTCTCTACAATAGCATATATATCATCAAAAGCAAATAGAGAGTGGAGAATGGTATCACTCAAGTCAAGTTCAACTAAGGTGTCCTCATGTGAGTACTCACTACCAGTTTCAACATCATCACCATGAGTACTCTCAAAAATAAGGTCACACATAGTAGAAGAAGTAATTTCCAAATAATGGACACCTTCCCCTTCTATGGAAGTACCCTCAAGTAGACACATACCACCACTAAAGTCCAAGGAATTGTTACTTAAGTCTTTACAAGCAAGCAATTCATCCTTATAGTCATCAAACATGGGTGGGGTGTCATACAAAGGATCACAACCACAATTAATTTTCAAGGAAAAATCACTTATTGGGTTTCTTAAGAATTCAAGCAAATCAAAATTATCATCACCCAATTGATCATTCCTTTCCAAGACCTCGCATTCCCTTCCCTTAAGAGTACTCTCATCTCCCAAGAAGAGATTTCCATCTTTAGGAGGAATGTTTTTACACCATAGTGGGTTGGCATATAGGCTATAGCTTTCAAGACAAGCTATACCTTCAACGTCATTCTCACCACTAGGTTCTTTAGGAGTGAACTCATCATCTTCAAACAAGATATTGTACTTAAAGAGAGAAGGATCTATCCATGAAGAGGCTATAGAACATGCAAATCCATTCTCTAAAAGATCATTATCGAGTATCAAAGATGTTTCAAGCACATGATTATCCCTATGAGCAAAACCGAGAGTAGAGCATTTACTAGAGGTCATACTAAAGGGGTCACTCCTATTTATTTGATCAACATTTTCTATATAATCATTCACTTGAGATCCATTAAACACATCACACATATCCTCAAG
Source organism: Capsicum rhomboideum (assembly GCA_031232105.1). Taxonomy (NCBI): domain Eukaryota; kingdom Viridiplantae; phylum Streptophyta; class Magnoliopsida; order Solanales; family Solanaceae; genus Capsicum; species Capsicum rhomboideum. Next base: position 79,007,217 of record CP124709.1, on the reverse strand, counting down.
TGGTGGACAAATTTCGCACATAAGTTGATCAACACAATTCCCACAAGATGATGTACCATCATTCAACACATTGGCTTCAACACTAGGTGGACATAAATTGATCTTACAAGAAGAGTCAATTTTGTCATCAATAGGATCAACTAGTGTATCCACACTCACAACAAGTACATCATCAACAAGAGGCAAAGAATCAATAGACTCACAAATAGGCAAGCTACTACTCATACTCAATGGGCTACTAGCAACACAATTATCATTCACATGCACAAAAGTGTAAGAGTAAGCGATTTTACCTTGAAGTTCTTGAGTAAATTCTCCTTTGCCGTGGTGTGAAGGTTTCCCACGTGCTTCGGCAGTAACTTCTCCTTGGCCTTGTGCTTCTCCGCTTGCCATGTTGGTACCTATACAAATGTCCTTAGAAGGAAAAGGACAAACATAGTTAGCATGATTTGGTGGCAACCCTCTCACTTCGCTCCACACAACCTCTCCTTTTTCCCCTTTCGGATTACCACCTTTCACACCCTTACTCCTCTCAATCTTTGGTCTCTCATAATCATTCGGCTTGGAGTAAGTGATCACATCTCCTTGCGGTTTGGGAATAATTGAGGTAAAGAGATAATTTCCCCAATGGTCCACTATAACCTTAGGCCAATTTAGCACATTTGGAACTCTATGTTGTGCAAACCAATCGGCACCCAAGCATACATGACCTTGTGTCAAGGGAAAGATATCGCACCACACCTCCTCATGGTATTCAAATTGGGTGAAGACAATCCTCACTCTCTCGGTAACCCTATACCCGTCCAAGGAATATGGAGCAAGTAAAGGTTCTCGAAACAACCCTAAATAGTCAACCATCGGTGGCATGATGTAGTTCTTATGGCGCCAATCATCTAGCACAAGGAGGCAGCCCGGTACCCCATCAATGCTTACCTTTCCGGAGTGAACACTTCTCCTAGGATCAACATTGTAGAGTTTAGGACAACCCAACGGTACATGAGTACCCCTCGGCCTTGGAGATATACTCTCTCTTCTTCTCATGGGGCAACCTACACTATAGCTAGTATACCCATTCACACCGCTTCGACCTTGACAAGATGTACTACAAGGTGAAGAATATGAATCTTCATTCCCCACACGTGCACTCTCACCATGGCTCTCATAAGCTTTGCGAAGGGAGGGGTTATACCTTACTCCAATTCTAGGTTCGAAATGGGAAGTGTAAGACTCCTCATATGCCCCAACTTCATCATAAGAACTATCATAAGGTCCTAAATCATCTCCATATCCACCATAAGAGCTAGGCACTTCATTCACCTCATTTTCTCCCTCAAAACCATAACCCTCAAATCTGCCCATGTCTTGATCATGACTATATTCATAGCCCCCATAATCTACAACATCATCGTAGCCGTAAAATCCCTCACTACAATCATAGTCTCCCATGTTGTAGTCACAATAATACGAGGCTACCAAGATATGTTCCCCTTATATCACCTTGCACCTACAAAATGAACAAACAAGATTAGTAGTAAAAGCACCTCACCAACACTCGTATACACTCACCTTTGTGATCCTCACAATTGGAGCGGCGAATATTGAAAGTTGCTTATACTCCGGTAGTTAATAAGGTGTCAATCACTACTTAGCGACCGGAATAGATTATTGTTTGATCGACTCAAGACACAAAATAAAATCTACTTATGAACTTGAATCAAAGAAGTTCAACGAATCAAAATGAGAAAAGCACACAAAGAACGAAAAACACGAAGAAAACGGATTCAAAAACCAACTCACAATCTAGTAGGTGATTACTAGTTGTTAATTAGTACTAGAATCAAGAAATGAAACTAAAGAAACAAGGAAATAAAACTTAGAATCTGAAATTTGAGCTTAAGCTATTTTGGTGAAGTGATGACATGGCAGTCCTTGGGGGTGACGTGGCAGCCTTTGGTTGGTTGATGTTTTCTTCTTTTTTTTTTTTTTTTTTTTGTCACAAATCTGAAATTTCAATATTCACACAACTTGTTATATGACAAGTGTTTTGGAGGGAAAGTAAAAGTCTTGTATTCTTTTCAACTTTTCAAACTCAAAAAGGTAAGATTTGACTATATGATACAAGATCAAGTATGTATCACACGATTTCAGCAACACCAACAAGAAAACCCAACAAACACAAGATTAACAAGTAAGCAACAATGCTAGTGAATCGAAAGAGCCCCACACGGCTTCACTAGACTTCAAGATCTCAAAGACAACAACAACAAGATAATGAAAAGATAGATAACTTGACATATAATATTCAAGAGACTAAGAACCCTAACATCAAGAGAGGACCCTAAGACTATTGAATATAAACACCAAGCTCTTACTTGGACCAAGAGGAACTCAATGACCTCAAGACCCTAGTTTCTAGCCAAAACACAACACAAGCTTCCTTCTAGCAAGCTTGTGGCCGAATCTGCCTCCCAATGGAAGAGAGAGAGAAAGTGAAATATTACAAGTCTTTGTCTTGAAATTACAATGAGAAAACTAAGGCAAAATAATTCTAGGCTTGTCTATTTATATTACAAGCCAAATGAAAGACAAAAATGACCTTATGGGCCATGTGGAGCAGCCGGCCATGGAGTGTAAAAACATTACACTTCAAGGCCCATCTTCACACCTTAAAACATTTAGGCCCTTAGGTGGTTCAATAACCAACTCACACACGGCCATTTGCATGAATACGGCTTGGAGTTTTTGTAACTCCCGGGCTTGACTTCGTGTGAATGGTCGGGTACTTGTTGGACAGCTTGTCCCACCCGTATCATCCTCTCCATCTTGAGAGGAATTTGGCCTCAAATTCAGCACTTGGTCGTCTTCAACCGCCTCCACGAGAGAAAGATCACAAACGTTAAAAGTGTGGTGCACTTGGTATTCCGGTGGAAGGTCAATCTTGTAGGCGTTGTCATTGATTTTCTCGAGCACTTGGAATGGACCATCACCCCTCGGCATCAATTTGGACTTTCTTTGGGATGGAAACCGATCCCTCCGAAGATGCACCCACACCCAATCTCCCGGTTCAAGGATGACTTTCTTTCTTCCCTTGTTGGCCCTCCTTGCCATGTCTTGGTTTTTCTTCTCAAGTTGAAGCCGCACCTTCTCATGTAACTTCTTCATAGAATCTGCCCGCTTGCTTCCTTCTAAGCTAATCATGAGATCACTTGGCAAAGGCGTTAAATCCAAAGGGGTGAGGGGGTTGAGGCCGTATACACACTCAAAGGGAGTCATTCCCGTACTTGAGTGTATGACACGGTTATATGCAAACTCAATCAACGGTAAGTGCTCCTCCCAAGAAGTCATTTTTCCCTTAACCATGGAACGTAGCATAGCACCCAAGGTCCTATTTACTACTTCCATTTGGCCATCGGTTTGTGGGTGGCAAGAGGTAGAGAACAATAACTTGGTACCAAGCCTACCCCACATGGACTTCCAAAAGTGGCTTAGGAACTTAGAGTCCCTATCACTCACAATGGTCCTCGGGACACCATGCAATCTAACAACATTATCAACAAATAACGAGGCCACGCTAGGGGCGTCATCACACTTAGAGCAAGGAATAAAGTGCGCCATTTTAGAAAACCGGTCAACTACAACAAAGATACTATCCCGGCCTCGTCGAGTCCTTGGCAGCCCTAACACAAAGTCCATCGATATATCAAGCCAAGGACGTAGAGGAGTGGGCAGCGGGGTGTACAACCCATGAGGTAGGAGCCGAGATTTGGCTCTCTTGCATTCTACACATTGGCCACAAATTCTAGTCACATCCTTGCGCATTTTGGGCCAATAGAATTGCTCCTCCAATATTCCGAGGGTCTTTTCGACCCCAAAATGACCCATTAGACCGCCATCATGTGCTTCCCTCACAAACAATTCTCTCCAAGAGCTAGAGGGTACACACAATCGTCTACCTTTAAATAAGTAACCATCAAACTTGGCATAGGGATTTGAACCCCTAGCCGAATCCCACTTGTCCCTACCCCATTCTTCGCATTCCCTAAAGATAGGAGCAAAGTGAGGGTCCTTGGGATACAATTCTCTTAAACTCTCAAAACCCATCAACTTCGAAGACAAAGTGGCAACAAGCACATGCTTTCTAGACAACGCATCAGCAACAACATTCTCCTTCCCCCTTTTGTAATGAATTACATAAGGGAAAGTCTCAATAAACTCAATCCACTTAGCATGACGCCTATTCAACTTGTCTTGGCTCTTAAGGTGTTTCAACGATTCATGGTCCGTTCGTATCACAAACTCCTTAGGCCACAAATAATGCTGCCAATTGCCCAAGGCTCTAACAAGGGCGTACAACTCCAAATCATAAGTCGAGTAATTAAGAGTTGCCCCTTTGAGCTTTTCACTAAAATAAGCGACGGGCTTGCCTTCTTGCATTAAAACAGCCCCGATGCCAACCTTACTAGCATCACACTCCACTTCAAACATTTTATCAAAATCGGGCAATTGTAACAAAGGCGCCGAGATGAGCATAGCTTTCAAGGCTTCAAAAGCCTTAGCTTGCCCGTCACCCCACTTAAAGGGTTGGTCCTTTCTAATAACCTCAGTCAAGGGTGCTGCTATGGAGCTAAAACCTTTGACAAACCTCCTATAAAAGCTTGCTAATCCATGAAAACTTCGGATTTCTCCAATAGTTTTAGGGATTGGCCAACTTCGTATAGAGTCTATCTTGGATTCGTCCACTTCCACGCCCCTTGAGCTCACGACAAAACCCAAGAAAATCACTTTATCAACACCAAAAGAACACTTCTCCATGTTGGCATACAACTTCTCCTTTCGGAGCACCTCAAACACACACCTCAAATGCATCACATGATCATCAATAGATTTACTATATACCAACACATCATCAAAGTAAACCACAACAAACTTCCCAATATAAGGCTTCATTACATGATTCATTAGCCTCATAAAGGTGCTAGGAGCATTGGTAAGGCCAAAGGGCATGACCAGCCACTCATATAGACCGAATTTGGTCTTGAATGCGGTCTTCCACTCATCACCGGGTTGCATGCGAATTTGGTGATAGCCACTCCTAAGATCCACCTTAGAAAACAAACAAGAGCCATGGAGCTCATCTAACATATCATCTAGTCTAGGGATTGGATGACGATACCTTATAGTGATTTTGTTGATGGCTCTACAATCGACGCACATGCGCCAAGTTCCGTCTTTCTTTGGTACCAAAAGCACCGGAACAGCACAAGGACTCATACTTTCTTTGATGTATCCCTTGTTGAGAAGTTCCTCAACTTGTCTCTCAAGCTCCTTAGTGTCCATGGGATTGCTCCTATAGGCTGGTTTGTTTGGAAGTTGTGAACCCGGCACCAAATCAATTTGGTGCTCAATTCCCCGAAGTGGGGGCAATCCTTGCGGAAGTTCTTTAGGAAATACATCTTCATAATCCTGCAACACACAAGAAATCAAAGGGGAAATGGAAGAATTAGCGGGGTTAGTATTTAAACAATGAGCCAAAAGCAACATAGGTGTGCCCACATCATGGTCCACGAAGAGTTCCTTCTTTCTAGCTAACATCACCACGTTTTCAGCCCCCTTTGAAGTTGAGGCAGTCACGGGTGACCCTACTGCCCCAACCACGGTTTCCCTTCCCTCTTCTCCTCTTTCGGATTTCTTCCCCTTTTCCTTCAACTCTCTCATCTTTTGGTGCCACTCATTTACTTGGGAGGGTGAAAGCGGGTGAAGTGTGACCTTTCGGCCATCCTTCTCAAGTGTATATCGATTGGTCCTCCCATCGTGTTTGGTAGACCTATCATATTGCCAAGGTCTACCTAACAACAAGTGACACGCTTGCATTGGTATCACGTCACAAAGCACTTCATCTTGGTAGTTTCCCACCTTAAAACGTATCATACATTGCCTTGTGACCTTTAGTTCACCACAGTCATTCAACCATTGTAGCTTGTAGGGACTAGTGTGCGGGGTAGTTGGTAACTTCAAGAAGTTAACCGTAGCCATACTAACAACATTTGTGCAACTACCACTATCAATCACCAAGGTGCACACACTTCCCTTTACAAGACATTTAGTATGGAATAGATTCTCCCTTTGACTAGGGTCATCTATCGCCTTACTAATCATGACGCGCCTAACCACAAAGTTGGGAACCACACACTCCCCTTCTTGAGGGTAAACATCTTCGCCCTCATCATCATATGGCCCATTCTCGGGTTCCTCTCCATCTTGAGGCTCGGCCTCATCTTCTCCCCTTTCGGGACCCACCTCCTCACCAAGGTAATACACCCTCCCTTCCCGAAGGATCACATTGCGTCGGTTTGGACACTCATTGGCTTTATGTCCCCAACCTTGGCACTTGAAACATTGGAATCCTTTTGGGTTAGGGTACTTGTGAGCTTCTTGTTTTGGAGGAAGTTTGGGGTCGGCCTTGGGCTCGGGCAGCCTTGGAAGGCTGGATTGCCCCTTGTTTTTGGACCAACCCGAGGGGGCTGGTACCCTTGCCTTAAACGACGACCTCTCCTTTAGCTCTTTTTCAACCTCAATAGCCGCTTGGAAAATACCCTCAACGGTATCAAACTTGTGAAGTGTCAAATGAGTGGAGATCTCCTTGTTCAATCCACACTTGAACCGGATGACATCATGACTGATTTGCTCCCCACGATGGTCAAGGTTTAACATGAGTTGTTGAAACTCATCAAAGTATGCCATCACACTTTTGTTACCTTGACGTAAGTTGTACAACCTTGCAAGCAATTCATGGCGATAACTCTCGGGGAGGTACCTTTGCCTCATCAAGTATCTCAATCGATACCAAGGTGGTGGCTGCCCGTCAACTAGTGCATTACCAAACCGCTTGACGTACTCCCACCAAGTGTTAGCATAACCCTCAAAGTGAGCTATAGCATAACTTCCTTTCTTTTCTTCCGAGAGATCATTAACTTGGAAGACTTTGTCACAAGCCGATTCCCAAGCTAAGTATGCCTCGGGGTCACTCTCACCCTTAAAGAGCGGTAGACTCAACTTGATGGTGTTGATGCCCACATCTCTCTCATGGTGCCGGTTTCCTCTTTCTTCATATCCACGGTATCTCCGTTGAACTCCTCTGCCCCCTCTCACCTCCTCCTCCCTCATGTAAGTATCATCAAAGGCCCCGTACCCATCATACTCCTCCCTACCATACTCCTCAAGGTGGGCTGGTCGGTTTTGGTTATTTGGAATTTGATTTGGGGGTATTGGATTTTGTGGGGGTGGTGGTCTTTGGTTTAATGGAGCTTGGAATGGAAGGTTCGGATTTAGTGGTGGAATTTGACGTCCAAATCCCTCATGCGGGGTTTGGGAATTCTGGAAATGCGTTGGTCTATTGGGGTCACGGTTTGGAGGAAAATAGGTGGTTTGGCTTGCGGCATTTAGTGGAGCTTGGGGTGCATTTAGCATTTGGTGGACTGTTTCGGGGGTGATGGTCGCGGAGGAAGTCCTATCTTGTCCATTGGTTGAGACATGTAGAGGAGTAGAAGGACGAGAGTTCCTTTGACTCTCCACTTGTTCTAATCTCCCACTAATAGTCGACACTTCTCCCTTGATGGCTGCCAAGTCCCCTCTCACGGCCCCAAAGTCCGAATTTAACCTTTCAAGTGTCCGAGTAACGGCCTCAAGAGTGACCCTCATAGAGTCAAGTGCATTAGTATCCACGTTATGGGACGTGGCCCCTTCCATTGTCGAGGTATTATACTCTTTAGATCACCACACGCTTGAGTTCCACAAGTGTTGTAAATTGGCTAGTAACCGTGAATCCTTTAAGGTATGAGTAAGCTCTTATCCGGAGTGGATTCTTGTTTGAAGACTCAAAGAACTCTTGTAGGACTAGGACCAAAAACAACAACGTGTTCAAAAGATAAAAGCACTCAAGTAAACGTTGACACGAACAAACGAATTCAAAGGACTAATTGACAATCTAGTAGGAATGTACTAGTTTGTTAATTAGTTCTAGAATCAAGTAAGGAAACTAAGAATCAACAATTAGAAACTAGAAAATTATCCAAAGTTGAGCTTATAGTGACGTGGCAGCATGTAAGTGGTCCCACACGTTTTTGCTTCTTCCTTGTTCTCTTTTTTTTTTTTTTTTTTTTTTTTTTTTTTATCTCAAATCTGAAATTTTTCAATAATCATACAACTTGTTATAGATGACAATGTGTTTTGGAGGGAAAGTAAAAGTCTTGTAGTCTTTCAACCTTTCAAACTCAAAAAGGTAAGATTTGACTAGGCTAATCCCACAAAACAAGGTTCCGTGTTTTAAGGAAAAGTGGTTGGCCAACTAGGAAGTGATGGGTGCAAGTCTTTCACCAACAACTTTATGACTTGTCTTGCAACTTGAACACCACAAGATGAACAAGATGAACAAGTTTAAAAAGATGAACACCTTACAACTTTCACCAACTTCTTCAAGCACATAACACACAACCACCAATTTTTGTCATCAACAACATACAACTTTCAACCACTTCAAGTCACCACAACAATGGTCAAGTTTTCAAGCTCAACTTTTAGATCTAGACACTTTAGTGTTGGTGAGAAAGAAACCAACACTTGAAACACACTAAACAAGCAAAATAACACCTAGATCTAAACATACAACAACATTCTCGGATTTGTCTTCAATGGACTGATTTCCGATTTTTTTTTTTTTTTTTTTGTTTAATCCGAGAACAAGCCCAAGATGGGTTGTGTGGGAACACAACCGGTCTTGCTCTGATACCAAATGATACAAGATCAAGTATGTATCACACGATTTCAGCAACACCAACAAGAAAACCCAACAAACACAAGATTAACAAGTAAGCAACAATGCTAGTGAATCGAAAGAGCCCCACACGGCTTCACTAGACTTCAAGATCTCAAAGACAACAACAACAAGATAATGAAAAGATAGATAACTTGACATATAATATTCAAGAGACTAAGAACCCTAACATCAAGAGAGGACCCTAAGACTATTGAATATAAACACCAAGCTCTTACTTGGACCAAGAGGAACTCAATGACCTCAAGACCCTAGTTTCTAGCCAAAACACAACACAAGCTTCCTTCTAGCAAGCTTGTGGCCGAATCTGCCTCCCAATGGAAGAGAGAGAGAAAGTGAAATATTACAAGTCTTTGTCTTGAAATTACAATGAGAAAACTAAGGCAAAATAATTCTAGGCTTGTCTATTTATATTACAAGCCAAATGAAAGACAAAAATGACCTTATGGGCCATGTGGAGCAGCCGGCCATGGAGTGTAAAAACATTACACTTCAAGGCCCATCTTCACACCTTAAAACATTTAGGCCCTTAGGTGGTTCAATAACCAACTCACACACGGCCATTTGCATGAATACGGCTTGGAGTTTTTGTAACTCCCGGGCTTGACTTCGTGTGAATGGTCGGGTACTTGTTGGACAGCTTGTCCCACCCGTATCACTATACTAATCCCACAAAACAAGGTTCCATGTTTTAAGGAAAAGTGGTTGTCAAGTCTAGAAAGTGATGGGTGCAAGTCTTTCACCAACAACCTTTTGACTTTGGTCTTAGCCCCTTTTGGATCTATTCTATACCTTTGTTGTCTTAAGTTGTAAGAATAGATGAAGAACAAGATGAACACCACAACAACCTTCAAGAACACAACATCAACTTCATCAAGAACATAACACAAAACCACCAATTGTCATCAACAACATACAACCTACGGTCCACTTTTCAAGTCACCACAACAATGGTCAATATTTTAAGCTCAACTCTTAGATCTAGACAACTTAGTGTTGGTGAGAAAGAAACCAACACTAGAAACACACTAAACAAGCAAAATAACACCTAGATCTAAACATACAACAACATTCTCGGTTTTGTCTTCAATGGACAGATTTCAGATTTTTTATTTTTTTTTTTAATCCGAGAACAAGCCCAAGATGGGTTGTGTTGGAACACAACCGGTCTTGCTCTGATACCAAATGATACAATAACAAACCCACAACACAAGATTTCCCACGAAATCAGCAACAAGGGAAACAAAAGACCCAAAAATCAGCAAGTTGAACAACAATGCTAGTGAATCGAAAGAGCCCCACACGGCTTCACTAGACTTCAAGATTACAAACACAACATCAACAAGATAAATAAAGTAAGATAGATAGCTTGACATATGAGATTACAAGAAATAGGAACCAAACCATGTATCAAACGATAAGACCCCTAAGACCCACAATAACAACACCAAACTCTTACGGTGACCGCTAAGGGAATCAACTCCGCCTTACAACCACCATTTCTAAGCAAGGATCAATAATGGCTTTTCCAAGCCCTACACTACTTGGCTTTCCAAGCCCTACACTAAACTCTCAAAGAGAGAAGAAGAAGTCTTTCAAATATCCATCATCCACCCCCTAGAAAATAAGACTAATGAAGTCTATTTATAACTATTACATCAATGACCAAACTACCCTTAATGAAAAGGGGCTCCTATGGAGTGTAAAGAAAAGACACAAAAAGACCAAAACACCCTTAATAAGGGCTGGTCATGGAGTGTAAGGACTCCTTCTTCACACTTCAACCCTTGCAATCCTTTGGAGCCTCGGGTAGTCATCAAGGCAAGCCTCCAAGCAACCTTCCACACACGAAAGTGCTTTATTAAGTGTCCAAAATGACTTCCCCATGCATACTCTCGGGCCTTCAAGGTGTCCAAAATCAGATTCTCCATGTGTTGGCCACGAATGATGGCATCAAAAGTTATGATGGCCATTTGTCTTGTATCAGCAGTCCACACACATGCACCACGTTCGGTCTTTTGTGGGCACCAATAGCACCAGAACAACACACGGACTCATGCTCTCCTTGACATACCCTTTGTTGAGGAGCTCCTCAACTTGACGTTGCAATTCCTTGGTGTCCGTAGGATTGCTCCTATAAGCCGGCTTGTTTGGCAATTGTGATCCCGGCACAAAATCAATTTGGTGCTCAATTCCCCAAAGCGGGGGCAATCCTTGCGGAAGTTCCTTAGGAAATACATCCTCATAATCCTGCAACACACAAGAAATCAAAGGGGAAATGGAAGAATTAGTGGGGTTAGTATTAAAACAATGAGCCAAGAGTAACATAGGCGTGTCCTCATCATGATCCACGAAGAGTTCCTTCTTCCTAACTAACATCACCATGTATTTCGTCCCCTTTGCCGTTGGGGCAGCCTTGGATGACCCCACTGCCCCACCTACGGAATTCCCTCCCTTCTCTCCCTTTTCGGATTCCTTTCCCTTTTCCTTCAATTCTCTCATCCTTTGATGCCACTCATTTACTTGGGAAGGCGAAAGAGGATGAAGAGTAACCTTTCGGCCATCCTTCTCAAGTGTATATCGGTTGGACCTCCCATCGTGTTTAGTAGACCTATCATATTGCCAAGGTCTACCTAGCAACAAGTGACATGCTTGCATTGGTATCACGTCACAAAGCACTTCATCGTGGTAGTTTCCCACCTTAAACCGTATCACACATTGCCTTGCGACCCTTAATTCACCACAATCATTCAACCATTGTAACTTGTAAGGACTAGTGTGCGGGGTAGTTGGTAACTTCAAGAAATTTACCATAGCATGACTTACAACATTTGTACAACTACCACTATCGATCACCAAGGTACACACACTCCCCTTTACAAGACATTTAGTATGGAATAGATTTTCCCTTTGGCTTGGGTCATCTATTGCCTTACTAATCATGACGCGCCTAACCACAAAGTTTGGAACCACACACTCCCCTTCTTGCGGATAAACATCTTCACCATCATCACCATCATCATCATGTGGTCCATCATCGGTTCCCTATCCATCTTAAGACTTGGCCTCATCTTCTCCCCTTTCGGGACCCACCTCCTCACCAAGGTAATACACTCTCCCTTCCCGTAGGATCACATTGCGTCGGTTTAGACATTCATTGGCCTTATGCCCCCAACCTTGGCACTTGAAACATTGGAATCCCTTTGGGTTAAGGATACTTGTGAGCCTCCGATTTTGGAGGAATTTTGGGGACTGTTTTGGACTCGGGCAGCCTTGTAGTGGCGGGTTGGTCCTTGTTTTTGGGCCAACCAGAGGGGGCTTGTCTCCTTGCCTTGAAAGATGATCTCTCTTTAAGTTCCCTTTCAATCTCAAGAGCCGCTTGGAAAATACCGTCAACGGTTTCAAACTTGTGAAGGGTTAAATGAGTGGAGATCTCTTTGTTCAACCCACACTTGAACCGGATGATGTCGTGACTGATTTTCTCCCCACGATGATCAAGTTTCAACATGAGTTGTTGAAACTCATCAAAATATGCCATCACACTCTTGTTACCTTGATGCAAACCATACAATCTAGCAAGCAGCTCATGGCGATATCTCTCGGGAAGGTATCGTTGCCAAATCAAGTACCTCAACCGATACCAAGGTGGTGGCTGCCCATCAATTAGTTCATTACCAAACCGCTTGACATACTCCCACCAAGTGTTAGCATAACCCTCGAAATGAGCTATAGCATAGCAACCCTTCTTTTCTTCCGAGATATCATTAACTTGGAAAACTTTGTCACAAGCCGATTCCCAAGCTAAGTAGGCCTCAGGGTCACTTTCACCTTTAAAGATGGGTAGGTTCAACTTGATGGTGTTGATGCCTACATCTCTCTCTTGGTGTTGATGCCTACATCTCCATACCCTCGGTATCTCCTTGGATCTCCATGACCCTCTCTTATCTCCTCCTCCCTCATGTAAGCATCATCAAAGGCTCCATATCCTTCATACTCCTTTCTACCATATCCTTCAAAGGGGGCTGGTCGGTCTTGGGCATTTTGATTCGGAGGAATTGGATTTTGTGGCCTTTGGTTTATTGGAGCTTGGAATGGAGGGTTCAGATTTAGTGGAGGTACTTGACGTCCAAATCCCTCTTGTGGAACTTGAGGAGCTTGGAAATGTATTGGTCTAGTGGGGTCACGGTTTGGAGCGAAAAAGGTGGTTTGGCTTGCGGCATTTAGTGGAGCTTGAGGTACATTTAGCATTTGGTGGACTGTTTCGGGGGTGATGGTTGCGGAGGAAGTCCTATCATGCCCATTGGTAGTAGAGGAGTAGAAGGACGAGAGTTCCTTTGACTCTCCACTTGTTCTAATCTCCCACTAATAGTCGACACTTCTCCCTTGATTGCTGCCAAGTCCCCTCTCACGGCCCCAAATTCTGAATTCAACCTTTCAAGTGTCCGGGTAACGGCCTCAAGAGTGACCCTCATAGAGTCAAGTGCATTAGTATCCACGTTATGGGACGTGGTCCCTTCCATTGTCAAGGTATTATACTCTTTAGATCACCACACGCTTGAGCTCCACAAGTGTTGTAAATTGGCTAGTAACCGTGAATCCTTTAAGGTATGAGTAAGCTCTTATCTGGAGTGGATTCTTGTTTGAAGACTCAAAGAATTCTTGTCGGACTAGAACCAAAAACAACAACGTATTCAAAAGATAAAAGGCACTCAAGTAATCGTTGACACGAACAAACGGATTCAAAGGACTAATCGACAACCTAGTAGGAATGTACTAGTTTGTTAATTAGTTCTAGAACCAAGTAAAGGAAACCAAGAATCAACAATTAGCAACTAGAAGAATATCCAAAGTTGAGCTTATAGTGACGTGGCAGCATGTAAGTGGTCCCACACGTTTTTGCTTCTTCCTTTTTTTTTTTTTTTTGTATCTCAAATCTGAAATTTTCAATGCTCACACAACTTGTTATAGATGACAATGTGTTTTGGAGGGAAAGTAAAAGTCTTGTAGTCTTTCAACCTTTCAAACTCAAAAAGGTAAGATTTGACTAGGCTAATCCCACAAAACAAGGTTCCGTGTTTTAAGAAAAAGTGGTTGTCAAGTCTTGGAAGAGATGTGTGCAAGTCTTCCTTTACCAACAACTTTATGACTTTTGTCTTACAACATGAACTCAACTTTCAACAAGATGAACAAGTTTATAAGATGAACATCTCAACAATCTCAACACCTTCATGAACACAACATCAACTTCTTCAAGCACATCACACAAAACCACCAATTGTCATCAACAACATACAACCTACGGTCCACCTTTCAAGTTACCACAACAATGGTCAATATTTTAAGCTCAACTTTTAGATCTAGACACTTTAGTGTTGGTGAGAAAGAAACCAACACTAGAAACACACTAAACAAGTAAAACAACACCTAGATCTATACACACAACAATATTTTCGGCCAAAGGCAACAATGGACAGATTTTGCTCTTTCTTTTCTTTTTTTTTTTTGGCCGAGAGCAAGCCCAAGATGGGTAGTGTTGGAACACCACCGATCTTGCTTTGATACCAAATGATACAAGATCAAGTCCACAACACACAAATATGCAACAACCAGCCACGAAATCAGCCAACCAACAACAAGAAAACCCAACAAACACAAGATTTAACAAGTTGAACACAATGCTAGTGAATCGAAAGAGCCCCACACGGCTTCACTAGACTTCAAGATCTCAAAGACAACAACAACAAGATAATAAAAGATAGTTAACTTGACATATAATATTCAAGAGACTAAGAACCCTAACATCAAGAAAGGACCCTAAGACTATTGAATATAAACACCAAGTTCTTACTTAGACCAAGAGGAACTCAATGACCTCAAGATCCTTGTTTCTAGCCAAGATACAACACATTTATCCATTTTCAAGTCACTAGTTTTCATTTTCAAGTCACTACACTTAACCATGTTCAAGTCACTACAATTAACGATTTTCAAGTCACTAGTTAACATTTTTAAGTCACTTAACATAAGCATTTTCAAGTCACTAGTTCATATTTCAAGTAACTACACTTAACAATTTTCAAGTCTCTAGTTCACATTTCAAGTCACTACACTTAACTATTTTCTAGTCACTAGTTTACAATTTAAGCAACTACACTTATCCATTTTCAAGTCACTAGATCACTTTTTGAAGACTTTACACTTGCCCTTTTCGAAGAACTAGTTCTCATTTTCAAGTCGCTACACTTAACCATTTTCAAGTCACTAGTTCATATTTTCAAGTTACTACACTTAACCATTTTCAAGTCACTAGTTCACAATTTCAAGTCACTACACAACTATTTTCAAGTCTCTAGTTCACATTTTAAGTCACTACACTTAACCATTTTTAAGTCACTAGATCATATTTTCAAGTCATTACACTTAACCATGTTCAAGTCACCACACTTAACCATTTTCAAGTCACTAGTTCACATTAAAGTCACTACAATTAACCATTTTTAAGTCACTAGTTATCATTTTCAAGTCACTACACTTAACCATTTTCAAGTCACTAGTTATCATTTTCAAGTCACTACAATTAACCATTTTGAGTCACTAGTTATCATTTTCAAGTCACTAAACTTAACCATTTTCAAGTCACTAGGTATCATTCTCAAGTCACTAGTTATCATTTTCAAGTCACTACACTTAACCATTTTCAACTCACTTGTTATCATTTTCAAGTCACTACACTTAACCATGTTCAAGTCACTACAATTAACTATTTTCAAGTCACTAGTTCATATTTTCAAGTCACTTAACATGAGCATTTTAAAGTCACTAGTTCACATTTCATGTAACTACACTTAACTATTTTCAAGTCGCTAGTTCACATTTCAAGTCACTACACTTATCCATTTTCAAGTCACTAGATCACTTTTTCTAGACTTTCGCTTAGCCCTTTTCGAAGAACTAGAATTTTCAAGTCACTACACTTAACCATTTTCAAATCGCTAGATCACTATTTATCATCACTACAATTAATCATTTTCAAGTCACTTGTTCATATTTTCAAGTCACTACACTTAACCATTTTCAAATCACTAGTTCACATTTAAAGTCACTACAATTAACCGTTTTTATGTCACTAGTTATCATTTTCAAGTCACTACACTTAACCATGTTGAAGTCACTACAATTAACCATTTTCAAGTCACTAGTTCACATTTTCAAGTCACTAAACAACGATTATCAAGTCTCTAGTTCAAATTTCAAGTCACTACTCTAAACCATTTTTAAGTCACTAGTTCACATTTCAAATAACTACACTTAACTATTTTCAAGTCGCTAGTTCACATTTCAAGTCACTACATTTATCCATTTTGAAGTCGCACCTTCTCAAGTAACTTCTTCATAGAATCTGCCCGCTTGCTTCCATCTAAGCTAATCATGAGATCACTTGGCAAAGGCGTTAAATCCAAAGGGGTGAGGGGGTTGAGGCCGTATACACACTCAAAGGGAGTCATTCCCGTACTTGAGTGTATGACACGGTTATAGGCAAACTCAATCAATGGCAAGTGCTCTTCCCAAGATGTCATTTTTCCCTTAATCATGGAACGTAGCATAGCACCCAAAGTCCTATTTACTACTTCCGTTTGGCCATCGGTTTGTGGGTGGCAAGACGTAGAGAATAACAACTTGGTACCAAGCCTACCCCACATAGACTTCCAAAAGTGGCTTAGGAATTTAGAGTCCCTATCACTCACAATGGTCCTCGGGACACTAAGTCACTTGTTCATATTTTCAAGTAACTACACTTAACGATTTTCAAGTCTCTAGTTCACATTTCAAGTCACTACACTTAACTATTTTCTAGTCACTAGATTACATTTTAAGCAACTACACTTATCCATTTTCAAGTCACTAGATCACTTTTTGAAGACTTTACACTTGCCCTTTTCGAAGAACTAGTTCTCATTTTCAAGTCGCTACACTTAACCATTTTCAAGCCACTAGTTCATATTTTCAAGTTACTACACTTAACCATTTTCAAGTCACTAGTTCACAATTTCAAGTCACTACACAACTATTTTCAAGTCTCTAGTTCACATTTTAAGTCACTACACTTAACCATTTTTAAGTCACTAGATCATATTTTCAAGTCATTACACTTAACCATGTTCAAGTCACCACACTTAACCATTTTCAAGTCACTAGTTCAAATTAAAGTCACTACAATTAACCATTTTTAAGTCACTAGTTATCATTTTCAAGTCACTACACTTAACCATTTTCAAGTCACTAGTTATCATTTTCAAGTCACTACACTTAACCATTTTCAAGTCACTAGTTATCATTTTCAAGTCACTACAATTAACCATTTTGAGTCACTAGTTATCATTTTCAAGTCACTAAACTTAACCATTTTCAAGTCACTAGGTATCATTCTCAAGTCACTAGTTATCATTTTCAACTCACTACACTTAACCATTTTCAACTCACTAGTTATCATTTTCAAGTCACTACACTTAACCATGTTCAAGTCACTACAATTAACTATTTTCAAGTCACTAGTTCACATTTTCAAGTCACTTAACATAAGCATTTTAAAGTCACTACTTCACATTTCATGTAACTACACTTAACTATTTTCAAGTCGCTAGTTCACATTTCAAGTCAGTACACTTATCCATTTTCAAGTCGCTAGATCACTTTTTCAAGACTTTCGCTTAGCCCTTTTCGAAGAACTAGAATTTTCAAGTCACTACACTTAACCATTTTCAAATCGCTAGATCACTATTTATCATCACTACAATTAATCATTTTCAAGTCACTTGTTCATATTTTCAAGTCACTACACTTAACCATTTTCAGTCACTAGTTCACATTTAAAGTCACTACAATTAACCGTTTTTATGTCACTAGTTATCATTTTCAAGTCACTACACTTAACCATGTTGAAGTCACTACAATTAACCATTTTCAAGTCACTAGTTCACATTTTCAAGTCACTAAACAACGATTATCAAGTCTCTAGTTCAAATTTCAAGTCGCTACTCTAAACCATTTTTAAGTCACTAGTTCAAATTTCAAATAACTACACTTAACTATTTTCAAGTCGCTAGTTCACATTTCAAGTCACTACAATAAACCATTTTCAAGTCACTACAATTAACCATTTTGAGTCACTAGTTATCATTTTCAAGTCACTAAACTTAACCATTTTCAAGTCACTAGGTATCATTCTCAAGTCACTAGTTATCATTTTCAAGTCACTACACTTAACCATTTTCAACTCACTAGTTATCATTTTCAAGTCACTACACTTAACCATGTTCAAGTCACTACAATTAACTATTTTCAAGTCACTAGTTCACATTTTCAAGTCACTTAACATAAGCATTTTAAAGTAACTAGTTCACATTTCATGTAACTACACTTAACTATTTTCAAGTCGCTAGTTCACATTTCAAGTCACTACACTTATCCATTTTCAAGTCGCTAGATCACTTTTTCAAGACTTTCGCTTAGCCCTTTTCGAAGAACTAGAATTTTCAAGTCACTACACTTAACAATTTTCAAATCGCTAGATCACTATTTATCATCACTGCAATTAATCATTTTCAAATCACTTGTTCATATTTTCAAGTCACTACACTTAACCATTTTCAAGTCACTAGTTCACATTTAAAGTCACTACAATTAACCGTTTTATGTCACTGGTTATCATTTTCAAGTCACTACACTTAACCATGTTGAAGTCACTACAATTAACCATTTTCAAGTCACTAGTTCACATTTTCAAGTCACTAAACAACGATTATCAAGTCTCTAGTTCAAATTTCAAGTCACTACTCCAAACCATTTTTAAGTCACTAGTTCACATTTCAAATAACTACACTTAACTATTTTCAAGTCGCTAGTTCACATTTCAAGTCACTACATTTATCCATTTTGAAGTCGCACCTTCTCATGTAACTTCTTCATAGAATCTGCCCGCTTGCTTCCATCTAAGCTAATCATGAGATCACTTGGCAAAGGCGTTAAATCCAAAGGGGTGAGGGGGTTGAGGCCGTATACACACTCAAAGGGAGTCATTCCCGTACTTGAGTGTATGACACGGTTATAGGCAAACGCAATCAATGGCAAGTGCTCTTCCCAAGAAGTCATTTTTCCCTTAACCATGGAACGTAGCATAGCACCCAAAGTCCTATTTACTACTTCCGTTTGGCCATCGGTTTGTGGGTGGCAAGACGTAGAGAATAACAACTTGGTACCAAGCCTACCCCACATAGACTTCCAAAAGTGGCTTAGGAATTTTGAGTCCCTATTACTCACAATGGTCCTCGGGACACCAAGTCACTTGTTCATATTATCAAGTCACTACACTTAACCATTTTCAAGTCACTAGTTCACATTTAAAGTCACTACAATTAACCGTTTTTATGTCACTAGTTATCATTTTCAAGTCACTACACTTAACCATGTTGAAGTCACCACAATTAACCATTTTCAAGTAACTAGTTCACATTTTCAAGTCACTACACAACGATTATCAAGTCTCTAGTTCAAATTTCAAGTCACTACACTAAACTATTTTTAAGTCACTAGATCACATTTTCAAGTCACCACACTTAATCATTTTCGAGTCACTAGTTCACATTTAATGTCACTACAATAAACCATTTTCAAGTCACTAGTTATCATTTTCAAGTCACTACACTTAACCATTTTCAAGTCACTAGTTATCATTTTCAAGTCACTACACTTAACCATGTTCAAGTCACTAGATAACTTTTTGAAGACTTTACACTTGCCCTTTTCGAAGAACTAGTTCTCATTTTCAAGTCGCTACACTTAACCATTTTCAAGTCACTAGTTCATATTTTTAAGTCACTAGATCACATTTTCAAGTCACCACACTTAATCATTTTTAAGTCACTAGTTCACATTTAATGTCACTACAATACACCATTTTCAAGTCACTAGTTATCATTTTCAAGTCAGTACACTTAACCATTTTCAAGTTACTAGTTATCATTTTGAAGTCACTAAACTTAACCATGTTCAAGTATCTCAATTAACGATTTTAAAGTCGCTAGTTCACATTTTCAAGCCACTTAACATAAGCATTTTCAAGTCACTAGTTCACATTTCAAGTAACTACACTTAACTATTTTCAAGTCGCTAGTTCACATTTCAAGTCACTACATTTATCCATTTTCAAGACTTTACGCTTAGCCCTTTTCGAAGAACTAGTTCTCATTTTCAAGTCACTACACTTAACCATTTTCAAGTCACTAGTTTTTATTTTCAAGTCACTACACTTAACCATTTTCAAGTCACTAGTTTTTATTTTCAAGTCACTACACTTAACCATGTTCAAGTCACTACAATTAACCAATTTCAAGTAACTAGTTCACATTTTTAAGTCACTTAACATAAGCATTTTCAAATCACTAGTTCACATTTCAAGTAACTACACTTAACTATTTTCAAGTCTCTAGTTCACATTTCAAGTCACTACACTTAACTATTTTCTAGTCGCTAGTTCACATTTTAAGCAACTACACTTATCCATTTTCAAGTCACTAGATCACTTTTTGAAGACTTTACACTTGCCCTTTTCGAAGAACTAGTTCTCATTTTCAAGTCGCTACACTTAACCATTTTCAAGTCACTAGTTCATATTTTCAAGTTACTACACTTAACCATTTTAAAGTCACTAGTTCACAATTTCAAGTCACTACACAACTATTTTCAAGTCTCTAGTTCACATTTCAAGTCACTACACTTAACCATTTTTAAGTCACTAGATCATATTTTCAAGTCATTACACTTAACCATGTTCAAGTCACCACACTTAACCATTTTTAAGTCACTAGTTCACATTAAATTCACTACAATTAACCATTTTTAAGTCACTAGTTGTCATTTTCAAGTCACTACACTTAACCATTTTCAAGTCACTAGTTATCATTCTCAAGTCACTAGTTATCATTTTCAAGTCACTACACTTAACCATTTTCAAGTCACTAGTTATCATTTTCAAGTCACTACACTTAACCATGTTCAAGTAACTACAATTAACTATTTTCAAGTCACTAGTTCACATTTTCAAGTCACTTAACAAAAGCATTTTAAAGTCACTAGTTCACATTTCATGTAACTACACTTAACTATTTTCAAGTCGCTAGTTTACATTTCAAATCACTACACTTATCCATTTTCAAGTCACTAGATCACTTTTTCAAGACTTTCGCTTAGCCCTTTTTGAAGAACTAGTTCTTATTTTAAGGTCACTACACTTAACCATTTTCAAATCGCTATATCACTATTTATCGTCACTACAATTAATCATTTTCAAGTCACTTGTTCATATTTTCAAGTCACTACACTTAACCATTTTCAAGTCACCACAATTAACCATTTTCAAGTCACTAGTTCACATTTTTAAGTCACTTAACATAAGCATTTTAAAGTCACTAGTTAATATTTCATGTAACTACACTTAACTATTTTCAAGTCTCTAGTTCACATTGAAGTCACTACACTTAACTATTTTCTAGTCACTAGATTACTTTTTCAAGACTTTACGCTTAGCCCTTTTCGAAGAACTAGTTCTCATTTTCAAGTCAGTACACTTAACCATTTTCAAATTGCTAGTTCACTATTTATCGTCACTACACTTAACCATTTTCAAGTCACTAGTTTTCATTTTCAAATCACTACACTTAACCATGTTCAAGTCACTACAATTAACCATTTCCAAGTAACTAGTTCACATTTTTAAGTCACTTAACATAAGCATTTTCAAGTCACTAGTTCATATTTCAAGTAACTACACTTAACTATTTTCAAGTCGCTAGTTCACATTTCAAGTCACTACATTTATCCATTTTCAAGTCACTAGATCACTTTTTCAAGACTTTACGCTTAGCCCTTTTCGAAGAACTAGTTCTCATTTTCAAGTCACTACACTTAACCATTTTCAAATCGCTAGTTCACTATTTATCGTCACTACACTTAACCATTTTCAAGTCACTAGTTTTCATTTTCAAGTCACTACACTTAACCATGTTCAAGTAACTAGTTCACATTTTTAAGTCACTTAACATAAGCATTTTCAAGTCACTAGTTCACATTTCAAGTAACTACACTTAACTATTTTCAAGTCGCTAGTTCACATTTCAAGTCACTACATTTATCCATTTTCAAGTCACTAGATCACTTTTTCAAGACTTTGCGCTTAGCCCTTTTCGAAGAACTAGTTCTCATTTTCAAGTCACTACACTTAACCATTTTCAAATCGCTAGTTCACTATTTATCGTCACTACACTTAACCATTTTCAAATCACTAGTTTTCATTTTCAAGCCACTACACTTAACCATGTTCAAGTCACTACAATTAACCATTTTCAAGTCGCTAGTTCACATTTTTAAGTCACTTAACATAAGCATTTTCAAGTCACTAGTTCACATTTCAAGTAACTACACTTAACTATTTTCAAGTCTCTAGTTCACATTTCAAGTCACTACACTTAACTATTTTCTAGTCACTAGTTCACATTTCAAGCAACTACACTTATCCATTTTCAAGTCACTAGATCACTTTTTGAAGACTTTACACTTGCCCTTTTCGAAGAACTAGTTCTCATTTTCAAGTCGCTACACTTAACCATTTTCAAGTCACTAGTTCATATTTTTTAAGTCACTAGATCACATTATTAAGTCACTAAATCACATTTTCAAGTCACCACACTTAATCATTTTCAAGTCACTAGTTCACATTTAATGTCACTACAATAAACCATTTTCAAGTCACTAGTTATCATTTTCAAGTCACTACACTTAACCATTTTCAAGTCACTAGTTCACATTTTCAAGTCACTACACAACGATTATCAAGTCTCTAGTTCAAATTTCAAGTCACTACACTAAACCATTTTTAAGTCACTAGATGACATTTTCAAGTCACCACACTTAATAATTTTCAAGTCACTAGTTCACATTTAATGTCACTACAATTAACCATTTTTAGGTCACTAGTTATCATTTTCAAGTCACTACATCTAACAAAGTTGAAGTCACTACAATTAACCATTTTCAAGTCACTAATTCACATTTTCAACTCACTTAACATAAGCATTTTAAAGTCACTAGTTCACATTTCATGTAACTACACTTAACTATTTTCAAGTCGCTAGTTCACATTTCAAGTCACTACATTTATCCATTTTCAAGTCACTAGATCACTTTTTCAAGACTTTACGCTTAGCCCTTTTCGAAGAACTAGTTCTCATTTTCAAGTCACTACACTTAACCATTTTCAAATCGCTAGTTCACTATTTATCGTCACTACACTTAACCATTTTCAAGTCACTAGTTTTCATTTTCAAATCACTACACTTAACCATGTTCAAGTCACTACAATTAACCATTTTCAAGTCACTAGTTCACATTTTTAAGTCACTTAACATAAGTATTTTAAAGTCACTAGTTCACATTTCAAGTTACTACACTTAACTATTTTCAAGTCGCTAGTTCACATTTCAAGTCACTACATTTATCCATTTTCAAGTCACTAGATCACTTTTTCAAGACTTTACGCTTAGCCCTTTTCGAGGAATTAGTTCTCATTTTCAAGTCACTACACTTAACCATTTTCAAATCGCTAGTTCACTATTTATCGTCACTACACTTAACCATTTTTAAGTCACTAGTTTTCATTTTCAAGTCACTACACTTAACCATGTTCAAGTCACTACAATTAACCATTTTCAAGTCACTAGTTCACATTTTTAAGTCACTTAACATAAGCATTTTCAAGTCACTAGTTCACATTTCAAGTAACTACACTTAACTATTTTCAAGTCTCTAGTTCACATTTCAAGTCACTACACTTAACTATTTTCTAGTCTAGTTCACATTTCAAGAAACTACACTTATCCATTTTCAAGTCACTAGATCACTTTTTAAAGACTTTACACTTGCCCTTTTCGAAGAACTAGTTCTTATTTTCAAGTCGCTACACTTAACCATTTTCAAGTCAATAGTTCATATTTTTAAGTCTCTAGATCACATTATTAAGTCACTAGATCACATTTTCAAGTCACTCAATTAACTATCACTATTTATTGTCACTACAATTAATCATTTTCAAGTCACTTGTTCATATTATCAAGTCACTACACCTAACCATTTTCAAGTCACTAGTTCACATTAAAGTCACTACAATTAACCATTTTTAAGTCACTAGTTATCATTTTCAAGTCACTACACTTAACCATTTTCAAGTCATTAGTTATCATTCTCAAGTCACTAGTTATCATTTTCAAGTCACTACACTTAACCATTTTCAAGTCACTAATTATCATTTTCAAGTCACTACAATTAACCATTTTTAAGTCACTAGTTATCATTTTCAAGTCACTACACTTAACCATTTTCAAGTCACTAGGTATCATTCTCAAGTCACTAGTTATCATTTTCAAGTCACTACACTTAACCATTTTCAACTCACTTGTTATCATTTTCAAGTTACTACACTTAACAACGTTCAAGTCACTACACTTAACCATTTTCAAATCGTTAGTTCACTATTTATCGTCCCTACACTTAACCATTTTCAAGTCACTAGTTTTTATTTTCAAGTCACTACACTTAACCATGTTCAAGTCACTACAATTAACCATTTTCAAGTCACTAGTTCACATTTTTAAGTCACTTAACATAAGCATTTTCAAGTCGCTAGTTCACATTTTCAAGCCACTTAACATAAGCATTTTCAAGTCACTAGTTCACATTTCAAGTAACTACACTTAACTAAATCAAGTCGCTAGTTCACATTTCAAGTCACTACATTTATCCATTTTCAAGTCACTAGATCACTTTTTGAAGATATTACACTTGCCCTTTTCGAAGAACTAGTTCTTATTTTCAAGTAGCTACACTTAACCATTTTCAAGTCACTAGTTCATATTTTTAAGTCACTAGATCACATTATTAAGTCACTAGATCACATTTTCAAGTCACCACACTTAATCATTTTTAAGTCACTAGTTCACATTTAATGTCACTACAATACACCATTTTCAAGTCACTAGTTATCATTTTCAAGTCACTACACTTAACCATTTTCAAGTTACTAGTTATCATTTTGAAGTCACTAAACTTAACCATGTTCAAGTCACTCAATTAACGATTTTAAAGTCGCTAGTTCACATTTTCAAGCCACTTAACATAAGCATTTTCAAGTCACTAGTTCACATTTCAAGTAACTACACTTAACTATTTTCAAGTCGCTAGTTCACATTTCAAGTGACTACATTTATCCATTTTCAAGTCACTACATCACTTTTTCAAGACTTTACGCTTAGCCCTTTTCGAAGAACTAGTTCTCATTTTCAAGTCATTACACTTAACCATTTTCAAATCGTTAGTTCACTATTTATCGTCACTACACTTAACCATTTTCAAGTCACTAGTTTTCATTTTCAAGTCACTACACTTAACCATGTTCAAGTCACTACAATTAACCATTTTCAAGTCACTAGTTCACATTTTTAAGTCACTTAACATAAGCATTTTCAAGTCACTAGTTCACATTTCAAGTAACTATACTTAACTATTTTCAAGTCTCTAGTTCACATTTGAAGTCACTACACTTAACTATTTTCTAGTCACTAGTTCACATTTCAAGCAACTACACTTATCCATTTTCAAGTCACTAGATCACTTTTTGAAGACATTACACTTGCCCTTTTCGAAGAACTAGTTCTCATTTTCAAGTCGCTACACTTAACCATTTTCAAGTCACTAGTTCATATTTTTAAGTCACTAGATCACATTTTTAAGTCACTAGATCATATATACAAGTCACCACACTTAATCATTTTTAAGTTACTAGTTCACATTTAATGTCACTACAATACACCATTTTCAAGTCACTAGTTATCATTTTCAAGTCACTACACTTAACCATTTTCAAGTTACTAGTTATCATTTTGAAGTCACTAAACTTAACCATGTTCAAGTCACTCAATTAACGATTTTAAAGTCGCTAGTTCACATTTTCAAGCCACTTAACATAAGCATTTTCAAGTCACTAGTTCACATTTCAAGTCACTACACTTAACTATTTTCTAGTCGCTAGTTCACATTTTAAGCAACTACACTTATCCATTTTCAAGTCACTAGATCACTTTTTGAAGACTTTACACTTGCCCTTTTCGAAGAACTAGTTCTCATTTTCAAGTCGCTACACTTAACCATTTTCAAGTCACTAGTTCATATTTTCAAGTTACTACACTTAACCATTTTAAAGTCACTAGTTCACAATTTCAAGTCACTACACAACTATTTTCAAGTCTCTAGTTCACATTTCAAGTCACTACACTTAACCATTTTTAAGTCACTAGATCATATTTTCAAGTCATTACACTTAACCATGTTCAAGTCACCACACTTAACCATTTTCAAGTCACTAGTTCACATTAAATTCACTACAATTAACCATTTTTAAGTCACTAGTTGTCATTTTCAAGTCACTACACTTAACCATTTTCAAGTCACTAGTTATCATTCTCAAGTCACTAGTTATCATTTTCAAGTCACTACACTTAACCATTTTCAAGTCACTAGTTATCATTTTCAAGTCACTACACTTAACCATGTTCAAGTAACTACAATTAACTATTTTCAAGTCACTAGTTCACATTTTCAAGTCACTTAACAAAAGCATTTTAAAGTCACTAGTTCACATTTCATGTAACTACACTTAACTATTTTCAAGTCGCTAGTTTACATTTCAAATCACTACACTTATCCATTTTCAAGTCACTAGATCACTTTTTCAAGACTTTCGCTTAGCCCTTTTTGAAGAACTAGTTCTTATTTTAAGGTCACTACACTTAACCATTTTCAAATCGCTATATCACTATTTATCGTCACTACAATTAATCATTTTCAAGTCACTTGTTCATATTTTCAAGTCACTACACTTAACCATTTTCAAGTCACTACAATTAACCATTTTCAAGTCACTAGTTCACATTTTCAAGTCACTTAACATAAGCATTTTAAAGTCACTAGTTAATATTTCATGTAACTACACTTAACTATTTTCAAGTCTCTAGTTCACATTGAAGTCACTACACTTAACTATTTTCTAGTCACTAGATTACTTTTTCAAGACTTTACGCTTAGCTCTTTTCGAAGAACTAGTTCTCATTTTCAAGTCAGTACACTTAACCATTTTCAAATTGCTAGTTCACTATTTATCGTCACTACACTTAACCATTTTCAAGTCACTAGTTTTCATTTTCAAATCACTACACTTAACCATGTTCAAGTCACTACAATTAACCATTTCCAAGTAACTAGTTCACATTTTTAAGTCACTTAACATAAGCATTTTCAAGTCACTAGTTCATATTTCAAGTAACTACACTTAACTATTTTCAAGTCGCTAGTTCACATTTCAAGTCACTACATTTATCCATTTTCAAGTCACTAGATCACTTTTTCAAGACTTTACGCTTAGCCCTTTTCGAAGAACTAGTTCTCATTTTCAAGTCACTACACTTAACCATTTTCAAATCGCTAGTTCACTATTTATCATCACTACACTTAACCATTTTCAAATCACTAGTTTTCATTTTCAAGCCACTACACTTAACCATGTTCAAGTCACTACAATTAACCATTTTCAAGTCGCTAGTTCACATTTTTAAGTCACTTAACATAAGCATTTTCAAGTCACTAGTTCACATTTCAAGTAACTACACTTAACTATTTTCAAGTCTCTAGTTCACATTTCAAGTCACTACAATTAACTATTTTCTAGTCACTAGTTCACATTTCAAGCAACTACACTTATCCATTTTCAAGTCACTAGATCACTTTTTGAAGACTTTACACTTGCCCTTTTCGAAGAACTAGTTCTCATTTTCAAGTCGCTACACTTAACCATTTTCAAGTCACTAGTTCATATTTTTTAAGTCACTAGATCACATTATTAAGTCACTAAATCACATTTTCAAGTCACCACACTTAATCATTTTCAAGTCACTAGTTCACATTTAATGTCACTACAATAAACCATTTTCAAGTCACTAGTTATCATTTTCAAGTCACTACACTTAACCATTTTCAAGTCACTAGTTCACATTTTCAAGTCACTACACAACGATTATCAAGTCTCTAGTTCAAATTTCAAGTCACTACACTAAACCATTTTTAAGTCACTAGATGACATTTTCAAGTCACCACACTTAATAATTTTCAAGTCACTAGTTCACATTTAATGTCACTACAATTAACCATTTTTAGGTCACTAGTTATCATTTTCAAGTCACTACATCTAACAAAGTTGAAGTCACTACAATTAACCATTTTCAAGTCACTAGTTCACATTTTCAACTCACTTAACATAAGCATTTTAAAGTCACTAGTTCACATTTCATGTAACTACACTTAACTATTTTCAAGTCGCTAGTTCACATTTCAAGTCACTACATTTATCCATTTTCAAGTCACTAGATCACTTTTTCAAGACTTTACGCTTAGCCCTTTTCGAAGAACTAGTTCTCATTTTCAAGTCACTACACTTAACCATTTTCAAATCGCTAGTTCACTATTTATCGTCACTACACTTAACCATTTTCAAGTCACTAGTTTTCATTTTCAAATCACTACACTTAACCATGTTCAAGTCACTACAATTAACCATTTTCAAGTCACTAGTTCACATTTTTAAGTCACTTAACATAAGTATTTTAAAGTCACTAGTTCACATTTCAAGTTACTACACTTAACTATTTTCAAGTCGCTAGTTCACATTTCAAGTCACTACATTTATCCATTTTCAAGTCACTAGATCACTTTTTCAAGACTTTACGCTTAGCCCTTTTCGAAGAATTAGTTCTCATTTTCAAGTCACTACACTTAACCATTTTCAAATCGCTAGTTCACTATTTATCGTCACTACACTTAACCATTTTCAAGTCACTAGTTTTCATTTTCAAGTCACTACACTTAACCATGTTCAAGTCACTACAATTAACCATTTTCAAGTCACTAGTTCACATTTTTAAGTCACTTAACATAAGCATTTTCAAGTCACTAGTTCACATTTCAAGTAACTACACTTAACTATTTTCTAATCTCTAGTTCACATTTCAAGTCACTACACTTAACTATTTTCTAGTCTAGTTCACATTTCAAGAAACTACACTTATCCATTTTCAAGTCACTAGATCACTTTTTAAAGACTTTACACTTGCCCTTTTCGAAGAACTAGTTCTTATTTTCAAGTCGCTACACTTAACCATTTTCAAGTCAATAGTTCATATTTTTAAGTCTCTAGATCACATTATTAAGTCACTAGATCACATTTTCAAGTCACTCAATTAACGATCACTATTTATCGTCACTACAATTAATCATTTTCAAGTCACTTGTTCATATTATCAAGTCACTACACCTAACCATTTTCAAGTCACTAGTTCACAATAAAGTCACTACAATTAACCATTTTTAAGTCACTAGTTATCATTTTCAAGTCACTACACTTAACCATTTTCAAGTCATTAGTTATCATTCTCAAGTCTCTAGTTATCATTTTCAAGTCACTACACTTAACCATTTTCAAGTCACTACAATTAACCATTTTTAAGTCACTAGTTATCATTTTCAAGTCACTACACTTAACCATTTTCAAGTCACTAGGTATCATTCTCAAGTCACTAGTTATCATTTTCAAGTCACTACACTTAACCATTTTCAACTCACTTGTTATCATTTTCAAGTTACTACACTTAACAATGTTCAAGTCACTACACTTAACCATTTTCAAATCGTTAGTTCACTATTTATCGTCCCTACACTTAACCATTTTCAAGTCACTAGTTTTTATTTTCAAGTCACTACACTTAACCATGTTCAAGTCACTACAATTAACCATTTTCAAGTCACTAGTTCACATTTTTAAGTCACTTAACATAAGCATTTTCAAGTCGCTAGTTCACATTTTCAAGCCACTTAACATAAGCATTTTCAAGTCACTAGTTCACATTTCAAGTAACTACACTTAACTAAATCAAGTCGCTAGTTCACATTTCAAGTCACTACATTTATCCATTTTCAAGTCACTAGATCATATTTTTAAGTCACTAGATCACATTATTAAGTCACTAGATCACATTTTCAAGTCACCACACTTAATCATTTTCAAGTCACTAGTTCACATTTAATGTCACTACAATACACCATTTTCAAGTCACTAGTTATCATTTTCAAGTCACTACACTTAACCATTTTCAAGTTACTAGTTATCATTTTGAAGTCACTAAACTTAACCATGTTCAAGTCACTCAATTAACGATTTTAAAGTTGCTAGTTCACATTTTCAAGCCACTTAACATAAGCATTTTCAAGTCACTAGTTCACATTTCAAGTAACTACACTTAACTATTTTCAAGTCGCTAGTTCACATTTCAAGTGACTACATTTATCCATTTTCAAGTCACTACATCACTTTTTCAAGACTTTACGCTTAGCCCTTTTCGAAGAACTAGTTCTCATTTTCAAGTCATTACACTTAACCATTTTCAAATCGTTAGTTCACTATTTATCGTCACTACACTTAACCATTTTCAAGTCACTAGTTTTCATTTTCAAGTCACTACACTTAACCATGTTCAAGTCACTACAATTAACCATTTTCAAGTCACTAGTTCACATTTTTAAGTCACTTAACATAAGCATTTTCAAGTCACTAGTTCACATTTCAAGTAACTATACTTAACTATTTTCAAGTCTCTAGTTCACATTTGAAGTCACTACACTTAACTATTTTCTAGTCACTAGTTCACATTTCAAGCAACTACACTTATCCATTTTCAAGTCACTAGATCACTTTTTGAAGACATTACACTTGCCCTTTTCGAAGAACTAGTTCTCATTTTCAAGTCGCTACACTTAACCATTTTCAAGTCACTAGTTCATATTTTTAAGTCACTAGATCACATTTTTAAGTCACTAGATCATATATTCAAGTCACCACACTTAATCATTTTTAAGTTACTAGTTCACATTTAATGTCACTACAATACACCATTTTCAAGTCACTAGTTATCATTTTCAAGTCACTACACTTAACCATTTTCAAGTTACTAGTTATCATTTTGAAGTCACTAAACTTAACCATGTTCAAGTCACTCAATTAACGATTTTAAAGTCGCTAGTTCACATTTTCAAGCCACTTAACATAAGCATTTTCAAGTCACTAGTTCACATTTCAAGTCACTACACTTAACTATTTTCTAGTCGCTAGTTCACATTTTAAGCAACTACACTTATCCATTTTCAAGTCACTAGATCACTTTTTGAAGACTTTACACTTGCCCTTTTCGAAGAACTAGTTCTCATTTTCAAGTCGCTACACTTAACCATTTTCAAGTCACTAGTTCATATTTTCAAGTTACTACACTTAACCATTTTAAAGTCACTAGTTCACAATTTCAAGTCACTACACAACTATTTTCAAGTCTCTAGTTCACATTTCAAGTCACTACACTTAACCATTTTTAAGTCACTAGATCATATTTTCAAGTCATTACACTTAACCATGTTCAAGTCACCACACTTAACCATTTTCAAGTCACTAGTTCACATTAAATTCACTACAATTAACCATTTTTAAGTCACTAGTTGTCATTTTCAAGTCACTACACTTAACCATTTTCAAGTCACTAGTTATCATTCTCAAGTCACTAGTTATCATTTTCAAGTCACTACACTTAACCATTTTCAAGTCACTAGTTATCATTTTCAAGTCACTACACTTAACCATGTTCAAGTAACTACAATTAACTATTTTCAAGTCACTAGTTCACATTTTCAAGTCACTTAACAAAAGCATTTTAAAGTCACTAGTTCACATTTCATGTAACTACACTTAACTATTTTCAAGTCGCTAGTTTACATTTCAAATCACTACACTTATCCATTTTCAAGTCACTAGATCACTTTTTCAAGACTTTCGCTTAGCCCTTTTTGAAGAACTAGTTCTTATTTTAAGGTCACTACACTTAACCATTTTCAAATCGCTATATCACTATTTATCGTCACTACAATTAATCATTTTCAAGTCACTTGTTCATATTTTCAAGTCACTACACTTAACCATTTTCAAGTCACTACAATTAACCATTTTCAAGTCACTAGTTCACATTTTCAAGTCACTTAACATAAGCATTTTAACGTCACTAGTTAATATTTCATGTAACTACACTTAACTA
Organism: Capsicum rhomboideum; assembly: GCA_031232105.1. NCBI lineage: Eukaryota > Viridiplantae > Streptophyta > Magnoliopsida > Solanales > Solanaceae > Capsicum > Capsicum rhomboideum. The sequence goes on along the minus strand of CP124709.1, from coordinate 78,975,105 downwards.
TTTTCAAGTCTCTAGTTCACATTGAAGTCACTACACTTAACTATTTTCTAGTCACTAGATTACTTTTTCAAGACTTTACGCTTAGCTCTTTTCGAAGAACTAGTTCTCATTTTCAAGTCAGTACACTTAACCATTTTCAAATTGCTAGTTCACTATTTATCGTCACTACACTTAACCATTTTCAAGTCACTAGTTTTCATTTTCAAATCACTACACTTAACCATGTTCAAGTCACTACAATTAACCATTTCCAAGTAACTAGTTCACATTTTTAAGTCACTTAACATAAGCATTTTCAAGTCACTAGTTCATATTTCAAGTAACTACACTTAACTATTTTCAAGTCGCTAGTTCACATTTCAAGTCACTACATTTATCCATTTTCAAGTCACTAGATCACTTTTTCAAGACTTTACGCTTAGCCCTTTTCGAAGAACTAGTTCTCATTTTCAAGTCACTACACTTAACCATTTTCAAATCGCTAGTTCACTATTTATCGTCACTACACTTAACCATTTTCAAATCACTAGTTTTCATTTTCAAGCCACTACACTTAACCATGTTCAAGTCACTACAATTAACCATTTTCAAGTCGCTAGTTCACATTTTTAAGTCACTTAACATAAGCATTTTCAAGTCACTAGTTCACATTTCAAGTAACTACACTTAACTATTTTCAAGTCTCTAGTTCACATTTCAAGTCACTACACTTAACTATTTTCTAGTCACTAGTTCACATTTCAAGCAACTACACTTATCCATTTTCAAGTCACTAGATCACTTTTTGAAGACTTTACACTTGCCCTTTTCGAAGAACTAGTTCTCATTTTCAAGTCGCTACACTTAACCATTTTCAAGTCACTAGTTCATATTTTTTAAGTCACTAGATCACATTATTAAGTCACTAAATCACATTTTCAAGTCACCACACTTAATCATTTTCAAGTCACTAGTTCACATTTAATGTCACTACAATAAACCATTTTCAAGTCACTAGTTATCATTTTCAAGTCACTACACTTAACCATTTTCAAGTCACTAGTTCACATTTTCAAGTCACTACACAACGATTATCAAGTCTCTAGTTCAAATTTCAAGTCACTACACTAAACCATTTTTAAGTCACTAGATGACATTTTCAAGTCACCACACTTAATAATTTTCAAGTCACTAGTTCACATTTAATGTCACTACAATTAACCATTTTTAGGTCACTAGTTATCATTTTCAAGTCACTACATCTAACAAAGTTGAAGTCACTACAATTAACCATTTTCAAGTCACTAGTTCACATTTTCAAGTCACTTAACATAAGCATTTTAAAGTCACTAGTTCACATTTCATGTAACTACACTTAACTATTTTCAAGTCGCTAGTTCACATTTCAAGTCACTACATTTATCCATTTTCAAGTCACTAGATCACTTTTTCAAGACTTTACGCTTAGCCCTTTTCGAAGAACTAGTTCTCATTTTCAAGTCATTACACTTAACCATTTTCAAATCGCTAGTTCACTATTTATCGTCACTACACTTAACCATTTTCAAGTCACTAGTTTTCATTTTCAAATCACTACACTTAACCATGTTCAAGTCACTACAATTAACCATTTTCAAGTCACTAGTTCACATTTTTAAGTCACTTAACATAAGTATTTTAAAGTCACTAGTTCACATTTTTAAGTCACTTAACATAAGTATTTTAAAGTCACTAGTTCACATTTCAAGTAACTACACTTAACTATTTTCAAGTCGCTAGTTCACATTTCAAGTCACTACATTTATCATTTTTCAAGTCACTAGATCACTTTTTCAAGACTTTACGCTTAGCCCTTTTCGAAGAATTAGTTCTCATTTTCAAGTCACTACACTTAACCATTTTCAAATCGCTAGTTCACTATTTATCGTCACTACACTTAACCATTTTCAAGTCACTAGTTTTCATTTTCAAGTCACTACACTTAACCATGTTCAAGTCACTACAATTAACCATTTTCAAGTCACTAGTTCACATTTTTAAGTCACTTAACATAAGCATTTTCAAGTCACTAGTTCACATTTCAAGTAACTACACTTAACTATTTTCTAATCTCTAGTTCACATTTCAAGTCACTACACTTAACTATTTTCTAGTTCTAGTTCACATTTCAAGAAACTACACTTATCCATTTTCAAGTCACTAGATCACTTTTTAAAGACTTTACACTTGCCCTTTTCGAAGAACTAGTTCTTATTTTCAAGTCGCTACACTTAACCATTTTCAAGTCAATAGTTCATATTTTTAAGTCTCTAGATCACATTATTAAGTCACTAGATCACATTTTCAAGTCACTCAATTAACGATCACTATTTATCGTCACTACAATTAATCATTTTCAAGTCACTAGTTCATATTATCAAGTCCCTACACCTAACCATTTTCAAGTCACTAGTTCAAATTAAAGTCACTACAATTAACCATTTTTAAGTCACTAGTTATCATTTTCAAGTCACTACACTTAACCATTTTCAAGTCATTAGTTATCATTCTCAAGTCTCTAGTTATCATTTTCAAGTCACTACACTTAACCATTTTCAAGTCACTACAATTAACCATTTTTAAGTCACTAGTTATCATTTTCAAGTCACTACACTTAACCATTTTCAAGTCACTAGGTATCATTCTCAAGTCACTAGTTATCATTTTCAAGTCACTACACTTAACCATTTTCAACTCACTTGTTATCATTTTCAAGTTACTACACTTAACAATGTTCAAGTCACTACACTTAACCATTTTCAAATCATTAGTTCACTATTTATCGTCCCTACACTTAACCATTTTCAAGTCACTAGTTTTTATTTTCAAGTCACTACACTTAACCATTTTCAAATCATTAGTTCACTATTTATCGTCCCTACACTTAACCATTTTCAAGTCACTAGTTTTTATTTTCAAGTCACTACACTTAACCATGTTCAAGTCACTACAATTAACCATTTTCAAGTCACTAGTTCACATTTTTAAGTCACTTAACATAAGCATTTTCAAGTCGCTAGTTCACATTTTCAAGCCACTTAACATAAGCATTTTCAAGTCACTAGTTCACATTTCAAGTAACTACACTTAACTAAATCAAGTCGCTAGTTCACATTTCAAGTCACTACATTTATCCATTTTCAAGTCACTAGATCATATTTTTAAGTCACTAGATCACATTATTAAGTCACTAGATCACATTTTCAAGTCACCACACTTAATCATTTTCAAGTCACTAGTTCACATTTAATGTCACTACAATACACCATTTTCAAGTCACTAGTTATCATTTTCAAGTCACTACACTTAACCATTTTCAAGTTACTAGTTATCATTTTGAAGTCACTAAACTTAACCATGTTCAAGTCACTCAATTAACGATTTTAAAGTCGCTAGTTCACATTTTCAAGCCACTTAACATAAGCATTTCAAGTCACTAGTTCACATTTCAAGTAACTACACTTAACTATTTTCAAGTCGCTAGTTCACATTTCAAGTGACTACATTTATCCATTTTCAAGTCACTACATCACTTTTTCAAGACTTTACGCTTAGCCCTTTTCGAAGAACTAGTTCTCATTTTCAAGTCATTACACTTAACCATTTTCAAATCGTTAGTTCACTATTTATCGTCACTACACTTAACCATTTTCAAGTCACTAGTTTTCATTTTCAAGTCACTACACTTAACCATGTTCAAGTCACTACAATTAACCATTTTCAAGTCAATAGTTCACATTTTTAAGTCACTTAACATAAGCATTTTCAAGTCACTAGTTCACATTTCAAGTAACTATACTTAACTATTTTCAAGTCTCTAGTTCACATTTGAAGTCACTACACTTAACTATTTTCTAGTCACTAGTTCACATTTCAAGCAACTACACATATCCATTTTCAAGTCACTAGATCACTTTTTGAAGACTTTACACTTGCCCTTTTCGAAGAACTAGTTCTTATTTTCAAGTAGCTACACTTAACCATTTTCAAGTCACTAGTTCATATTTTTAAGTCACTAGATCACATTATTAAGTCACTAGATCACATTTTCAAGTCCCCACACTTAATCATTTTTAAGTCACTAGTTCACATTTAATGTCACTACAATACACCATTTTCAAGTCACTACACTTAACCATTTTCAAGTTACTAGTTATCATTTTGAAGTCACTAAACTTAACCATGTTCAAGTCACTCAATTAACGATTTTAAAGTCGCTAGTTCACATTTTCAAGCCACTTAACATAAGCATTTTCAAGTCACTAGTTCACATTTCAAGTAACTACACTTAACTATTTTCAAGTCGCTAGTTCACATTTCAAGTGACTACATTTATCCATTTTCAAGTCACTACATCACTTTTTCAAGACTTTACGCTTAGCCCTTTTCGAAGAACTAGTTCTCATTTTCAAGTCATTACACTTAACCATTTTCAAATCGTTAGTTCACTATTTATCGTCACTACACTTAACCATTTTCAAGTCACTAGTTTTCATTTTCAAGTCACTACACTTAACCATGTTCAAGTCACTACAATTAATCATTTTCAAGTCACTACACTTAACCATTTTCAAGTCACTAGTTCACATTTTCAAGTCACTACACAATGATTATCAAGTCTCTAGTTCAAATTTCAAGTCACTACACTAAACCATTTTTAAGTCACTAGATGACATTTTCAAGTCACTACACTTAACCATTTTCAAATCGCTAGTTCACTATTTATCGTCACTACACTTAACCATTTTCAAGTCACTAGTTTTCATTTTCAAGTCACTACACTTAACCATGTTCAAGTCACTACAATTAACCATTTCCAAGTAACTAGTTCACATTTTTAAGTCACTTAACATAAGCATTTTCAAGTCACTAGTTCATATTTCAAGTAACTACACTTAACTATTTTCAAGTCGCTAGTTCACATTTCAAGTCACTACATTTATCCATTTTCAAGTCACTAGATCACTTTTTCAAGACTTTACGCTTAGCCCTTTTCGAAGAACTAGTTCTCATTTTCAAGTCACTACACTTAACCATTTTCAAATCGCTAGTTCACTATTTATCGTCACTACACTTAACCATTTTCAAGTCACTAGTTTTCATTTTCAAGTCACTACACTTAACCATGTTCAAGTCACTACAATTAACCATTTTCAAGTAACTAGTTCACATTTTTAAGTCACTTAACATAAGCATTTTCAAGTCACTAGTTCACATTTCAAGTAACTACACTTAACTATTTTCAAGTCGCTAGTTCACATTTCAAGTCACTACATTTATCCATTTTCAAGTCACTAGATCACTTTTTCAAGACTTTGCGCTTAGCTTTTTTCGAAGAACTAGTTCTCATTTTCAAGTCACTACACTTAACCATTTTCAAATCGCTAGTTCACTATTTATCGTCACTACAGTTAACCATTTTCAAATCACTAGTTTTCATTTTCAAGCCACTACACTTAACCAAGTTCAAGTCACTACAATTAACCATTTTCAAGTCAATAGTTCACATTTTTAAGTCACTTAACATAAGCATTTTCAAGTCACTAGTTCACATTTCAAGTAACTATACTTAACTATTTTCAAGTCTCTAGTTCACATTTGAAGTCACTACACTTAACTATTTTCTAGTCACTAGTTCACATTTCAAGCAACTACACTTATCCATTTTCAAGTCACTAGATCACTTTTTGAAGACATTACACTTGCCCTTTTCGAAGAACTAGTTCTCATTTTCAAGTCGCTACACTTAACCATTTTCAAGTCACTAGTTCATATTTTTAAGTCACTAGATCACATTTTTAAGTCACTAGATCACATATTCAAGTCACCACACTTAATCATTTTTAAGTTACTAGTTCACATTTAATGTCACTACAATACACCATTTTCAAGTCACTAGTTATCATTTTCAAGTCACTACACTTAACCATTTTCAAGTTACTAGTTATCATTTTGAAGTCACTAAACTTAACCATGTTCAAGTCACTCAATTAACGATTTTAAAGTCGCTAGTTCACATTTTCAAGCCACTTAACATAAGCATTTTCAAGTCACTAGTTCACATTTCAAGTAACTACACTTAACTATTTTCAAGTCGCTAGTTCACATCTCAAGTCACTACATTTATCCATTTTCAAGTCACTAGATTACTTTTTCAAGACTTTACGCTTAGCCCTTTTCGAAGAACTAGTTCTCATTTTCAAGTCAGTACACTTAACCATTTTCAAATCGCTAGTTCACTATTTATCGTCACTACACTTAACCATTTTCAAGTCACTAGTTTTCATTTTCAAGTCACTACACTTAACCATGTTCAAGTCACTACAATTAACCATTTTCAAGTCACTAGTTCACATTTTTAAGTCACTTAACATAAGCATTTTCAAGTCACTAGTTCACATTTCAAACAACTACACTTAACTATTTTCAAGTCTCTAGTTCACATTTCAAGTCACTACACTTAACTATTTTCTAGTCACTAGTTCACATTTCAAGCAACTACACTTATCCATTTTCAAGTCACTAGATCACTTTTTGAAGACTTTACACTTGCCCTTTTCGAAGAACTAGTTCTCATTTTCAAGTCGCTACACTTAACCATTTTCAAGTCACTAGTTCATATTTTTTAAGTCACTAGATCACATTTTCAAGTCCCCACACTTAATCATTTTCAAGTCACTAGTTCACATTTAATGTCACTACAATAAACCATTTTCAAGTCACTAGTTATCATTTTCAAGTCACTACACTTAACCATTTTCAAGTCACTAGTTCACATTTTCAAGTCACTACACAATGATTATCAAGTCTCTAGTTCAAATTTCAAGTCACTACACTAAACCATTTTTAAGTCACTAGATGACATTTTCAAGTCACTACACTTAACCATTTTCAAATCGCTAGTTCACTATTTATCGTCACTACACTTAACCATTTTCAAGTCACTAGTTTTCATTTTCAAGTCACTACACTTAACCATGTTCAAGTCACTACAATTAACCATTTCCAAGTAACTAGTTCACATTTTTAAGTCACTTAACATAAGCATTTTCAAGTCACTAGTTCATATTTCAAGTAACTACACTTAACTATTTTCAAGTCGCTAGTTCACATTTCAAGTCACTACATTTATCCATTTTCAAGTCACTAGATCACTTTTTCAAGACTTTACGCTTAGCCCTTTTCGAAGAACTACTTCTCATTTTCAAGTCACTACACTTAACCATTTTCAAATCGCTAGTTCACTATTTATCGTCACTACACTTAACCATTTTCAAGTCACTAGTTTTCATTTTCAAGTCACTACACTTAACCATGTTCAAGTCACTACAATTAACCATTTTCAAGTAACTAGTTCACATTTTTAAGTCACTTAACATAAGCATTTTCAAGTCACTAGTTCACATTTCAAGTAACTACACTTAACTATTTTCAAGTCGCTAGTTCACATTTCAAGTCACTACATTTATCCATTTTCAAGTCACTAGATCACTTTTTCAAGACTTTGCGCTTAGCTTTTTTCGAAGAACTAGTTCTCATTTTCAAGTCACTACACTTAACCATTTTCAAATCGCTAGTTCACTATTTATCGTCACTACACTTAACCATTTTCAAATCACTAGTTTTCATTTTCAAGCCACTACACTTAACCATGTTCAAGTCACTACAATTAACCATTTTCAAGTCAATAGTTCACATTTTTAAGTCACTTAACATAAGCATTTTCAAGTCACTAGTTCACATTTCAAGTAACTATACTTAACTATTTTCAAGTCTCTAGTTCACATTTGAAGTCACTACACTTAACTATTTTCTAGTCACTAGTTCACATTTCAAGCAACTACACTTATCCATTTTCAAGTCACTAGATCACTTTTTGAAGACATTACACTTGCCCTTTTCGAAGAACTAGTTCTCATTTTCAAGTCGCTACACTTAACCATTTTCAAGTCACTAGTTCATATTTTTAAGTCACTAGATCACATTTTTAAGTCACTAGATCACATATTCAAGTCACCACACTTAATCATTTTTAAGTTACTAGTTCACATTTAATGTCACTACAATACACCATTTTCAAGTCACTAGTTATCATTTTCAAGTCACTACACTTAACCATTTTCAAGTTACTAGTTATCATTTTGAAGTCACTAAACTTAACCATGTTCAAGTCACTCAATTAACGATTTTAAAGTCGCTAGTTCACATTTTCAAGCCACTTAACATAAGCATTTTCAAGTCACTAGTTCACATTTCAAGTAACTACACTTAACTATTTTCAAGTCGCTAGTTCACATCTCAAGTCACTACATTTATCCATTTTCAAGTCACTAGATTACTTTTTCAAGACTTTACGCTTAGCCCTTTTTGAAGAACTAGTTCTCATTTTCAAGTCAGTACACTTAACCATTTTCAAATCGCTAGTTCACTATTTATCGTCACTACACTTAACCATTTTCAAGTCACTAGTTTTCATTTTCAAGTCACTACACTTAACCATGTTCAAGTCACTACAATTAACCATTTTCAAGTCACTAGTTCACATTTTTAAGTCACTTAACATAAGCATTTTCAAGTCACTAGTTCACATTTCAAACAACTACACTTAACTATTTTCAAGTCTCTAGTTCACATTTCAAGTCACTACACTTAACTATTTTCTAGTCACTAGTTCACATTTCAAGCAACTACACTTATCCATTTTCAAGTCACTAGATCACTTTTTGAAGACTTTACACTTGCCCTTTTCGAAGAACTAGTTCTCATTTTCAAGTCGCTACACTTAACCATTTTCAAGTCACTAGTTCATATTTTTTAAGTCACTAGATCACATTATTAAGTCACTAGATCACATTTTCAAGTCCCCACACTTAATCATTTTCAAGTCACTAGTTCACATTTAATGTCACTACAATAAACCATTTTCAAGTCACTAGTTATCATTTTCAAGTCACTACACTTAACCATTTTCAAGTCACTAGTTCACATTTTCAAGTCACTACACAATGATTATCAAGTCTCTAGTTCAAATTTCAAGTCACTACACTAAACCATTTTTAAGTCACTAGATGACATTTTCAAGTCACTACACTTAACCATTTTCAAATCGCTAGTTCACTATTTATCGTCACTACACTTAACCATTTTCAAGTCACTAGTTTTTATTTTCAAGTCACTACACTTAACCATGTTCAAGTCACTACAATTAACCATTTCCAAGTAACTAGTTCACATTTTTAAGTCACTTAACATAAGCATTTTCAAGTCACTAGTTCATATTTCAAGTAACTACACTTAACTATTTTCAAGTCGCTAGTTCACATTTCAAGTCACTACATTTATCCATTTTCAAGTCACTAGATCACTTTTTCAAGACTTTACGCTTAGCCCTTTTCGAAGAACTACTTCTCATTTTCAAGTCACTACACTTAACCATTTTCAAATCGCTAGTTCACTATTTATCGTCACTACACTTAACCATTTTCAAGTCACTAGTTTTCATTTTCAAGTCACTACACTTAACCATGTTCAAGTCACTACAATTAACCATTTTCAAGTAACTAGTTCACATTTTTAAGTCACTTAACATAAGCATTTTCAAGTCACTAGTTCACATTTCAAGTAACTACACTTAACTATTTTCAAGTCGCTAGTTCACATTTCAAGTCACTACATTTATCCATTTTCAAGTCACTAGATCACTTTTTCAAGACTTTGCGCTTAGCTTTTTTCGAAGAACTAGTTCTCATTTTCAAGTCACTACACTTAACCATTTTCAAATCGCTAGTTCACTATTTATCGTCACTACACTTAACCATTTTCAAATCACTAGTTTTCATTTTCAAGCCACTACACTTAACCATGTTCAAGTCACTACAATTAACCATTTTCAAGTCAATAGTTCACATTTTTAAGTCACTTAACATAAGCATTTTCAAGTCACTAGTTCACATTTCAAGTAACTATACTTAACTATTTTCAAGTCTCTAGTTCACATTTGAAGTCACTACACTTAACTATTTTCTAGTCACTAGTTCACATTTCAAGCAACTACACTTATCCATTTTCAAGTCACTAGATCACTTTTTGAAGACATTACACTTGCCCTTTTCGAAGAACTAGTTCTCATTTTCAAGTCGCTACACTTAACCATTTTCAAGTCACTAGTTCATATTTTTAAGTCACTAGATCACATTTTTAAGTCACTAGATCACATATTCAAGTCACCACACTTAATCATTTTTAAGTTACTAGTTCACATTTAATGTCACTACAATACACCATTTTCAAGTCACTAGTTATCATTTTCAAGTCACTACACTTAACCATTTTCAAGTTACTAGTTATCATTTTGAAGTCACTAAACTTAACCATGTTCAAGTCACTCAATTAACGATTTTAAAGTCGCTAGTTCACATTTTCAAGCCACTTAACATAAGCATTTTCAAGTCACTAGTTCACATTTCAAGTAACTACACTTAACTATTTTCAAGTCGCTAGTTCACATCTCAAGTCACTACATTTATCCATTTTCAAGTCACTAGATTACTTTTTCAAGACTTTACGCTTAGCCCTTTTTGAAGAACTAGTTCTCATTTTCAAGTCAGTACACTTAACCATTTTCAAATCGCTAGTTCACTATTTATCGTCACTACACTTAACCATTTTCAAGTCACTAGTTTTCATTTTCAAGTCACTACACTTAACCATGTTCAAGTCACTACAATTAACCATTTTCAAGTCACTAGTTCACATTTTTAAGTCACTTAACATAAGCATTTTCAAGTCACTAGTTCACATTTCAAACAACTACACTTAACTATTTTCAAGTCTCTAGTTCACATTTCAAGTCACTACACTTAACTATTTTCTAGTCACTAGTTCACATTTCAAGCAACTACACTTATCCATTTTCAAGTCACTAGATCACTTTTTGAAGACTTTACACTTGCCCTTTTCGAAGAACTAGTTCTCATTTTCAAGTCGCTACACTTAACCATTTTCAAGTCACTAGTTCATATTTTTTAAGTCACTAGATCACATTATTAAGTCACTAGATCACATTTTCAAGTCCCCACACTTAATCATTTTCAAGTCACTAGTTCACATTTAATGTCACTACAATAAACCATTTTCAAGTCACTAGTTATCATTTTCAAGTCACTACACTTAACCATTTTCAAGTCACTAGTTCACATTTTCAAGTCACTACACAATGATTATCAAGTCTCTAGTTCAAATTTCAAGTCACTACACTAAACCATTTTTAAGTCACTAGATGACATTTTCAAGTCACTACACTTAACCATTTTCAAATCGCTAGTTCACTATTTATCGTCACTACACTTAACCATTTTCAAGTCACTAGTTTTCATTTTCAAGTCACTACACTTAACCATGTTCAAGTCACTACAATTAACCATTTCCAAGTAACTAGTTCACATTTTTAAGTCACTTAACATAAGCATTTTCAAGTCACTAGTTCATATTTCAAGTAACTACACTTAACTATTTTCAAGTCGCTAGTTCACATTTCAAGTCACTACATTTATCCATTTTCAAGTCACTAGATCACTTTTTCAAGACTTTACGCTTAGCCCTTTTCGAAGAACTACTTCTCATTTTCAAGTCACTACACTTAACCATTTTCAAATCGCTAGTTCACTATTTATCGTCACTACACTTAACCATTTTCAAGTCACTAGTTTTCATTTTCAAGTCACTACACTTAACCATGTTCAAGTCACTACAATTAACCATTTTCAAGTAACTAGTTCACATTTTTAAGTCACTTAACATAAGCATTTTCAAGTCACTAGTTCACATTTCAAGTAACTACACTTAACTATTTTCAAGTCGCTAGTTCACATTTCAAGTCACTACATTTATCCATTTTCAAGTCACTAGATCACTTTTTCAAGACTTTGCGCTTAGCTTTTTTCGAAGAACTAGTTCTCATTTTCAAGTCACTACACTTAACCATTTTCAAATCGCTAGTTCACTATTTATCGTCACTACACTTAACCATTTTCAAATCACTAGTTTTCATTTTCAAGCCACTACACTTAACCATGTTCAAGTCACTACAATTAACCATTTTCAAGTCAATAGTTCACATTTTTAAGTCACTTAACATAAGCATTTTCAAGTCACTAGTTCACATTTCAAGTAACTATACTTAACTATTTTCAAGTCTCTAGTTCACATTTGAAGTCACTACACTTAACTATTTTCTAGTCACTAGTTCACATTTCAAGCAACTACACTTATCCATTTTCAAGTCACTAGATCACTTTTTGAAGACATTACACTTGCCCTTTTCGAAGAACTAGTTCTCATTTTCAAGTCGCTACACTTAACCATTTTCAAGTCACTAGTTCATATTTTTAAGTCACTAGATCACATTTTTAAGTCACTAGATCACATATTCAAGTCACCACACTTAATCATTTTTAAGTTACTAGTTCACATTTAATGTCACTACAATACACCATTTTCAAGTCACTAGTTATCATTTTCAAGTCACTACACTTAACCATTTTCAAGTTACTAGTTATCATTTTGAAGTCACTAAACTTAACCATGTTCAAGTCACTCAATTAACGATTTTAAAGTCGCTAGTTCACATTTTCAAGCCACTTAACATAAGCATTTTCAAGTCACTAGTTCACATTTCAAGTAACTACACTTAACTATTTTCAAGTCGCTAGTTCACATCTCAAGTCACTACATTTATCCATTTTCAAGTCACTAGATTACTTTTTCAAGACTTTACGCTTAGCCCTTTTTGAAGAACTAGTTCTCATTTTCAAGTCAGTACACTTAACCATTTTCAAATCGCTAGTTCACTATTTATCGTCACTACACTTAACCATTTTCAAGTCACTAGTTTTCATTTTCAAGTCACTACACTTAACCATGTTCAAGTCACTACAATTAACCATTTTCAAGTCACTAGTTCACATTTTTAAGTCACTTAACATAAGCATTTTCAAGTCACTAGTTCACATTTCAAACAACTACACTTAACTATTTTCAAGTCTCTAGTTCACATTTCAAGTCACTACACTTAACTATTTTCTAGTCACTAGTTCACATTTCAAGCAACTACACTTATCCATTTTCAAGTCACTAGATCACTTTTTGAAGACTTTACACTTGCCCTTTTCGAAGAACTAGTTCTCATTTTCAAGTCGCTACACTTAACCATTTTCAAGTCACTAGTTCATATTTTTTAAGTCACTAGATCACATTATTAAGTCACTAGATCACATTTTCAAGTCCCCACACTTAATCATTTTCAAGTCACTAGTTCACATTTAATGTCACTACAATAAACCATTTTCAAGTCACTAGTTATCATTTTCAAGTCACTACACTTAACCATTTTCAAGTCACTAGTTCACATTTTCAAGTCACTACACAATGATTATCAAGTCTCTAGTTCAAATTTCAAGTCACTACACTAAACCATTTTTAAGTCACTAGATGACATTTTCAAGTCACTACACTTAACCATTTTCAAATCGCTAGTTCACTATTTATCGTCACTACACTTAACCATTTTCAAGTCACTAGTTTTCATTTTCAAGTCACTACACTTAACCATGTTCAAGTCACTACAATTAACCATTTCCAAGTAACTAGTTCACATTTTTAAGTCACTTAACATAAGCATTTTCAAGTCACTAGTTCATATTTCAAGTAACTACACTTAACTATTTTCAAGTCGCTAGTTCACATTTCAAGTCACTACATTTATCCATTTTCAAGTCACTAGATCACTTTTTCAAGACTTTACGCTTAGCCCTTTTCGAAGAACTAGTTCTCATTTTCAAGTCACTACACTTAACCATTTTCAAATCGCTAGTTCACTATTTATCGTCACTACACTTAACCATTTTCAAGTCACTAGTTTTCATTTTCAAGTCACTACACTTAACCATGTTCAAGTCACTACAATTAACCATTTTCAAGTAACTAGTTCACATTTTTAAGTCACTTAACATAAGCATTTTCAAGTCACTAGTTCACATTTCAAGTAACTACACTTAACTATTTTCAAGTCGCTAGTTCACATTTCAAGTCACTACATTTATCCATTTTCAAGTCACTAGATCACTTTTTCAAGACTTTGCGCTTAGCTTTTTTCGAAGAACTAGTTCTCATTTTCAAGTCACTACACTTAACCATTTTCAAATCGCTAGTTCACTATTTATCGTCACTACACTTAACCATTTTCAAATCACTAGTTTTCATTTTCAAGCCACTACACTTAACCATGTTCAAGTCACTACAATTAACCATTTTCAAGTCAATAGTTCACATTTTTAAGTCACTTAACATAAGCATTTTCAAGTCACTAGTTCACATTTCAAGTAACTATACTTAACTATTTTCAAGTCTCTAGTTCACATTTGAAGTCACTACACTTAACTATTTTCTAGTCACTAGTTCACATTTCAAGCAACTACACTTATCCATTTTCAAGTCACTAGATCACTTTTTGAAGACATTACACTTGCCCTTTTCGAAGAACTAGTTCTCATTTTCAAGTCGCTACACTTAACCATTTTCAAGTCACTAGTTCATATTTTTAAGTCACTAGATCACATTTTTAAGTCACTAGATCACATATTCAAGTCACCACACTTAATCATTTTTAAGTTACTAGTTCACATTTAATGTCACTACAATACACCATTTTCAAGTCACTAGTTATCATTTTCAAGTCACTACACTTAACCATTTTCAAGTTACTAGTTATCATTTTGAAGTCACTAAACTTAACCATGTTCAAGTCACTCAATTAACGATTTTAAAGTCGCTAGTTCACATTTTCAAGCCACTTAACATAAGCATTTTCAAGTCACTAGTTCACATTTCAAGTAACTACACTTAACTATTTTCAAGTCGCTAGTTCACATCTCAAGTCACTACATTTATCCATTTTCAAGTCACTAGATTACTTTTTCAAGACTTTACGCTTAGCCCTTTTTGAAGAACTAGTTCTCATTTTCAAGTCAGTACACTTAACCATTTTCAAATCGCTAGTTCACTATTTATCGTCACTACACTTAACCATTTTCAAGTCACTAGTTTTCATTTTCAAGTCACTACACTTAACCATGTTCAAGTCACTACAATTAACCATTTTCAAGTCACTAGTTCACATTTTTAAGTCACTTAACATAAGCATTTTCAAGTCACTAGTTCACATTTCAAACAACTACACTTAACTATTTTCAAGTCTCTAGTTCACATTTCAAGTCACTACACTTAACTATTTTCTAGTCACTAGTTCACATTTCAAGCAACTACACTTATCCATTTTCAAGTCACTAGATCACTTTTTGAAGACTTTACACTTGCCCTTTTCGAAGAACTAGTTCTCATTTTCAAGTCGCTACACTTAACCATTTTCAAGTCACTAGTTCATATTTTTTAAGTCACTAGATCACATTATTAAGTCACTAGATCACATTTTCAAGTCCCCACACTTAATCATTTTCAAGTCACTAGTTCACATTTAATGTCACTACAATAAACCATTTTCAAGTCACTAGTTATCATTTTCAAGTCACTACACTTAACCATTTTCAAGTCACTAGTTCACATTTTCAAGTCACTACACAATGATTATCAAGTCTCTAGTTCAAATTTCAAGTCACTACACTAAACCATTTTTAAGTCACTAGATGACATTTTCAAGTCACTACACTTAACCATTTTCAAATCGCTAGTTCACTATTTATCGTCACTACACTTAACCATTTTCAAGTCACTAGTTTTCATTTTCAAGTCACTACACTTAACCATGTTCAAGTCACTACAATTAACCATTTCCAAGTAACTAGTTCACATTTTTAAGTCACTTAACATAAGCATTTTCAAGTCACTAGTTCATATTTCAAGTAACTACACTTAACTATTTTCAAGTCGCTAGTTCACATTTCAAGTCACTACATTTATCCATTTTCAAGTCACTAGATCACTTTTTCAAGACTTTACGCTTAGCCCTTTTCGAAGAACTAGTTCTCATTTTCAAGTCACTACACTTAACCATTTTCAAATCGCTAGTTCACTATTTATCGTCACTACACTTAACCATTTTCAAGTCACTAGTTTTCATTTTCAAGTCACTACACTTAACCATGTTCAAGTCACTACAATTAACCATTTTCAAGTAACTAGTTCACATTTTTAAGTCACTTAACATAAGCATTTTCAAGTCACTAGTTCACATTTCAAGTAACTACACTTAACTATTTTCAAGTCGCTAGTTCACATTTCAAGTCACTACATTTATCCATTTTCAAGTCACTAGATCACTTTTTCAAGACTTTGCGCTTAGCTTTTTTCGAAGAACTAGTTCTCATTTTCAAGTCACTACACTTAACCATTTTCAAATCGCTAGTTCACTATTTATCGTCACTACACTTAACCATTTTCAAATCACTAGTTTTCATTTTCAAGCCACTACACTTAACCATGTTCAAGTCACTACAATTAACCATTTTCAAGTCAATAGTTCACATTTTTAAGTCACTTAACATAAGCATTTTCAAGTCACTAGTTCACATTTCAAGTAACTATACTTAACTATTTTCAAGTCTCTAGTTCACATTTGAAGTCACTACACTTAACTATTTTCTAGTCACTAGTTCACATTTCAAGCAACTACACTTATCCATTTTCAAGTCACTAGATCACTTTTTGAAGACATTACACTTGCCCTTTTCGAAGAACTAGTTC
This sequence comes from Capsicum rhomboideum, assembly GCA_031232105.1. NCBI lineage: Eukaryota > Viridiplantae > Streptophyta > Magnoliopsida > Solanales > Solanaceae > Capsicum > Capsicum rhomboideum. The sequence continues at coordinate 78,958,332 of CP124709.1, read as the reverse complement.
TCATTTTCAAGTCGCTACACTTAACCATTTTCAAGTCACTAGTTCATATTTTTAAGTCACTAGATCACATTTTTAAGTCACTAGATCACATATTCAAGTCACCACACTTAATCATTTTTAAGTTACTAGTTCACATTTAATGTCACTACAATACACCATTTTCAAGTCACTAGTTATCATTTTCAAGTCACTACACTTAACCATTTTCAAGTTACTAGTTATCATTTTGAAGTCACTAAACTTAACCATGTTCAAGTCACTCAATTAACGATTTTAAAGTCGCTAGTTCACATTTTCAAGCCACTTAACATAAGCATTTTCAAGTCACTAGTTCACATTTCAAGTAACTACACTTAACTATTTTCAAGTCGCTAGTTCACATCTCAAGTCACTACATTTATCCATTTTCAAGTCACTAGATTACTTTTTCAAGACTTTACGCTTAGCCCTTTTTGAAGAACTAGTTCTCATTTTCAAGTCAGTACACTTAACCATTTTCAAATCGCTAGTTCACTATTTATCGTCACTACACTTAACCATTTTCAAGTCACTAGTTTTCATTTTCAAGTCACTACACTTAACCATGTTCAAGTCACTACAATTAACCATTTTCAAGTCACTAGTTCACATTTTTAAGTCACTTAACATAAGCATTTTCAAGTCACTAGTTCACATTTCAAACAACTACACTTAACTATTTTCAAGTCTCTAGTTCACATTTCAAGTCACTACACTTAACTATTTTCTAGTCACTAGTTCACATTTCAAGCAACTACACTTATCCATTTTCAAGTCACTAGATCACTTTTTGAAGACTTTACACTTGCCCTTTTCGAAGAACTAGTTCTCATTTTCAAGTCGCTACACTTAACCATTTTCAAGTCACTAGTTCATATTTTTTAAGTCACTAGATCACATTATTAAGTCACTAGATCACATTTTCAAGTCCCCACACTTAATCATTTTCAAGTCACTAGTTCACATTTAATGTCACTACAATAAACCATTTTCAAGTCACTAGTTATCATTTTCAAGTCACTACACTTAACCATTTTCAAGTCACTAGTTCACATTTTCAAGTCACTACACAATGATTATCAAGTCTCTAGTTCAAATTTCAAGTCACTACACTAAACCATTTTTAAGTCACTAGATGACATTTTCAAGTCACTACACTTAACCATTTTCAAATCGCTAGTTCACTATTTATCGTCACTACACTTAACCATTTTCAAGTCACTAGTTTTCATTTTCAAGTCACTACACTTAACCATGTTCAAGTCACTACAATTAACCATTTCCAAGTAACTAGTTCACATTTTTAAGTCACTTAACATAAGCATTTTCAAGTCACTAGTTCATATTTCAAGTAACTACACTTAACTATTTTCAAGTCGCTAGTTCACATTTCAAGTCACTACATTTATCCATTTTCAAGTCACTAGATCACTTTTTCAAGACTTTACGCTTAGCCCTTTTCGAAGAACTAGTTCTCATTTTCAAGTCACTACACTTAACCATTTTCAAATCGCTAGTTCACTATTTATCGTCACTACACTTAACCATTTTCAAGTCACTAGTTTTCATTTTCAAGTCACTACACTTAACCATGTTCAAGTCACTACAATTAACCATTTTCAAGTAACTAGTTCACATTTTTAAGTCACTTAACATAAGCATTTTCAAGTCACTAGTTCACATTTCAAGTAACTACACTTAACTATTTTCAAGTCGCTAGTTCACATTTCAAGTCACTACATTTATCCATTTTCAAGTCACTAGATCACTTTTTCAAGACTTTGCGCTTAGCTTTTTTCGAAGAACTAGTTCTCATTTTCAAGTCACTACACTTAACCATTTTCAAATCGCTAGTTCACTATTTATCGTCACTACACTTAACCATTTTCAAATCACTAGTTTTCATTTTCAAGCCACTACACTTAACCATGTTCAAGTCACTACAATTAACCATTTTCAAGTCAATAGTTCACATTTTTAAGTCACTTAACATAAGCATTTTCAAGTCACTAGTTCACATTTCAAGTAACTATACTTAACTATTTTCAAGTCTCTAGTTCACATTTGAAGTCACTACACTTAACTATTTTCTAGTCACTAGTTCACATTTCAAGCAACTACACTTATCCATTTTCAAGTCACTAGATCACTTTTTGAAGACATTACACTTGCCCTTTTCGAAGAACTAGTTCTCATTTTCAAGTCGCTACACTTAACCATTTTCAAGTCACTAGTTCATATTTTTAAGTCACTAGATCACATTTTTAAGTCACTAGATCACATATTCAAGTCACCACACTTAATCATTTTTAAGTTACTAGTTCACATTTAATGTCACTACAATACACCATTTTCAAGTCACTAGTTATCATTTTCAAGTCACTACACTTAACCATTTTCAAGTTACTAGTTATCATTTTGAAGTCACTAAACTTAACCATGTTCAAGTCACTCAATTAACGATTTTAAAGTCGCTAGTTCACATTTTCAAGCCACTTAACATAAGCATTTTCAAGTCACTAGTTCACATTTCAAGTAACTACACTTAACTATTTTCAAGTCGCTAGTTCACATCTCAAGTCACTACATTTATCCATTTTCAAGTCACTAGATTACTTTTTCAAGACTTTACGCTTAGCCCTTTTTGAAGAACTAGTTCTCATTTTCAAGTCACTACACTTAACCATTTTCAAATCGCTAGTTCACTATTTATCGTCACTACACTTAACCATTTTCAAGTCACTAGTTTTCATTTTCAAGTCACTACACTTAACCATGTTCAAGTCACTACAATTAACCATTTTCAAGTCACTAGTTCACATTTTTAAGTCACTTAACATAAGCATTTTCAAGTCACTAGTTCACATTTCAAACAACTACACTTAACTATTTTCAAGTCTCTAGTTCACATTTCAAGTCACTACACTTAACTATTTTCTAGTCACTAGTTCACATTTCAAGCAACTACACTTATCCATTTTCAAGTCACTAGATCACTTTTCGAAGACTTTACACTTGCCCTTTTCGAAGAACTAGTTCTCATTTTCAAGTCGCTACACTTAACCATTTTCAAGTCACTAGTTCATATTTTTTAAGTCACTAGATCACATTTTCAAGTCCCCACACTTAATCATTTTCAAGTCACTAGTTCACATTTAATGTCACTACAATAAACCATTTTCAAGTCACTAGTTATCATTTTCAAGTCACTACACTTAACCATTTTCAAGTCACTAGTTCACATTTTCAAGTCACTACACAATGATTATCAAGTCTCTAGTTCAAATTTCAAGTCACTACACTAAACCATTTTTAAGTCACTAGATGACATTTTCAAGTCACTACACTTAACCATTTTCAAATCGCTAGTTCACTATTTATCGTCACTACATTTAACCATTTTCAAGTAACTAGTTTTCATTTTCAAGTCACTACACTTAACCATGTTCAAGTCACTACAATTAACCATTTCCAAGTAACTAGTTCACATTTTTAAGTCACTTAACATAAGCATTTTCAAGTCACTAGTTCATATTTCAAGTAACTACACTTAACTATTTTCAAGTCGCTAGTTCACATTTCAAGTCACTACATTTATCCATTTTCAAGTCACTAGATCACTTTTTCAAGACTTTACGCTTAGCCCTTTTCGAAGAACTAGTTCTCATTTTCAAGTCACTACACTTAACCATTTTCAAGTCACTAGTTCACATTTCATGTAACTACACTTAACTATTTTCAAGTCTCTAGTTCACATTTGAAGTCACTACACTTAACTATTTTCTAGTCACTAGTTCACATTTCAAGCAACTACACTTATCCATTTTCAAGTCACTAGATCACTTTTTGAAGACTTTACACTTGCCCTTTTCGAAGAACTAGTTCTTATTTTCAAGTAGCTACACTTAACCATTTTCAAGTCACTAGTTCATATTTTTAAGTCACTAGATCACATTATTAAGTCACTAGATCACATTTTCAAGTCACCACACTTAATCATTTTCAAGTCACTAGTTCACATTTAATGTCACTACAATACACCATTTTCAAGTAACTAGTTATCATTTTCAAGTCACTACACTTAACCATTTTCAAGTCACTAGTTATCATTTTCAAGCCACTACACTTAACCATGTTCAAGTCACTCAATTAACGATTTTAAAGTCGCTAGTTCACATTTTCAAGCCACTTAACATAAGCATTTTCAAGTCACTAGTTCACATTTCAAGTAACTACACTTAATTAAATCAAGTCGCTAGTTCACATTTCAAGTCACTACATTTATCCATTTTCAAGTCACTAGATCACTTTTTCAAGACTTTACGCTTAGCCCTTTTCGAAGAACTAGTTCTCATTTTCAAGTCACTACACTTAACCATTTTCAAATCGCTAGTTCACTATTTATCGTCACTACACTTAACCATTTTCAAGTCACTAGTTTTCATTTTCAAGTCACTACACTTAACCATGTTCAAGTCACTACAATTAACCATTTTCAAGTAACTAGTTCACATTTTTAAGTCACTTAACATAAGCATTTTCAAGTCACTAGTTCACATTTCAAGTAACTACACTTAACTATTTTCAAGTCGCTAGTTCACATTTCAAGTCACTACATTTATCCATTTTCAAGTCACTAGATCACTTTTTCAAGACTTTACGCTTAGCCCTTTTCGAAGAACTAGTTCTCATTTTCAAGTCATTACACTTAACCATTTTCAAATCGCTAGTTCACTATTTATCGTCACTACACTTAACCATTTTCAAGTCACTAGTTATCATTTTCAAGTCACTACACTTAACCATGTTCAAGTCACTCAATTAACGGTTTTAAAGTCGCTAGTTCACATTTTCAAGCCACTTAACATAAACATTTTCAAGTCACTAGTTCACATTTCAAGTAACTACACTTAACTAAATCAAGTCGCTAGTTCACATTTCAAGTCACTACATTTATCCATTTTCAAGTCACTAGATCACTTTTTCAAGACTTTACGCTTAGCCCTTTTCGAAGAACTAGTTCTCATTTTCAAGTCACTACACTTAACCATTTTCAAATCGCTAGTTCACTATTTATCGTCACTACACTTAACCATTTTCAAGTCACTAGTTTTCATTTTCAAGCCACTACACTTAACCATGTTCAAGTCACTACAATTAACCATTTTCAAGTAACTAGTTCACATTTTTAAGTCACTTAACATAAGCATTTTCAAGTCACTAGTTCACATTTCAAACAACTACACTTAACTATTTTCAAGTCTCTAGTTCACATTTCAAGTCACTACACTTTACTATTTTCTAGTCACTAGTTCACATTTCAAGCAACTACACTTATCCATTTTCAAGTCACTAGATCACTTTTTGAAGACTTTACACTTGCCCTTTTCGAAGAACTAGTTCTCATTTTCAAGTCGCTACACTTAACTATTTTCAAGTCTCTAGTTCACATTTGAAGTCACTACACTTAACTATTTTCTAGTCACTAGTTCACATTTCAAGAAACTACACTTATCCATTTTCAAGTCACTAGATCACTTTTTGAAGACATTACACTTGCCCTTTTTGAAGAACTAGTTCTTATTTTCAAGTAGCTACACTTAACCATTTTCAAGTCACTAGTTCATATTTTTAAGTCAGTAGATCACATTATTAAGTCACTAGATCACATTTTCAAGTCACCACACTTAATCATTTTCAAGTCACTAGTTCACATTTAATGTCACTACAATACACCATTTTCAAGTCACTAGTTATCATTTTCAAGTCACTACACTTAACCATTTTCAAGTCACTAGTTATCATTTTCAATCACTACACTTAACCATGTTCAAGTCACTCAATTAACGATTTTAAAGTCGCTAGTTCACATTTTCAAGCCACTTAACATAAGCATTTTCAAGTCACTAGTTCACATTTCAAGTAACTACACTTAACTAAATCAAGTCGCTAGTTCACATTTCAAGTTACTACATTTATCCATTTTCAAGTCACTAGATCACTTTTTCAAGACTTTACGCTTAGCCCTTTTCAACGAACTAGTTCTCATTTTCAAGTCACTACACTTAACCATTTTCAAATCGCTAGTTCACTATTTATCGTCACTACACTTAACCATTTTCAAGTCACTAGTTTTCATTTTCAAGTCACTACACTTAACCATGTTCAAGTCACTACAATTAACCATTTTCAAGTAACTAGTTCACATTTTTAAGTCACTTAACATAAGCATTTTCAAGTCACTAGTTCACATTTCAAGTAACTACACTTGACTATTTTCAAGTCGCTAGTTCACATTTCAAGTCACTACATTTATCCATTTTCAAGTCACCAAATCACTTTTTCAAGACTTTACGCTTAGCCCTTTTCAAAGAACTAGTTCTCATTTTCAAGTCACTACACTTAACCATTTTCAAATCGCTAGTTCACTATTTATCGTCACTACACTTAACCATTTTCAAATCACTAGTTTTCATTTTCAAGCCACTACACTTAACCATGTTCAAGTCACTACAATTAGCCATTTTCAAGTCGCTAGTTCACATTTTTAAGTCACTTAACATAAGCATTTTCAAGTCACTAGTTCACATTTCAAGTAACTACACTTAACTATTTTCAAGTCTCTAGTTCACATTTGAAGTCACTACACTTAACTATTTTCTAGTCACTAGTTCACATTTCAAGAAACTACACTTATCCATTTTCAAGTCAGTAGATCACTTTTTGAAGACTTTACAATTGCCCTTTTCGAAGAACTAGTTCTTATTTTCAAGTAGCTACACTTAACCATTTTCAAGTCACTAGTTCATATTTTTAAGTCACTAGATCACATTATTAAGTCACTAGATCACATTTTCAAGTCACCACACTTAATCATTTTCAAGTCACTAGTTCACATTTAATGTCACTACAATACACCATTTTCAAGTCACTAGTTATCATTTTCAAGTCACTACACTTAACCATGTTCAAGTCACTCAATTAACGATTTTAAAGTCGCTAGTTCACATTTTCAAGCCACTTAACATAAGCATTTTCAAGTCACTAGTTCACATTTCAAGTAACTACACTTAACTAAATCAAGTCGCTAGTTCACATTTCAAGTCACTACATTTATCCATTTTCAAGTCACTAGATCACTTTTTCAAGACTTTACGCTTAGCCCTTTTCGAAGAACTAGTTCTAATTTTCAAGTCACTACACTTAACCATTTTCAAATCGCTAGTTCACTATTTATCGTCACTACACTTAACCATTTTCAAATCACTAGTTTTCATTTTCAAGCCACTACACTTAACCATGTTCAAGTCACTACAATTAACCATTTTCAAGTCACTAGATCACTTTTTGAAGACTTTACACTTGCCCTTTTCGAAGAACTAGTTCTCATTTTCAAGTCGCTACACTTAATCATTTTCAAGTCACTAGTTCACATTTAATGTCACTACAATAAACCATTTTCAAGTCACTAGTTATCATTTTCAAGTCACTACACTTAACCATTTTCAAGTCACTAGTTCACATTTTCAAGTCACTACACAACGATTATCAAGTCTCTAGTTCAAATTTCAAGTCACTACACTAAACCATTTTTAAGTCACTAGATGACATTTTCAAGTCACTACACTTAACCATTTTCAAATCGCTAGTTCACTATTTATCATCACTACACTTAACCATTTTCAAGTCACTAGTTTTCATTTTCAAGTCACTACACTTAACCATGTTCAAGTCACTACAATTAACCATTTTCAAGTAACTAGTTCACATTTTTAAGTCACTTAACATAAGCATTTTCAAGTCACTAGTTCACATTTCAAGTAACTACACTTAACTATTTTCAAGTCGCTAGTTCACATTTCAAGTCACTACATTTATCCATTTTCAAGTCACTAGATCACTTTTTCAAGACTTTGCGCTTAGCCCTTTTCGAAGAACTAGTTCTCATTTTCAAGTCACTACACTTAACCATTTTCAAATCGCTAGTTCACTATTTATCGTCACTACACTTAACCATTTTCAAATCACTAGTATTCATTTTCAAGCCACTACACTTAACCATGTTCAAGTCACTACAATTAACCATTTTTAAGTCGCTAGTTCACATTTTTAAGTCACTTAACATAAGCATTTTCAAGTCACTAGTTCACATTTCATGTAACTACACTTAACTATTTTCAAGTCTCTAGTTCACATTTGAAGTCACTACACTTAACTATTTTCTAGTCACTAGTTCACATTTCAAGCAACTACACTTATCCATTTTCAAGTCACTAGATCACTTTTTGAAGACTTTACACTTGCCCTTTTCGAAGAACTAGTTCTTATTTTCAAGTAGCTACACTTAACCATTTTCAAGTCACTAGTTCATATTTTTAAGTCACTAGATCACATTATTAAGTCACTAGATCACATTTTCAAGTCACCACACTTAATCATTTTCAAGTCACTAGTTCACATTTAATGTCACTACAATACACCATTTTCAAGTCACTAGTTATCATTTTCAAGTCACTACACTTAACCATTTTCAAGTCACTAGTTATCATTTTCAAGTCACTACACTTAACCATGTTCAAGTCACTCAATTAACGATTTTAAAGTCGCTAGTTCATATTTTCAAGCCACTTAACATAAGCATTTTCAAGTCACTAGTTCACATTTCAAGTAACTACACTTAATTAAATCAAGTCGCTAGTTCACATTTCAAGTCACTACATTTATCCATTTTCAAGTCACTAGATCACTTTTTCAAGACTTTACGCTTAGCCCTTTTCGAAGAACTAGTTCTCATTTTCAAGTCACTACACTTAACCATTTTCAAATCGCTAGTTCACTATTTATCGTCACTACACTTAACCATTTTCAAGTCACTAGTTTTCATTTTCAAGTCACTACACTTAACCATGTTCAAGTCACTACAATTAACCATTTTCAAGTAACTAGTTCACATTTTTAAGTCACTTAACATAAGCATTTTCAAGTCACTAGTTCACATTTCAAGTAACTACACTTAACTATTTTCAAGTCGCTAGTTCACATTTCAAGTCACTACATTTATCCATTTTCAAGTCACTAGATCACTTTTTCAAGACTTTACGCTTAGCCCTTTTCGAAGAACTAGTTCTCATTTTCAAGTCATTACACTTAACCATTTTCAAATCGCTAGTTCACTATTTATCGTCACTACACTTAACCATTTTTAAGTCACTAGTTATCATTTTCAAGTCACTACACTTAACCATGTTCAAGTCACTCAATTAACGGTTTTAAAGTCGCTAGTTCACATTTTCAAGCCACTTAACATAAACATTTTCAAGTCACTAGTTCACATTTCAAGTAACTACACTTAACTAAATCAAGTCGCTAGTTCACATTTCAAGTCACTACATTTATCCATTTTCAAGTCACTAGATCACTTTTTCAAGACTTTACGCTTAGCCCTTTTCGAAGAACTAGTTCTCATTTTCAAGTCACTACACTTAACCATTTTCAAATCGCTAGTTCACTATTTATCGTCACTACACTTAATCATTTTCAAGTCACTAGTTTTCATTTTCAAGCCACTACACTTAACCATGTTCAAGTCACTACAATTAACCATTTTCAAGTAACTAGTTCACATTTTTAAGTCACTTAACATAAGCATTTTCAAGTCACTAGTTCACATTTCAAACAACTACACTTAACTATTTTCAAGTCTCTAGTTCACATTTCAAGTCACTACACTTTACTATTTTCTAGTCACTAGTTCACATTTCAAGCAACTACACTTATCCATTTTCAAGTCACTAGATCACTTTTTGAAGACTTTACACTTGCCCTTTTCGAAGAACTAGTTCTCATTTTCAAGTCGCTACACTTAACTATTTTCAAGTCTCTAGTTCACATTTGAAGTCACTACACTTAACTATTTTCTAGTCACTAGTTCACATTTCAAGAAACTACACTTATCCATTTTCAAGTCACTAGATCACTTTTTGAAGACATTACACTTGCCCTTTTTGAAGAACTAGTTCTTATTTTCAAGTAGCTACACTTAACCATTTTCAAGTCACTAGTTCATATTTTTAAGTCAGTAGATCACATTATTAAGTCACTAGATCACATTTTCAAGTCACCACACTTAATCATTTTCAAGTCACTAGTTCACATTTAATGTCACTACAATACACCATTTTCAAGTCACTAGTTATCATTTTCAAGTCACTACACTTAACCATTTTCAAGTCACTAGTTTTCATTTTCAAGTCACTACACTTAACCATGTTCAAGTCACTACAATTAACCATTTTCAAGTAACTAGTTCACATTTTTAAGTCACTTAACATAAGCATTTTCAAGTCACTAGTTCACATTTCAAGTAACTACACTTAACTATTTTCAAGTCGCTAGTTCACATTTCAAGTCACTACATTTATCCATTTTCAAGTCACTAGATCACTTTTTCAAGACTTTACGCTTAGCCCTTTTCGAAGAACTAGTTCTCATTTTCAAGTCATTACACTTAACCATTTTCAAATCGCTAGTTCACTATTTATCGTCACTACACTTAACCATTTTCAAGTCACTAGTTATCATTTTCAAGTCACTACACTTAACCATGTTCAAGTCACTCAATTAACGGTTTTAAAGTCGCTAGTTCACATTTTCAAGCCACTTAACATAAACATTTTCAAGTCACTAGTTCACATTTCAAGTAACTACACTTAACTAAATCAAGTCGCTAGTTCACATTTCAAGTCACTACATTTATCCATTTTCAAGTCACTAGATCACTTTTTCAAGACTTTACGCTTAGCCCTTTTCGAAGAACTAGTTCTCATTTTCAAGTCACTACACTTAACCATTTTCAAATCGCTAGTTCACTATTTATCGTCACTACACTTAACCATTTTCAAGTCACTAGTTTTCATTTTCAAGCCACTACACTTAACCATGTTCAAGTCACTACAATTAACCATTTTCAAGTAACTAGTTCACATTTTTAAGTCACTTAACATAAGCATTTTCAAGTCACTAGTTCACATTTCAAACAACTACACTTAACTATTTTCAAGTCTCTAGTTCACATTTCAAGTCACTACACTTTACTATTTTCTAGTCACTAGTTCACATTTCAAGCAACTACACTTATCCATTTTCAAGTCACTAGATCACTTTTTGAAGACTTTACACTTGCCCTTTTCGAAGAACTAGTTCTCATTTTCAAGTCGCTACACTTAACTATTTTCAAGTCTCTAGTTCACATTTGAAGTCACTACACTTAACTATTTTCTAGTCACTAGTTCACATTTCAAGAAACTACACTTATCCATTTTCAAGTCACTAGATCACTTTTTGAAGACATTACACTTGCCCTTTTTGAAGAACTAGTTCTTATTTTCAAGTAGCTACACTTAACCATTTTCAAGTCACTAGTTCATATTTTTAAGTCAGTAGATCACATTATTAAGTCACTAGATCACATTTTCAAGTCACCACACTTAATCATTTTCAAGTCACTAGTTCACATTTAATGTCACTACAATACACCATTTTCAAGTCACTAGTTATCATTTTCAAGTCACTACACTTAACCATTTTCAAGTCACTAGTTATCATTTTCAATCACTACACTTAACCATGTTCAAGTCACTCAATTAACGATTTTAAAGTCGCTAGTTCACATTTTCAAGCCACTTAACATAAGCATTTTCAAGTCACTAGTTCACATTTCAAGTAACTACACTTAACTAAATCAAGTCGCTAGTTCACATTTCAAGTTACTACATTTATCCATTTTCAAGTCACTAGATCACTTTTTCAAGACTTTACGCTTAGCCCTTTTCAACGAACTAGTTCTCATTTTCAAGTCACTACACTTAACCATTTTCAAATCTCTAGTTCACTATTTATCGTCACTACACTTAACCATTTTCAAGTCACTAGTTTTCATTTTCAAGTCACTACACTTAACCATGTTCAAGTCACTACAATTAACCATTTTCAAGTAACTAGTTCACATTTTTAAGTCACTTAACATAAGCATTTTCAAGTCACTAGTTCACATTTCAAGTAACTACACTTGACTATTTTCAAGTCGCTAGTTCACATTTCAAGTCACTACATTTATCCATTTTCAAGTCACCAAATCACTTTTTCAAGGCTTTACGCTTAGCCCTTTTCAAAGAACTAGTTCTCATTTTCAAGTCACTACACTTAACCATTTTCAAATCTCTAGTTCACTATTTATCGTCACTACACTTAACCATTTTCAAATCACTAGTTTTCATTTTCAAGCCACTACACTTAACCATGTTCAAGTCACTACAATTAGCCATTTTCAAGTCGCTAGTTCACATTTTTAAGTCACTTAACATAAGCATTTTCAAGTCACTAGTTCACATTTCAAGTAACTACACTTAACTATTTTCAAGTCTCTAGTTCACATTTGAAGTCACTACACTTAACTATTTTCTAGTCACTAGTTCACATTTCAAGAAACTACACTTATCCATTTTCAAGTCAGTAGATCACTTTTTGAAGACTTTACACTTGCCCTTTTCGAAGAACTAGTTCTTATTTTCAAGTAGCTACACTTAACCATTTTCAAGTCACTAGTTCATATTTTTAAGTCACTAGATCACATTATTAAGTCACTAGATCACATTTTCAAGTCACCACACTTAATCATTTTCAAGTCACTAGTTCACATTTAATGTCACTACAATACACCATTTTCAAGTCACTAGTTATCATTTTCAAGTCACTACACTTAACCATGTTCAAGTCACTCAATTAACGATTTTAAAGTCGCTAGTTCACATTTTCAAGCCACTTAACATAAGCATTTTCAAGTCACTAGTTCACATTTCAAGTAACTACACTTAACTAAATCAAGTCGCTAGTTCACATTTCAAGTCACTACATTTATCCATTTTCAAGTCACTAGATCACTTTTTCAAGACTTTACGCTTAGCCCTTTTCGAAGAACTAGTTCTAATTTTCAAGTCACTACACTTAACCATTTTCAAATCGCTAGTTCACTATTTATCGTCACTACACTTAACCATTTTCAAATCACTAGTTTTCATTTTCAAGCCACTACACTTAACCATGTTCAAGTCACTACAATTAACCATTTTCAAGTCACTAGATCACTTTTTGAAGACTTTACACTTGCCCTTTTCGAAGAACTAGTTCTCATTTTCAAGTCGCTACACTTAATCATTTTCAAGTCACTAGTTCACATTTAATGTCACTACAATAAACCATTTTCAAGTCACTAGTTATCATTTTCAAGTCACTACACTTAACCATTTTCAAGTCACTAGTTCACATTTTCAAGTCACTACACAACGATTATCAAGACTCTAGTTCAAATTTCAAGTCACTACACTAAACCATTTTTAAGTCACTAGATGACATTTTCAAGTCACTACACTTAACCATTTTCAAATCGCTAGTTCACTATTTATCGTCACTACACTTAACCATTTTCAAGTCACTAGTTTTCATTTTCAAGTCACTACACTTAACCATGTTCAAGTCACTACAATTAACCATTTTCAAGTAACTAGTTCACATTTTTAAGTCACTTAACATAAGCATTTTCAAGTCACTAGTTCACATTTCAAGTAACTACACTTAACTATTTTCAAGTCGCTAGTTCACATTTCAAGTCACTACATTTATCCATTTTCAAGTCACTAGATCACTTTTTCAAGACTTTGCGCTTAGCCCTTTTCGAAGAACTAGTTCTCATTTTCAAGTCACTACACTTAACCATTTTCAAATCGCTAGTTCACTATTTATCGTCACTACAGTTAACCATTTTCAAATCACTAGTTTTCATTTTCAAGCCACTACACTTAACCATGTTCAAGTCACTACAATTAACCATTTTCAAGTCGCTAGTTCACATTTTTAAGTCACTTAACATAAGCATTTTCAAGTCACTAGTTCACATTTCATGTAACTACACTTAACTATTTTCAAGTCTCTAGTTCACATTTGAAGTCACTACACTTAACTATTTTCTAGTCACTAGTTCACATTTCAAGCAACTACACTTATCCATTTTCAAGTCACTAGATCACTTTTTGAAGACTTTACACTTGCCCTTTTCGAAGAACTAGTTCTTATTTTCAAGTAGCTACACTTAACCATTTTCAAGTCACTAGTTCATATTTTTAAGTCACTAGATCACATTATTAAGTCACTAGATCACATTTTAAAGTCACCACACTTAATCATTTTCAAGTCACTAGTTCACATTTAATGTCACTACAATACACCATTTTCAAGTCACTAGTTATCATTTTCAAGTCACTACACTTAACCATTTTCAAGTCACTAGTTATCATTTTCAAGTCACTACACTTAACCATGTTCAAGTCACTCAATTAACGATTTTAAAGTCGCTAGTTCATATTTTCAAGCCACTTAACATAAGCATTTTCAAGTCACTAGTTCACATTTCAAGTAACTACACTTAATTAAATCAAGTCGCTAGTTCACATTTCAAGTCACTACATTTATCCATTTTCAAGTCACTAGATCACTTTTTCAAGACTTTACGCTTAGCCCTTTTCGAAGAACTAGTTCTCATTTTCAAGTCACTACACTTAACCATTTTCAAATCGCTAGTTCACTATTTATCGTCACTACACTTAACCATTTTCAAGTCACTAGTTTTCATTTTCAAGTCACTACACTTAACCATGTTCAAGTCACTACAATTAACCATTTTCAAGTAACTAGTTCACATTTTTAAGTCACTTAACATAAGCATTTTCAAGTCACTAGTTCACATTTCAAGTAACTACACTTAACTATTTTCAAGTCGCTAGTTCACATTTCAAGTCACTACATTTATCCATTTTCAAGTCACTAGATCACTTTTTCAAGACTTTACGCTTAGCCCTTTTCGAAGAACTAGTTCTCATTTTCAAGTCATTACACTTAACCATTTTCAAATCGCTAGTTCACTATTTATCGTCACTACACTTAACCATTTTTAAGTCACTAGTTATCATTTTCAAGTCACTACACTTAACCAAGTTCAAGTCACTCAATTAACGGTTTTAAAGTCGCTAGTTCACATTTTCAAGCCACTTAACATAAACATTTTCAAGTCACTAATTCACATTTCAAGTAACTACACTTAACTAAATCAAGTCGCTAGTTCACATTTCAAGTCACTACATTTATCCATTTTCAAGTCACTAGATCACTTTTTCAAGACTTTACGCTTAGCCCTTTTCGAAGAACTAGTTCTCATTTTCAAGTCACTACACTTAACCATTTTCAAATCGCTAGTTCACTATTTATCGTCACTACACTTAACCATTTTCAAGTCACTAGTTTTCATTTTCAAGTCACTACACTTAACCATGTTCAAGTCACTACAATTAACCATTTTCAAGTAACTAGTTCACATTTTTAAGTCACTTAACATAAGCATTTTCAAGTCACTAGTTCATATTTCAAGTAACTACACTTAACTATTTTCAAGTCGCTAGTTCACATTTCAAGTCACTACATTTATCCATTTTCAAGTCACTAGATCACTTTTTCAAGACTTTACGCTTAGCCCTTTTCGAAGAACTAGTTCTCATTTTCAAGTCACTACACTTAACCATTTTCAAATCGCTAGTTCACTATTTATCGTCACTACACTTAACCATTTTCAAATCACTAGTTTTCATTTTCAAGCCACTACAGTTAACCATGTTCAAGTCACTACAATTAACCATTTTCAAGTCGCTAGTTCACATTTTTAAGTCACTTAACATAAGCATTTTCAAGTCACTAGTTCACATTTCAAGTAACTACACTTAACTATTTTCAAGTCTCTAGTTCACATTTGAAGTCACTACACTTAACTATTTTCTAGTCACTAGTTCACATTTCAAGAAACTACACTAATCCATTTTCAAGTCACTAGATCACTTTTTGAAGATATTACACTTGCCCTTTTCGAAGAACTAGTTCTTATTTTCAAGTAGCTACACTTAACCATTTTCAAGTCACTAGTTCATATTTTTAAGTCACTAGATCACATTATTAAGTCACTAGATCACATTTTCAAGTCACCACACTTAATCATTTTCAAGTTACTAGTTCACATTTAATGTCACTACAACACACCATTTTCAAGTCACTAGTTATCATTTTCAAGTCACTACACTTAACCATTTTCAAGTCACTAGTTATCATTTTCAAGTCACTACACTTAACCATGTTCAAGTCACTCAATTAACGATTTTAAAGTCGCTAGTTCACATTTTCAAGCCACTTAACATAAACATTTTCAAGTCACTAGTTCACATTTCAAGTAACTACAGTTAACTAAATCAAGTCGCTAGTTCACATTTCAAGTCACTACATTTATCCATTTTCCAGTCACTAGATCACTTTTTCAAGACTTTACGCTTAGCCCTTTTCAAAGAACTAGTTCTCATTTTCAAGTCACTACACTTAACCATTTTCAAATCGCTAGTTCACTATTTATCGTCACTACACTTAACCATTTTCAAATCACTAGTTTTCATTTTCAAGCCACTACACTTAACCATATTCAAGTCACTACAATTAACCATTTTCAAGTCGCTAGTTCACATTTTTAAGTCACTTAACATAAGCATTTTCAAGTCACTAGTTCACATTTCAAGTAACTACACTTAACTATTTTCAAGTCTCTAGTTCACATTTGAAGTCACTACACTTAACTATTTTCTAGTCACTAGTTCACATTTCAAGCAACTACACTTATCCATTTTCAAGTCACTAGATCAGTTTTTGAAGACTTTACACTTGCCCTTTTCGAAGAACTAGTTCTTATTTTCAAGTAGCTACACTTAACCATTTTCAAGTCACTAGTTCATATTTTTAAGTCACTAGATCACATTATTAAGTCACTAGATCACATTTTCAAGTCACCACACTTAATCATTTTCAAGTCACTAGTTCACATTTAATGTCACTACAATACACCATTTTCAAGTCACTAGTTATCATTTTCAAGTCACTACACTTGACCATTTTCAAGTCACTACTTATCATTTTCAAGTCACTACACTTAACCATGTTCAAGTCACTCAATTAATGATTTTAAAGTCGCTAGTTCACATTTTCAAGCCACTTAACATAAGCATTTTCAAGTCACTAGTTCACATTTCAAGTAACTACACTTAACTAAATCAAGTCGCTAGTTCACATTTCAAGTCACTACATTTATCCATTTTCAAGTCACTAGATCACTTTTTCAATACTTTACGCTTAGCCCTTTTCGAAGAACTAGTTCTCATTTTCAAGTCACTACACTTAACCATTTTCAAATCGCTAGTTCACTATTTATCGTCACTACACCTAACCATTTTGAAGTCACTAGTTCACATTTAATGTCACTACAATAAACCATTTTCAAGTCACTAGTTATCATTTTCAAGTCACTACACTTAACCATTTTCAAGTCTCTAGTTCACATTTCAAGTCACTACACTTAACCATTTTCAAGTCACTAGTTATCATTTTCAAGTCACTACACTTAACCATGTTCAAGTCACTACAATTAACTATTTTCAAGTCACTAGTTCACATTTTCAAGTCACTTAACATAAGCATTTTAAAGTCACTAGTTCACATTTCATGTAACTACACTTAACTATTTTCAAGTCGCTATTTCACATTTCAAGTCACTACACTTATCCATTTTCAAGTCACTAGATCACTTTTTCAAGACTTTCGCTTAGCCCTTTTCGAAGAACTAGTTCTTATTTTCAAGTCACTGTACTTAACCATTTTCAAATCGCTAGATCACTATTTATTGTCACTACAATTAACCATTTTCAAGTCACTTGTTCATA
This sequence comes from Capsicum rhomboideum, assembly GCA_031232105.1. Classification (NCBI taxonomy): domain Eukaryota; kingdom Viridiplantae; phylum Streptophyta; class Magnoliopsida; order Solanales; family Solanaceae; genus Capsicum; species Capsicum rhomboideum. The sequence goes on along the minus strand of CP124709.1, from coordinate 78,940,462 downwards.
TTTTCAAGTCACTACAGTTAACCATTTTCAAGTCACTAGTTCACATTGAAAGTCACTACACTTAACCATTTTTATTTCACTAGTTATCATTTTCAAGTCACTACACTTAACCATGTTGAAGTCACTACAATTAACCATTTTCAAGTCGCTAGTTCACATTTTCAAGTCACTACACAATGATTATCAAGTCTCTAGTTCAAATTTCAAGTCACTACACTAAACCATTTTTAAGTCACTAGATCACATTTTCAAGTCACCACACTTAATCATTTTCAAGTCACTAGTTCACATTTAATGTCACTACAATTAACCCTTTTTTATGTCACTAGTTATCATTTTCAAGTCACTACACTTAACCAAGTTGAAGTCACTACAATTAACCATTTTCAAGTCACTAGTTCACATTTTCAAGTCACTTAACATAAGCATTTTAAAGTCACTAGTTCACATTTCATGTAACTACACTTAACTATTTTCAAGTCGCTAGTTCACATTTCAAGTCACTACATTTATCCATTTTCAAGTCACTAGATTACTTTTTCAAGATATTACGCTTAGCCCTTTTCAAAGAACTAGTTCTCATTTTCAAGTCATTACACTTAACCATTTTCAAATCGCTAGTTCACTATTTATCGTCACTACACTTAACCATTTTCAAGTCACTAGTTTTCATTTTCAAGTCACTACACTTAACCATGTTCATGTCACTACAATTAACCATTTTCAAGTCACTAGTTCACATTTTTAAGTCACTTAACATAAGCATTTTCAAGTCACTAGTTCACATTTCAAGTAACTACACTTAACTATTTTCAAGTCTCTAGTTCAAATTTCAAGTCACTACTGATACAAGATCAAGTATGTATCACAAGATTTCAGCAACACCAACAAGAAAACCCAACAAACACAAGATTAACAAGTAAGCAACAATGCTAGTGAATCGAAAGAGCCCCACACGGCTTCACTAGACTTCAAGATCTCAAAGACAACAACAACAAGATAATGAAAAGATAGATAACTTGACATATAATATTCAAGAGACTAAGAACCCTAACATCAAGAGAGGACCCTAAGACTATTGAATATAAACACCAAGCTCTTACTTTGACCAAGAGGAACTCAATGACCTCAAGACCCTAGTTTCTAGCCAAAACACAACACAAGCTTCCTTCTAGCAAGCTTGTGGCCGAATCTGCCTCTCAATGGAAGAGAGAGAGAAAGTGAAATATTACAAGTCTTTGTCTTGAAATTACAATGAGAAAACTAAGGCAAAATAATTCTAGGCTTGTCTATTTATATTACAAGCCAAATGAAAGACAAAAATGACCTTATGGGCCATGTGGAGCAGCCGGCCATGGAGTGTAATGTTATTACACTTCAAGGCCCATCTTCACACCTTAAAACATTTAGACCCTTAGGTGGTTCAATAACCAACTCACACACGGCCATTTGCATGAATACGGCTTGGAGTTTTTGTAACTCCCGAGCTTGACTTCGTGTGAATGGTCGGGTACTTGTTGGACAGCTTGTCCCACGTTATTACACTTCAAGGCCCATCTTCACACCTTAAAACATTTAGACCCTTAGGTGGTTCAATAACCAACTCACACACGGCCATTTGCATGAATACGGCTTGGAGTTTTTGTAACTCCCGAGCTTGACTTCGTGTGAATGGTCGGGTACTTGTTGGACAGCTTGTCCCACCCGTATCATCCTCTCCATCTTGAGAGGAATTTGGCCTCAAATTCAGCATTTGGTCGTCTTCAACCGCCTCCACGAGAGAAAGATCACAAACGTTAAAAGTGTGGTGCACTTGGTATTCCGGTGGAAGGTCAATCTTGTAGGCGTTGTCATTGATTTTCTCGAGCACTTGGAATGGACCATCACCCCTCGGCATCAATTTGGACTTTCTTTGGGATGGAAACCGATCCCTCCGAAGATGCACCCACACCCAATCTCCCGGTTCAAGGATGACTTTCTTTCTTCCCTTGTTGGCCCTCCTTGCCATGTCTTGGTTTTTCTTCTCAAGTTGAAGCCGCACCTTCTCATGTAACTTCTTCATAGAATCTGCCCGCTTGCTTCCTTCTAAGCTAATCATGAGATCACTTGGCAAAGGCGTTAAATCCAAAGGGGTGAGGGGGTTGAGGCCGTATACACACTCAAAGGGAGTCATTCCCGTACTTGAGTGTATGACACGGTTATATGCAAACTCAATCAATGGTAAGTGCTCCTCCCAAGAAGTCATTTTTCCCTTAACCATGGAACGTAGCATAGCACCCAAAGTCCTATTTACTACTTCCGTTTGGCCATCGGTTTGTGGGTGGCAAGAGGTAGAGAACAATAACTTGGTACCAAGCCTACCCCACATGGACTTCCAAAAGTGGCTTAGGAACTTAGATTCCCTATCACTCACAATGGTCCTCGGGACACCATGCAATCTAACAACATTATCAACAAATAACGAGGCCACGCTAGGGGCGTCATCACACTTAGAGCAAGGAATAAAGTGCGCCATTTTAGAAAACCGGTCAACTACAACAAAGATACTATCCCGGCCTCGTCGAGTCCTTGGCAGCCCTAACACAAAGTCCATCGATATATCAAGCCAAGGACGTAGAGGAGTGGGCAGCGGGGTGTACAACCCATGAGGTAGGAGCCGAGATTTGGCTCTCTTGCATTCTACACATTGGCCACAAGTTCTAGTCACATCCTTGCGCATTTTGGGCCAATAGAATTGCTCCTCCAATATTCCGAGGGTCTTTTCGACCCCAAAATGACCCATTAGACCGCCATCATGTGCTTCCCTCACAAACAATTCTCTCCAAGAGCTAGAGGGTACACACGATGTCTACCTTTAAATAAGTAACCATCAAACTTGGCATAGGGATTTGAACCCCTAGCCGAATCCCACTTGTCCCTACCCCATTCTTCGCATTCCCTAAAGATAGGAGCAAAGTGAGGGTCCTTGGGATACAATTCTCTTAAACTCTCAAAACCCATCAACTTCGAAGACAAAGTGGCAACAAGCACATGCTTTCTAGACAACGCATCAGCAACAACATTCTCCTTCCCCCTTTTGTAATGAATTACATAAGGGAAAGTCTCAATAAACTCAATCCACTTAGCATGACGCCTATTCAACTTGTCTTGGCTCTTAAGGTGTTTCAACGATTCATGGTCCGTTCGTATCACAAACTCCTTAGGCCACAAATAATGTTGCCAATTGCCCAAGGCTCTAACAAGGGCGTACAACTCCAAATCATAAGTCGAGTAATTAAGAGTTGCCCCTTTGAGTTTTTCACTAAAATAAGCGACGGGCTTGCCTTCTTGCATTAAAACAGCCCCGATGCCAACCTTACTAGCATCACACTCCACTTCAAACATTTTATCAAAATCGGGCAATTGTAACAAAGGCGCCGAGATGAGCATAGCTTTCAAGGCTTCAAAAGCCTTAGCTTGCTCATCACCCCACTTAAAGGGTTGGTCCTTTCTAATAACCTCAGTCAAGGGTGCTGCTATGGAGCTAAAACCTATGACAAACCTCCTATAAAAGCTTGCTAATCCATGAAAACTTCGGATTTCTCCAATAGTTTTAGGGATTGGCCAACTTCGTATAGAGTCTATCTTGGATTCGTCCACTTCCACACCCTTTGAGCTCACGACAAAACCCAAGAAAATCACTTTATCAACACCAAAAGAACACTTCTCCATGTTGGCATACAACTTCTCCTTTCGAAGCACCTCAAACACACACCTCAAATGCATCACATGATCATCAATAGATTTACTATATACCAACACATCATCAAAGTAAACCACCACAAACTTCCCAATATAAGGCTTCATTACATGATTCATTAGCCTCATAAAGGTGCTAGGAGCATTGGTAAGGCCAAAGGGCATGACCAGCCACTCATATAGACCGAATTTGGTCTTGAATGCGGTCTTCCACTCATCACCGGGTTGCATGCGAATTTGGTGATAGCCACTCCTAAGATCCACCTTAGAAAACAAACAAGAGCCATGGAGCTCATCTAACATATCATCAAGTCTAGGGATTGGATGACGATACCTTATAGTGATTTTGTTGATGGCTCTACAATCGACGCACATGCGCCAAGTTCCGTCTTTCTTTGGTACCAAAAGCACCGGAACAGCACAAGGACTCATACTTTCTTTGATGTATCCCTTGTTGAGAAGTTCCTCAACTTGTCTCTCAAGCTCCTTAGTGTCCATGGGATTGCTCCTATAGGCTGGTTTGTTTGGAAGTTGTGAACCCGGCACCAAATCAATTTGGTGCTCAATTCCCCGAAGTGGGGGCAATCCTTGCGGAAGTTCTTTAGGCAATACATCTTCATAATCCTGCAACACACAAGAAATCAAAGGGGAAATGGAAGAATTAGCGGGGTTAGTATTTAAACAATGAGCCAAAAGCAACATAGGTGTGCCCACATCATGGTCCACGAAGAGTTCCTTCTTTCTAGCTAACATCACCACGTTTTCAGCCCCCTTTGAAGTTGAGGCAGTCACGGGTGACCCTACTGCCCCAACCACGGTTTCCCTTCCCTCTTCTTCTCTTTCGGATTTCTTCCCCTTTTCCTTCAACTCTCTCATCTTTTGGTGCCACTCAGTTACTTGGGAGGGTGAAAGCGGGTGAAGTGTGACCTTTCGGCCATCCTTCTCAAGTGTATATCGATTGGTCCTCCCATCGTGTTTGGTAGACCTATCATATTGCCAAGGTCTACCTAACAACAAGTGACACGCTTGCATTGGTATCACGTCACAAAGCACTTCATCTTGGTAGTTTCCCACCTTAAAACGTATCATACATTGCCTTGTGACCTTTAGTTCACCACAGTCATTCAACCATTGTAGCTTGTAGGGACTAGTGTGCGGGGTAGTTGGTAACTTCAAGAAGTTAACCGTAGCCATACTAACAACATTTGTGCAACTACCACTATCAATCACCAAGGTGCACACACTTCCCTTTACAAGACATTTAGTATGGAATAGATTCTCCCTTTGACTAGGGTCATCTATCGCCTTACTAATCATGACGCGCCTAACCACAAAGTTGGGAACCACACACTCCCCTTCTTGAGGGTAAACATCTTCGCCCTCATCATCATATGGCCCATTCTCGGGTTCCTCTCCATCTTGAGGCTCGGCCTCATCTTCACTCTTCTCAAGATCCACCTCTTCACCAAGGTAATACACCCTCCCTTCCCGAAGGATCACATTGCGTCGGTTTGGACACTCATTGGCTTTATGTCCCCAACCTTGGCACTTGAAACATTGGAATCCTTTTGGGTTAGGGTACTTATGAGCTTCTTGTTTTGGAGGAAGTTTGGGGTCGGCTTTGGGCTCGGGCAGCCTTGGAAGGCTGGATTGCCCCTTGTTTTTGGACCAACCCGAGGGGGCTGGTACCCTTGCCTTAAACGATGACCTCTCCTTTAGCTCTTTTTCAACCTCAATAGCCGCTTGGAAAATACCCTCAATGGTATCAAACTTGTGAAGTGTCAAATGAGTGGAGATCTCCTTGTTCAATCCACACTTGAACCGGATGACATCATGACTGATTTGCTCCCCACGATGGTCAAGGTTTAACATGAGTTGTTGAAACTCATCAAAGTATGCCATCACACTTTTGTTACCTTGACGTAAGTTGTACAACCTTGCAAGCAATTCATGGCGATAACTCTCGGGGAGGTACCTTTGCCTCATCAAGTATCTCAATCGATACCAAGGTGGTGGCTGCCCGTCAACTAGTGCATTACCAAACCGCTTGACGTACTCCCACCAAGTGTTAGCATAACCCTCAAAGTGAGCTATAGCATAACTTCCTTTTTTTTCTTCCGAGAGATCATTAACTTGGAAGACTTTGTCACAAGCCGATTCCCAAGCTAAGTATGCCTCGGGGTCACTCTCACCCTTAAAGAGCGGTAGACTCAACTTGATGGTGTTGATGCCTACATCTCTCTCATGGTGTCGGTTTCCTCTTTCTTCATATCCACGGTATCTCCGTTGAACTCCTCTGCCCCCTCTCACCTCCTCCTCCCTCATGTAAGTATCATCAAAGGCCCCATACCCTTCATACTCCTCCCTACCATACTCCTCAAGGTGGGCTGGTCGGTTTTGGTTATTTGGAATTTGATTTGGGGGTATTGGATTTTGTGGAGGTGGTGGTCTTTGGTTTAATGGAGCTTGGAATGGAAGGTTCGGATTTAGTGGTGGAATTTGACGTCCAAATCCCTCATGCGGGGTTTGGGAATTCTGGAAATGCGTTGGTCTATTGGGGTCACGGTTTGGAGGAAAATAGGTGGTTTGGCTTGCGGCATTTAGTGGAGCTTGGGGTGCATTTAGCATTTGGTGGACTGTTTCGGGGGTGATGGTTGCGGAGGAAGTCCTATCTTGTCCATTGGTTGAGACATGTAGAGGCGTAGAAGGACGAGAGTTCCTTTGACTCTCCACTTGTTCTAATCTCCCACTAATAGTCGACACTTCTCCCTTGATGGCTGCCAAGTCCCCTCTCACGGCCCCAAAGTCCGAATTCAACCTTTCAAGTGTCCGAGTAACGGCCTCAAGAGCGACCCTCATAGAGTCAAGTGCATTAGTATCCACGTTATGGGACGTGGCCCCTTCCATTGTCAAGGTATTATACTCTTTAGATCACCACACGCTTGAGTTTTACAAGTGTTGTAAATTGGCTAGTAACCGTGAATCCTTTAAGGTATGAGTAAGCTCTTATCCGGAGTGGATTCTTGTTTGAAGACTCAAAGAATTCTTGTAGGACTAGAACCAAAAACAACAACGTGTTCAAAAGATAAAAGCACTCAAGTAAACGTTGACACGAACAAACGAATTCAAAGGACTAATCGACAACCTAGTAGGAATGTACTAGTTTGTTAATTAGTTCTAGAACCAAGTAAAGGAAACCAAGAATCAACAATTAGCAACTAGAATAATATCCAAAGTTGAGCTTATAGTGACGTGGCAGCATGTAAGTGGTCCCACACGTTTTTGCTTCTTCCTTGTTCTCTTTTTTTTTTTTTTTTTTTTATCTCAAATCTGAAATTTTTCAATAATCACACAACTTGTTATAGATGACAATGTGTTTTGGAGGGAAAGTAAAAGTCTTGTAGTCTTTCAACCTTTCAAACTCAAAAAGGTAAGATTTGACTAGGCTAATCCCACAAAACAAGGTTCCGTGTTTTAAGGAAAAGTGGTTGGCCAACTAGGAAGTGATGGGTGCAAGTCTTTCACCAACAACTTTATGACTTGTCTTGCAACTTGAACACCACAAGATGAACAAGATGAACAAGTTTAAAAGATGAACACCTTACAACTTTCACCAACTTCTCCAAGCACATAACACACAACCACCAATTTTTGTCATCAACAACATACAACTTTCAACCACTTCAAGTCACCACAACAATGGTCAAGTTTTCAAGCTCAACTTTTAGATCTAGACACTTTAGTGTTGGTGAGAAAGAAACCAACACTAGAAACACACTAAACAAGCAAAATAACACCTAGATCTAAACATACAACAACATTCTCGGATTTGTCTTCAATGGACTGATTTCCGATTTTTTTTTTTTTTTTTTTTTTTGTTTAATCCGAGAACAAGCCCAAGATGGGTTGTGTGGGAACACAACCGGTCTTGCTTTGATACCAAATGATACAAGATCAAGTATGTATCACAAGATTTCAGCAACACCAACAAGAAAACCCAACAAACACAAGATTAACAAGTAAGCAACAATGCTAGTGAATCGAAAGAGCCCCACACGGCTTCACTAGACTTCAAGATCTCAAAGACAACAACAACAAGATAATGAAAAGATAGATAACTTGAGATATAATATTCAAGAGACTAAGAACCCTAACATCAAGAGAGGACCCTAAGACTATTGAATATAAACACCAAGCTCTTACTTGGACCAAGAGGAACTCAATGACCTCAAGACCCTAGTTTCTAGCCAAAACACAACACAAGCTTCCTTCTAGCAAGCTTGTGGCCGAATCTGCCTCTCAATGGAAGAGAGAGAGAAAGTGAAATATTACAAGTCTTTGTCTTGAAATTACAATGAGAAAACTAAGGCAAAATAATTCTAGGCTTGTCTATTTATATTACAAGCCAAATGAAAGACAAAAATGACCTTATGGGCCATGTGGAGCAGCCGGCCATGGAGTGTAATGTTATTACACTTCAAGGCCCATCTTCACACCTTAAAACATTTAGACCCTTAGGTGGTTCAATAACCAACTCACACACGGCCATTTGCATGAATACGACTTGGAGTTTTTGTAACTCCCGAGCTTGACTTCGTGTGAATGGTCGGGTACTTGTTGGACAGCTTGTCCCACGTTATTACACTTCAAGGCCCATCTTCACACCTTAAAACATTTAGACCCTTAGGTGGTTCAATAACCAACTCACACACGGCCATTTGCATGAATACGGCTTGGAGTTTTTGTAACTCCCGAGCTTGACTTCGTGTGAATGGTCGGGTACTTGTTGGACAGCTTGTCCCACCCGTATCAACTACACTTAACTATTTTCTAGTCACTAGTTCACATTTCAAGCAACTACACTTATCCATTTTCAAGTCACTAGATCACTTTTTGAAGACTTTACACTTGCCCTTTTCGAAGAACTAGTTCTCATTTTCAAGTCGCTACACTTAACCATTTTCAAGTCACTAGTTCACATTTTTAAGTCACTTAACATAAGCATTTTCAAGTCACTAGTTCATATTTCAAGTAACTACACTTAACTATTTTCAAGTCTCTAGTTCACATTTCAAGTCACTACACTTAACTATTTTCTAGTCACTAGTTCACATTTTAAGCAACTACACTTATCCATTTTCAAGTCACTAGATCACTTTTTGAAGACATTACACTTGCCCTTTTCGAAGAACTAGTTCTCATTTTCAAGTCGCTACACTTAACCACTTTCAAGTCACTGGTTCATATTTTCAAGTTACTACACTTAACCATTTTCAAGTCACTAGTTCACAATTTCAAGTCACTACACAACTATTTTCAAGTCTCTAGTTCACATTTCAAGTCACTACACTTAACCATTTTTAAGTCACTAGATCATATTTTCAAGTCATTACACTTAACCATGTTCAAGTCACCACACTTAACCATTTTCAAGTCACTAGTTCACATTAAAGTCACTACAATTAACCATTTTCAAGTCACTAGTTATCATTTTCAAGTCACTACACTTAACCATTTTCAAGTCACTAGTTATCATTTTCAAGTCACTACACTTAACCATTTTCAAGTCACTACAATTAACTATTTTCAAGTCACTAGTTCACATTTTCAAGTCACTTAACATAAGCATTTTAAAGTCACTAGTTCACATTTCATGTAAAACTACACTTAACTATTTTCAAGTCGCTAATTTACATTTCAAGTCACTACACTTATCCATTTTCAAGTCACTAGATCACTTTTTCAAGACTTTCGCTTAGCCCTTTTCGAAGAACTAGTTCTCATTTTCAAGTCACTACACTTAACCATTTTCAAATCGCTAGATCACTATTTATCGTCACTACAATTAATCATTTTCAAGTCACTGGTTCATATTTTCAAGTCACTACACTTAACCATTTTCTAGTCACTAGTTCACTTTTAAAGTCACTACAATTAACCGTTCTTATGTCACTAGTTATCATTTTCAAGTCACTACACTTAACCATGTTGAAGTCACTACAATTAACCATTTTCAAGTCACTAGTTCACATTTTCAAGTCACTACACAACGATTATCAAGTCTCTAGTTCACATTTCAAGTCACTACACTAAATCATTTTTAAGTCACAAGATCACATTTTCAAGTCATTACACTTAACCATGTTCAAGTCACCACACTTAACCATTTTGAAGTCACTAGTTCACATTTAATGTCACTACAATAAACCATTTTCAAGTCACTAGTTATCATTTTCAAGTCACTACACTTAACCATGTTCAAGTCACTAGTTATCATTCTCAAGTCACTACACTTAACCATGTTCAAGTCACTCAATTAACGATTTTAAAGTCGCTAGTTCACATTTTCAAGCCACTTAACATAAGCATTTTCAAGTCACTAGTTTACATTTTTAAGTCACTACACAACTATTATCAAGTCTCTAGTTCACATTTCAAGTCACTACACTAAATCATTTTCAAGTCATTACACTTAACCATGTTCAAGTCACCACACTTAACTATTTTCAAGTCACTAGTTCACATTTAATGTCACTACAATAAATCATTTTCAAGTCACTAGTTATCATTTTCAAGCCACTACACTTAACCATTTTCAAGTCGCTAGTTATCATTTTCAAGTCACTACACTTAACCATGTTAAAGTCACTCAATTAACGATTTTAAAGTCGCTAGTTCACATTTTCAAGCCACTTAACATAAGCATTTTCAAGTCACTAGTTCACATTTCAAGTAACTACACTTACCTATTTTCAAGTCGCTAGTTCACATTTCAAGTCACTACATTTAACCATTTTCAAGTCACTAGATCACTTTTTCAAGACTTTACGCTTAGCCCTTTTCGAAGAACTAGTTTTCATTTTCAAGTCAGTACACTTAACTATTTTCAAATCTCTAGTTCACTATTTATCGTCACTACACTTAACCATTTTGAAGTCACTAGTTATCATTTTCAAGTCACTACACTTAACCATGTTCAAGTCACTACAATTAACCATTTTCAAGTCACTAGTTCACATTTTCAAGTCACTTAACATAAGCATTTTCAAGTCACTAGTTCACATTTCAAGTAACTACACTTAACTATTTTCAATTCTCTAGTTCACATTTCAAGTCACTACACTTAACTATTGTCTAGTCACTAGTTCACATTTCAAGAAACTACACTTATCCATTTTCAAGTCACTAGATCACTTTTTGAAGACTTTACACTTTCCCTTTTCGAAGAACTAGTTCTCATTTTCAAGTCACTACACTTAACCATTTTCAAGTCACTAGTTCACTATTTATCGTCACTACACTTAACTATTTTCAAGTCACTAGTTCATATTTTTAAGTCACTACACTTAACCATTTTCAAGTCACTAGTTCACAATTTCAAGTCACTACACAACTATTTGCACGTCTCTAGTTCACATTTCAAGTCACTACACTTAACCATTTTTAAGTCACTAGATCACATTTTCAAGTCATTTCACTTAACCATGTTCAAGTCACCACACTTTACCATTTTCAAGTAACTAGTTCACATTTAAAGTCTCTACAATTAACCATTTTCAAGTCACTAGTTCAAATTTTCAAGTCACTACGCAACTATTGTCAAGTCTTTAGGTCACATTTCAAGTCACTACACTCAACCTTTTTAAGTCACTAGATCACATTTTGAAGTCATTACACTTAACCATGTTCAAGTCACCACACTTAATGATACAAGATCAAACCCACAACACAAGATTTCAGCAACAACAACAAGTTGAACAACTATCACAAGAACAACAAGTTGAACAACAAGTGCTAGTGAATCGAAAGAGCCCCACACGGCTTCACTAGACTTCAAGATTATAAACACAAGCTTAACAAGATTACAAAAAAAATAGATAGCTTGACATACGAGATTACAAGAAATAGGAACCAAACCGTGTATCAAACGATAAGACCCCTAAGACCCGCAATAACAACACCAAACTCTTATGGTGACCGCTAAGGGAATCAACTCCGCCTTACAACCACCGTTTCTAAGCAAGGATCAATAATGGCTTTTCCAAGCCCTACACTACTTGGCCTTTCCAAGCCCTAAACTACATTCTCAAAGAGAGAAGAAGAAGTCTTCAAATATCCATAATGAACTAACTAGAAAATAAGACTAATGAAGCCTATTTATAACTATTGCATCAAATGACCAAACTACCCTTAATGAAAAGAGGCTCCTATCGAGTGTAAACAAAAGGCACAAAAAGATCAAAACACCCTTAATAAGGGCGGCCATGGAGTGTAAGGACTCCTTCACACTTCAATCCCTGCAATTCTTTGGAGCCTCGGGTAGTCATCAAGGCAAGCCTCCAAGCAACCTTCCACACACGAATTTGCTTTATTATGTGTCCAAAATGACTTCATGACTTCCCCATGCATACTCTCGGGCCTTCAAGGTGTCCAAAATCAGATTCTCCACGTGTTGGCCACGAATGATGGCATCAAAAGTTATGATGGCCATTTGTCTTGTATCATCTAACCATTATCAAGTCACTAGTTCACATTTAAAGTCACTACAATGAACAATTTTCAAGTCACTTGTTATCATTTTCAAGTCACTGCACTTAACCATGTTCAAGTCACTACAATTAACCATTTTCGTGTCTATAGTTCACATTTTCAAGTCACTTAACATAAGCATTTTCAAGTAACTAGTTCACATTTCAAGTCACTACACTTAACTATTTTCAAGTCGCTAGTTCACATTTCAAGTCACTACACTTATCCATTTTAAAGTCACTAGATCACTTTTTGAAGACTTAACACTTGCCCTTTTCGAAGAACTAGTTCTCATTTTCAAGTCACTACACTTAACCATTTTCAAGTCACTAGTTCATATTTTCAAGTTACTACACTTAACCATTTTCAAGTCACTAGTTCACAATTTCAAGTCACTACTAAACTATTTTCAAGTCTCTAGTTCACATTTCAAGTCACTACACTTAACCATTTTTAAGTCACTAGATCACATTTTCAAGTCATTACACTTAACCATATTCAAGTCACCACACTTAACCATTTTCAAGTCACTAGTTCACAATTTCAAGTTCAAGTCTCTAGTTCACATTTCAAGTCACTACACTTAACCATTTTTAAGTCACTAGATCACATTTTCAAGTCATTACACTTAACCATGTTCAAGTCACCACACTTAACCATTTTCAAGTCACTAGTTCACATTTAAAGTCACTACAATTAACCATTTTCAAGTCACTAGTTATCATTTTCAAGTCACTACACTTAACCATTTTCAAGTCACTAGTTATCATTTTCAAGTCACTACACTTAACCATTTTCAAGTCACTGGTTATCATTTTCAAGTCACTACACTTAACTATGTTCAAGTCACTACAATTAACTATTTTCAAGTCACTAGTTCATATTTTCAAGTCACTTAACATAAGCATTTTAAAGTCACTAATTCACATTTCAATTAACTACACTTACCTATTTTCAAGTCGCTAGTTCACATTTCAAGTCACTACACTTATCCATTTTAAGTCAATAGATCACTTTTTCAAGACTTTACGCTTAGCCCTTTTCGAAGAACTAGTTCTCATTTTCAATTCACTACACTTAACCATTTTCAAATCGCTAGTTCACTATTTATCGTCACTACAATTAACCATTTTCAAGTCACTTGTTCATATTTTCAAGTCACTACACTTAACCATTTTCAAGTCACTAGTTCACATTTAAAGTCACTACAATTAACCGTTTTTATGTCACTAGTTATCATTTTCAAGTCACTACACTTAACCATGTTGAAGTCACTACAATTAACCATTTTCAAGTCACTAGTTCACATTTCAAGTAACTACACTTACCTATTTTCAAGTCGCTAGTTCAAATTTCAAGTCACTACATTTAACCATTTTCAAGTCACTAGATCACTTTTTCAAGACTTTACGCTTAGCCCTTTTCGAAGAACTAGTTTTCATTTTCAAGTCAGTACACTTAACTATTTTCAAATCTCTAGTTCACTATTTATCGTCACTACACTTAACCATTTTGAAGTCACTAGTTATCATTTTCAAGTCACTACACTTAACCATGTTCAAGTCACTAAATTAACGATTTTAAAGTCGCTAGTTCACATTTTCAAGCCACTTAACATAAGCATTTTCAATTCACTAGTTCACATTTCAAATAACTACACTTAACTATTTTTAAGTCGCTAGTTAACATTTCTAGTCACTACATTTATCCATTTTCAAGTCACTAGATCACTTTTTCAAGACTTTACGCTTAGCCCTTTTTGAAGAACTAGTTCTCATTTTCAAGTCACTACACTTAACCATTTTCAAATCGCTAGTTCACTATTTATTGTCACTACACTTAACCATTTTCAAGTCACTAGTTTTCATTTTCAAGTCACTACATGATACGGGTGGGACAAGCTGTCCAACAAGTACCCGACCATTCACACGAAGCCAAGCTCGGGAATTACAAAAACTCCAAGCCTTGTTGATGCTAGCATGGAGGGCACACGTCCTTTCACACGGAGTCAAGCAAGGGAACTCCAAGGTCTACAAATGATGATTATGCAAAAGGGGACTTGGGAGAAGCCCGAAGATTGTAAATGGAGAATCTACAACGTGTGGAAGAATCAAAGGGGTGAAGCGGATGAAGAAAAGGGGGTCATTGGTGCAAGTGGCTAGATTTTAAATTCAAAAATTCACAACAAGATGACCCAAACAAGGCCCTTGTCTCTCATTAAGGGCATATTTGTAATAACTAGTTGTCTTTATTTCTTTAGTATAAATAGGGTAATTCCTTATTTGGCATGGTAGATTTTGATGAATATTGAACAATATTGTTAAATTTAGCCTTCTACTTAGCATATTCCCTTAAGGAATTAGTGGTTAATTAGTGAGTGTTTAGTTGGTGGAATCTTGAGATTGGTGTTGAACTTCTTTGGTTTGAATTAATTTGATGATTACCCATTTGTGGTATTTGGTTTTTTTTAATTTGTTCAAATTAGGGTTTATGTTTGGGTGTTGGAATCAATTGGGAGGTGAGGGTATCAAGCCCCTTGTTGCCCATAATTTCAATACTTAGATATTAATCCACATATCCTTCTTTTGTTTTCTTTTATTTTTGATCTTGCCTCTTTGATTGTTACCATTTTGGTATCAAGAGCCTAGTTTAAGGTTTATTTTCACAAATCTTAATCTTGGGATTTTGATTTCTTCAAAAATCCAAAAATCCAAAAAAAAAAAAAAAATCCGAAAATATTTTGTTTTGATTTGTTGTTTTTGACACTAGATCTTGATTCTCTAGTGTTTTTTGAGTCTAAATCTGAAATTTCGTTCAAATCGGAGTTGGGAAAGTGAAGTTGTCATTAAAGGGTTTTCAAGCTTTTGAAGTTTCAAAACTTGAAAAGTGGGTTTGTTGATTGAGGAGAAATTGAGGATTAAAATTCATTGGGGTTTGTTCTCTAAGTCGTGGGGAAGCTACTCCTAAATTTTGAGTCAATTCCGAGTTGATTTGGGTGTGCTAGGGTTGATGTGTGTTTTTGGTGTTCTTGAACACCTTCATATTGTTCTTGGAGAAGAAGAGAGAAGAAGTACACTTTGATCCAAAAAAATTCAAGTCAAATTTGGTCAAAAGTATTTGTGGGTCCACTTGTGGAAATTCTGAAAAAAAAAATTATTATATTTTCCACGTGGACTGCCATGTCAGTAGCCACGTCAGCCGGTCAACGGTCAACGCTGATGCAGCAGCCACCAGCCAGCCACGCCACCAGCTGACTCAGCAAAATCAGCCCACACAAACCCTGCAGCACGTGGCTCTCAGATTCAGAGAGCAGGAATTTCAACACTTAGTTTTTTTGGGGGGGTCCAAAGTTTTTTGGACCCAAAAATTTTTCTAAGTGTCCAAACTCCGTGATTCTTTTTCCTACGCTTTCTTCTTTCGATTTCTCAACTATTTAACAAGTAATTAACATCTTTAATCACTTGTTAACTAGTTTTAAAACATCAAATCATCTCCTTGATTCATCAAATTAAGCAACACAAGTAATTTTTCTACTTTTGTTACTTAGTTTTTTTTTTGAGTCTGTTTTCTTTCGTGCTTCTTTTCTTCAACTTTTCTCATCTTAATTCGTTGATAAACTTCTTGATTCAAGTCCTTTTACCTTCAATCGAGTCGTCCTTCTTTCAAGAGTCACAAGAATCCATTCTACCACAAAGGATAGGTGATCTTGAATTGATCAAGCAAAGCTAGAGTTCACTACCAATTTTGAGACGACACTTTAGGAGGTGAGTTGAGAGTTTACATACGAGTGACGCGAGGCTTTTTCTACTAATATTGTTTGTTGGGCTTTGTAGGTACCATGTCGAATGTGAGTCCAAGTGGTGAAGCCTCAAACCCCATCATGGAGGCTTTCACCCACCTCACCAAACAAATTGCGGAAATGAGTGGAAGAATGGGAGGTATGGAGGAAAGGTTGGTACGAGTTGAGAGAGGGAAATCACTTCAAATCTAAAATGAGGAGATGAGGAGGGCGTCGGTGCAATCCACCACCATTACTCCGGGGCAAGCTCATGAATTATGTTACCCTCCACCGCATCAAACCCAAAACTTCCAACAACCCACCTTCCAAACAAACAACACTCCAAATTTTCCAAGACAACCTACACCATACCCTCATCCACAACCCTATCATCCTCCACAAGAGAACCGATTTCTTATGGACGACCAAGTTCGGAACCAAACTCCAATCCAAAACACATCAAATGCATCCATACATGATCCCCACATATCACCTCTACAAAATGCACCACAAATGCCATACCAAGACTACCAATACCAAAACCCTCTCTATGATGAAATAAATGATGAGCTCAATAACGATGAATTTTGGGAGCATGGAGGAAGGGGTGGTTATGGAGTACCAAGGGAAGGGTTCCGGCCTCGGGAATTGAGGTGGGCTCAAGGCATGGGAGGTCAAGAATATGGGAATAGAGGAGATAGAATAGGAACTAGAGGAGATAGGATGGGATATAGAGGTGATAGGATGGGAGTTAGAGGAGATAGGTTTAGGGAGAGGAATGATCAAGATCGAGGCTTGAACACTATCAAGGTCACACTTCCAAGGTTCAAAGGAAGTAGTGACCCCGATGAGTTCTTGGAATGGAAAATTCAAAGTGAGCGGATCTTTCTCACAAATAATATTTCGGAAACTTTGAAGGCAAAGTATGCTCTCACACAATTCGAAGGGTATGCCTCAACTTGGTGGGAGTCCAAGAGGCGGGGAAGGGAGAGCCATCACAACTATGAGTTGCCTACGTGGCTAGAATTGATTACACTTATGGAGACAAGGTGCTTGACTCCTAACTACTACCAAGAAGTGCTCAAGAAGGTGTACATGTTGAGGCAAGGTTCCAAAAGTGTGGAAGAGTATTATGATGAGTTTGAAAACTTGAGAATGAAGTCTAAACTTGAAGAAAGCTTGGAATGTACGGTGATTCGATTCGTGGCCAATATGAGGTATGATATTCTAAAGCTTTTGAAACTTAAACACTATGATACTCTTGAAGCGGCCTTTCATGATGCCTCAAAGGTCGAGATGGATTTGAAAGAAGAAAAGTCCTACAAGGCCAAGAATACTTCCACATCCACATGGGACAAGAGTAGAGATAATTGGAAGGCGACATCTTCTAAAGGGAAATTTAAGGGTGTTGGTCAAGATCCTCAAGTCAAGTTTGATTACAAGTCCAAGACAAATGAGAAGCCACAAGGAGGTAACTATGTCAAACCTACCTTTCCTCGACCTTCTACCATTCAATGCTTTAGATGCCAAGGAAGAGGACATGTTGCTAGTGAGTGCCCCAATAGAAGAACAATTATTGCACTTCGGGATGGGTATAGAACCGAGGATGAGGAAGAGGGTGTTGAAAAGAGTGAGAAGGAGGGAGACAAAAGTGAGGAAAAAGGGGATGCTTCGGGGAATGAAGAAGAAAGGTTGGATGAGAGGGTGAATTTTGCTTGCTTCCTTGAAAAGGGAAGACCTTTACTTGATAGTGATGAAGAATTGAAGGTGAATACCAATCTTTCTTGCATTGCGAGGCGCATCATGGGAGCCCTTGCCAAAGAAGAACTTGATCAACGGGAGAATTTATTCCATGCTAGGTGCAAAATCCAAGACAAGGTGTGTTCTTTGATTATTGATAGTGGGAGTTGCACCAATGTAGTAAGTAGTTCTTTGGTGGAGCGTATGCAAATTCCAACAAGAAAACACTCCAACCCTTACAAGCTACAATGGCTCAATGAGAGTGGTGAGATGAAAGTCCTCAAACAAGCAAGTGTCCGATTTAGTGTGGGAAAGTACAATGAGGAGTTGATTTGTGATGTTGTGCCTATGTTGGCTTGTCATATATTGTCGGGACGGCCGTGGCAATTTGATAGAGATGTTGTGCACCACGGAAGATCCAACAAGTATGCTTTTGTGATTGAAGGTAAGAAGTATGTGATCGCACCTCTCACTCCATATCAAGTGAGTGAGGACTATAGGGCTATGAAGGAACTTTGGGAGAGGATAAGGGTGGATGAGGCAAGGAGTGAGGGTGAAAGCTCCACCAATGTTCCAAAGGAAAGAAGTGACTTGGCTAAGAATAAGAAGAACATGTGTATGATAGCCAAGCCAAGCAAGTGTCTCAAAGGTGTGGATGAGGAACGCTTTCTAGTGTGCCTTGTCAACACCAATCTTTTGTTGCATGCTAATCAAGCTACTAGCACTTTGCCTAGTATTGTTTCTTCTCTTTTGCAGGACTATAATGATCTATTTCCGGAGGAGATGCCTAAGGGATTACCACCCTTGAGGGGAATTGAGCACCAAATTGATTTTGTACCGGGTTCACAAATTCCAAATTGGCCGGCCTATAGAAGCAATTCGGAAGAAACCAAGGAACTACAAAGGCAAGTGGAAGAACTTCTTGAGAAGGGGTTGATCAAAGAAAGCCTAAGTCCTTGTGCCATACCGGTAATCCTTGTTCCCAAAAAGGATGGCCCTTGGAGGATGTGCATTGATTGTAGAGCCGTGAACAAGATTACAATCAAGTATAGGCATCCAATTCCTAGACTTGATGACATGTTAGATGAATTGTGTGGCTCAAGTGTCTTCTCAAAGATTGATCTTCGAAGTGGCTATCATCAAATTCGCATGAAACCGGGTGATGAATGGAAAACGGCTTTCAAGACGAAGTTTGGGTTGTATGAATGGCTTGTCATGCCATTTGGGTTGACAAATGCTCCAAGCACTTTCATGAGGTTGATGAACCATGTTCTCAAACCTTTCATCAACAATTTTGTGGTGGTATATTTTGATGACATCCTTGTGTATAGTAAGACAATTGAAGAGCATGTGATCCATTTGAGGCAAGTGTTTGATGTTTTTCTACAAGAAAGGCTCTTTGCTAATCTCAAGAAGTGCTCATTTTGTGTTGAGAAAGTCGTCTTTTTAGGTTTTGTGGTTAGTGCAAATGGTATTGAAGTTGATGAAGAAAAGGTAGAATCCATCAAGTCATGGCCAACTCCAACTAATGCAACCGAGGTAAGAAGTTTTCATGGGTTGGCAAGCTTTTACCGGCGATTTGTAAAGGGTTTTAGTTCAATTGCTTCTCCTTTGACCGAATTGATCAAAAAAGATGTACCTTTTGTGTGGGGGGATGAGCAAGAGAAGTCCTTTCAAGCCTTGAAATTGATGTTGAGTTCCTCACCATTACTTCAACTACCCAACTTTGATAAAGCTTTTGAGATTGAATGTGATGCTTCGGGTGTTGGTATAGGTGGTGTATTGATGCAAGAAGGGAAACCATTAGCTTACTTTAGCAAAAAACTAAAGAGGGCTTCTTTTAGGTACTCAACTTATGACAAGGAGTTGTATGCCCTTGTGCGGGTGTTGGCTCATTGGCTACTTGTGGCACAAAGAATTTGTAATAAGGACCGATCATGAGTCCTTAAAACACCTTAAGGGGCAATCCAAGTTGAATAAGAGGCATGCTAAATGGGTTGAGTTTATTGAAACCTTCCCATATGTGATCAACTACAAGCAAGGAAAGGAGAATGTGGTGGCGGATGCTCTATCAAGAAGGTATGTTTTGGTCAACGCTTTAGCTTCTAAGATGATGGGATTTGAAAGCTTGAAGGGATTCTATGCTATGGATTCCGACTTCAAGGATACTTTTAAAAGTCTTCATCAAGGGAAGCGGGTTGATAGGTTTCAATTGATTGATGGGTTTTTGTTCAAGGATGGGCGGGTTTGTGTACCCATGAGTTCATGGAGAGAGTTGTTCGTCAAAGAGGCATATAGTGGTGGATTGATAGGACACTTTGGGGTACCCAAGACACTTGACATTCTCATGGAGCAATTCTATTGGCCCAAGATGAAGCATGATGTGGAGCGGATTTGTGGACAATGTCTAGATTGCAAGCAAGCCAAATCCACGACTCGGCCTCAAGGTAAGTACACTCCTCTTCCTACTCCTAGTGGTCCATGGATGGACATTTCTATGGATTTTGTATTAGGACTTCCTAGGACTAAGAGAGGACATGATAGCATATTCGTGGTAGTGGATAGATTTTCTAAAATGACTCATTTTATTCCATGCCATAAGTGTGATGATGCATCTCATGTTGCTTCCTTGTTTGTCATTCATGTACTTAAATTGCATGGAGTCCCTCAAACCATTGTGAGTGATAGGGATTCCAAATTTCTTAGCAATTTTTGGAAGAGTCTTTGGGGTACACTTGGTACCAAACTTATGTTTTCTACTTCTTGCCACCCCCAATCGGATGGGCAAACCGAGGTAGTCAACCGAACTCTTGGTAACATGCTTAGGTGTATGATTAAAGGAACCCCAACTACTTGGGAAAACCGTTTAACCTTGATTGAATTTGCATATAACCTGTCTTTCCATTTGATACGGGTGGGACAAGCTGTCCAACAAGTACCCGACCATTCACACGAAGTCAAGCTCGGGAGTTACAAAAACTCCAAGCCTTATTCATGCAAATGGCCGTGTGTGAGTTGGTCATTGAACCACCTAAGGATCTAAATGTTTTAAGGTGTGAAGATGGGCCTTGAAGTGTAATAAACTTACACTCCAAGGCCTCCATGGCCGGCTGCCCCAACATGGCCCATATGGTCATTTTGTCTTTCATTTAGCTTGTAATATAAATAGACAAGCTTAGAATTATTTTGCCCGAGTTTTTCTCATTGTAATTTCAAGACAAAGACTTGTAATATTTCTCTCTCTCTCTCTCTTCCATTGGGAGGTAGATTTCGGCCAAGCTTGCTAGAGTGAAGCTTGTGTTGTGTTTTGGCTAGAAACAAGGATCTTGAGGTCATTGAGTTCCTCTTGGTCTAAGTAAGAACTTGGTGTTTATATTCCATAGTCTTAGGGTCCTTTCTTGATGTTAGGGTTCTTAGCCTCTTGAATATTATATGTCAAGTTATCTATCTTCTATTATCTTGTTGTTCTTGTCTTTGAGATCTTGAAGTCTAGTGAAGCCGGGTGGGGCTCTTTCGATTCACTAGCATTTGTGTTGGTTGCTGTTTTTGTTGTGTTGTTGTTGGAATCTTTGTGTTGTGGACTTGATCTTGTATCATTTGGTATCAAAGCAAGACCGGTTGTGTTCCCACACAACCCATCGTGGGCTTGTTCTCGGATTAAACGAAAAAAAAAAAATAAAAAAAAATCGGAAATCAGTCCATTGAAGACAAATCCGAGAATGTTGTTGTATGTTTAGATCTAGGTGTTATTTTGCTTGTTTAGTGTGTTTCTAGTGTTGGTTTCTTTCTCACCAACACTAAAGTGTCTAGATCTAAAAGTTGAGCTTGAAAACTTGACCATTGTTGTGGTGACTTGAAGTGGTTGAAAGTTGTATGTTGTTGATGACAAAAATTGGTGGTTGTGTGTTATGTGCTTGAAGAAGTTGGTGAAAGTTGTAAGGTGTTCATCTTTTAAACTTGTTCATCTTGTTCATCTTGTGGTGTTCAAGTTGCAAGACAAGTCATAAAGTTGTTGGTGAAAGACTTGCACCCATCACTTCCTAGTTGGCCAACCACTTTTCCTTAAAACACGGAACCTTGTTTTGTGGGATTAGCCTAGTCAAATCTTACCTTTTTGAGTTTGAAAGGTTGAAAGACTACAAGACTTTTACTTTCCCTCCAAAACACATTGTCATCTATAACAAGTTGTGTGATTATTGAAAAATTTCAGATTTGAGATAAAAAAAAAAAAAAAAAAAAAGAGAACAAGGAAGAAGCAAAAACGTGTGGGACCACTTACATGCTGCCACGTCACTATAAGCTCAACTTTGGATATTATTCTAGTTGCTAATTGTTGATTCTTGGTTTCCTTTACTTGGTTCTAGAACTAATTAACAAACTAGTACATTCCTACTAGGTTGTCGATTAGTCCTTTGAATCCGTTTGTTCGTGTCAACGATTACTTGAGTGCCTTTTATCTTTTGAATAGGTTGCTACTTTTTGGTTCTAGTCCGACAAGAATTCTTTGAGTCTTCAAATAAAAATCCACTCCGGATAAGAGCTTACTCATACCTTAAAGGATTCACGGTTACTAGCCAATTTACAACACTTGTGGAACTCAAGCGTGTGGTGATCTAAAGAGTATAATACCTTGACAATGGAAGGGACCACGTCCCATAATGTGGATACTAATGCACTTGACTCTATGAGGGTCACTCTTGAGGCCGTTACCCGGACACTTGAAAGGTTGAATTCGGAATTTGGGGCCGTGAGAGGGGACTTGGCAGCAATCAAGGGAGAAGTGTCGACTATTAGTGGGAGATTAGAACAAGTGGAGAGTCAAAGGAACTCTCGTCCTTCTACTCCTCTACATGTCTCTACCAATGGGCATGATAGGACTTCCTCCGCAACCATCACCCCCGAAACAGTCCACCAAATGCTAAATGCACCCCAAGCTCCACTAAATGCCGCAAGCCAAACCACCTTTTTTCCTCCAAACCGTGACCCCACTAGACCAATACATTTCCAAGCTCCTCAAGTTCCACAAGAGGGATTTGGACGTCAAGTACCTCCACTAAATCCGAACCCTCCATTCCAAGCTCCATTAAACCAAAGGCCACAAAATCCAATTCCTCCGAATCAAAATGCCCAAGCCCGACCAGCCCCCTTTGAAGGATATGGTAGAGAGGAGTATGAAGGATATGGAGCCTTTGATGATGCTTACATGAGGGAGGAGAAGGTAAGAGGGGGTCGTGGAGATCCAAGGAGATACCGAGGGTATGGGGAAAGGGGAAACCGACACCAAGAGAGAGATGTAGGCATCAACACCATCAAGTTGAACCTACCAATCTTTAAAGGTGATAGTGACCCCGAGGCCTACTTAGCTTGGGAATCGGCTTGTGACAAAGTTTTCCAAGTTAATGACATCTCGGAAGAAAAGAAGGGTTGCTATGCTATAGCTCATTTTGAGGGTTATGCTAACACTTGGTGGGAGTATGTCAAGCGGTTTGGTAATGAACTCATTGATGGGCAGCCACCACCTTGGTATCGATTGAGGTATTTGATGAGGCAACGATACCTTCCCGAGAGATATCGCCATGAGTTGCTTGCTAGATTGTATGGTTTGCGTCAAGGTAACAAGAGTGTGATGGCATATTTTGATGAGTTTCAACAACTCATGTTGAAGCTTGATCATCGTGGGGAGCAAATCAGCCACGACATCATCCGGTTCAAGTGTGGGTTGAACAAAGATATTTCCACTCATTTAACCCTTCACAAGTTTGAAACCGTTGACGGTATTTTCCAAGCGGCTCTTGAGATTGAAAGGGAACTTAAGGAGAGATCATCTTTCAAGACAAGGGGACAAGTCCCCTCGGGTTGGCCCAAAAACAAGGACCAACCCGCCACTACTAGGCTGCCCGAGACCAAAACAGTCCCCAAATTGACTCCAAAACCGGAGGCTCACAAGTATCCTAACCCAAAGGGATTCCAATGTTTCAAGTGCCAAGGTTGGGGGTATAAGGCCAATGAATGTCCAAACCGACGCAATGTGATCCTAAGGGAAGGGAGAGTGTATTACCTTGGTGAGGAGGTGGGTCCCGAAAGGGGAGAAGATGAGGCCGAGCCTCAAGATGGAGAGGAAACCGATGATGGACCACACGATGATGATGGTGATGATGGTGAAGATGTTTATCCTCAAGAAGGAGAGTGTGTGGTTCCAAACTTTGTGGTTAGGCGCGTCATGATTAGTACGGCAGTAGATGACCCAAGCCAAAGGGAAAATCTATTCCACACTAAATGTCTTGTAAAGGGGAGTGTGTGCACCTTGGTGATCGATAGTGGTAGTTGTACAAATGTCGCAAGTCATGCTTTGGTAAATTTCTTGAAGTTACCAACTACACCACACTCTAGTCCTTACAAGTTACAATGGCTGAATGATTGTGGTGAATTGAAGGTCACAAGGCAATGTGTGATACGGTTTAAGGTGGGAAACTACCACGATGAAGTACTTTGTGACGTAATACCAATGCAAGCATGTCACTTGTTGTTAGGTAGACCTTGGCAATATGATAGGTCTACTAAACACGATGGGAGGTCCAATCGATATACACTTGAGAAGGATGGCCGAAAGGTCACACTTCATCCTCTTTCACCTTCCCAAGTAAATGAGTGGCATCAAAGGATGAGAGAATTGAAGAAAAAGGGAAAGGAACCCGAAAGGGGAGAAAAGAGAGGGAGTTCCGTAGGTGGGGCAGTAGGTACATCGGAGGCTGCCCCAACAACAACGGGGGGAGGGACTATGGTGATGTTGGCTAGGAAGAAGGAACTTTTCATAGATCATGATGAGGGCACGCCTATGTTACTCTTGGCTCATTGTTTTAATACTAACCCCACTAATCCTTCCATGTCTCCTTTGATTTCTTGTGTATTGCAGGATTATGAAGACGTATTTCCTCAAGAACTTCCACAAGGATTGCCCCCACTTCGGGGAATTGAGCACCAAATTGATTTGGTGCCGGGTTCACAACTACCAAACAAACCGGCCTATAGGAGCAATCCCATGGACACTAAGGAGCTTGAGAGGCAAGTTGAGGAGCTTCTCCACAAGGGATACATCAAGGAAAGTATGAGTCCGTGTGCTGTCCCGGTGCTTTTGGTACCAAAGAAAGACGGAACTTGGCGCATGTGCGTCGATTGTAGGGCCATCAACAAAATCACTATAAGGTATCGTCATCCAATCCCTAGACTAGATGATATGTTAGATGAGCTCCATGGTTCTTGTTTGTTTTCTAAAGTGGATCTTAGGAGTGGCTACCACCAAATTCGCATGCAACCCGGTGATGAGTGGAAGACCGCATTCAAGACCAAATTTGGTCTATATGAGTGGCTGGTCATGCCCTTTGGCCTTACCAATGCTCCTAGCACCTTTATGAGGCTAATGAATCATGTAATGAAGCCTTATATTGGAAAGTTTGTGGTGGTGTATTTTGATGATGTGTTGGTATATAGTAAATCTATTGATGATCATGTGGCGCATTTGAGGTGTGTGTTTGATGTGCTCCGAAAGGAGAAGTTGTATGCCAATGTAGAGAAGTGTTCTTTTGGTGTTGATAAAGTGATTTTCTTGGGTTTTGTCGTGAGCTCAAGGGGTGTGGAAGTGGACGAATCCAAGATAGACGCTATATGAAGTTGGCCGACCCCTAAAACTATTGGAGAAATCCGAAGTTTCCATGGGTTGGCGAGCTTTTATAGGAGGTTTGTCAAAGGTTTCAGCTCCATAGCAGCACCCTTGACCGAGGTTATTAGAAAGGACCAACCCTTTAAGTGGGGGGGAGAGCAAGCTAAGGCTTTTGAAGCCTTGAAAGCTATGCTCATCTCGGCGCCTTTGTTGCAATTGCCCAATTTTGATAAGATGTTTGAAGTAGAGTGTGATGCGAGTAAAGTTGGCCTCGGGGCTGTTTTAATGCAAGAAGGCAAGCCCATTGCTTATTTTAGTGAAAAGCTCAAAGGGGCAACTCTTAATTACTCGACTTATGATTTGGAGTTGTACGCCCTTGTTAGAGCTTTGGGCAATTGGCAACATTATTTGTGGCCTAAGGAGTTTGTGATACGAACGGACCACGAATCGTTGAAACACCTTAAGAGCCAAGACAAGTTGAATAGGCGTCATGCTAAGTGGATTGAGTTTATTGAGACCTTCCCTTATGTAATTCATTACAAAAGGGGGAAGGAAAATGTTGTGGCTGATGCGTTGTCTAGAAAGCATGTGCTTGTTGCTACCTTGTCTTCGAAGTTGATGGGATTTGAGAGCTTGCGGATGTTGTATCCCGAGGATCCTACCTTTGCTCCTATTTATAGGGAATGTGAAGAGTGGGGAAGGGACAGATGGCTTAAGGAGAATAGCAATTCCTCCTACTCTAGATTTGATGGTTATTTGTTCAAAGGGAGGAGGTTGTGTGTTCCTTCTAGTTCATGGAGGGAATTGTTTGTGAGAGAGGCACATGATGGTGGCCTCATGGGGCATTTTGGGGTTGACAAGACCCTCGGTATCTTAGAGGAACAATTCTATTGGCCCAAAATGCGCAAGGATGTTGCTAAAATTTGCGGCCAATGTGTGGATTGCCGGTGTGCAAAATCCTGCCTCCGACCTCAAGGATTGTACACCCCACTTCCCACTCCCCTTAGCCCTTGGTTAGATATTTCGATGGACTTTGTTTTGGGGCTGCCAAGGACTAGAAAGGGTCGAGATAGCATTTTTGTTGTTGTTGATAGATTCTCCAAAATGGCTCATTTCATTCCATGTGCTAAAACTGAAGATGCTCCTAGTGTAGCTTCATTATTTGTTGAACATGTTGTAAAGCTTCACGGAGTCCCAAGGACTATTGTGAGTGATAGGGACTCAAAGTTCCTAAGTCTCTTTTGGAAGTCCATGTGGGGTAGGCTTGGAACGAAGTTGCTTTTCTCCACGTCTTGCCACCCACAAACCGATGGCCAAACGGAGGTAGTAAATAGAACCTTAGGGTCTATGCTACGTTCTATGGTTAAAGGTAAACTGACTTCATGGGAGGATCACCTACCCTTGGTGGAATTTGCATACAATCGGGTAATACACTCAAGTACGGGAATGACTCCCTTTGAGTGTGTTTATGGCTTGAATCCCCTTACCCCTTTAGATCTCACTCCTTTGTCTAGTGATCTCATGACAAGTTTAGATGGATGCAAAAGAGCCGAGGCAATGAAAAAGGTGCATGAGAAGGTGCGGATCAAGCTTGAAAGGAAGAACCAAGAGGTTGCAAAAAGGGTAAACAAAGGACGAAGAAGGCTTGTGCTTGAACCCGGAGATTGGGTGTGGGTGCACCTTCGAAAGGATCGATTTCCATCTCAAAGAAAGTCCAAGTTGCTGCCTAGGGGTGATGGTCCATTCCAAGTACTTGAGAGGATCAATGACAACGCCTACAAGATTGACCTTCCACCGGAATATCAAGTGCACCACACTTTCAATGTTGGTGATCTCTCTCTCGTGGATGCGGTTGAAGACGACCAAGTGCTGAATTTGAGGTCAAATTCCTCTCAAGATGGAGAGGATGATACGGGTGGGACAAGCTGTCCAACAAGTACCCGACCATTCACACGAAGTCAAGCTCGGGAGTTACAAAAACTCCAAGCCTTATTCATGCAAATGGCCGTGTGTGAGTTGGTCATTGAACCACCTAAGGATCTAAATGTTTTAAGGTGTGAAGATGGGCCTTGAAGTGTAATAAACTTACACTCCAAGGCCTCCATGGCCGGCTGCCCCAACATGGCCCATAAGGTCATTTTGTCTTTCATTTAGCTTGTAATATAAATAGACAAGCTTAGAATTATTTTGCCCGAGTTTTTCTCATTGTAATTTCAAGACAAAGACTTGTAATATTTCTCTCTCTCTCTCTCTTCCATTGGGAGGCAGATTTCGGCCAAGCTTGCTAGAGTGAAGCTTGTGTTGTGTTTTGGCTAGAAACAAGGATCTTGAGGTCATTGAGTTCCTCTTGGTCTAAGTAAGAACTTGGTGTTTATATTCCATAGTCTTAGGGTCCTTTCTTGATGTTAGGGTTCTTAGCCTCTTGAATATTATATGTCAAGTTATCTATCTTCTATTATCTTGTTGTTCTTGTCTTTGAGATCTTGAAGTCTAGTGAAGCCGGGTGGGGCTCTTTCGATTCACTAGCATTTGTGTTGGTTGCTGTTTTTGTTGTGTTGTTGTTGGAATCTTTGTGTTGTGGACTTGATCTTGTATCACCATTCCTCTATTGGGATGTCTCCATTTGAAGCTTGTTATGGTTTTAATCCTTTGTTTCCATTAATCATGACTCCTTTGTCTAGTCATGTTGTTGTAAGCCTAGATGCCAAACAAAGGGCAAGAGAGATGATGAACATTCATTCCAAGGTAAGAGAGGCCTTTGAAAAGAACAATTCCAAAGTGGCCATGAGGAAGAATCGCGGGAGAAAGGAGGTGATCTTCAACCCGGATGATTGGGTATGGGTCCATTTCCGAAAGGAAAGGTTCCCACAAGTCCGGAGAGGGAAGCTAAGTCCAAGGGGAGATGGCCCTTTTAAAGTGCTCAAGCGGATTAATGATAATGCCTACATGGTTGACTTACCGGGTGAGTACAATGTTCATAATGTGTTTAATGTTAGTGATCTATCTCCTTGTGCTATAGGTGAACCTTTGGATTCGAGGACGAATCCTTTTCAAGAAGGGGAGAATGATGCTAGCATGGAGGGCACACGTCCTTTCACACGGAGTCAAGCAAGGGAACTCCAAGGTCTACAAATGATGATTATGCAAAAGGGGCTTGGGAGAAGCCCGAAGATTGTCAATGGAGAATCTACAACGTGTGGAAGAATCAAAGGGGTGAAGCGGATGAAGAAAAGGGGGTCATTAGTGCAAGTGGCTAGATTTTAAATTCAAAAATTCACAACAAGATGACCCAAACAAGGCCCTTGTCTCTCATTAAGGGCATATTTGTAATAACTAGTTGTCTTTATTTCTTTAGTATAAATAGGGTAATTCCTTATTTGGCATGGTAGATTTTGATGAATATTGAACAATATTGTTAAATTTAGCCTTCTACTTAGCATATTCCCTTAAGGAATTAGTGGTTAATTAGTGAGTGTTTAGTTGGTGGAATCTTGAGATTGGTGTTGAACTTCTTTGGTTTGAATTAATTTGATGATTACCCATTTGTGGTATTTGGTTTCCTTTAATTTGTTCAAATTAGGGTTTGTGTTTGGGTGTTGGAATCAATTGGGAGGTGAGGGTATCAAGCCCCTTGTTGCCCATAATTTCAATACTTTATTAATCCACATATCCTTCTTTTGTTTTCTTTTATTCTTGATCTTCCCTCTTTGATTGTTACCACTTGTTCATGCAAATGGTCGTGTGTGAGTTGGTGATTGAACCACCTAAGGATCTAAATGTTTTAAAGTGTGAAGAGGGACCTTGAAAGTGTAAGTCACAAGGGCCACGTGGATTACTCCAAGGCCGGCTGCCCAAGGGTTAAACTTGTCATTTTATCTTTCATTTTGGATGTAATATAAATAGACCATCTTAGTGTTATTAGCCCTAGTTCACTCATTATATTTTTGAAGACAAAACTCTTGTAACACTAAGGACTTCTCTCTCTCCATTGGAGAAGCTCCAAAACCGAAACTCACAAGTGGAGCTACACTTGTGTTGTATCTTGGCTAGAAACAAGGATCTTGAGGTCATTGAGTTCCTCTTGGTCTAAATAAGAACTTGGTGTTTATATTCATTAGTCTTAGGGTCCTTTCTTGATGTTAGGGTTCTTAATCTCTTGAATATTATATGTCAAGTTAACTATCTTTAATTATCTTGTTGTTGTTGTGTTTGATATCTTGAAGTCTAGTGAAGCTGTGTGGGGCTCTTTCGATTCACTAGCACTTGTTGTTCAACTTGTTGATCTTGTGAGAGTGTTCATCTTGTTGTTGTTGCTGAAATCTTGTGTTGTGGGTTTGATCTTGTATCATTTGGTATCAAAGCAAGACCGGTTGTGTTCCAACACTACCCATCTTGGGCTTGCTCTCGGCCAAAAAAAAAAAAAAAAAAGAAATCTGTCCATTGTTGCCTTGGCCGAGAATATTGTTGTGTGTATAGATCTAGGTGTTGTTTTACTTGTTTAGTGTGTTTCTAGTGTTGGTTTCTTTCTCACCAACACTAAAGTGTCTAGATCTAAAAGTTGAGCTTAAAATATTGACCATTGTTGTGGTAAATTGAAAGGTGGGCCGTAGATTGCATGTTGTTGATGACAATTGGTGGTTTTGTGTGATATACTTGAAGAAGTTGATGTTGTGTTCATGAAGGTGTTGAGATTGTTGAGATGTTCATCTTATAAACTTGTTCATCTTGTTGAAACTTAAGTTCATGTTGTAAGAAAAAAAGTCATAAAGTTGTTGGTGAAAGAAGACTTGCACACATCTCTTCCAAGACTTGACAACCACTTTTCCTTAAAACACGGAACCTTGTTTTGTGGGATTAGCCTAGTCAAATCTTACCTTTTTGAGTTTGAAAGGTTGAAAGACTACAAGACTTTTACTTTCCCTCAAAAACACATTGTCATCTATAACAAGTTGTGTGAGTATTGAAAAAAAAAATAAAAAAAAATTCAGATTTGAGATAAAAAAAAAAAAGAAGGGAAGAAGCAAAAAAAAAACGTGTGGGACCACTTACATGCTGCCACATCACTATAAGCTCAACTTTGGATATTCTTCTAGTTGCTAATTGTTGATTCTTGGTTTCCCTTACTTGGTTCTAGAACTAATTAACAAACTAGTACATTCCTACTAGGTTGTCGATTAGTCCTTTGAATCCGTTTGTTCGTGTCAACGATTACTTGAGTGCCTTTTATCTTTTGAATACGTTACTGTTTTTGGTTCTAGTCCGACAAGAATTCTTTGAGTCTTCAAACAAGAATCCACTCCGGATAAGAGCTTACTCATACCTTAAAGGATTCACGGTTACTAGCCAATTTACAACACTTGTGGAACTCAAGCGTGTGGTGATCTAAAGAGTATACTACCTTGACAATGGAAGGGACCACGTCCCATAACGTGGATACTAATGCACTTGACTCTATGAGGGTCACCCGGACACTTGAAAGGTTGAATTCGGAATTTGGGGCCGTGAGAGGGGATTTGGCAGCAATAAAGGGAGAAGTGTCAACTATTAGTGGGAGATTAGAATAAGTGGAGAGCCAAAGGAACTCTCGTCCTTCTACTCCTTTACATGTATCTACCAATGGGCATGATAGAACTTCCTCTGCAACCATCACCCCCGACACATTACACCAAATATTAAATGTACCTCAAGCTCCATTAAATGCCTCAAGCCAAACCTCTCTTTTCCCTCCAAACCGTGACCCCACTAGACCAATACATTTCCAAACTCCTCAAGTTCCACAAGAGGGATTTGGACGTCAAGTACCCCCACAAAATCCGAACCCTCCATTCCATTTCAAGTCACTACATTTATCCATTTTCAAGTCACCAAATCACTTTTTCAAGACTTTACGCTTAGCCCTTTTCAAAGAACTAGTTCTCATTTTCAAGTCACTACACTTAACCATTTTCAAATCGCTAGTTCACTATTTATCGTCACTACACTTAACCATTTTCAAATCACTAGTTTTCATTTTCAAGCCACTACACTTAACCATGTTCAAGTCACTACAATTAGCCATTTTCAAGTCGCTAGTTCACATTTTTAAGTCACTTAACATAAGCATTTTCAAGTCACTAGTTCACATTTCAAGTAACTACACTTAACTATTTTCAAGTCTCTAGTTCACATTTGAAGTCACTACACTTAACTATTTTCTAGTCACTAGTTCACATTTCAAGAAACTACACTTATCCATTTTCAAGTCAGTAGATCACTTTTTGAAGACTTTACAATTGCCCTTTTCGAAGAACTAGTTCTTATTTTCAAGTAGCTACACTTAACCATTTTCAAGTCACTAGTTCATATTTTTAAGTCACTAGATCACATTATTAAGTCACTAGATCACATTTTCAAGTCACCACACTTAATCATTTTCAAGTCACTAGTTCACATTTAATGTCACTACAATACACCATTTTCAAGTCACTAGTTATCATTTTCAAGTCACTACACTTAACCATGTTCAAGTCACTCAATTAACGATTTTAAAGTCGCTAGTTCACATTTTCAAGCCACTTAACATAAGCATTTTCAAGTCACTAGTTCACATTTCAAGTAACTACACTTAACTAAATCAAGTCGCTAGTTCACATTTCAAGTCACTACATTTATCCATTTTCAAGTCACTAGATCACTTTTTCAAGACTTTACGCTTAGCCCTTTTCGAAGAACTAGTTCTAATTTTCAAGTCACTACACTTAACCATTTTCAAATCGCTAGTTCACTATTTATCGTCACTACACTTAACCATTTTCAAATCACTAGTTTTCATTTTCAAGCCACTACACTTAACCATGTTCAAGTCACTACAATTAACCATTTTCAAGTCACTAGATCACTTTTTGAAGACTTTACACTTGCCCTTTTCGAAGAACTAGTTCTCATTTTCAAGTCGCTACACTTAATCATTTTCAAGTCACTAGTTCACATTTAATGTCACTACAATAAACCATTTTCAAGTCACTAGTTATCATTTTCAAGTCACTACACTTAACCATTTTCAAGTCACTAGTTCACATTTTCAAGTCACTACACAACGATTATCAAGTCTCTAGTTCAAATTTCAAGTCACTACACTAAACCATTTTTAAGTCACTAGATGACATTTTCAAGTCACTACACTTAACCATTTTCAAATCGCTAGTTCACTATTTATCATCACTACACTTAACCATTTTCAAGTCACTAGTTTTCATTTTCAAGTCACTACACTTAACCATGTTCAAGTCACTACAATTAACCATTTTCAAGTAACTAGTTCACATTTTTAAGTCACTTAACATAAGCATTTTCAAGTCACTAGTTCACATTTCAAGTAACTACACTTAACTATTTTCAAGTCGCTAGTTCACATTTCAAGTCACTACATTTATCCATTTTCAAGTCACTAGATCACTTTTTCAAGACTTTGCGCTTAGCCCTTTTCGAAGAACTAGTTCTCATTTTCAAGTCACTACACTTAACCATTTTCAAATCGCTAGTTCACTATTTATCGTCACTACACTTAACCATTTTCAAATCACTAGTATTCATTTTCAAGCCACTACACTTAACCATGTTCAAGTCACTACAATTAACCATTTTCAAGTCGCTAGTTCACATTTTTAAGTCACTTAACATAAGCATTTTCAAGTCACTAGTTCACATTTCATGTAACTACACTTAACTATTTTCAAGTCTCTAGTTCACATTTGAAGTCACTACACTTAACTATTTTCTAGTCACTAGTTCACATTTCAAGCAACTACACTTATCCATTTTCAAGTCACTAGATCACTTTTTGAAGACTTTACACTTGCCCTTTTCGAAGAACTAGTTCTTATTTTCAAGTAGCTACACTTAACCATTTTCAAGTCACTAGTTCATATTTTTAAGTCACTAGATCACATTATTAAGTCACTAGATCACATTTTCAAGTCACCACACTTAATCATTTTCAAGTCACTAGTTCACATTTAATGTCACTACAATACACCATTTTCAAGTCACTAGTTATCATTTTCAAGTCACTACACTTAACCATTTTCAAGTCACTAGTTATCATTTTCAAGTCACTACACTTAACCATGTTCAAGTCACTCAATTAACGATTTTAAAGTCGCTAGTTCATATTTTCAAGCCACTTAACATAAGCATTTTCAAGTCACTAGTTCACATTTCAAGTAACTACACTTAATTAAATCAAGTCGCTAGTTCACATTTCAAGTCACTACATTTATCCATTTTCAAGTCACTAGATCACTTTTTCAAGACTTTACGCTTAGCCCTTTTCGAAGAACTAGTTCTCATTTTCAAGTCACTACACTTAACCATTTTCAAATCGCTAGTTCACTATTTATCGTCACTACACTTAACCATTTTCAAGTCACTAGTTTTCATTTTCAAGTCACTACACTTAACCATGTTCAAGTCACTACAATTAACCATTTTCAAGTAACTAGTTCACATTTTTAAGTCACTTAACATAAGCATTTTCAAGTCACTAGTTCACATTTCAAGTAACTACACTTAACTATTTTCAAGTCGCTAGTTCACATTTCAAGTCACTACATTTATCCATTTTCAAGTCACTAGATCACTTTTTCAAGACTTTACGCTTAGCCCTTTTCGAAGAACTAGTTCTCATTTTCAAGTCATTACACTTAACCATTTTCAAATCGCTAGTTCACTATTTATCGTCACTACACTTAACCATTTTCAAGTCACTAGTTATCATTTTCAAGTCACTACACTTAACCATGTTCAAGTCACTCAATTAACGGTTTTAAAGTCGCTAGTTCACATTTTCAAGCCACTTAACATAAACATTTTCAAGTCACTAGTTCACATTTCAAGTAACTACACTTAACTAAATCAAGTCGCTAGTTCACATTTCAAGTCACTACATTTATCCATTTTCAAGTCACTAGATCACTTTTTCAAGACTTTACGCTAAGCCCTTTTCGAAGAACTAGTTCTCATTTTCAAGTCACTACACTTAACCATTTTCAAATCGCTAGTTCACTATTTATCGTCACTACACTTAACCATTTTCAAGTCACTAGTTTTCATTTTCAAGTCACTACACTTAACCATGTTCAAGTCACTACAATTAACCATTTTCAAGTAACTAGTTCACATTTTTAAGTCACTTAACATAAGCATTTTCAAGTCACTAGTTCACATTTCAAACAACTACACTTAACTATTTTCAAGTCTCTAGTTCACATTTCAAGTCACTACACTTTACTATTTTCTAGTCACTAGTTCACATTTCAAGCAACTACACTTATCCATTTTCAAGTCACTAGATCACTTTTTGAAGACTTTACACTTGCCCTTTTCGAAGAACTAGTTCTCATTTTCAAGTCGCTACACTTAACTATTTTCAAGTCTCTAGTTCACATTTGAAGTCACTACACTTAACTATTTTCTAGTCACTAGTTCACATTTCAAGAAACTACACTTATCCATTTTCAAGTCACTAGATCACTTTTTGAAGACATTACACTTGCCCTTTTTGAAGAACTAGTTCTTATTTTCAAGTAGCTACACTTAACCATTTTCAAGTCACTAGTTCATATTTTTAAGTCAGTAGATCACATTATTAAGTCACTAGATCACATTTTCAAGTCACCACACTTAATCATTTTCAAGTCACTAGTTCACATTTAATGTCACTACAATACACCATTTTCAAGTCACTAGTTATCATTTTCAAGTCACTACACTTAACCATTTTCAAGTCACTAGTTATCATTTTCAATCACTACACTTAACCATGTTCAAGTCACTCAATTAACGATTTTAAAGTCGCTAGTTCACATTTTCAAGCCACTTAACATAAGCATTTTCAAGTCACTAGTTCACATTTCAAGTAACTACACTTAACTAAATCAAGTCGCTAGTTCACATTTCAAGTTACTACATTTATCCATTTTCAAGTCACTAGATCACTTTTTCAAGACTTTACGCTTAGCCCTTTTCAACGAACTAGTTCTCATTTTCAAGTCACTACACTTAACCATTTTCAAATCTCTAGTTCACTATTTATCGTCACTACACTTAACCATTTTCAAGTCACTAGTTTTCATTTTCAAGTCACTACACTTAACCATGTTCAAGTCACTACAATTAACCATTTTCAAGTAACTAGTTCACATTTTTAAGTCACTTAACATAAGCATTTTCAAGTCACTAGTTCACATTTCAAGTAACTACACTTGACTATTTTCAAGTCGCTAGTTCACATTTCAAGTCACTACATTTATCCATTTTCAAGTCACCAAATCACTTTTTCAAGGCTTTACGCTTAGCCCTTTTCAAAGAACTAGTTCTCATTTTCAAGTCACTACACTTAACCATTTTCAAATCTCTAGTTCACTATTTATCGTCACTACACTTAACCATTTTCAAATCACTAGTTTTCATTTTCAAGCCACTACACTTAACCATGTTCAAGTCACTACAATTAGCCATTTTCAAGTCGCTAGTTCACATTTTTAAGTCACTTAACATAAGCATTTTCAAGTCACTAGTTCACATTTCAAGTAACTACACTTAACTATTTTCAAGTCTCTAGTTCACATTTGAAGTCACTACACTTAACTATTTTCTAGTCACTAGTTCACATTTCAAGAAACTACACTTATCCATTTTCAAGTCAGTAGATCACTTTTTGAAGACTTTACACTTGCCCTTTTCGAAGAACTAGTTCTTATTTTCAAGTAGCTACACTTAACCATTTTCAAGTCACTAGTTCATATTTTTAAGTCACTAGATCACATTATTAAGTCACTAGATCACATTTTCAAGTCACCACACTTAATCATTTTCAAGTCACTAGTTCACATTTAATGTCACTACAATACACCATTTTCAAGTCACTAGTTATCATTTTCAAGTCACTACACTTAACCATGTTCAAGTCACTCAATTAACGATTTTAAAGTCGCTAGTTCACATTTTCAAGCCACTTAACATAAGCATTTTCAAGTCACTAGTTCACATTTCAAGTAACTACACTTAACTAAATCAAGTCGCTAGTTCACATTTCAAGTCACTACATTTATCCATTTTCAAGTCACTAGATCACTTTTTCAAGACTTTACGCTTAGCCCTTTTCGAAGAACTAGTTCTAATTTTCAAGTCACTACACTTAACCATTTTCAAATCGCTAGTTCACTATTTATCGTCACTACACTTAACCATTTTCAAATCACTAGTTTTCATTTTCAAGCCACTACACTTAACCATGTTCAAGTCACTACAATTAACCATTTTCAAGTCACTAGATCACTTTTTGAAGACTTTACACTTGCCCTTTTCGAAGAACTAGTTCTCATTTTCAAGTCGCTACACTTAATCATTTTCAAGTCACTAGTTCACATTTAATGTCACTACAATAAACCATTTTCAAGTCACTAGTTATCATTTTCAAGTCACTACACTTAACCATTTTCAAGTCACTAGTTCACATTTTCAAGTCACTACACAACGATTATCAAGACTCTAGTTCAAATTTCAAGTCACTACACTAAACCATTTTTAAGTCACTAGATGACATTTTCAAGTCACTACACTTAACCATTTTCAAATCGCTAGTTCACTATTTATCGTCACTACACTTAACCATTTTCAAGTCACTAGTTTTCATTTTCAAGTCACTACACTTAACCATGTTCAAGTCACTACAATTAACCATTTTCAAGTAACTAGTTCACATTTTTAAGTCACTTAACATAAGCATTTTCAAGTCACTAGTTCACATTTCAAGTAACTACACTTAACTATTTTCAAGTCGCTAGTTCACATTTCAAGTCACTACATTTATCCATTTTCAAGTCACTAGATCACTTTTTCAAGACTTTGCGCTTAGCCCTTTTCGAAGAACTAGTTCTCATTTTCAAGTCACTACACTTAACCATTTTCAAATCGCTAGTTCACTATTTATCGTCACTACAGTTAACCATTTTCAAATCACTAGTTTTCATTTTCAAGCCACTACACTTAACCATGTTCAAGTCACTACAATTAACCATTTTCAAGTCGCTAGTTCACATTTTTAAGTCACTTAACATAAGCATTTTCAAGTCACTAGTTCACATTTCATGTAACTACACTTAACTATTTTCAAGTCTCTAGTTCACATTTGAAGTCACTACACTTAACTATTTTCTAGTCACTAGTTCACATTTCAAGCAACTACACTTATCCATTTTCAAGTCACTAGATCACTTTTTGAAGACTTTACACTTGCCCTTTTCGAAGAACTAGTTCTTATTTTCAAGTAGCTACACTTAACCATTTTCAAGTCACTAGTTCATATTTTTAAGTCACTAGATCACATTATTAAGTCACTAGATCACATTTTAAAGTCACCACACTTAATCATTTTCAAGTCACTAGTTCACATTTAATGTCACTACAATACACCATTTTCAAGTCACTACACTTAACCATTTTCAAGTCACTAGTTATCATTTTCAAGTCACTACACTTAACCATGTTCAAGTCACTCAATTAACGATTTTAAAGTCGCTAGTTCATATTTTCAAGCCACTTAACATAAGCATTTTCAAGTCACTAGTTCACATTTCAAGTAACTACACTTAATTAAATCAAGTCGCTAGTTCACATTTCAAGTCACTACATTTATCCATTTTCAAGTCACTAGATCACTTTTTCAAGACTTTACGCTTAGCCCTTTTCGAAGAACTAGTTCTCATTTTCAAGTCACTACACTTAACCATTTTCAAATCGCTAGTTCACTATTTATCGTCACTACACTTAACCATTTTCAAGTCACTAGTTTTCATTTTCAAGTCACTACACTTAACCATGTTCAAGTCACTACAATTAACCATTTTCAAGTAACTAGTTCACATTTTTAAGTCACTTAACATAAGCATTTTCAAGTCACTAGTTCACATTTCAAGTAACTACACTTAACTATTTTCAAGTCGCTAGTTCACATTTCAAGTCACTACATTTATCCATTTTCAAGTCACTAGATCACTTTTTCAAGACTTTACGCTTAGCCCTTTTCGAAGAACTAGTTCTCATTTTCAAGTCATTACACTTAACCATTTTCAAATCGCTAGTTCACTATTTATCGTCACTACACTTAACCATTTTTAAGTCACTAGTTATCATTTTCAAGTCACTACACTTAACAAAGTTCAAGTCACTCAATTAACGGTTTTAAAGTCGCTAGTTCACATTTTCAAGCCACTTAACATAAACATTTTCAAGTCACTAGTTCACATTTCAAGTAACTACACTTAACTAAATCAAGTCGCTAGTTCACATTTCAAGTCACTACATTTATCCATTTTCAAGTCACTAGATCACTTTTTCAAGACTTTACGCTTAGCCCTTTTCGAAGAACTAGTTCTCATTTTCAAGTCACTACACTTAACCATTTTCAAATCGCTAGTTCACTATTTATCGTCACTACACTTAACCATTTTCAAGTCACTAGTTTTCATTTTCAAGTCACTACACTTAACCATGTTCAAGTCACTACAATTAACCATTTTCAAGTAACTAGTTCACATTTTTAAGTCACTTAACATAAGCATTTTCAAGTCACTAGTTCATATTTCAAGTAACTACACTTAACTATTTTCAAGTCGCTAGTTCACATTTCAAGTCACTACATTTATCCATTTTCAAGTCACTAGATCACTTTTTCAAGACTTTACGCTTAGCCCTTTTCGAAGAACTAGTTCTCATTTTCAAGTCACTACACTTAACCATTTTCAAATCGCTAGTTCACTATTTATCGTCACTACACTTAACCATTTTCAAATCACTAGTTTTCATTTTCAAGCCACTACAGTTAACCATGTTCAAGTCACTACAATTAACCATTTTCAAGTCGCTAGTTCACATTTTTAAGTCACTTAACATAAGCATTTTTAAGTCACTAGTTCACATTTCAAGTAACTACACTTAACTATTTTCAAGTCTCTAGTTCACATTTGAAGTCACTACACTTAACTATTTTCTAGTCACTAGTTCACATTTCAAGAAACTACACTAATCCATTTTCAAGTCACTAGATCACTTTTTGAAGATATTACACTTGCCCTTTTCGAAGAACTAGTTCTTATTTTCAAGTAGCTACACTTAACCATTTTCAAGTCACTAGTTCATATTTTTAAGTCACTAGATCACATTATTAAGTCACTAGATCACATTTTCAAGTCACCACACTTAATCATTTTCAAGTTACTAGTTCACATTTAATGTCACTACAACACACCATTTTCAAGTCACTAGTTATCATTTTCAAGTCACTACACTTAACCATTTTCAAGTCACTAGTTATCATTTTCAAGTCACTACACTTAACCATGTTCAAGTCACTCAATTAACGATTTTAAAGTCGCTAGTTCACATTTTCAAGCCACTTAACATAAACATTTTCAAGTCACTAGTTCACATTTCAAGTAACTACAGTTAACTAAATCAAGTCGCTAGTTCACATTTCAAGTCACTACATTTATCCATTTTCAAGTCACTAGATCACTTTTTCAAGACTTTACGCTTAGCCCTTTTCAAAGAACTAGTTCTCATTTTCAAGTCACTACACTTAACCATTTTCAAATCGCTAGTTCACTATTTATCGTCACTACACTTAACCATTTTCAAATCACTAGTTTTCATTTTCAAGCCACTACACTTAACCATATTCAAGTCACTACAATTAACCATTTTCAAGTCGCTAGTTCACATTTTTAAGTCACTTAACATAAGCATTTTCAAGTCACTAGTTCACATTTCAAGTAACTACACTTAACTATTTTCAAGTCTCTAGTTCACATTTGAAGTCACTACACTTAACTATTTTCTAGTCACTAGTTCACATTTCAAGCAACTACACTTATCCATTTTCAAGTCACTAGATCAGTTTTTGAAGACTTTACACTTGCCCTTTTCGAAGAACTAGTTCTTATTTTCAAGTAGCTACACTTAACCATTTTCAAGTCACTAGTTCATATTTTTAAGTCACTAGATCACATTATTAAGTCACTAGATCACATTTTCAAGTCACCACACTTAATCATTTTCAAGTCACTAGTTCACATTTAATGTCACTACAATACACCATTTTCAAGTCACTAGTTATCATTTTCAAGTCACTACACTTGACCATTTTCAAGTCACTACTTATCATTTTCAAGTCACTACACTTAACCATGTTCAAGTCACTCAATTAATGATTTTAAAGTCGCTAGTTCACATTTTCAAGCCACTTAACATAAGCATTTTCAAGTCACTAGTTCACATTTCAAGTAACTACACTTAACTAAATCAAGTCGCTAGTTCACATTTCAAGTCACTACATTTATCCATTTTCAAGTCACTAGATCACTTTTTCAATACTTTACGCTTAGCCCTTTTCGAAGAACTAGTTCTCATTTTCAAGTCACTACACTTAACCATTTTCAAATCGCTAGTTCACTATTTATCGTCACTACACCTAACCATTTTGAAGTCACTAGTTCACATTTAATGTCACTACAATAAACCATTTTCAAGTCACTAGTTATCATTTTCAAGTCACTACACTTAACCATTTTCAAGTCTCTAGTTCACATTTCAAGTCACTACACTTAACCATTTTCAAGTCACTAGTTATCATTTTCAAGTCACTACACTTAACCATGTTCAAGTCACTACAATTAACTATTTTCAAGTCACTAGTTCACATTTTCAAGTCACTTAACATAAGCATTTTAAAGTCACTAGTTCACATTTCATGTAACTACACTTAACTATTTTCAAGTCGCTATTTCACATTTCAAGTCACTACACTTATCCATTTTCAAGTCACTAGATCACTTTTTCAAGACTTTCGCTTAGCCCTTTTCGAAGAACTAGTTCTTATTTTCAAGTCACTGTACTTAACCATTTTCAAATCGCTAGATCACTATTTATTGTCACTACAATTAACCATTTTCAAGTCACTTGTTCATATTTTCAAGTCACTACAGTTAACCATTTTCAAGTCACTTGTTCACATTGAAAGTCACTACACTTAACCATTTTTATTTCACTAGTTATCATTTTCAAGTCACTACACTTAACCATGTTGAAGTCACTACAATTAACCATTTTCAAGTCGCTAGTTCACATTTTCAAGTCACTACACAATGATTATCAAGTCTCTAGTTCAAATTTCAAGTCACTACACTAAACCATTTTTAAGTCACTAGATCACATTTTCAAGTCACCACACTTAATCATTTTCAAGTCACTAGTTCACATTTAATGTCACTACAATTAACCCTTTTTTATGTCACTAGTTATCATTTTCAAGTCACTACACTTAACCAAGTTGAAGTCACTACAATTAACCATTTTCAAGTCACTAGTTCACATTTTCAAGTCACTTAACATAAGCATTTTAAAGTCACTAGTTCACATTTCATGTAACTACACTTAACTATTTTCAAGTCGCTAGTTCACATTTCAAGTCACTACATTTATCCATTTTCAAGTCACTAGATTACTTTTTCAAGATATTACGCTTAGCCCTTTTCAAAGAACTAGTTCTCATTTTCAAGTCATTACACTTAACCATTTTCAAATCGCTAGTTCACTATTTATCGTCACTACACTTAACCATTTTCAAGTCACTAGTTTTCATTTTCAAGTCACTACACTTAACCATGTTCATGTCACTACAATTAACCATTTTCAAGTCACTAGTTCACATTTTTAAGTCACTTAACATAAGCATTTTCAAGTCACTAGTTCACATTTCAAGTAACTACACTTAACTATTTTCAAGTCTCTAGTTCAAATTTCAAGTCACTACTGATACAAGATCAAGTATGTATCACAAGATTTCAGCAACACCAACAAGAAAACCCAACAAACACAAGATTAACAAGTAAGCAACAATGCTAGTGAATCGAAAGAGCCCCACACGGCTTCACTAGACTTCAAGATCTCAAAGACAACAACAACAAGATAATGAAAAGATAGATAACTTGACATATAATATTCAAGAGACTAAGAACCCTAACATCAAGAGAGGACCCTAAGACTATTGAATATAAACACCAAGCTCTTACTTTGACCAAGAGGAACTCAATGACCTCAAGACCCTAGTTTCTAGCCAAAACACAACACAAGCTTCCTTCTAGCAAGCTTGTGGCCGAATCTGCCTCTCAATGGAAGAGAGAGAGAAAGTGAAATATTACAAGTCTTTGTCTTGAAATTACAATGAGAAAACTAAGGCAAAATAATTCTAGGCTTGTCTATTTATATTACAAGCCAAATGAAAGACAAAAATGACCTTATGGGCCATGTGGAGCAGCCGGCCATGGAGTGTAATGTTATTACACTTCAAGGCCCATCTTCACACCTTAAAACATTTAGACCCTTAGGTGGTTCAATAACCAACTCACACACGGCCATTTGCATGAATACGGCTTGGAGTTTTTGTAACTCCCGAGCTTGACTTCGTGTGAATGGTCGGGTACTTGTTGGACAGCTTGTCCCACGTTATTACACTTCAAGGCCCATCTTCACACCTTAAAACATTTAGACCCTTAGGTGGTTCAATAACCAACTCACACACGGCCATTTGCATGAATACGGCTTGGAGTTTTTGTAACTCCCGAGCTTGACTTCGTGTGAATGGTCGGGTACTTGTTGGACAGCTTGTCCCACCCGTATCATCCTCTCCATCTTGAGAGGAATTTGGCCTCAAATTCAGCATTTGGTCGTCTTCAACCGCCTCCACGAGAGAAAGATCACAAACGTTAAAAGTGTGGTGCACTTGGTATTCCGGTGGAAGGTCAATCTTGTAGGCGTTGTCATTGATTTTCTCGAGCACTTGGAATGGACCATCACCCCTCGGCATCAATTTGGACTTTCTTTGGGATGGAAACCGATCCCTCCGAAGATGCACCCACACCCAATCTCCCGGTTCAAGGATGACTTTCTTTCTTCCCTTGTTGGCCCTCCTTGCCATGTCTTGGTTTTTCTTCTCAAGTTG
Organism: Capsicum rhomboideum; assembly: GCA_031232105.1. Taxonomy (NCBI): domain Eukaryota; kingdom Viridiplantae; phylum Streptophyta; class Magnoliopsida; order Solanales; family Solanaceae; genus Capsicum; species Capsicum rhomboideum. The sequence continues at coordinate 78,896,983 of CP124709.1, read as the reverse complement.
AAGCCGCACCTTCTCATGTAACTTCTTCATAGAATCTGCCCGCTTGCTTCCTTCTAAGCTAATCATGAGATCACTTGGCAAAGGCGTTAAATCCAAAGGGGTGAGGGGGTTGAGGCCGTATACACACTCAAAGGGAGTCATTCCCGTACTTGAGTGTATGACACGGTTATATGCAAACTCAATCAATGGTAAGTGCTCCTCCCAAGAAGTCATTTTTCCCTTAACCATGGAACGTAGCATAGCACCCAAAGTCCTATTTACTACTTCCGTTTGGCCATCGGTTTGTGGGTGGCAAGAGGTAGAGAACAATAACTTGGTACCAAGCCTACCCCACATGGACTTCCAAAAGTGGCTTAGGAACTTAGATTCCCTATCACTCACAATGGTCCTCGGGACACCATGCAATCTAACAACATTATCAACAAATAACGAGGCCACGCTAGGGGCGTCATCACACTTAGAGCAAGGAATAAAGTGCGCCATTTTAGAAAACCGGTCAACTACAACAAAGATACTATCCCGGCCTCGTCGAGTCCTTGGCAGCCCTAACACAAAGTCCATCGATATATCAAGCCAAGGACGTAGAGGAGTGGGCAGCGGGGTGTACAACCCATGAGGTAGGAGCCGAGATTTGGCTCTCTTGCATTCTACACATTGGCCACAAGTTCTAGTCACATCCTTGCGCATTTTGGGCCAATAGAATTGCTCCTCCAATATTCCGAGGGTCTTTTCGACCCCAAAATGACCCATTAGACCGCCATCATGTGCTTCCCTCACAAACAATTCTCTCCAAGAGCTAGAGGGTACACACGATGTCTACCTTTAAATAAGTAACCATCAAACTTGGCATAGGGATTTGAACCCCTAGCCGAATCCCACTTGTCCCTACCCCATTCTTCGCATTCCCTAAAGATAGGAGCAAAGTGAGGGTCCTTGGGATACAATTCTCTTAAACTCTCAAAACCCATCAACTTCGAAGACAAAGTGGCAACAAGCACATGCTTTCTAGACAACGCATCAGCAACAACATTCTCCTTCCCCCTTTTGTAATGAATTACATAAGGGAAAGTCTCAATAAACTCAATCCACTTAGCATGACGCCTATTCAACTTGTCTTGGCTCTTAAGGTGTTTCAACGATTCATGGTCCGTTCGTATCACAAACTCCTTAGGCCACAAATAATGTTGCCAATTGCCCAAGGCTCTAACAAGGGCGTACAACTCCAAATCATAAGTCGAGTAATTAAGAGTTGCCCCTTTGAGTTTTTCACTAAAATAAGCGACGGGCTTGCCTTCTTGCATTAAAACAGCCCCGATGCCAACCTTACTAGCATCACACTCCACTTCAAACATTTTATCAAAATCGGGCAATTGTAACAAAGGCGCCGAGATGAGCATAGCTTTCAAGGCTTCAAAAGCCTTAGCTTGCTCATCACCCCACTTAAAGGGTTGGTCCTTTCTAATAACCTCAGTCAAGGGTGCTGCTATGGAGCTAAAACCTATGACAAACCTCCTATAAAAGCTTGCTAATCCATGAAAACTTCGGATTTCTCCAATAGTTTTAGGGATTGGCCAACTTCGTATAGAGTCTATCTTGGATTCGTCCACTTCCACACCCTTTGAGCTCACGACAAAACCCAAGAAAATCACTTTATCAACACCAAAAGAACACTTCTCCATGTTGGCATACAACTTCTCCTTTCGAAGCACCTCAAACACACACCTCAAATGCATCACATGATCATCAATAGATTTACTATATACCAACACATCATCAAAGTAAACCACCACAAACTTCCCAATATAAGGCTTCATTACATGATTCATTAGCCTCATAAAGGTGCTAGGAGCATTGGTAAGGCCAAAGGGCATGACCAGCCACTCATATAGACCGAATTTGGTCTTGAATGCGGTCTTCCACTCATCACCGGGTTGCATGCGAATTTGGTGATAGCCACTCCTAAGATCCACCTTAGAAAACAAACAAGAGCCATGGAGCTCATCTAACATATCATCAAGTCTAGGGATTGGATGACGATACCTTATAGTGATTTTGTTGATGGCTCTACAATCGACGCACATGCGCCAAGTTCCGTCTTTCTTTGGTACCAAAAGCACCGGAACAGCACAAGGACTCATACTTTCTTTGATGTATCCCTTGTTGAGAAGTTCCTCAACTTGTCTCTCAAGCTCCTTAGTGTCCATGGGATTGCTCCTATAGGCTGGTTTGTTTGGAAGTTGTGAACCCGGCACCAAATCAATTTGGTGCTCAATTCCCCGAAGTGGGGGCAATCCTTGCGGAAGTTCTTTAGGCAATACATCTTCATAATCCTGCAACACACAAGAAATCAAAGGGGAAATGGAAGAATTAGCGGGGTTAGTATTTAAACAATGAGCCAAAAGCAACATAGGTGTGCCCACATCATGGTCCACGAAGAGTTCCTTCTTTCTAGCTAACATCACCACGTTTTCAGCCCCCTTTGAAGTTGAGGCAGTCACGGGTGACCCTACTGCCCCAACCACGGTTTCCCTTCCCTCTTCTTCTCTTTCGGATTTCTTCCCCTTTTCCTTCAACTCTCTCATCTTTTGGTGCCACTCAGTTACTTGGGAGGGTGAAAGCGGGTGAAGTGTGACCTTTCGGCCATCCTTCTCAAGTGTATATCGATTGGTCCTCCCATCGTGTTTGGTAGACCTATCATATTGCCAAGGTCTACCTAACAACAAGTGACACGCTTGCATTGGTATCACGTCACAAAGCACTTCATCTTGGTAGTTTCCCACCTTAAAACGTATCATACATTGCCTTGTGACCTTTAGTTCACCACAGTCATTCAACCATTGTAGCTTGTAGGGACTAGTGTGCGGGGTAGTTGGTAACTTCAAGAAGTTAACCGTAGCCATACTAACAACATTTGTGCAACTACCACTATCAATCACCAAGGTGCACACACTTCCCTTTACAAGACATTTAGTATGGAATAGATTCTCCCTTTGACTAGGGTCATCTATCGCCTTACTAATCATGACGCGCCTAACCACAAAGTTGGGAACCACACACTCCCCTTCTTGAGGGTAAACATCTTCGCCCTCATCATCATATGGCCCATTCTCGGGTTCCTCTCCATCTTGAGGCTCGGCCTCATCTTCACTCTTCTCAAGATCCACCTCTTCACCAAGGTAATACACCCTCCCTTCCCGAAGGATCACATTGCGTCGGTTTGGACACTCATTGGCTTTATGTCCCCAACCTTGGCACTTGAAACATTGGAATCCTTTTGGGTTAGGGTACTTATGAGCTTCTTGTTTTGGAGGAAGTTTGGGGTCGGCTTTGGGCTCGGGCAGCCTTGGAAGGCTGGATTGCCCCTTGTTTTTGGACCAACCCGAGGGGGCTGGTACCCTTGCCTTAAACGATGACCTCTCCTTTAGCTCTTTTTCAACCTCAATAGCCGCTTGGAAAATACCCTCAACGGTATCAAACTTGTGAAGTGTCAAATGAGTGGAGATCTCCTTGTTCAATCCACACTTGAACCGGATGACATCATGACTGATTTGCTCCCCACGATGGTCAAGGTTTAACATGAGTTGTTGAAACTCATCAAAGTATGCCATCACACTTTTGTTACCTTGACGTAAGTTGTACAACCTTGCAAGCAATTCATGGCGATAACTCTCGGGGAGGTACCTTTGCCTCATCAAGTATCTCAATCGATACCAAGGTGGTGGCTGCCCGTCAACTAGTGCATTACCAAACCGCTTGACGTACTCCCACCAAGTGTTAGCATAACCCTCAAAGTGAGCTATAGCATAACTTCCTTTTTTTTCTTCCGAGAGATCATTAACTTGGAAGACTTTGTCACAAGCCGATTCCCAAGCTAAGTATGCCTCGGGGTCACTCTCACCCTTAAAGAGCGGTAGACTCAACTTGATGGTGTTGATGCCTACATCTCTCTCATGGTGTCGGTTTCCTCTTTCTTCATATCCACGGTATCTCCGTTGAACTCCTCTGCCCCCTCTCACCTCCTCCTCCCTCATGTAAGTATCATCAAAGGCCCCATACCCTTCATACTCCTCCCTACCATACTCCTCAAGGTGGGCTGGTCGGTTTTGGTTATTTGGAATTTGATTTGGGGGTATTGGATTTTGTGGAGGTGGTGGTCTTTGGTTTAATGGAGCTTGGAATGGAAGGTTCGGATTTAGTGGTGGAATTTGACGTCCAAATCCCTCATGCGGGGTTTGGGAATTCTGGAAATGCGTTGGTCTATTGGGGTCACGGTTTGGAGGAAAATAGGTGGTTTGGCTTGCGGCATTTAGTGGAGCTTGGGGTGCATTTAGCATTTGGTGGACTGTTTCGGGGGTGATGGTTGCGGAGGAAGTCCTATCTTGTCCATTGGTTGAGACATGTAGAGGCGTAGAAGGACGAGAGTTCCTTTGACTCTCCACTTGTTCTAATCTCCCACTAATAGTCGACACTTCTCCCTTGATGGCTGCCAAGTCCCCTCTCACGGCCCCAAAGTCCGAATTCAACCTTTCAAGTGTCCGAGTAACGGCCTCAAGAGCGACCCTCATAGAGTCAAGTGCATTAGTATCCACGTTATGGGACGTGGCCCCTTCCATTGTCAAGGTATTATACTCTTTAGATCACCACACGCTTGAGTTTTACAAGTGTTGTAAATTGGCTAGTAACCGTGAATCCTTTAAGGTATGAGTAAGCTCTTATCCGGAGTGGATTCTTGTTTGAAGACTCAAAGAATTCTTGTAGGACTAGAACCAAAAACAACAACGTGTTCAAAAGATAAAAGCACTCAAGTAAACGTTGACACGAACAAACGAATTCAAAGGACTAATCGACAACCTAGTAGGAATGTACTAGTTTGTTAATTAGTTCTAGAACCAAGTAAAGGAAACCAAGAATCAACAATTAGCAACTAGAATAATATCCAAAGTTGAGCTTATAGTGACGTGGCAGCATGTAAGTGGTCCCACACGTTTTTGCTTCTTCCTTGTTCTCTTTTTTTTTTTTTTTTTTTTATCTCAAATCTGAAATTTTTCAATAATCACACAACTTGTTATAGATGACAATGTGTTTTGGAGGGAAAGTAAAAGTCTTGTAGTCTTTCAACCTTTCAAACTCAAAAAGGTAAGATTTGACTAGGCTAATCCCACAAAACAAGGTTCCGTGTTTTAAGGAAAAGTGGTTGGCCAACTAGGAAGTGATGGGTGCAAGTCTTTCACCAACAACTTTATGACTTGTCTTGCAACTTGAACACCACAAGATGAACAAGATGAACAAGTTTAAAAGATGAACACCTTACAACTTTCACCAACTTCTCCAAGCACATAACACACAACCACCAATTTTTGTCATCAACAACATACAACTTTCAACCACTTCAAGTCACCACAACAATGGTCAAGTTTTCAAGCTCAACTTTTAGATCTAGACACTTTAGTGTTGGTGAGAAAGAAACCAACACTAGAAACACACTAAACAAGCAAAATAACACCTAGATCTAAACATACAACAACATTCTCGGATTTGTCTTCAATGGACTGATTTCCGATTTTTTTTTTTTTTTTTTTTTTTGTTTAATCCGAGAACAAGCCCAAGATGGGTTGTGTGGGAACACAACCGGTCTTGCTTTGATACCAAATGATACAAGATCAAGTATGTATCACAAGATTTCAGCAACACCAACAAGAAAACCCAACAAACACAAGATTAACAAGTAAGCAACAATGCTAGTGAATCGAAAGAGCCCCACACGGCTTCACTAGACTTCAAGATCTCAAAGACAACAACAACAAGATAATGAAAAGATAGATAACTTGAGATATAATATTCAAGAGACTAAGAACCCTAACATCAAGAGAGGACCCTAAGACTATTGAATATAAACACCAAGCTCTTACTTGGACCAAGAGGAACTCAATGACCTCAAGACCCTAGTTTCTAGCCAAAACACAACACAAGCTTCCTTCTAGCAAGCTTGCGGCCGAATCTGCCTCTCAATGGAAGAGAGAGAGAAAGTGAAATATTACAAGTCTTTGTCTTGAAATTACAATGAGAAAACTAAGGCAAAATAATTCTAGGCTTGTCTATTTATATTACAAGCCAAATGAAAGACAAAAATGACCTTATGGGCCATGTGGAGCAGCCGGCCATGGAGTGTAATGTTATTACACTTCAAGGCCCATCTTCACACCTTAAAACATTTAGACCCTTAGGTGGTTCAATAACCAACTCACACACGGCCATTTGCATGAATACGACTTGGAGTTTTTGTAACTCCCGAGCTTGACTTCGTGTGAATGGTCGGGTACTTGTTGGACAGCTTGTCCCACGTTATTACACTTCAAGGCCCATCTTCACACCTTAAAACATTTAGACCCTTAGGTGGTTCAATAACCAACTCACACACGGCCATTTGCATGAATACGGCTTGGAGTTTTTGTAACTCCCGAGCTTGACTTCGTGTGAATGGTCGGGTACTTGTTGGACAGCTTGTCCCACCCGTATCAACTACACTTAACTATTTTCTAGTCACTAGTTCACATTTCAAGCAACTACACTTATCCATTTTCAAGTCACTAGATCACTTTTTGAAGACTTTACACTTGCCCTTTTCGAAGAACTAGTTCTCATTTTCAAGTCGCTACACTTAACCATTTTCAAGTCACTAGTTCACATTTTTAAGTCACTTAACATAAGCATTTTCAAGTCACTAGTTCATATTTCAAGTAACTACACTTAACTATTTTCAAGTCTCTAGTTCACATTTCAAGTCACTACACTTAACTATTTTCTAGTCACTAGTTCACATTTTAAGCAACTACACTTATCCATTTTCAAGTCACTAGATCACTTTTTGAAGACATTACACTTGCCCTTTTCGAAGAACTAGTTCTCATTTTCAAGTCGCTACACTTAACCACTTTCAAGTCACTGGTTCATATTTTCAAGTTACTACACTTAACCATTTTCAAGTCACTAGTTCACAATTTCAAGTCACTACACAACTATTTTCAAGTTTCTAGTTCACATTTCAAGTCACTACACTTAACCATTTTTAAGTCACTAGATCATATTTTCAAGTCATTACACTTAACCATGTTCAAGTCACCACACTTAACCATTTTCAAGTCACTAGTTCACATTAAAGTCACTACAATTAACCATTTTCAAGTCACTAGTTATCATTTTCAAGTCACTACACTTAACCATTTTCAAGTCACTAGTTATCATTTTCAAGTCACTACACTTAACCATTTTCAAGTCACTACAATTAACTATTTTCAAGTCACTAGTTCACATTTTCAAGTCACTTAACATAAGCATTTTAAAGTCACTAGTTCACATTTCATGTAAAACTACACTTAACTATTTTCAAGTCGCTAATTTACATTTCAAGTCACTACACTTATCCATTTTCAAGTCACTAGATCACTTTTTCAAGACTTTCGCTTAGCCCTTTTCGAAGAACTAGTTCTCATTTTCAAGTCACTACACTTAACCATTTTCAAATCGCTAGATCACTATTTATCGTCACTACAATTAATCATTTTCAAGTCACTGGTTCATATTTTCAAGTCACTACACTTAACCATTTTCTAGTCACTAGTTCACTTTTAAAGTCACTACAATTAACCGTTCTTATGTCACTAGTTATCATTTTCAAGTCACTACACTTAACCATGTTGAAGTCACTACAATTAACCATTTTCAAGTCACTAGTTCACATTTTCAAGTCACTACACAACGATTATCAAGTCTCTAGTTCACATTTCAAGTCACTACACTAAATCATTTTTAAGTCACAAGATCACATTTTCAAGTCATTACACTTAACCATGTTCAAGTCACCACACTTAACCATTTTGAAGTCACTAGTTCACATTTAATGTCACTACAATAAACCATTTTCAAGTCACTAGTTATCATTTTCAAGTCACTACACTTAACCATGTTCAAGTCACTAGTTATCATTCTCAAGTCACTACACTTAACCATGTTCAAGTCACTCAATTAACGATTTTAAAGTCGCTAGTTCACATTTTCAAGCCACTTAACATAAGCATTTTCAAGTCACTAGTTTACATTTTTAAGTCACTACACAACTATTATCAAGTCTCTAGTTCACATTTCAAGTCACTACACTAAATCATTTTCAAGTCATTACACTTAACCATGTTCAAGTCACCACACTTAACTATTTTCAAGTCACTAGTTCACATTTAATGTCACTACAATAAATCATTTTCAAGTCACTAGTTATCATTTTCAAGCCACTACACTTAACCATTTTCAAGTCGCTAGTTATCATTTTCAAGTCACTACACTTAACCATGTTAAAGTCACTCAATTAACGATTTTAAAGTCGCTAGTTCACATTTTCAAGCCACTTAACATAAGCATTTTCAAGTCACTAGTTCACATTTCAAGTAACTACACTTACCTATTTTCAAGTCGCTAGTTCACATTTCAAGTCACTACATTTAACCATTTTCAAGTCACTAGATCACTTTTTCAAGACTTTACGCTTAGCCCTTTTCGAAGAACTAGTTTTCATTTTCAAGTCAGTACACTTAACTATTTTCAAATCTCTAGTTCACTATTTATCGTCACTACACTTAACCATTTTGAAGTCACTAGTTATCATTTTCAAGTCACTACACTTAACCATGTTCAAGTCACTACAATTAACCATTTTCAAGTCACTAGTTCACATTTTCAAGTCACTTAACATAAGCATTTTCAAGTCACTAGTTCACATTTCAAGTAACTACACTTAACTATTTTCAATTCTCTAGTTCACATTTCAAGTCACTACACTTAACTATTGTCTAGTCACTAGTTCACATTTCAAGAAACTACACTTATCCATTTTCAAGTCACTAGATCACTTTTTGAAGACTTTACACTTTCCCTTTTCGAAGAACTAGTTCTCATTTTCAAGTCACTACACTTAACCATTTTCAAGTCACTAGTTCACTATTTATCGTCACTACACTTAACTATTTTCAAGTCACTAGTTCATATTTTCAAGTCACTACACTTAACCATTTTCAAGTCACTAGTTCACAATTTCAAGTCACTACACAACTATTTGCACGTCTCTAGTTCACATTTCAAGTCACTACACTTAACCATTTTTAAGTCACTAGATCACATTTTCAAGTCATTTCACTTAACCATGTTCAAGTCACCACACTTTACCATTTTCAAGTAACTAGTTCACATTTAAAGTCTCTACAATTAACCATTTTCAAGTCACTAGTTCAAATTTTCAAGTCACTACGCAACTATTGTCAAGTCTTTAGGTCACATTTCAAGTCACTACACTCAACCTTTTTAAGTCACTAGATCACATTTTGAAGTCATTACACTTAACCATGTTCAAGTCACCACACTTAATGATACAAGATCAAACCCACAACACAAGATTTCAGCAACAACAACAAGTTGAACAACTATCACAAGAACAACAAGTTGAACAACAAGTGCTAGTGAATCGAAAGAGCCCACACGGCTTCACTAGACTTCAAGATTATAAACACAAGCTTAACAAGATTACAAAAAAAATAGATAGCTTGACATACGAGATTACAAGAAATAGGAACCAAACCGTGTATCAAACGATAAGACCCCTAAGACCCGCAATAACAACACCAAACTCTTATGGTGACCGCTAAGGGAATCAACTCCGCCTTACAACCACCGTTTCTAAGCAAGGATCAATAATGGCTTTTCCAAGCCCTACACTACTTGGCCTTTCCAAGCCCTAAACTACATTCTCAAAGAGAGAAGAAGAAGTCTTCAAATATCCATAATGAACTAACTAGAAAATAAGACTAATGAAGCCTATTTATAACTATTGCATCAAATGACCAAACTACCCTTAATGAAAAGAGGCTCCTATCGAGTGTAAACAAAAGGCACAAAAAGATCAAAACACCCTTAATAAGGGCGGCCATGGAGTGTAAGGACTCCTTCACACTTCAATCCCTGCAATTCTTTGGAGCCTCGGGTAGTCATCAAGGCAAGCCTCCAAGCAACCTTCCACACACGAATTTGCTTTATTATGTGTCCAAAATGACTTCATGACTTCCCCATGCATACTCTCGGGCCTTCAAGGTGTCCAAAATCAGATTCTCCACGTGTTGGCCACGAATGATGGCATCAAAAGTTATGATGGCCATTTGTCTTGTATCATCTAACCATTATCAAGTCACTAGTTCACATTTAAAGTCACTACAATGAACAATTTTCAAGTCACTTGTTATCATTTTCAAGTCACTGCACTTAACCATGTTCAAGTCACTACAATTAACCATTTTCATGTCTATAGTTCACATTTTCAAGTCACTTAACATAAGCATTTTCAAGTAACTAGTTCACATTTCAAGTCACTACACTTAACTATTTTCAAGTCGCTAGTTCACATTTCAAGTCACTACACTTATCCATTTTAAAGTCACTAGATCACTTTTTGAAGACTTAACACTTGCCCTTTTCGAAGAACTAGTTCTCATTTTCAAGTCACTACACTTAACCATTTTCAAGTCACTAGTTCATATTTTCAAGTTACTACACTTAACCATTTTCAAGTCACTAGTTCACAATTTCAAGTCACTACTAAACTATTTTCAAGTCTCTAGTTCACATTTCAAGTCACTACACTTAACCATTTTTAAGTCACTAGATCACATTTTCAAGTCATTACACTTAACCATATTCAAGTCACCACACTTAACCATTTTCAAGTCACTAGTTCACAATTTCAAGTTCAAGTCTCTAGTTCACATTTCAAGTCACTACACTTAACCATTTTTAAGTCACTAGATCACATTTTCAAGTCATTACACTTAACCATGTTCAAGTCACCACACTTAACCATTTTCAAGTCACTAGTTCACATTTAAAGTCACTACAATTAACCATTTTCAAGTCACTAGTTATCATTTTCAAGTCACTACACTTAACCATTTTCAAGTCACTAGTTATCATTTTCAAGTCACTACACTTAACCATTTTCAAGTCACTGGTTATCATTTTCAAGTCACTACACTTAACTATGTTCAAGTCACTACAATTAACTATTTTCAAGTCACTAGTTCATATTTTCAAGTCACTTAACATAAGCATTTTAAAGTCACTAATTCACATTTCAATTAACTACACTTACCTATTTTCAAGTCGCTAGTTCACATTTCAAGTCACTACACTTATCCATTTTAAGTCAATAGATCACTTTTTCAAGACTTTACGCTTAGCCCTTTTCGAAGAACTAGTTCTCATTTTCAATTCACTACACTTAACCATTTTCAAATCGCTAGTTCACTATTTATCGTCACTACAATTAACCATTTTCAAGTCACTTGTTCATATTTTCAAGTCACTACACTTAACCATTTTCAAGTCACTAGTTCACATTTAAAGTCACTACAATTAACCGTTTTTATGTCACTAGTTATCATTTTCAAGTCACTACACTTAACCATGTTGAAGTCACTACAATTAACCATTTTCAAGTCACTAGTTCACATTTCAAGTAACTACACTTACCTATTTTCAAGTCGCTAGTTCAAATTTCAAGTCACTACATTTAACCATTTTCAAGTCACTAGATCACTTTTTCAAGACTTTACGCTTAGCCCTTTTCGAAGAACTAGTTTTCATTTTCAAGTCATTACACTTAACTATTTTCAAATCTCTAGTTCACTATTTATCGTCACTACACTTAACCATTTTGAAGTCACTAGTTATCATTTTCAAGTCACTACACTTAACCATGTTCAAGTCACTAAATTAACGATTTTAAAGTCGCTAGTTCACATTTTCAAGCCACTTAACATAAGCATTTTCAATTCACTAGTTCACATTTCAAATAACTACACTTAACTATTTTTAAGTCGCTAGTTAACATTTCTAGTCACTACATTTATCCATTTTCAAGTCACTAGATCACTTTTTCAAGACTTTACGCTTAGCCCTTTTTGAAGAACTAGTTCTCATTTTCAAGTCACTACACTTAACCATTTTCAAATCGCTAGTTCACTATTTATTGTCACTACACTTAACCATTTTCAAGTCACTAGTTTTCATTTTCAAGTCACTACATGATACGGGTGGGACAAGCTGTCCAACAAGTACCCGACCATTCACACGAAGCCAAGCTCGGGAATTACAAAAACTCCAAGCCTTGTTGATGCTAGCATGGAGGGCACACGTCCTTTCACACGGAGTCAAGCAAGGGAACTCCAAGGTCTACAAATGATGATTATGCAAAAGGGGACTTGGGAGAAGCCCGAAGATTGTAAATGGAGAATCTACAACGTGTGGAAGAATCAAAGGGGTGAAGCGGATGAAGAAAAGGGGGTCATTGGTGCAAGTGGCTAGATTTTAAATTCAAAAATTCACAACAAGATGACCCAAACAAGGCCCTTGTCTCTCATTAAGGGCATATTTGTAATAACTAGTTGTCTTTATTTCTTTAGTATAAATAGGGTAATTCCTTATTTGGCATGGTAGATTTTGATGAATATTGAACAATATTGTTAAATTTAGCCTTCTACTTAGCATATTCCCTTAAGGAATTAGTGGTTAATTAGTGAGTGTTTAGTTGGTGGAATCTTGAGATTGGTGTTGAACTTCTTTGGTTTGAATTAATTTGATGATTACCCATTTGTGGTATTTGGTTTTTTTTAATTTGTTCAAATTAGGGTTTATGTTTGGGTGTTGGAATCAATTGGGAGGTGAGGGTATCAAGCCCCTTGTTGCCCATAATTTCAATACTTAGATATTAATCCACATATCCTTCTTTTGTTTTCTTTTATTTTTGATCTTGCCTCTTTGATTGTTACCATTTTGGTATCAAGAGCCTAGTTTAAGGTTTATTTTCACAAATCTTAATCTTGGGATTTTGATTTCTTCAAAAATCCAAAAATCCAAAAAAAAAAAAAAAAACCGAAAATATTTTGTTTTGATTTGTTGTTTTTGACACTAGATCTTGATTCTCTAGTGTTTTTTGAGTCTAAATCTGAAATTTCGTTCAAATCGGAGTTGGGAAAGTGAAGTTGTCATTAAAGGGTTTTCAAGCTTTTGAAGTTTCAAAACTTGAAAAGTGGGTTTGTTGATTGAGGAGAAATTGAGGATTAAAATTCATTGGGGTTTGTTCTCTAAGTCGTGGGGAAGCTACTCCTAAATTTTGAGTCAATTCCGAGTTGATTTGGGTGTGCTAGGGTTGATGTGTGTTTTTGGTGTTCTTGAACACCTTCATATTGTTCTTGGAGAAGAAGAGAGAAGAAGTACACTTTGATCCAAAAAAATTCAAGTCAAATTTGGTCAAAAGTATTTGTGGGTCCACTTGTGGAAATTCTGAAAAAAAAAATTATTATATTTTCCACGTGGACTGCCATGTCAGTAGCCACGTCAGCCGGTCAACGGTCAACGCTGATGCAGCAGCCACCAGCCAGCCACGCCACCAGCTGACTCAGCAAAATCAGCCCACACAAACCCTGCAGCACGTGGCTCTCAGATTCAGAGAGCAGGAATTTCAACACTTAGTTTTTTTGGGGGGGTCCAAAGTTTTTTGGACCCAAAAATTTTTCTAAGTGTCCAAACTCCGTGATTCTTTTTCCTACGCTTTCTTCTTTCGATTTCTCAACTATTTAACAAGTAATTAACATCTTTAATCACTTGTTAACTAGTTTTAAAACATCAAATCATCTCCTTGATTCATCAAATTAAGCAACACAAGTAATTTTTCTACTTTTGTTACTTAGTTTTTTTTTTGAGTCTGTTTTCTTTCGTGCTTCTTTTCTTCAACTTTTCTCATCTTAATTCGTTGATAAACTTCTTGATTCAAGTCCTTTTACCTTCAATCGAGTCGTCCTTCTTTCAAGAGTCACAAGAATCCATTCTACCACAAAGGATAGGTGATCTTGAATTGATCAAGCAAAGCTAGAGTTCACTACCAATTTTGAGACGACACTTTAGGAGGTGAGTTGAGAGTTTACATACGAGTGACGCGAGGCTTTTTCTACTAATATTGTTTGTTGGGCTTTGTAGGTACCATGTCGAATGTGAGTCCAAGTGGTGAAGCCTCAAACCCCATCATGGAGGCTTTCACCCACCTCACCAAACAAATTGCGGAAATGAGTGGAAGAATGGGAGGTATGGAGGAAAGGTTGGTACGAGTTGAGAGAGGGAAATCACTTCAAATCTAAAATGAGGAGATGAGGAGGGCGTCGGTGCAATCCACCACCATTACTCCGGGGCAAGCTCATGAATTATGTTACCCTCCACCGCATCAAACCCAAAACTTCCAACAACCCACCTTCCAAACAAACAACACTCCAAATTTTCCAAGACAACCTACACCATACCCTCATCCACAACCCTATCATCCTCCACAAGAGAACCGATTTCTTATGGACGACCAAGTTCGGAACCAAACTCCAATCCAAAACACATCAAATGCATCCATACATGATCCCCACATATCACCTCTACAAAATGCACCACAAATGCCATACCAAGACTACCAATACCAAAACCCTCTCTATGATGAAATAAATGATGAGCTCAATAACGATGAATTTTGGGAGCATGGAGGAAGGGGTGGTTATGGAGTACCAAGGGAAGGGTTCCGGCCTCGGGAATTGAGGTGGGCTCAAGGCATGGGAGGTCAAGAATATGGGAATAGAGGAGATAGAATAGGAACTAGAGGAGATAGGATGGGATATAGAGGTGATAGGATGGGAGTTAGAGGAGATAGGTTTAGGGAGAGGAATGATCAAGATCGAGGCTTGAACACTATCAAGGTCACACTTCCAAGGTTCAAAGGAAGTAGTGACCCCGATGAGTTCTTGGAATGGAAAATTCAAAGTGAGCGGATCTTTCTCACAAATAATATTTCGGAAACTTTGAAGGCAAAGTATGCTCTCACACAATTCGAAGGGTATGCCTCAACTTGGTGGGAGTCCAAGAGGCGGGGAAGGGAGAGCCATCACAACTATGAGTTGCCTACGTGGCTAGAATTGATTACACTTATGGAGACAAGGTGCTTGACTCCTAACTACTACCAAGAAGTGCTCAAGAAGGTGTACATGTTGAGGCAAGGTTCCAAAAGTGTGGAAGAGTATTATGATGAGTTTGAAAACTTGAGAATGAAGTCTAAACTTGAAGAAAGCTTGGAATGTACGGTGATTCGATTCGTGGCCAATATGAGGTATGATATTCTAAAGCTTTTGAAACTTAAACACTATGATACTCTTGAAGCGGCCTTTCATGATGCCTCAAAGGTCGAGATGGATTTGAAAGAAGAAAAGTCCTACAAGGCCAAGAATACTTCCACATCCACATGGGACAAGAGTAGAGATAATTGGAAGGCGACATCTTCTAAAGGGAAATTTAAGGGTGTTGGTCAAGATCCTCAAGTCAAGTTTGATTACAAGTCCAAGACAAATGAGAAGCCACAAGGAGGTAACTATGTCAAACCTACCTTTCCTCGACCTTCTACCATTCAATGCTTTAGATGCCAAGGAAGAGGACATGTTGCTAGTGAGTGCCCCAATAGAAGAACAATTATTGCACTTCGGGATGGGTATAGAACCGAGGATGAGGAAGAGGGTGTTGAAAAGAGTGAGAAGGAGGGAGACAAAAGTGAGGAAAAAGGGGATGCTTCGGGGAATGAAGAAGAAAGGTTGGATGAGAGGGTGAATTTTGCTTGCTTCCTTGAAAAGGGAAGACCTTTACTTGATAGTGATGAAGAATTGAAGGTGAATACCAATCTTTCTTGCATTGCGAGGCGCATCATGGGAGCCCTTGCCAAAGAAGAACTTGATCAACGGGAGAATTTATTCCATGCTAGGTGCAAAATCCAAGACAAGGTGTGTTCTTTGATTATTGATAGTGGGAGTTGCACCAATGTAGTAAGTAGTTCTTTGGTGGAGCGTATGCAAATTCCAACAAGAAAACACTCCAACCCTTACAAGCTACAATGGCTCAATGAGAGTGGTGAGATGAAAGTCCTCAAACAAGCAAGTGTCCGATTTAGTGTGGGAAAGTACAATGAGGAGTTGATTTGTGATGTTGTGCCTATGTTGGCTTGTCATATATTGTCGGGACGGCCGTGGCAATTTGATAGAGATGTTGTGCACCACGGAAGATCCAACAAGTATGCTTTTGTGATTGAAGGTAAGAAGTATGTGATCGCACCTCTCACTCCATATCAAGTGAGTGAGGACTATAGGGCTATGAAGGAACTTTGGGAGAGGATAAGGGTGGATGAGGCAAGGAGTGAGGGTGAAAGCTCCACCAATGTTCCAAAGGAAAGAAGTGACTTGGCTAAGAATAAGAAGAACATGTGTATGATAGCCAAGCCAAGCAAGTGTCTCAAAGGTGTGGATGAGGAACGCTTTCTAGTGTGCCTTGTCAACACCAATCTTTTGTTGCATGCTAATCAAGCTACTAGCACTTTGCCTAGTATTGTTTCTTCTCTTTTGCAGGACTATAATGATCTATTTCCGGAGGAGATGCCTAAGGGATTACCACCCTTGAGGGGAATTGAGCACCAAATTGATTTTGTACCGGGTTCACAAATTCCAAATTGGCCGGCCTATAGAAGCAATTCGGAAGAAACCAAGGAACTACAAAGGCAAGTGGAAGAACTTCTTGAGAAGGGGTTGATCAAAGAAAGCCTAAGTCCTTGTGCCATACCGGTAATCCTTGTTCCCAAAAAGGATGGCCCTTGGAGGATGTGCATTGATTGTAGAGCCGTGAACAAGATTACAATCAAGTATAGGCATCCAATTCCTAGACTTGATGACATGTTAGATGAATTGTGTGGCTCAAGTGTCTTCTCAAAGATTGATCTTCGAAGTGGCTATCATCAAATTCGCATGAAACCGGGTGATGAATGGAAAACGGCTTTCAAGACGAAGTTTGGGTTGTATGAATGGCTTGTCATGCCATTTGGGTTGACAAATGCTCCAAGCACTTTCATGAGGTTGATGAACCATGTTCTCAAACCTTTCATCAACAATTTTGTGGTGGTATATTTTGATGACATCCTTGTGTATAGTAAGACAATTGAAGAGCATGTGATCCATTTGAGGCAAGTGTTTGATGTTTTTCTACAAGAAAGGCTCTTTGCTAATCTCAAGAAGTGCTCATTTTGTGTTGAGAAAGTCGTCTTTTTAGGTTTTGTGGTTAGTGCAAATGGTATTGAAGTTGATGAAGAAAAGGTAGAATCCATCAAGTCATGGCCAACTCCAACTAATGCAACCGAGGTAAGAAGTTTTCATGGGTTGGCAAGCTTTTACCGGCGATTTGTAAAGGGTTTTAGTTCAATTGCTTCTCCTTTGACCGAATTGATCAAAAAAGATGTACCTTTTGTGTGGGGGGATGAGCAAGAGAAGTCCTTTCAAGCCTTGAAATTGATGTTGAGTTCCTCACCATTACTTCAACTACCCAACTTTGATAAAGCTTTTGAGATTGAATGTGATGCTTCGGGTGTTGGTATAGGTGGTGTATTGATGCAAGAAGGGAAACCATTAGCTTACTTTAGCAAAAAACTAAAGAGGGCTTCTTTTAGGTACTCAACTTATGACAAGGAGTTGTATGCCCTTGTGCGGGTGTTGGCTCATTGGCTACTTGTGGCACAAAGAATTTGTAATAAGGACCGATCATGAGTCCTTAAAACACCTTAAGGGGCAATCCAAGTTGAATAAGAGGCATGCTAAATGGGTTGAGTTTATTGAAACCTTCCCATATGTGATCAACTACAAGCAAGGAAAGGAGAATGTGGTGGCGGATGCTCTATCAAGAAGGTATGTTTTGGTCAACGCTTTAGCTTCTAAGATGATGGGATTTGAAAGCTTGAAGGGATTCTATGCTATGGATTCCGACTTCAAGGATACTTTTAAAAGTCTTCATCAAGGGAAGCGGGTTGATAGGTTTCAATTGATTGATGGGTTTTTGTTCAAGGATGGGCGGGTTTGTGTACCCATGAGTTCATGGAGAGAGTTGTTCGTCAAAGAGGCATATAGTGGTGGATTGATAGGACACTTTGGGGTACCCAAGACACTTGACATTCTCATGGAGCAATTCTATTGGCCCAAGATGAAGCATGATGTGGAGCGGATTTGTGGACAATGTCTAGATTGCAAGCAAGCCAAATCCACGACTCGGCCTCAAGGTAAGTACACTCCTCTTCCTACTCCTAGTGGTCCATGGATGGACATTTCTATGGATTTTGTATTAGGACTTCCTAGGACTAAGAGAGGACATGATAGCATATTCGTGGTAGTGGATAGATTTTCTAAAATGACTCATTTTATTCCATGCCATAAGTGTGATGATGCATCTCATGTTGCTTCCTTGTTTGTCATTCATGTACTTAAATTGCATGGAGTCCCTCAAACCATTGTGAGTGATAGGGATTCCAAATTTCTTAGCAATTTTTGGAAGAGTCTTTGGGGTACACTTGGTACCAAACTTATGTTTTCTACTTCTTGCCACCCCCAATCGGATGGGCAAACCGAGGTAGTCAACCGAACTCTTGGTAACATGCTTAGGTGTATGATTAAAGGAACCCCAACTACTTGGGAAAACCGTTTAACCTTGATTGAATTTGCATA
Source organism: Capsicum rhomboideum (assembly GCA_031232105.1). Lineage (NCBI taxonomy): Eukaryota > Viridiplantae > Streptophyta > Magnoliopsida > Solanales > Solanaceae > Capsicum > Capsicum rhomboideum. Next base: position 78,878,342 of record CP124709.1, on the reverse strand, counting down.
TAACCTGTCTTTCCATTTGATACGGGTGGGACAAGCTATCCAACAAGTACCCGACCATTCACACGAAGTCAAGCTCGGGAGTTACAAAAACTCCAAGCCTTATTCATGCAAATGGCCGTGTGTGAGTTGGTCATTGAACCACCTAAGGATCTAAATGTTTTAAGGTGTGAAGATGGGCCTTGAAGTGTAATAAACTTACACTCCAAGGCCTCCATGGCCGGCTGCCCCAACATGGCCCATATGGTCATTTTGTCTTTCATTTAGCTTGTAATATAAATAGACAAGCTTAGAATTATTTTGCCCGAGTTTTTCTCATTGTAATTTCAAGACAAAGACTTGTAATATTTCTCTCTCTCTCTCTCTTCCATTGGGAGGTAGATTTCGGCCAAGCTTGCTAGAGTGAAGCTTGTGTTGTGTTTTGGCTAGAAACAAGGATCTTGAGGTCATTGAGTTCCTCTTGGTCTAAGTAAGAACTTGGTGTTTATATTCCATAGTCTTAGGGTCCTTTCTTGATGTTAGGGTTCTTAGCCTCTTGAATATTATATGTCAAGTTATCTATCTTCTATTATCTTGTTGTTCTTGTCTTTGAGATCTTGAAGTCTAGTGAAGCCGGGTGGGGCTCTTTCGATTCACTAGCATTTGTGTTGGTTGCTGTTTTTGTTGTGTTGTTGTTGGAATCTTTGTGTTGTGGACTTGATCTTGTATCATTTGGTATCAAAGCAAGACCGGTTGTGTTCCCACACAACCCATCGTGGGCTTGTTCTCGGATTAAACGAAAAAAAAAAAATAAAAAAAAATCGGAAATCAGTCCATTGAAGACAAATCCGAGAATGTTGTTGTATGTTTAGATCTAGGTGTTATTTTGCTTGTTTAGTGTGTTTCTAGTGTTGGTTTCTTTCTCACCAACACTAAAGTGTCTAGATCTAAAAGTTGAGCTTGAAAACTTGACCATTGTTGTGGTGACTTGAAGTGGTTGAAAGTTGTATGTTGTTGATGACAAAAATTGGTGGTTGTGTGTTATGTGCTTGAAGAAGTTGGTGAAAGTTGTAAGGTGTTCATCTTTTAAACTTGTTCATCTTGTTCATCTTGTGGTGTTCAAGTTGCAAGACAAGTCATAAAGTTGTTGGTGAAAGACTTGCACCCATCACTTCCTAGTTGGCCAACCACTTTTCCTTAAAACACGGAACCTTGTTTTGTGGGATTAGCCTAGTCAAATCTTACCTTTTTGAGTTTGAAAGGTTGAAAGACTACAAGACTTTTACTTTCCCTCCAAAACACATTGTCATCTATAACAAGTTGTGTGATTATTGAAAAATTTCAGATTTGAGATAAAAAAAAAAAAAAAAAAAAAGAGAACAAGGAAGAAGCAAAAACGTGTGGGACCACTTACATGCTGCCACGTCACTATAAGCTCAACTTTGGATATTATTCTAGTTGCTAATTGTTGATTCTTGGTTTCCTTTACTTGGTTCTAGAACTAATTAACAAACTAGTACATTCCTACTAGGTTGTCGATTAGTCCTTTGAATCCATTTGTTCGTGTCAACGATTACTTGAGTGCCTTTTATCTTTTGAATAGGTTGCTACTTTTTGGTTCTAGTCCGACAAGAATTCTTTGAGTCTTCAAATAAAAATCCACTCCGGATAAGAGCTTACTCATACCTTAAAGGATTCACGGTTACTAGCCAATTTACAACACTTGTGGAACTCAAGCGTGTGGTGATCTAAAGAGTATAATACCTTGACAATGGAAGGGACCACGTCCCATAATGTGGATACTAATGCACTTGACTCTATGAGGGTCACTCTTGAGGCCGTTACCCGGACACTTGAAAGGTTGAATTCGGAATTTGGGGCCGTGAGAGGGGACTTGGCAGCAATCAAGGGAGAAGTGTCGACTATTAGTGGGAGATTAGAACAAGTGGAGAGTCAAAGGAACTCTCGTCCTTCTACTCCTCTACATGTCTCTACCAATGGGCATGATAGGACTTCCTCCGCAACCATCACCCCCGAAACAGTCCACCAAATGCTAAATGCACCCCAAGCTCCACTAAATGCCGCAAGCCAAACCACCTTTTTTCCTCCAAACCGTGACCCCACTAGACCAATACATTTCCAAGCTCCTCAAGTTCCACAAGAGGGATTTGGACGTCAAGTACCTCCACTAAATCCGAACCCTCCATTCCAAGCTCCATTAAACCAAAGGCCACAAAATCCAATTCCTCCGAATCAAAATGCCCAAGCCCGACCAGCCCCCTTTGAAGGATATGGTAGAGAGGAGTATGAAGGATATGGAGCCTTTGATGATGCTTACATGAGGGAGGAGGAGGTAAGAGGGGGTCGTAGAGATCCAAGGAGATACCGAGGGTATGGGGAAAGGGGAAACCGACACCAAGAGAGAGATGTAGGCATCAACACCATCAAGTTGAACCTACCAATCTTTAAAGGTGATAGTGACCCCGAGGCCTACTTAGCTTGGGAATCGGCTTGTGACAAAGTTTTCCAAGTTAATGACATCTCGGAAGAAAAGAAGGGTTGCTATGCTATAGCTCATTTTGAGGGTTATGCTAACACTTGGTGGGAGTATGTCAAGCGGTTTGGTAATGAACTCATTGATGGGCAGCCACCACCTTGGTATCGATTGAGGTATTTGATGAGGCAACGATACCTTCCCGAGAGATATCGCCATGAGTTGCTTGCTAGATTGTATGGTTTGCGTCAAGGTAACAAGAGTGTGATGGCATATTTTGATGAGTTTCAACAACTCATGTTGAAGCTTGATCATCGTGGGGAGCAAATCAGCCACGACATCATCCGGTTCAAGTGTGGGTTGAACAAAGATATTTCCACTCATTTAACCCTTCACAAGTTTGAAACCGTTGACGGTATTTTCCAAGCGGCTCTTGAGATTGAAAGGGAACTTAAGGAGAGATCATCTTTCAAGACAAGGGGACAAGTCCCCTCGGGTTGGCCCAAAAACAAGGACCAACCCGCCACTACTAGGCTGCCCGAGACCAAAACAGTCCCCAAATTGACTCCAAAACCGGAGGCTCACAAGTATCCTAACCCAAAGGGATTCCAATGTTTCAAGTGCCAAGGTTGGGGGTATAAGGCCAATGAATGTCCAAACCGACGCAATGTGATCCTAAGGGAAGGGAGAGTGTATTACCTTGGTGAGGAGGTGGGTCCCGAAAGGGGAGAAGATGAGGCCGAGCCTCAAGATGGAGAGGAAACCGATGATGGACCACACGATGATGATGGTGATGATGGTGAAGATGTTTATCCTCAAGAAGGAGAGTGTGTGGTTCCAAACTTTGTGGTTAGGCGCGTCATGATTAGTACGGCAGTAGATGACCCAAGCCAAAGGGAAAATCTATTCCACACTAAATGTCTTGTAAAGGGGAGTGTGTGCACCTTGGTGATCGATAGTGGTAGTTGTACAAATGTCGCAAGTCATGCTTTGGTAAATTTCTTGAAGTTACCAACTACACCACACTCTAGTCCTTACAAGTTACAATGGCTGAATGATTGTGGTGAATTGAAGGTCACAAGGCAATGTGTGATACGGTTTAAGGTGGGAAACTACCACGATGAAGTACTTTGTGACGTAATACCAATGCAAGCATGTCACTTGTTGTTAGGTAGACCTTGGCAATATGATAGGTCTACTAAACACGATGGGAGGTCCAATCGATATACACTTGAGAAGGATGGCCGAAAGGTCACACTTCATCCTCTTTCACCTTCCCAAGTAAATGAGTGGCATCAAAGGATGAGAGAATTGAAGAAAAAGGGAAAGGAACCCGAAAGGGGAGAAAAGAGAGGGAGTTCCGTAGGTGGGGCAGTAGGTACATCGGAGGCTGCCCCAACAACAACGGGGGGAGGGACTATGGTGATGTTGGCTAGGAAGAAGGAACTTTTCATAGATCATGATGAGGGCACGCCTATGTTACTCTTGGCTCATTGTTTTAATACTAACCCCACTAATCCTTCCATGTCTCCTTTGATTTCTTGTGTATTGCAGGATTATGAAGACGTATTTCCTCAAGAACTTCCACAAGGATTGCCCCCACTTCGGGGAATTGAGCACCAAATTGATTTGGTGCCGGGTTCACAACTACCAAACAAACCGGCCTATAGGAGCAATCCCATGGACACTAAGGAGCTTGAGAGGCAAGTTGAGGAGCTTCTCCACAAGGGATACATCAAGGAAAGTATGAGTCCGTGTGCTGTCCCGGTGCTTTTGGTACCAAAGAAAGACGGAACTTGGCGCATGTGCGTCGATTGTAGGGCCATCAACAAAATCACTATAAGGTATCGTCATCCAATCCCTAGACTAGATGATATGTTAGATGAGCTCCATGGTTCTTGTTTGTTTTCTAAAGTGGATCTTAGGAGTGGCTACCACCAAATTCGCATGCAACCCGGTGATGAGTGGAAGACCGCATTCAAGACCAAATTTGGTCTATATGAGTGGCTGGTCATGCCCTTTGGCCTTACCAATGCTCCTAGCACCTTTATGAGGCTAATGAATCATGTAATGAAGCCTTATATTGGAAAGTTTGTGGTGGTGTATTTTGATGATGTGTTGGTATATAGTAAATCTATTGATGATCATGTGGCGCATTTGAGGTGTGTGTTTGATGTGCTCCGAAAGGAGAAGTTGTATGCCAATGTAGAGAAGTGTTCTTTTGGTGTTGATAAAGTGATTTTCTTGGGTTTTGTCGTGAGCTCAAGGGGTGTGGAAGTGGACGAATCCAAGATAGACGCTATATGAAGTTGGCCGACCCCTAAAACTATTGGAGAAATCCGAAGTTTCCATGGGTTGGCGAGCTTTTATAGGAGGTTTGTCAAAGGTTTCAGCTCCATAGCAGCACCCTTGACCGAGGTTATTAGAAAGGACCAACCCTTTAAGTGGGGGGGAGAGCAAGCTAAGGCTTTTGAAGCCTTGAAAGCTATGCTCATCTCGGCGCCTTTGTTGCAATTGCCCAATTTTGATAAGATGTTTGAAGTAGAGTGTGATGCGAGTAAAGTTGGCCTCGGGGCTGTTTTAATGCAAGAAGGCAAGCCCATTGCTTATTTTAGTGAAAAGCTCAAAGGGGCAACTCTTAATTACTCGACTTATGATTTGGAGTTGTACGCCCTTGTTAGAGCTTTGGGCAATTGGCAACATTATTTGTGGCCTAAGGAGTTTGTGATACGAACGGACCACGAATCGTTGAAACACCTTAAGAGCCAAGACAAGTTGAATAGGCGTCATGCTAAGTGGATTGAGTTTATTGAGACCTTCCCTTATGTAATTCATTACAAAAGGGGGAAGGAAAATGTTGTGGCTGATGCGTTGTCTAGAAAGCATGTGCTTGTTGCTACCTTGTCTTCGAAGTTGATGGGATTTGAGAGCTTGCGGATGTTGTATCCCGAGGATCCTACCTTTGCTCCTATTTATAGGGAATGTGAAGAGTGGGGAAGGGACAGATGGCTTAAGGAGAATAGCAATTCCTCCTACTCTAGATTTGATGGTTATTTGTTCAAAGGGAGGAGGTTGTGTGTTCCTTCTAGTTCATGGAGGGAATTGTTTGTGAGAGAGGCACATGATGGTGGCCTCATGGGGCATTTTGGGGTTGACAAGACCCTCGGTATCTTAGAGGAACAATTCTATTGGCCCAAAATGCGCAAGGATGTTGCTAAAATTTGCGGCCAATGTGTGGATTGCCGGTGTGCAAAATCCTGCCTCCGACCTCAAGGATTGTACACCCCACTTCCCACTCCCCTTAGCCCTTGGTTAGATATTTCGATGGACTTTGTTTTGGGGCTGCCAAGGACTAGAAAGGGTCGAGATAGCATTTTTGTTGTTGTTGATAGATTCTCCAAAATGGCTCATTTCATTCCATGTGCTAAAACTGAAGATGCTCCTAGTGTAGCTTCATTATTTGTTGAACATGTTGTAAAGCTTCACGGAGTCCCAAGGACTATTGTGAGTGATAGGGACTCAAAGTTCCTAAGTCTCTTTTGGAAGTCCATGTGGGGTAGGCTTGGAACGAAGTTGCTTTTCTCCACGTCTTGCCACCCACAAACCGATGGCCAAACGGAGGTAGTAAATAGAACCTTAGGGTCTATGCTACGTTCTATGGTTAAAGGTAAACTGACTTCATGGGAGGATCACCTACCCTTGGTGGAATTTGCATACAATCGGGTAATACACTCAAGTACGGGAATGACTCCCTTTGAGTGTGTTTATGGCTTGAATCCCCTTACCCCTTTAGATCTCACTCCTTTGTCTAGTGATCTCATGACAAGTTTAGATGGATGCAAAAGAGCCGAGGCAATGAAAAAGGTGCATGAGAAGGTGCGGATCAAGCTTGAAAGGAAGAACCAAGAGGTTGCAAAAAGGGTAAACAAAGGACGAAGAAGGCTTGTGCTTGAACCCGGAGATTGGGTGTGGGTGCACCTTCGAAAGGATCGATTTCCATCTCAAAGAAAGTCCAAGTTGCTGCCTAGGGGTGATGGTCCATTCCAAGTACTTGAGAGGATCAATGACAACGCCTACAAGATTGACCTTCCACCGGAATATCAAGTGCACCACACTTTCAATGTTGGTGATCTCTCTCTCGTGGATGCGGTTGAAGACGACCAAGTGCTGAATTTGAGGTCAAATTCCTCTCAAGATGGAGAGGATGATACGGGTGGGACAAGCTGTCCAACAAGTACCCGACCATTCACACGAAGTCAAGCTCGGGAGTTACAAAAACTCCAAGCCTTATTCATGCAAATGGCCGTGTGTGAGTTGGTCATTGAACCACCTAAGGATCTAAATGTTTTAAGGTGTGAAGATGGGCCTTGAAGTGTAATAAACTTACACTCCAAGGCCTCCATGGCCGGCTGCCCCAACATGGCCCATAAGGTCATTTTGTCTTTCATTTAGCTTGTAATATAAATAGACAAGCTTAGAATTATTTTGCCCGAGTTTTTCTCATTGTAATTTCAAGACAAAGACTTGTAATATTTCTCTCTCTCTCTCTCTTCCATTGGGAGGCAGATTTCGGCCAAGCTTGCTAGAGTGAAGCTTGTGTTGTGTTTTGGCTAGAAACAAGGATCTTGAGGTCATTGAGTTCCTCTTGGTCTAAGTAAGAACTTGGTGTTTATATTCCATAGTCTTAGGGTCCTTTCTTGATGTTAGGGTTCTTAGCCTCTTGAATATTATATGTCAAGTTATCTATCTTCTATTATCTTGTTGTTCTTGTCTTTGAGATCTTGAAGTCTAGTGAAGCCGGGTGGGGCTCTTTCGATTCACTAGCATTTGTGTTGGTTGCTGTTTTTGTTGTGTTGTTGTTGGAATCTTTGTGTTGTGGACTTGATCTTGTATCACCATTCCTCTATTGGGATGTCTCCATTTGAAGCTTGTTATGGTTTTAATCCTTTGTTTCCATTAATCATGACTCCTTTGTCTAGTCATGTTGTTGTAAGCCTAGATGCCAAACAAAGGGCAAGAGAGATGATGAACATTCATTCCAAGGTAAGAGAGGCCTTTGAAAAGAACAATTCCAAAGTGGCCATGAGGAAGAATCGCGGGAGAAAGGAGGTGATCTTCAACCCGGATGATTGGGTATGGGTCCATTTCCGAAAGGAAAGGTTCCCACAAGTCCGGAGAGGGAAGCTAAGTCCAAGGGGAGATGGCCCTTTTAAAGTGCTCAAGCGGATTAATGATAATGCCTACATGGTTGACTTACCGGGTGAGTACAATGTTCATAATGTGTTTAATGTTAGTGATCTATCTCCTTGTGCTATAGGTGAACCTTTGGATTCGAGGACGAATCCTTTTCAAGAAGGGGAGAATGATGCTAGCATGGAGGGCACACGTCCTTTCACACGGAGTCAAGCAAGGGAACTCCAAGGTCTACAAATGATGATTATGCAAAAGGGGCTTGGGAGAAGCCCGAAGATTGTCAATGGAGAATCTACAACGTGTGGAAGAATCAAAGGGGTGAAGCGGATGAAGAAAAGGGGGTCATTAGTGCAAGTGGCTAGATTTTAAATTCAAAAATTCACAACAAGATGACCCAAACAAGGCCCTTGTCTCTCATTAAGGGCATATTTGTAATAACTAGTTGTCTTTATTTCTTTAGTATAAATAGGGTAATTCCTTATTTGGCATGGTAGATTTTGATGAATATTGAACAATATTGTTAAATTTAGCCTTCTACTTAGCATATTCCCTTAAGGAATTAGTGGTTAATTAGTGAGTGTTTAGTTGGTGGAATCTTGAGATTGGTGTTGAACTTCTTTGGTTTGAATTAATTTGATGATTACCCATTTGTGGTATTTGGTTTCCTTTAATTTGTTCAAATTAGGGTTTGTGTTTGGGTGTTGGAATCAATTGGGAGGTGAGGGTATCAAGCCCCTTGTTGCCCATAATTTCAATACTTTATTAATCCACATATCCTTCTTTTGTTTTCTTTTATTCTTGATCTTCCCTCTTTGATTGTTACCACTTGTTCATGCAAATGGTCGTGTGTGAGTTGGTGATTGAACCACCTAAGGATCTAAATGTTTTAAAGTGTGAAGAGGGACCTTGAAAGTGTAAGTCACAAGGGCCACGTGGATTACTCCAAGGCCGGCTGCCCAAGGGTTAAACTTGTCATTTTATCTTTCATTTTGGATGTAATATAAATAGACCATCTTAGTGTTATTAGCCCTAGTTCACTCATTATATTTTTGAAGACAAAACTCTTGTAACACTAAGGACTTCTCTCTCTCCATTGGAGAAGCTCCAAAACCGAAACTCACAAGTGGAGCTACACTTGTGTTGTATCTTGGCTAGAAACAAGGATCTTGAGGTCATTGAGTTCCTCTTGGTCTAAATAAGAACTTGGTGTTTATATTCATTAGTCTTAGGGTCCTTTCTTGATGTTAGGGTTCTTAATCTCTTGAATATTATATGTCAAGTTAACTATCTTTAATTATCTTGTTGTTGTTGTGTTTGATATCTTGAAGTCTAGTGAAGCTGTGTGGGGCTCTTTCGATTCACTAGCACTTGTTGTTCAACTTGTTGATCTTGTGAGAGTGTTCATCTTGTTGTTGTTGCTGAAATCTTGTGTTGTGGGTTTGATCTTGTATCATTTGGTATCAAAGCAAGACCGGTTGTGTTCCAACACTACCCATCTTGGGCTTGCTCTCGGCCAAAAAAAAAAAAAAAAAAGAAATCTGTCCATTGTTGCCTTGGCCGAGAATATTGTTGTGTGTATAGATCTAGGTGTTGTTTTACTTGTTTAGTGTGTTTCTAGTGTTGGTTTCTTTCTCACCAACACTAAAGTGTCTAGATCTAAAAGTTGAGCTTAAAATATTGACCATTGTTGTGGTAAATTGAAAGGTGGGCCGTAGATTGCATGTTGTTGATGACAATTGGTGGTTTTGTGTGATATACTTGAAGAAGTTGATGTTGTGTTCATGAAGGTGTTGAGATTGTTGAGATGTTCATCTTATAAACTTGTTCATCTTGTTGAAACTTAAGTTCATGTTGTAAGAAAAAAAGTCATAAAGTTGTTGGTGAAAGAAGACTTGCACACATCTCTTCCAAGACTTGACAACCACTTTTCCTTAAAACACGGAACCTTGTTTTGTGGGATTAGCCTAGTCAAATCTTACCTTTTTGAGTTTGAAAGGTTGAAAGACTACAAGACTTTTACTTTCCCTCAAAAACACATTGTCATCTATAACAAGTTGTGTGAGTATTGAAAAAAAAAATAAAAAAAAATTCAGATTTGAGATAAAAAAAAAAAAGAAGGGAAGAAGCAAAAAAAAAACGTGTGGGACCACTTACATGCTGCCACATCACTATAAGCTCAACTTTGGATATTCTTCTAGTTGCTAATTGTTGATTCTTGGTTTCCCTTACTTGGTTCTAGAACTAATTAACAAACTAGTACATTCCTACTAGGTTGTCGATTAGTCCTTTGAATCCGTTTGTTCGTGTCAACGATTACTTGAGTGCCTTTTATCTTTTGAATACGTTACTGTTTTTGGTTCTAGTCCGACAAGAATTCTTTGAGTCTTCAAACAAGAATCCACTCCGGATAAGAGCTTACTCATACCTTAAAGGATTCACGGTTACTAGCCAATTTACAACACTTGTGGAACTCAAGCGTGTGGTGATCTAAAGAGTATACTACCTTGACAATGGAAGGGACCACGTCCCATAACGTGGATACTAATGCACTTGACTCTATGAGGGTCACCCGGACACTTGAAAGGTTGAATTCGGAATTTGGGGCCGTGAGAGGGGATTTGGCAGCAATAAAGGGAGAAGTGTCAACTATTAGTGGGAGATTAGAATAAGTGGAGAGCCAAAGGAACTCTCGTCCTTCTACTCCTTTACATGTATCTACCAATGGGCATGATAGAACTTCCTCTGCAACCATCACCCCCGACACATTACACCAAATATTAAATGTACCTCAAGCTCCATTAAATGCCTCAAGCCAAACCTCTCTTTTCCCTCCAAACCGTGACCCCACTAGACCAATACATTTCCAAACTCCTCAAGTTCCACAAGAGGGATTTGGACGTCAAGTACCCCCACAAAATCCGAACCCTCCATTCCAAGCTCCATTAAACCAAAGGCCACAAAATCCACTTCCTCCAAATCAAGCCCAAAATGCCCAAAATGCCCAAAACCGGCCAGCCCCCTTTGATGGATACGGTAGAGAGGAGTATGGAGGGCATGGAGCCTTTGATGATGCTTACATGAGGGAGGAGGAGATAAGAGGGGGTCATGGAGATCCAAGGAGATACCGAGGGTATGGAGATAGGGGAAATAGACACCAAGAGAGAGATGTAGGCATCAACACCATCAAGTTGAACCTACCCATCTTTAAAGGTGAAAGTGACCCCGAGGCCTACTTAGCTTGGGAATCGGATTGTGACAAAGTTTTCCAAGTTAATGATATCTCGGAAGAAAAGAAGGATTGCTATGCTATAGCTCATTTCGAGGGTTATGCTAACACTTGGTGGGAGTATGTCAAGCGGTTTGGTAATGAACTAATTGATGGGAAGCCACCACCTTGGTATCGATTGATACGGGTGGGACAAGCTGTCCAACAAGTACCCGACCATTCACACGAAGCCAAGCTCGGGAATTACAAAAACTCCAAGCCTTGTTCATGCAAATGGCCGTGTGTGAGTTGGTGATCGAGCCTCCTAAGGATCTCAATGTTTTTAAGTGTGAAGAGGGACCTTGAAGTGTAATAAACTTACACTCCAAGGGGCGGCAGCCTAGACAAGGGCAAGCTAGTCATTTTGCTTCATTTTGCCTTGTAATATAAATAGAACATCTTAGGGTTATTTGGAGTAGTCTTCCATTATTAATTTTGAATCACAAGACTTGTAATATTTTGGGTCCTCTCTCTCTTTCAAAACAGCCCACAAAGAAGAGAGACACTTGTGTTGTATCTTGGCTAGAAACAAGGATCTTGAGGTCATTGAGTTCCTCTTGGTCTAAGTAAGAACTTGGTGTTTATATTCAATAGTCTTATGTCTTTTCTTGATGTTAGGGTTCTTAGTCTCTTGAATATTATATATCAAGTTAACTATCTTTTATTATCTTGTTGTTGTTGTCTTTGAGATCTTGAAGTCTAGTGAAGCCGTGTGGGGCTCTTTCGATTCACTAGTATTGTGTTCAACTTGTTAAATCTTGTGTTTGTTGGGTTTTCTTATTGTTGGTTGGCTGATTTCGTGGCTGGTTGTTGCATATTTGTGTGTTGTGGACTTGATCTTGTATCATTTGGTATCAAAGCAAGACCGGTGGTGTTCCAACACTACCCATCTTGGGCTTGCTCTCGGCCAAAACAAAAAACAAAAAAAAAAGAAAGAGCAAAATCTGTCCATTGTTGCCTTTGGCCGAAAATATTGTTGTGCGTATAGATCTAGGTGTTGTTTTACTTGTTTAGTGTGTTTCTAGTGTTGGTTTGTTTCTCACCAACACTAAAGTGTCTAGATCTAAAAGTTGAGCTTAAAATATTGACCATTGTTGTGGTAACTTGAAAGGTGGACCGTAGGTTGTATGTTGTTGATGACAATTGGTGGTTTTGTGTGATGTGCTTGAAGAAGTTGATGTTGTGTTCATGAAGGTTGATGCATGCACGCCAAGCCAAGAGAAAGAGTTCAAGAGCTTTGGCTTGAGTCAATACTTTGGAGGCGTGGAAGGAGTTTGGAATGAAGGGTTAAAGCTTAGGAATGTGCTAAAATGGAAGTACAAGGCTAGATATGGAAGACTACTCAAAAAAGGGAAAAGTGGCTATGGATGCAAAGTGGCTATTCTTGACATTCAAGCCTCATGCTAAAGAAGACCCTAAATTCATTAAGGGTATTTTTATAATTAGTAACCTAGTCTATAAATAGTGGAGCATAGCTCATTTTAGAGTAGATTATCTTGATGAATATTGAATATTAAATACTCTTTTGAGAGTTTGAGAGCTTGTTGAAGCTTTTGATTGTTTCAAGTTTAGAAAGGAGGGTTGCTTGGGAATCTAATTCCCTTGAGGTCTTTCTCATAGGTTTAGGTGCTTATTTGGATATTTGAAGGAGGTCTCTTCTTTTTATAGAATTGGTTGCCTTTGATTCCACTTTTGTGTCTACCTTTCTATCCCTTTTATCTTTGTTTATCTTGTTTCTTTGTTTCCTTTGTTCTTTGTAGCTTCCGAGTCCTCTTTCTTGCATCATTTGGTATCAAGAGCTTGGATTGGGTTTGTTTCAACAAATCTAAGTCTTGGGTTTTGGTATTTTCTCAAAAAAAAAAAAAAAAAAAAAAAATCCGAATTTTTTTTTGTTTTAATTTGTTGTTTTTGACACTAGATCTTGATTCTCTAGTGTTTTTGGAGTCTAAATCTCGAATTTCATTCAAATCGGAGTTTGGAAAGTGAAGTTACCATGAAAGGGTTTTCAAGCTTTTGAACTTTTCAAACTTGGAAAGTGGGTTTGTTGATTGCAACGAAATTGAGGCTTAAAAATCATTGGGGTTTGTTCCCTACATCTTGGGGAAGCTACTCCTAAATTTTGAGTCAATTCCGAGTTGATTTGGAGGTGTTGGGATTTTGTGTGTGTTCTTGGTGTTCTAGGTGTTCTTAAACATCTTCATATTGTTCTTGGGGAAGAAGAGAGAGGAAATACACTTTGATCCAAAAATTTCAAGTCAAGTTTGGTCAAAGGTGTTTGTGGGTCCACTTGTGGAAATTTAAAAAAAAAAAAAAAAAAAAAAAAAAATCCGAAATTTTTTTGTTTTGATTTGTTGTTTTTGATACTAGATCTTGATTCCCTAGTATCTTGTGAGTCTAGATCTCAAATTTCGTCAATTCGGAGTTGTAGAATTGAAGATACCATTAAAGAGTTTTGAGCTTTTGAAACTTTGTGGATTTTGAAAAGTGGGTTTATTTTTGGCTTGATTTTGAAAGCTAAAAATTAGTGGGGTTTGTTCGTGGCATTGAAAGGAACACGTGGGCGAAAATTTCATTGAATTTAGAGCAAAAACGAAGAAGTTATGAGCATTTGAAGATTGAAGTTTTTTTCTTGTGTTTTTGAGCATCTTCATATTGTTCTTGAAGAAGAAGGTAGAAAAAGTACACTTTGATCCAAAAATTTTGAGGTCAAAGTTGGTCAAAGTGTTTGTAGGTCCATTGGTTGAAAAAAAAAAAAAAAAAATTTGCAAAAAAAAAAAAAAATTGCCACGTCAGCAGCGCGTGTTGGACAGTTTCAGAGAGCTGAAAATGCAGGTTTTTGACACTTAGTTTTTTTTGGGGGGTCCTAAAGTATTTTGGACCTAAAAATTTTTCTAAGTATCCAAATTTCGTGATTCTTTTTTTGTTCTCTTTCTCTTTCGATCCCTCAACTATTTAACAAGTAATTAACATCTTTAATCACTTGTTAACTAGTTTTAAACATCAAATTCTTTTCTTTGATCCTTCATACTAAGTAACAATAAGTAATTCCTTCTACTTTTGTTACTTTGTTTTTGAGTCCGATTTTTTTTCGTGCTACTTTCTTTTAGCTTTTTTTCTTTATCTTCCCTTGAAAACTTCTTGGTTCTCGTCCTTAGCTTTTGAACTTTCTTTCTCGAGTCAACAAGAATCCATTCTTGACCTCAAGTAGAGATTGGACCTTTGCAACTCATTGGACTAAACAAGATACAATCATTGGCCGAAGCAATTTGTGAGACAAACAAAGGTGTGATTTCTTGAGTAATTGTGAGCTTTTTTTTAAAAAACTAACCTAATGTGTTTGCTTGCTTTGGTTGAGTGACTTCAATAGGTACCAATGGCGGGTTATGAAAAGGAAAGCCAAGTTCTCACCGAGGAACCCACTTTGGGTGAATTGTTAAACTTGTTCACCACCCTCTCTACCCAAATGGAAGGACGGTTGGATCGATTGAGTACTCGAATAAATCGATTGCAACTTCACTTTCCACCTACTTTTCCTAATACTCATGAAGGAACTTTAGGCATTCCTTCTCTTTATAAGGACTCTTGTATAGGTACAAACATGGCAAATGGAGGAATACAAGGCAAAGAGGATCTTTCTTGTGAGCTTCAAGGTAAAATAGCTAAATTCAACACTTTAACATTTACCAATGAACAAAGTGTGAGTGATTGCTTGGTGTTGAGTGATAGTACATTATCTTGTGAAAATGGTGTTGATCAACTTGTATGTGAATTGGGTCCACTACTTGAGGATGTTTGTGATGTGACTAATGAACCTCAAGTTAGTGATGATGTTGATATTGTTGGTCAATCGAATAGGAGTGACCCTTTGAGCCTGCCTCTCAATGAAGATCATATTGCTTGCTTGGCTCATAGGGATGATCATGCATTTGAAACTTTTTTGAAACTTGATAATTGTCTTTTTGAGAGTGAACTTACATGTTCTAATCCTCCTTATTGGATTGACCCTTCTCTCTTTAAGTATAATGTCTTGTTTGAAGAGGATGAAATCACTCCTAGTCCGCTACCTAGTGGTGTAGATCATGTTAATGATGTAGCTCTTCTTGAGGGCTATATTCTATATAACAACCCACTATGGTGTGACAATATTCCTCCTAAAGATGGAAATCTCTTCTTGGAAGATGAGAGTACTCTTATGGGATTAGAATGTGAAGAAATGGAAGGTGCTCTTTGTGTCCCAAATATTTCTTCTTCTTTGAGTGTTCCAATTCTTGAGCATACTCTTGATAATGTTCTTGCACATAATCGTGAACATGTTCTTGAGGACACCTTAGAGGAAATCACTTTGCGTGACACCTTTCTTTACTCTCTATTTGCTTATGATATTGCCAATGGTTGTGTAGAGAGTATGTATTTTTGTGATCGAGCCATCTTTAGGGAGAATAAGCATTACATTGACTCATGTTCATGGATACTTCTCCCATTTGACCCCGGTGACCAGTTGAAATGTGGTGGGTTTTATACCCCAAACTTGGTGTTTGGTCAAGAGGGTACATCTTTGTGTGGTACACATAGTAGCAATACTTCTTTTCCTTCATGTGATAAATGCTTGGTGTTCCTACTTAATTATATTGTGAGATTAAATGCAATATGTTTGTTAACTTGTGTGGGGGATACCTTTGTATTTGACCCCGGTGATGATTTGGGAGTAATCCCATTCTTGGAGATAGCTAGTGCATTGAGTGAACTCTTAATTTGGAATGATCTTGTTCGAGACCTTGCACTTAGCTTTGGAAATTATCATATGACTTTTGACTTAAAAGGGGTTTTGTGCTTGTTGAAACATAGAACCAATGTGGGTTTTTATGTGTGGTTGACTAATTGTCATGGTTCTAATGTTTTTTCCCTTTGTCAAAGTCTTTTGAATGGCCAAGTAGCATTTATTTTATGGGGTTGCGAGCCCTTGATTGCTCATTTTGATGCTTGGCTATATGTTAAGTGTGTTCCTCCTTGGCTTGGTGATAAGTTTGATGTTGCTAACCCTAACCCTTCTGCCATGAGGATCTTGTTGTTGCTTGTTTTCCCTATGGTTTTTGCTAGGTTTGGATTCGAGGACGAATCCTTTTCAAGAAAGGGAGAATGATGCATGCATGCCAAGCCAAGAGAAAGAGTTCAAGAGCTTTGGCTTGAGTCAATACTTTGGAGGCGTGGAAGGAGTTTGGAATGAAGGGTTAAAGCTTAGGAATGTGCTAAAATGGAAGTACAAGGCTAGATATGGAAGACTACTCAAAAAAGGGAAAAGTGGCTATGGATGCAAAGTGGCTATTCTTGACATTCAAGCCTCATGCTAAAGAAGACCCTAAATTCATTAAGGGTATTTTTGTAATTAGTAACCTAGTCTATAAATAGTGGAGCATAGCTCATTTTAGAGTAGATTATCTTGATGAATATTGAATATTAAATACTCTTTTGAGAGTTTGAGAGCTTGTTGAAGCTTTTGATTGTTTCAAGTTTAGAAAGGAGGGTTGCTTGGGAATCTAATTCCCTTGAGGTCTTTCTCATAGGTTTAGGTGCTTATTTGGATATTTGAAGGAGGTCTCTTCTTTTTATAGAATTGGTTGCCTTTGATTCCACTTTTGTGTCTACCTTTCTATCCCTTTTATCTTTGTTTATCTTGTTTCTTTGTTTCCTTTGTTCTTTGTAGCTTCCGAGTCCTCTTTCTTGCATCAAAGGTGTTGAGATTGTTGAGATGTTCATCTTATAAACTTGCTCATCTTGTTGAAAGTTGAGTTCATGTTGTAAGACAAAAGTCATAAAGTTGTTGGTGAAGGAAGACTTGCACACATCTCTTCCAAGACTTGACAACCACTTTTTCTTAAAACACGGAACCTTGTTTTGTGGGATTAGCCTAGTCAAATCTTACCTTTTTGAGTTTGAAAGGTTGAAAGACTACAAGACTTTTACTTTCCCTTTACATTGTCATCTATAACAAGTTGTGTGAGTATTGAAAATTTCAGATTTGAGATAAAAAAAAAAAAAGAAAAGGAAGAAGCAAAAATGTGTGGGACCACTTACATGCTGCCACGTCACTATAAGCTCAACTTTGGATATTCTTCTAGTTGCTAATTGTTGATTCTTGGTTTCCTTTACTTGGTTCTAGAACTAATTAACAAACTAGTACATTCCTACTAGGTCGTCGATTAGTCCTTTGAATCCGTTTGTTCGTGTCAACGATTACTTGAGTGCCTTTTATCTTTTGAATACGTTGTTGTTTTTGGTTCTAGTCCGACAAGAATTCTTTGAGTCTTCAAACAAGAATCCACTCCGGATAAGAGCTTACTCATACCTTAAAGGATTCACGGTTACTAGCCAATTTACACTTGTGGAACTCAAGCGTGTGGTGATCTAAAGAGTATAATACCTTGACAATGGAAGGGACCACGTCCCATAACGTGGATACTAATGCACTTGAATCTATGAGGGTCACTCTTGAGGCCGTTACCCGGACACTTGAAAGGTTGAATTCGGAATTTGGGGGCTTGAGAGGGGACTTGGCAGCTATCAAGGGAGAAGTGTCGACTATTAGTGGGAGATTAGAACAAGTGGAGAGTCAAAGGAACTCTCGTCCTTCTACTCCTCTACATGTTTCTACCAATGGGCATGATAGGACTTCCTCCGCAACCATCACCCCCGAAACAGTCCACCAAATGCTAAATGCACCTCAAGCTCCACTAAATGCCGCAAGCCAAACCACCTTCTTCCCTCCAAATCGTGACCCCACTAGACCAATACATTTCCAAGATCCTCAAGTTCCACAAGAGGGATTTGGACGTCAAGTACCTTCACTAAATCTGAACCCTCCATTCCAAGCTCCATTAAACCAAAGGCCACAAAATCCAATTCCTCCGAATCAAAATGCCCAAGACCGACCAGCCCCCTTTGAAGGATATGGTAGAGAGGAGTATGAAGGATATGGAGCCTTTGATGATGCTTACATGAAGGAGGAGGAGATAAGAGGGGGTCGTGGAGATCCAAGGAGATACCGAGGGTATGGAGATAGGGGAAACCGACACCAAGAGAGAGATGTAGGCATCAACACCATCAAGTTGACCCTACCCATATTTAAAGGTGAAAGTGACCCCGAGGCCTACTTAGCTTGGGAATCGGCTTGTGACAAAGTTTTTCAAGTTAATGATATCTCGGAAGAAAAGAAGGGTTGCTATGCTATAGCTCATTTCGAGGGTTATGCTAACACTTGGTGGGGGAGTATGTCAAGCGGTTTGGTAATGAACTAATTGATGGGCAGCCACCACCTTGGTATTGGTTGAGGTACTTGATGAGGAAATGATACCTTCCCGAGAGATATCGCCATGAGTTGCTTGCTAGATTGTATGGCTTGCATCAAGGTAACAAGAGTGTGATGGCATATTTTGATGAGTTTCAACAACTCATGTTGAAACTTGATCATCGTGGGGAGAAAATCAGTCACAACATCATCCGGTTCAAGTGTGGGTTGAACAAAGAGATCTCCACTCATTTAACCCTTCACAAGTTTGAAACCGTTGACGGTATTTTCCAAGCAGCTCTTGAGATTGAAAGGGAACTTAAAGAGAGATCATCTTTCAAGGCAAGGGGAAAAGCCCCCTTGGGTTGGCCCAAAAACAAGGACCAACCTGCCACTACAAGGCTGCCCGAGCCCAAAACAGTCCCCAAAATTCCTCCAAAACTGGAGGCTCACAAGTATCCTAACCCAAAGGGATTCCAATGTTTCAAGTGCCAAGGTTGGGGGCATAAGGACAATGAATGTCCAAACCGACGCAATGTGATCCTACGGGAAGGGAGAGTGTATTACCTTGGTGAGGAGGTGGGTCCCGAAAGGGGAGAAGATGAGGCCGAGCCTCAAGATGGAGAGGGAACCGATGATGGACCACATGATGATGATGGTGTGATGGTGAAGATGTTTATCCGCAAGAAGGGGAGTATGTGGTTCCAAACTTTGTGGTTAGGCGCGTCATGATTAGTACGGCAATAGATGACCCAAGCCAAAGGGAAAATCTATTCCATACTAAATGTCTTGTAAAGGGGAGTGTGTGTACCTTGGTGATCGATAGTGGTAGTTGTACAAATGTTGTAAGTCATGCTATGGTAAATTTCTTGAAGTTACCAACTACCCCGCACACTAGTCCTTACAAGTTACAATGGTTGAATGATTGTGGTGAATTAAGGGTCGCAAGGCAATGTGTGATACGGTTTAAGGTGGGAAACTACCACGATGAAGTGCTTTGTGACGTGATACCAATGCAAGCATGTCACTTGTTGCTAGGTAGATCTTGGCAATATGATAGGTCTACTAAACACGATGGGAGGACCAATCGATATACACTTGAGAAGGATGGCCGAAAGGTTACTCTTCATCCTCTTTCGCCTTCCCAAGTAAATGAGTGGCATCAAAGGATGAGAGAATTGAAGGAAAAGGGAAAGGAATCCGAAAAGGGAGAGAAGGGAGGGAATTCCATAGGTGGGGCAGTGGGGTCATCCAAGGCTGCCCCAATGGCAAAGGGGACGAAAAACATGGTGATGTTAGTTAGGAAGAAGGAACTCTTCGTGGATCATGATGAGGACACGCCTATGTTACTCTTGGCTCATTGTTTTAATACTAACCCCACTAATTCTTCCATTTCCCCTTTGATTTCTTGTGTGTTGCAGGATTATGAGGATGTATTTCCTAAGGAACTTCCGTAAGGATTTCCCCTGCTTCTGGGAATTGAGCACCAAATTGATTTTGTGCCGGGATCACAATTGCCAAACAAGCCGGCTTATAGGAGCAATCCTACGGACATCAAGGAATTGCAACGTCAAGTTGAGAAGCTCCTCAACAAAGGGTATGTCAAGGAGAGCATGAGTCCGTGTGCTGTTCCGGTGCTATTGGTGCCCAAAAAAGATGGAATGTGGCGCATGTGTGTGGACTGCCGAGCCATCAACAAAATTACGATAAAATATCGCCATCCTATTCCTCGGTTAGATGACATGCTAGATGAGTTGAATGGTTCATGTTTGTTTTCCAAGATTGATTTAAGGAGTGGCTATCACCAAATAAGAATGCAACCCGGTGATGAATGGAAAACCGCCTTCAAGACCAAGTTTGGTCTCTATGAATGGATGGTTATGCCATTCGTCCTAACAAACGCTCCAAGTACTTTTATGAGGCTAATGAATCATGTGATGAGGCCATTTATTGGAAATTTGTTGTTGTCTATTTTGATGATGTCTTGGTGTATAGTAAGTCTTTAGAAGAGCATCTGATGCATTTACAATGTGTGCTTGATGTCCTTAGAAAGGAAAAATTGTATGCAAATCTGGAAAAGTGCTCTTTTGGCGTTAATGAAGTTGTTTTCTTGGGTTTTGTTGTTAGTTCAAGAGGGGTCGAAGTGGATGAATCCAAGATAAATGCTATCAAAAATTGGCCAATCCCACAAACCGTTGGAGAAGTAAGAAGCTTCCACGGGTTGGCTAGTTTTTATAGAAGGTTTGTCAAAGGATTTAGCACCATAGCCGCCCCCTTGACCGAGGTCATTCGGAAAGAACAACCCTTCAAGTGGGGTGTCGAGCAAGCTAAGGCATTTGAAGCCTTAAAAGCTATGCTCATCTCCGCACCCTTGTTACAATTGCCCAACTTTGATGAAACCTTCGAAGTCGAGTGCGATGCGAGTAAAGTAGGCATAGGGGCTGTTTTGATGCAAGATTTGAAACCCATTGCTTACTTTAGTGAAAAGCTCAAAGGAGCAACTCTAAACTACTCCACGTATGATTTAGAGTTGTATGCCTTGATTAGAGCCTTGGCCACTTGGCAACACTACTTATGGCCTAAGGAGTTCGTGATCCGAACGGACCATGAATCCTTAAAGCATCTTCGGGCCCAAGACAAGCTTAACAAACGGCATACCAAATGGATTGAGTTCCTTGAGACCTTCCCTTATGTTATCCAATACAAAAAGGGTAAGGACAACGTAGTAGCCGATGCTTTGTCTAGAAAACATGCTCTTGTGTCCACTTTGTCAACAAAATTGATGGGTTTTAAGAGTCTAAGAGAGTTGTATCCCAAGGACCCTCACTTTGCTCCTATCTTTAGGGAATGTGAAGACTTGGGTAGGGACAAGTGGAATTTGGCTAGGGGTTCAAATCCCTATGCCAAGTTTGATGGTTACTTATTTAAAGGTAGACGATTGTGTGTGCCCTCTAGCTCTTGGAGAGAATTGTTTGTGAGGGAAGCACACGATGGCGGTCTAATGGGTCATTTTGGGGTCGAACAGACCTTCGGAATATTGGAGGAGCAATTCTATTGGCCCAAAATGCGCAAGGATGTGGCTAGGATTTGCGGCCAATGTGTAGAATGCAAGAGAGCCAAATCTCGGCTCCTACCTCACGGGTTGTACACCCTACTGCCCACTCCTCTACGTCCTTGGCTTGATATATCTATGGATTTTGTGTTAGGGCTGCCAAGGACTCGACGAGGTCGGGATAGTATTTTTGTTGTAGTCAACCAATTTTCTAAAATGGCGCACTTTATTCCTTGCTCTAAATATGATGACGCCCCTAGCGTGGCCTCGTTATTTGTTGATAATGTTGTTAGATTGCATGGTGTTCCGAGGACCATTGTGAGTGATAGGGACTCTAAGTTGCTAAGCCACTTTTGGAAGTCCATGTGGGGTAGGCTTAGTACCAAGTTGTTGTTCTCTACGTCCTGCCACCCACAAACCGATGGCCAAACGGAAGTAGTAAATAGGACTTTGGGTGCTATGCTACGTTCCATGGTTAAGGGAAAAATGACTTCTTGGGAGGAGCACTTACCATTGATTGAGTTTGCCTATAACCGTGTCATACACTCAAGTACGGGAAAGACTCCCTTTGAGTGTGTATACGGCCTCAACCCCCTCACCCCTTTGGATTTAACGCCTTTGCCAAGTGATCTCATGAGTAGCTTAGATGGAAGCAAGCGTGCAGATTCTATGAAGAAGTTACATGAGAAGGTGCGACTTCAACTTGAGAAGAAAAACCAAGACATGGCAAGGAGGTCCAACAAGGTAAGAAAGAAATTCATTCTTGAACCGGGAGATTGGGTGTGGGTACATCTTCGAAAGGATCGGTTTCCATCTCAAAGAAAGTCCAAATTGATGCCGAGAGGTGATAGTCCATTCCAAGTACTTGAGAAAATCAATGACAACGCCTACAAGATTGACCTTCCACCGGAATATCAAGTGCACAACACTTTCAACGTTTGTGATCTTTCTCTCATGGAGGCGGTTGAAGATGACCAAGTGCTGAATTTGAGGTCAAATTCCTCTCAAGATGGAGAGGATGATACGGGTGGTACAAGCTGTCCAACAAGTACCCGACCATTCACACGAAGCCAAGCTAGGGAATTACAAAAACTCCAAGCCTTGTTCATGCAAATGGCCGTGTATGAGTTGGTGATCGAGCCTCCTAAGGATCTCAATGTTTTTAAGTGTGAAGAGGGACCTTGAAGTGTAATAAACTTACACTCCAAGGGGCAGCAGCCTAGACAAGGGCAAGCTAGTCATTTTGCTTTATTTTGCCTTGTAATATAAATAGAACATCTAAGGGTTATTTGGAGTAGTCTTCCATTATTAATTTTGAATCACAAGACTTGTAATATTTTGGGTCCTCTCTCTCTTTCAAAACAGCCCACAAAGAAAAGAGACACTTGTGTTGTATCTTGGCTAGAAACAAGGATCTTGAGGTCATTGAGTTCCTCTTGGTCTAAGTAAGAACTTGGTGTTTATATTCAATAGTCTTAGGGTCCTTTCTTGATGTTAGGGTTCTTAGTCTCTTGAATATTATATGTCAAGTTAACTATCTTTTATTATCCTGTTGTTGTTGTCTTTGAGATCTTGAAGTCTAGTGAAGCCGTGTGGGGCTCTTTCGATTCACTAGCATTGTGTTCAACTTGTTAAATCTTGTGTTTGTTGGGTTTTCTTGTTGTTGGTTGGCTGATTTCTTGGCTGGTTGTTGCATATTTGTGTGTTGTGGACTTGATCTTGTATCATCGGTTGAGGTGCTTGATGAGGCAACGATACCTTCCCGAGAGATATCGCCATGAGTTGCTTGCTAGATTGTATGGTTTACGTCAAGGTAACAAGAGTGTGATGGCATATTTTGATGAGTTTCAACAACTCATGTTGAAACTTGATCATCGTGGGGAGCAAATCAGTCACGACATCATCCAGATCAAGTGTGGGTTGAACAAAGAGATCTCCACTCATTTAACCCTTCACAAGTTTGAAACCGTTGACGGTATTTTCCAAGCGGCTCTTGAGATTGAAAGGGAACTTAAAGAGAGATCATCTTTCAAGGCAAGGGAAAAAGCCCCCTCGGGTTGGCCCAAAAACAAGGACCAACCTGCCACTACAAGGCTGCCCGAGTCCAAAACAGTCCCCAAAATTCCTCCAAAACCGGAGGCTCACAAGTATCCTAACCCAAAGGGATTCCAATGTTTCAAGTGCCAAGGTTGGGGGCATAAGGCCAATGAATGTCCAAACCGACGCAATGTGATCCTACGGGAAGGGAGAGTGTATTACCTTGGTGAGGAGGTGGGTCCCGAAAGGGGAGAAGATGAGGCCGAGCCTCAAGATGGAGAGGAAACCGATGATGGACCACATGATGATGATGGTGATGATGGTGAAGATGTTTATCCGCAAGAAGGGGAGTGTGTGGTTCCAAACTTTGTGGTTAGGCGCGTCATGATTAGTAAGGCAATAGATGACCCAAGCCAAAGGGAAAATCTATTCCATACTAAATGTCTTGTAAAGGGGAGTGTGTGTACCTTGGTGATCGATAGTGGTAGTTGTACAAATGTTGTAAGTCATGCTATGGTAAATTTCTTGAAGTTACCAACTACCCCGCACACTAGTCCTTACAAGTTACAATGGTTGAATGATTGTGGTGAATTAAGGGTCGCAAGGCAATGTGTGATACGGTTTAAGGTGGGAAACTACCACGATGAAGTGCTTTGTGACGTGATACCAATGCAAGCATGTCACTTGTTGCTAGGTAGACCTTGGCAATATGATAGGTCTACTAAACACGATGGGAGGTCCAATCGATATACACTTGAGAAGGATGGCCGAAAGGTTACACTTCATCCTCTTTCGCCTTCCCAAGTAAATGAGTGGCACCAAAGGATGAGATAATTGAAGAAAAAGGGAAAGGAATCCGAAAAGGGAGAAAAGGGAGGGAATTCCGTAGGTGGGGCAGTGGGGTCATCCAAGGCTGCCCCAACGGTAAAGGGGACGGAAAACATGGTAATGTTGGTTAGTAAGAAGGAACTCTTCGTGGATCATGATGAGGACACGCCTATGTTACTCTTGGCTCATTGTTTTAATACTAACCCCACTAATTCTTCCATTTCCCCTTTGATTTCTTGTGTGTTGCAGGATTATGAGGATGTATTTCCTAAGGAGCTTCCGCAAGGATTGCCCCCGCTTCTGGGAATTGAGCACCAAATTGATTTTGTGCCGGGATCACAATTGCCAAACAAGCCGGCTTATAGGAGCAATCCTACGGACACCAAGGAATTGCAACGTCAAGTTGAGGAGCTCCTCAACAAAGGGTATGTCAAGGAGAGCATGAGTCCGTGTGCTGTTCCGGTGCTATTGGTGCCCAAAAAAGACGAAATGTGGCGCATGTGTGTGGACTGCCGAGCCATCAACAAAATTACGGTAAAATATCGCCATCCTATTCCTAGGTTAGATGACATGCTAGATGAGTTGAATGGTTCATGTTTGTTTTCCAAGATTGATTTAAGGAGTGGCTATCACCAAATAAGAATGCAACCCGGTGATGAATGGAAAACCGCCTTCAAGACCAAGTTTGGTCTCTATGAATGGATGGTTATGCCATTCGGCCTAACAAACGCTCCAAGTACTTTTATGAGGCTAATGAATCATGTGATGAGGCCATTTATTGGAAAGTTTGTTGTTGTCTATTTTGATGATGTCTTGGTGTATAGTAAGTCTTTAGAAGAGCATCTGATGCATTTACAATGTGTGCTTGATGTCCTTAGAAAGGAAAAGTTGTATGCAAATCTGGAAAAGTGCTCTTTTGGCATTAATGAAGTTGTTTTCTTGGGTTTTGTTGTTAGTTCAAGAGGGGTCGAAGTGGATGAATCCAAGATAAATGCTATCAAAAATTGGCCAATCCCACAAACCGTTGGAGAAGTAAGAAGCTTCCACGGGTTGGCTAGTTTTTATAGAAGGTTTGTCAAAGGATTTAGCACCATAGCCGCCCCCTTGACCGAGGTCATTCGGAAAGAACAACCCTTCAAGTGGGGTGTCGAGCAAGCTAAGGCATTTGAAGCCTTGAAAGCTATGCTCATTTCCGCACCTTTGTTACAATTGCCCAACTTTGATAAGACCTTCGAGGTCGAGTGTGATGCGAGTAAAGTAGGCATAGGGGCTGTTTTGATGCAAGATTTGAAACCCATTGCTTACTTTAGCGAAAAGATCAAAGGAGCAACTCTAAACTACTCCACGTATGATTTAGAGTTGTATGCCTTGATTAGAGCCTTGGCCACTTGGCAACACTACTTATGGCCTAAGGAGTTCGTGATCCGAACGGACCATGAATCCTTAAAGCATCTTCGGGCCCAAGACAAGCTTAACAAACGGCATGCCAAATGGATTGAGTTTCTTGAGACCTTCCCTTATGTTATCCAATACAAAAAGGGTAAGGACAATGTAGTGGTCGATGCTTTGTCTAGAAAACATGTCCTTGTGTCCACCTTGTCATCAAAGTTGATGGGTTTTGAGAGTTTAAGAGAATTGTATCCCAAGGACCCTCACTTTGCTCCTATCTTTAGGGAATGTGAAGACTTGGGTAGGGACAAGTGGGATTCAGCTAGGGGTTCAAATCCCTATGCCAAGTTTGATGGTTACTTATTTAAATGACCTCAAGATCCTTGTTTCTAGCCAAGATACAACACAAGTATCACTCTACTTGTGAGCTTCCAAGTTGGGCTGCTCCAAAGGAAGAGAGAGAAGCCAAAATATTACAAGTGTTATGTTTCAAAAATCTGATGGGAGAACTAGGGCTAATAACACTAAGATGGTCTATTTATATTACATCCAAAATAAAAGATAAAATGACAAGTTTAGCCCTTGGGGGCAGCCGGCCTTGGAGTGTCCCATGTGGTCCTTGTGACTTACACTTTCAAGGTCCCTCTTCACACTTTAAAACATTTAGATCCTTAGGTGGTTCAATCACCAACTCACACACGGCCATTTGCATGAACAAAGCTTGGAGTTTTTGTAATTCCTGAGCTTGGCTTTGTGTGAATGGTCGGGTACTCGTTGGACAGCTTGTCCCACCCGTATCATCCTCTCCATCTTGAGAGGAATTTGACCTCAAATTCAGCACTTGGTCATCTTCAACCGCCTCCACGAGAGAAAGATCACAAATGTTGAAAGTGTTGTGCACTTGATATTCCGGTGGAAGGTCAATCTTGTAGGCGTTGTCATTGATTCTCTCAAGTACTTGGAATGGACCATCACCCCTAGGCATCAATTTGGACTTCCTTTGGGATGAAAACCGATCCTTCCGAAGATGCACCCACACCCAATCTCCCGGTTCAAGAATGAATTTCTTTCTTCCTTTGTTGGCCCTCCTTGCCATGTCTTGGTTTTTCTTCTCAAGTTGAAGCCGCACCTTCTCATGTAACTTCTTCATAGAATCTGCCCGCTTGCTCCCATCTAAGCTAATCATGAGATCACTTGGCAAAGGCGTTAAATCCAAAGGGGTGAGGGGGTTGAGGCCGTATACACACTCAAAGGGAGTCATTCCTGTACTTGAGTGTATGACACGGTTATAGGCAAACTCAATCAATGGTAAGTGCTCTTCCCAAGAAGTCATTTTTTCCTTAACCATGGAACGTAGCATAGCACCCAAAGTCCTATTTACTACTTCTGTTTGGCCATCGATTTGTGGGTGGCAGGACGTAGAGAACAATAACTTGATACCAAGCCTACCCCACATGGACTTCCAAAAGTGGCTTAGGAACTTAGAGTCCCTATCACTCACAATGGTCCTCGGGACACCATGCAATCTAACAACATTATCAACAAATAACGAGGCCACGCTAGGGGCGTCATCACATTTAGAGCAAGGGATAAAGTGCGCCATTTTAGAAAATCGGTCGACTACAACAAAAATACTATCCCGGCCTCGACGAGTCCTTGGCAGCCCTAACACAAAGTCCATAGATATATCAAGCCAAGGACGTAGAGGAGTGGGCAGCGGGGTGTACAACCCATGAGGTAGGAGCCGAGATTTGGCTCTCTTGCATTCTACACATTGGCCGCAAATCCTAGTCACATCCTTACGCATTTTGGGCCAATAGAATTGCTCCTCCAATATTCTGAGGGTCTTTTCAACCCCAAAATAACCCATTAGACCGCCATCATGTGCTTCCCTCACAAATAATTCTCTCCAAGAGCTAGAGGGTACACACAATCGTCTACCTTTAAATAAGTAACCATCAAACTTGGCATAGGGATTTGAACCCCTAGCCGAATCCCACTTGTCCCTACCCAATTCTTCGCATTCCCTAAAGATAGGAGCAAAGTGAGGGTCCTTGGGATACAATTCTCTTAAACTCTCAAAACCCATCAACTTTGATGACAAGGTGGACACAAGGACATGTTTTCTAGACAAAGCATCGGCCACTACATTATCCTTATCCTTTTTGTATTGGATAACATAAGGGAAGGTCTCAAGAAACTCAATCCATTTGGCATGCCGTTTGTTAAGCTTGCCTTGGGCCCGAAGATGCTTTAAGGATTCATGGTCCGTTCGGATCACGAACTCCTTAGGCCATAAGTAGTGTTGCCAAGTAGCCAAGGCTTTAATCAAGGCATACAACTCTAAATCATACGTGGAGTAGTTTAGAGTTGCTCCTTTGAGCTTTTCGCTAAAGTAAGCAATGGGTTTCAAATCTTGCATCAAAACAGCCCCTATGCCTACTTTACTCGCATCGCACTCGACCTCGAAGGTCTTATCAAAGTTGGGCAATTGTAACAAAGGTGCGGAAATGAGCATATCTTTCAAGGCTTCAAATGCCTTAGCTTGCTCGACACCCCACTTGAAGGGTTGTTCTTTCCGAAAGACCTCGGTCAAGGGGGCGGCTATGGTGCTAAATCCTTTGACAAACCTTCTATAAAAACTAGCCAACCCGTGGAAGCTTCTTACTTCTCCAACGGTTTGTGGGATTGGCCAATTTTTGATAGCATTTATCTTGGATTCATCCACTTCGACCCCTCTTGAACTAACAACAAAACCCAAGAAAACAACTTCATTAACGCCAAAAGAGCACTTTTCCAGATTTGCATATGATACAAGATCAAACCCACAACACAAGATTTCAGCAACAACAACAAGATGAACAACTATCACAAGAACAACAAATTGAACAACAAGTGCTAGTGAATCGAAAGAGACCCACACGGCTTCACTAGACTTCAAGATTATAAACACAAGCTTAACAAGATTACAAAAAAAGGGATAGATAGCTTGACATACGAGATTACAAGAAATAGGAACCAAACCGTGTATCAAACGATAAGACCCCTAAGACCCGCAATAACAACACCAAACTCTTATGGTGACCGCTAAGGGAATCAACTCGGCCTTACAACCACCGTTTCTAAGCAAGGATCAATAATGGCTTTTCCAAGCCCTACACTACATTCTCAAAGAGAGAAGAAGAAGTCTTTCAAATATCCATAATGAACTAACTAGAAAATAAGACTAATGAAGCCTATTTATAACTATTACATCACATGACCAAACTACCCTTAATGAAAAGAGTGTAGGGACTCTTAATACGTGGCGGTCATGGAGTGTAAGGACTCCTTCTTCACATTTCAACCCTTGCAATTCTTTGGAGCCTCGGGTAGTCATCAAGGCAAGCCTCCAAGCAACCTTCCACACACGAATTTGCTTTATTATGTGTCCAAAATGACTTCATGACTTCCCCATGCATACTCTCGGGCCTTCAAGGTGTCCAAAATCAGATTCTCCACGTGTTGGCCACGAATGATGGCATCAAAAGTTATGATGGCCATTTGTCTTGTATCACTTGAAAATGGTTAATTGTAGTGACTTCAACATGGTTAAGTGTAGTGACTTGAAAATGATAACTAGTGACTTGAAAATGGTTAAGTGTAGTGACTTGAAAATGATAACTAGTGACTTGAAAATGGTTTATTGTAGTGACATTAAATGTGAACTAGTGACTTCAAAATGGTTAAGTGTGGTGACTTGAACATTGTTAAGTGTAATGACTTGAAAATGTGATCTTGTGACTTAAAAATGATTTAGTGTAGTGACTTGAAATGTGAACTAGAGACTTGATAATAGTTGTGTAGTGACTTGAAAATGTGGACTAGTGACTTGAAAATGGTTAATTGTAGTGACTTCAACATGGTTAAGTGTAGTGACTTGAAAATGATAACTAGTGACATAAAAATGGTTAATTGTAGTGACTTTAAATGTGAACTAGTGACTTAAAAATGGTTAAGTGTAGTGACTTGAAAATGATTAATTGTAGTGACGATAAATAGTGATCTAGCGATTTGAAAATGGTTAAGTGTAGTGACTTGAAAATGAGAACTAGTTCTTTAGAAAAGGGCTAAGCGAAAGTCTTGAAAAAGTGATCTAGCAACTTGAAAATGGCTAAGTGTAGTGACTTGAAATGTGAACTAGCGACTTGAAAATAGTTAAGTGTAGTTACATGAAATGTGAACTAGTGACTTTAAAATGCTTATGCTAAGTGACTTGAAAATGTGAACTAGTGACTTGAAAATAGTTAATTGTAGTGACTTGAACATGGTTAAGTGTAGTGACTTGAAAATGATAACTAGTGACTTGAAAATGGTTAAGTGTAGTGACTTGAAAATGATAACTAGTGACTTGAGAATGATAACTAGTGACTTGAAAATGGTTAAGTGTGGTGACTTGAACATGGTTAAGTGTAATGACTTGAAAATATGATCTATTGACTTTAAAATGGTTAAGTGTAGTGACTTGAAATGTGAACTAGAGACTTGAAAATAGTTGTGTAGTGACTTGAAATTGTGAACTAGTGACTTGAAAATGGTTAAGTGTAGTAACTTTAAAATATGAACTAGTGACTTGAAAATGATTAAGTGTAGCGACTTGAAAATGAGAACTAGTTCTTCGAAATGGGAAAGTGTAAAGTCTTCAAAAAGTGATCTAGTGACTTGAAAATGGATAAGTGTAGTTGCTTGAAAATGTCAACTAGTGACTAGAAAATAGTTAAGTGTAGTGACTTGAAATATGAATTAGAGACTTGAAAATAGTTAAGTGTAGTTACTTGAAATGTGAACTAGTGACTTGAAAATGCTTATGTTAAGTGACTTGAAAATGTGAACTAGTGACTTGAAAATGGTTAATTGTAGTGACTTGAACATGGTTAAGTGTAGTGACTTGAAAATGAAAACTAGTTACTTGAAAATGGTTAAGTGTAGTGACGATAAATAGTGACCTAGCAATTTGAAAATGGTTAAGTGTAGTGACTTGAAAATGAGAACTAGTTCATAGAAAAGGGCTAAGCGTAAAGTCTTGAAAAAGTGATCTAGTGACATGAAAATGGATAAATGTAGTGACTTGAAATGTGAACTAGTGACTTGAAAATAGTTAAGTGTAGTTATTTGAAATGTGAACTAGTGAATTGAAAATGCTTATGTTAAGTGACTTGAAAATGTAAACTAGTGACTTGAAAATAGTTAATTGTAGTGACTTGAACATGGTTAAGTGTAGTGACTTGAAAATGATAACTAGTGACTTGAAAATGGTTAAGTGTAGTGACTTGAAAATGATAACTAGTGACTTGAGAATGATAACTAGTGACTTGAAAATGGTTAAGTGTAGTGACTTGAAAATGATAACTAGTGACTTAAAAATGGTTAATTGTAGTGACTTTTAATGTGAACTAGTGACTTGAAAATGGTTAAGTGTGGTGACTTGAACATGGTTAAGTGTAATTACTTGAAAATATGATCTAGTGACTTTAAAATGGTTAAGTGTAGTGACTTGAAATGTGAACTAGAGACTTGAAAATAGTTGTGTAGTGACTTGAAAATGGTTAAGTGTAGTAACTTTAAAATATGAACTAGTGACTTGAAAATGGTTAAGTGTAGCGACTTGAAAATGAGAACTAGTTCTTCGAAAAGGGAAAGTGTAAAGTCTTCAAAAAGTGATCTAGTGACTTGAAAATGGATAAGTGTAGTTGCTTGAAAATGTGAACTAGTGACTAGAAAATAGTTAAGTGTAGTGACTTGAAATGTGAATTAGAGACTTGAAAATAGTTAAGTGTAGTTACTTGAAATGTGAACTAGTGACTTGAAAATGCTTATGTTAAGTGACTTGAAAATGTGAACTAGTGACTTGAAAATGGTTAATTGTAGTGACTTGAACATGGTTAAGTGTATTGACTTGAAAATGAAAACTAGTTACTTGAAAATGGTTAAGTGTAGTGACGATAAATAGTGAACTAGCAATTTGAAAATGGTTAAGTGTAGTGACTTGAAAATGAGAACTAGTTCGTCGAAAAGGGCTAAGCGTAAAGTCTTGAAAAAGTGATCTAGTGACTTGAAAATGGATAAATGTAGTGACTTGAAATGTGAACTAGCAACTTGAAAATAGTTAAGTGTAGTTATTTGAAATGTGAACTAGTGAATTGAAAATGCTTATGTTAAGTGGCTTGAAAATGTGAACTAGCGACTTTAAAATCGTTAATTGCGTGACTTGAACATGGTTAAGTGTAGTGACTTGAAAATGATAACTAGTGACTTGAAAATGGTTAAGTGTAGTGACTTGAAAATGATAACTAGTGACTTGAAAATGGTTTATTGTAGTGACATTAAATGTGAACTAGTGACTTCAAAATGGTTAAGTGTGGTGACTTGAACATTGTTAAGTGTAATGACTTGAAAATGTGATCTTGTGACTTAAAAATGATTTAGTGTAGTGACTTGAAATGTGAACTAGAGACTTGATAATAGTTGTGTAGTGACTTGAAAATGTGGACTAGTGACTTGAAAATGGTTAATTGTAGTGACTTCAACATGGTTAAGTGTAGACTTGAAAATGATAACTAGTGACATAAAAACGGTTAATTGTAGTGACTTTAAATGTGAACTACTGACTTAAAAATGGTTAAGTGTTGTGACTTGAAAATGATTAATTGTAGTGACGATAAATAGTGATCTAGCGATTTGAAAATGGTTAAGTGTAGTGACTTGAAAATGAGAACTAGTTCTTTAGAAAAGGGCTAAGCGAAAGTCTTGAAAAAGTGATCTAGTAACTTGAAAATGGCTAAGTGTAGTGACTTGAAATGTGAACTAGCGACTTGAAAATAGTTAAGTGTAGTTACATGAAATGTGAACTAGTGACTTTAAAATGCTTATGCTAAGTGACTTGAAAATGTGAACTAGTGACTTGAAAATAGTTAATTGTAGTGACTTGAACATGGTTAAGTGTAGTGACTTGAAAATGATAACTAGTGACTTGAAAATGGTTAAGTGTAGTGACTTGAAAATGATAACTAGTGACTTGAGAATGATAACTAGTGACTTGAAAATGGTTAAGTGTGGTGACTTGAACATGGTTAAGTGTAATGACTTGAAAATATGATCTATTGACTTTAAAATGGTTAAGTGTAGTGACTTGAAATGTGAACTAGAGACTTGAAAATAGTTGTGTAGTGACTTGAAATTGTGAACTAGTGACTTGAAAATGGTTAAGTGTAGTAACTTTAAAATATGAACTAGTGACTTGAAAATGGTTAAGTGTAGCGACTTGAAAATGAGAACTAGTTCTTCAAAAAGGGAAAGTGTAAAGTCTTCAAAAAGTGATCTAGTGACTTGAAAATGGATAAGTGTAGTTGCTTGAAAATGTGAACTAGTGACTAGAAAATAGTTAAGTGTAGTGACTTGAAATGTGAATTAGAGACTTGAAAATAGTTAAGTGTAGTTACTTTAAATGTGAACTAGTGACTTGAAAATGCTTATGTTAAGTGACTTGAAAATGTGAACTAGTGACTTGAAAATGGTTAATTGTAGTGACTTGAACATGGTTAAGTGTAGTGACTTGAAAATGAAAACTAGTCACTTGAAAATGGTTAAGTGTAGTGACGATAAATAGTGAACTAGCAATTTGAAAATGGTTAAGTGTAGTGACTTGAAAATGAGAACTAGTTCTTCGAAAAGGGCTAAGCGTAAAGTCTTGAAAAAGTGATCTAGTGACTTGAAAATGGATAAATGTAGTGACTTGAAATGTGAACTAGCGACTTGAAAATAGTTAAGTGTAGTTATTTGAAATGTGAACTAGTGACTTGAAAATGCTTACGTTAAGTGGCTTGAAAATGTGAACCAGCGACTTTAAAATTGTTAATTGAGTGACTTGAACATGGTTAAGTGTAGTGACTTGAAAATGGTTAAGTGCAGTGACTTGAAAATGATAACTAGTGACTTGAAAATGGTTTATTGTAGTGACATTAAATGTGAACTAGTGACTTGAAAATGGTTAAGTGTGAAGACTTGAAAATGTGATCTAGTGACTTAAAAATGGTTTAGTGTAGTGACTTGAAATTTGAACTAGAGACTTGATAATCGTTGTGTTGTGACTTGAAAATGTGAACTAGTGACTTGAAAATGGTTAATTTTAGTGACTTTAAATGTGAACTAGTTACTTGAAAATGGTTAAGTGTGGTGACTTGAACATGGTTAAGTGAAATGTCTTGAAAATGTGATCTAGTGACTTAAAAATGGTTAAGTGTAGTGACTTGAAATGTGAACTAGAGACGTGAAAATAGTTGTGTACTGACTTGAAATACTGAACTAGTGACTTGAAAATGGTTAAGTGTAGTGACTTGAAAATATGAACTAGTGACTTGAAAATTGTTAAGTGTAGTCACGATAAATAGTGAACTAGTGACTTGAAAATGGTTAAGTGTAGTGACTTGAAAATGAGAACTAGTTCTTCCAAAAGGGAAAGTGTAAAGTCTTCAAAAAGTGATCTAGTGACTTGAAAATGGACAAGTGTAGTTTCTTGAAATGTGAACTAGTGACTAGACAATAGTTAAGTGTAGTGACTTGAAATGTGAGCTAGAGACTTGAAAATAGTTAAGTGTAATTACTTGAAATGTGAAGTAGTGACTTGAAAATGCTAAGTTAAGTGACTTGAATATGTGAACTATTGACTTGAAAATGGTTAATTGTAGTGACTTGAAAATGGTTAAGTGTAGTGACTTGAAAATGATAACTAGTGACTTTAAAATGGTTAAGTGTAGTGATGATAAATGGTGAACTAGCGATTTGAAAATGGTTAAGTGTAGTGACTTGAAAATCAGAACTAGTTCTTCGAAAAGGGCTAAGCGTAAAGTCTTGAAAAAGTGATTTAGTGACTTGAAAATGGTTAAATGTAGTGACTTGAAATGTGAACTAGCGACTTGAAAATAGTTAAGTGTAGTTACTTGAAATGTGAACTAGTGACTTGAAAATGCTTATGTTACGTGGCTTGAAAATCTGAACTAGCGACTTTAAAATCATTAATTGAGTGACTTGAACATGGTTAAGTGTAGTGACTTGAAAGTGATAACTAGTGACTTTAAAATGGTTAAGTGTAGTGACGATAACTAGTGAACTAGCAATTTGAAAATGGTTAAGTGTAGTGACTTGAAAATGAGAACTAGTGACTTGAGAATGAGAACTAGTGACTTGAAAATGGTTAAGTGTTGTGACTTGAAAATGAGAACTAGTTCTTCGAAAAGGGCTAAGCATAAAGCCTTGAAAAAGTGATCTAGTGACTTGAAAATGGATAAATGTAGTGACTTGAAATGTGAACTAGCGACTTGAAAATAGTTAAGTGTAGTTATTTGAAATGTGAACTAGTGAATTGAAAATGCTTATGTTAAGTGGCTTGAAAATGTGAACTAGCGACTTTAAAATCGTTAATTGGGTGACTTGAACATGGTTAAGTGTAGTGACTTGAAAATGATAACTAGTGACTTGAAAATGGTTAAGTGTAGTGACTTGAAAATGATAACTAGTGACTTGAAAATGGTTTATTGTAGTGACATTAAATGTGAACTAGTGACTTGAAAATGGTTAAGTGTGGAGACTTGAAAATGTGATCTAGTGACTTAAAAATGGTTTAGTGTAGTGACTTGAAATTTGAACTAGAGACTTGATAATCGTTGTGTAGTGACTTGAAAATGTGAACTAGTGACTTGAAAATGGTTAATTGCAGTGACTTTAAATGTGAACTAGTTACTTGAAAATGGTTAAGTGTGGTGACTTGAACATGGTTAAGTGAAATGACTTGAAAATGTGATCTAGTGACTTAAAAATGGTTAAGTGTAGTGACTTGAAATGTGAACTAGAGACGTGAAAATAGTTGGGTAGTGACTTGAAATTGTGAACTAGTGACTTGAAAATGGTTAAGTGTAGTGACATGAAAATATGAACTAGTGACTTGAAAATTGTTAAGTGTAGTAACGATAAATAGTGAACTAGTGACTTGAAAATGGTTAAGTGTAGTGACTTGAAAATAGTTAAGTGTAGTTACTTGAAATGTGAACTAGTGAATTGAAAATGCTTACGTTAAGTGACTTGAAAATGTGAACTAGTGACTTGAAAATGGTTAATTGTAGTGACTTGAACATGGTTAAGTGTAGTGACTTGAAAATGATAACTAGTGACTTGAAAATGGTTAAGTGTAGTGACTTGAAAATGATAACTAGTGACTTGAAAATGGTTTATTGTAGTGACATTAAATGTGAACTAGTGACTTCAAAATGGTTAAGTGTGGTGACTTGAACATTGTTAAGTGTAATGACTTGAAAATGTGATCTTGTGACTTAAAAATGATTTAGTGTAGTGACTTGAAATGTGAACTAGAGACTTGATAATAGTTGTGTAGTGACTTGAAAATGTGGACTAGTGACTTGAAAATGGTTAATTGTAGTGACTTCAACATGGTTAAGTGTAGACTTGAAAATGATAACTAGTGACATAAAAACGGTTAATTGTAGTGACTTTAAATGTGAACTAGTGACTTAAAAATGGTTAAGTGTTGTGACTTGAAAATGATTAATTGTAGTGACGATAAATAGTGATCTAGCGATTTGAAAATGGTTAAGTGTAGTGACTTGAAAATGAGAACTAGTTCTTTAGAAAAGGGCTAAGCGAAAGTCTTGAAAAAGTGATCTAGTAACTTGAAAATGGCTAAGTGTAGTGACTTGAAATGTGAACTAGCGACTTGAAAATAGTTAAGTGTAGTTACATGAAATGTGAACTAGTGACTTTAAAATGCTTATGCTAAGTGACTTGAAAATGTGAACTAGTGACTTGAAAATAGTTAATTGTAGTGACTTGAACATGGTTAAGTGTAGTGACTTGAAAATGATAACTAGTGACTTGAAAATGGTTAAGTGTAGTGACTTGAAAATGATAACTAGTGACTTGAGAATGATAACTAGTGACTTGAAAATGGTTAAGTGTGGTGACTTGAACATGGTTAAGTGTAATGACTTGAAAATATGATCTATTGACTTTAAAATGGTTAAGTGTAGTGACTTGAAATGTGAACTAGAGACTTGAAAATAGTTGTGTAGTGACTTGAAATTGTGAACTAGTGACTTGAAAATGGTTAAGTGTAGTAACTTTAAAATATGAACTAGTGACTTGAAAATGGTTAAGTGTAGCGACTTGAAAATGAGAACTAGTTCTTCAAAAAGGGAAAGTGTAAAGTCTTCAAAAAGTGATCTAGTGACTTGAAAATGGATAAGTGTAGTTGCTTGAAAATGTGAACTAGTGACTAGAAAATAGTTAAGTGTAGTGACTTGAAATGTGAATTAGAGACTTGAAAATAGTTAAGTGTAGTTACTTTAAATGTGAACTAGTGACTTGAAAATGCTTATGTTAAGTGACTTGAAAATGTGAACTAGTGACTTGAAAATGGTTAATTGTAGTGACTTGAACATGGTTAAGTGTAGTGACTTGAAAATGAAAACTAGTCACTTGAAAATGGTTAAGTGTAGTGACGATAAATAGTGAACTAGCAATTTGAAAATGGTTAAGTGTAGTGACTTGAAAATGAGAACTAGTTCTTCGAAAAGGGCTAAGCGTAAAGTCTTGAAAAAGTGATCTAGTGACTTGAAAATGGATAAATGTAGTGACTTGAAATGTGAACTAGCGACTTGAAAATAGTTAAGTGTAGTTATTTGAAATGTGAACTAGTGACTTGAAAATGCTTACGTTAAGTGGCTTGAAAATGTGAACCAGCGACTTTAAAATTGTTAATTGAGTGACTTGAACATGGTTAAGTGTAGTGACTTGAAAATGGTTAAGTGCAGTGACTTGAAAATGATAACTAGTGACTTGAAAATGGTTTATTGTAGTGACATTAAATGTGAACTAGTGACTTGAAAATGGTTAAGTGTGAAGACTTGAAAATGTGATCTAGTGACTTAAAAATGGTTTAGTGTAGTGACTTGAAATTTGAACTAGAGACTTGATAATCGTTGTGTTGTGACTTGAAAATGTGAACTAGTGACTTGAAAATGGTTAATTTTAGTGACTTTAAATGTGAACTAGTTACTTGAAAATGGTTAAGTGTGGTGACTTGAACATGGTTAAGTGAAATGTCTTGAAAATGTGATCTAGTGACTTAAAAATGGTTAAGTGTAGTGACTTGAAATGTGAACTAGAGACGTGAAAATAGTTGTGTACTGACTTGAAATTGTGAACTAGTGACTTGAAAATGGTTAAGTGTAGTGACTTGAAAATATGAACTAGTGACTTGAAAATGGTTAATTGTAGTGACTTGAACATGGTTAAGTGTAGTGACTTGAAAATGAAAACTAGTTACTTGAAAATGGTTAAGTGTAGTGACGATAAATAGTGACCTAGCAATTTGAAAATGGTTAAGTGTAGTGACTTGAAAATGAGAACTAGTTCATAGAAAAGGGCTAAGCGTAAAGTCTTGAAAAAGTGATCTAGTGACATGAAAATGGATAAATGTAGTGACTTGAAATGTGAACTAGTGACTTGAAAATAGTTAAGTGTAGTTATTTGAAATGTGAACTAGTGAATTGAAAATGCTTATGTTAAGTGACTTGAAAATGTAAACTAGTGACTTGAAAATAGTTAATTGTAGTGACTTGAACATGGTTAAGTGTAGTGACTTGAAAATGATAACTAGTGACTTGAAAATGGTTAAGTGTAGTGACTTGAAAATGATAACTAGTGACTTGAGAATGATAACTAGTGACTTGAAAATGGTTAAGTGTAGTGACTTGAAAATGATAACTAGTGACTTAAAAATGGTTAATTGTAGTGACTTTTAATGTGAACTAGTGACTTGAAAATGGTTAAGTGTGGTGACTTGAACATGGTTAAGTGTAATTACTTGAAAATATGATCTAGTGACTTTAAAATGGTTAAGTGTAGTGACTTGAAATGTGAACTAGAGACTTGAAAATAGTTGTGTAGTGACTTGAAAATGGTTAAGTGTAGTAACTTTAAAATATGAACTAGTGACTTGAAAATGGTTAAGTGTAGCGACTTGAAAATGAGAACTAGTTCTTCGAAAAGGGAAAGTGTAAAGTCTTCAAAAAGTGATCTAGTGACTTGAAAATGGATAAGTGTAGTTGCTTGAAAATGTGAACTAGTGACTAGAAAATAGTTAAGTGTAGTGACTTGAAATGTGAATTAGAGACTTGAAAATAGTTAAGTGTAGTTACTTGAAATGTGAACTAGTGACTTGAAAATGCTTATGTTAAGTGACTTGAAAATGTGAACTAGTGACTTGAAAATGGTTAATTGTAGTGACTTGAACATGGTTAAGTGTATTGACTTGAAAATGAAAACTAGTTACTTGAAAATGGTTAAGTGTAGTGACGATAAATAGTGAACTAGCAATTTGAAAATGGTTAAGTGTAGTGACTTGAAAATGAGAACTAGTTCGTCGAAAAGGGCTAAGCGTAAAGTCTTGAAAAAGTGATCTAGTGACTTGAAAATGGATAAATGTAGTGACTTGAAATGTGAACTAGCAACTTGAAAATAGTTAAGTGTAGTTATTTGAAATGTGAACTAGTGAATTGAAAATGCTTATGTTAAGTGGCTTGAAAATGTGAACTAGCGACTTTAAAATCGTTAATTGCGTGACTTGAACATGGTTAAGTGTAGTGACTTGAAAATGATAACTAGTGACTTGAAAATGGTTAAGTGTAGTGACTTGAAAATGATAACTAGTGACTTGAAAATGGTTTATTGTAGTGACATTAAATGTGAACTAGTGACTTCAAAATGGTTAAGTGTGGTGACTTGAACATTGTTAAGTGTAATGACTTGAAAATGTGATCTTGTGACTTAAAAATGATTTAGTGTAGTGACTTGAAATGTGAACTAGAGACTTGATAATAGTTGTGTAGTGACTTGAAAATGTGGACTAGTGACTTGAAAATGGTTAATTGTAGTGACTTCAACATGGTTAAGTGTAGACTTGAAAATGATAACTAGTGACATAAAAACGGTTAATTGTAGTGACTTTAAATGTGAACTAGTGACTTAAAAATGGTTAAGTGTTGTGACTTGAAAATGATTAATTGTAGTGACGATAAATAGTGATCTAGCGATTTGAAAATGGTTAAGTGTAGTGACTTGAAAATGAGAACTAGTTCTTTAGAAAAGGGCTAAGCGAAAGTCTTGAAAAAGTGATCTAGTAACTTGAAAATGGCTAAGTGTAGTGACTTGAAATGTGAACTAGCGACTTGAAAATAGTTAAGTGTAGTTACATGAAATGTGAACTAGTGACTTTAAAATGCTTATGCTAAGTGACTTGAAAATGTGAACTAGTGACTTGAAAATAGTTAATTGTAGTGACTTGAACATGGTTAAGTGTAGTGACTTGAAAATGATAACTAGTGACTTGAAAATGGTTAAGTGTAGTGACTTGAAAATGATAACTAGTGACTTGAGAATGATAACTAGTGACTTGAAAATGGTTAAGTGTGGTGACTTGAACATGGTTAAGTGTAATGACTTGAAAATATGATCTATTGACTTTAAAATGGTTAAGTGTAGTGACTTGAAATGTGAACTAGAGACTTGAAAATAGTTGTGTAGTGACTTGAAATTGTGAACTAGTGACTTGAAAATGGTTAAGTGTAGTAACTTTAAAATATGAACTAGTGACTTGAAAATGGTTAAGTGTAGCGACTTGAAAATGAGAACTAGTTCTTCAAAAAGGGAAAGTGTAAAGTCTTCAAAAAGTGATCTAGTGACTTGAAAATGGATAAGTGTAGTTGCTTGAAAATGTGAACTAGTGACTAGAAAATAGTTAAGTGTAGTGACTTGAAATGTGAATTAGAGACTTGAAAATAGTTAAGTGTAGTTACTTTAAATGTGAACTAGTGACTTGAAAATGCTTATGTTAAGTGACTTGAAAATGTGAACTAGTGACTTGAAAATGGTTAATTGTAGTGACTTGAACATGGTTAAGTGTAGTGACTTGAAAATGAAAACTAGTCACTTGAAAATGGTTAAGTGTAGTGACGATAAATAGTGAACTAGCAATTTGAAAATGGTTAAGTGTAGTGACTTGAAAATGAGAACTAGTTCTTCGAAAAGGGCTAAGCGTAAAGTCTTGAAAAAGTGATCTAGTGACTTGAAAATGGATAAATGTAGTGACTTGAAATGTGAACTAGCGACTTGAAAATAGTTAAGTGTAGTTATTTGAAATGTGAACTAGTGACTTGAAAATGCTTACGTTAAGTGGCTTGAAAATGTGAACCAGCGACTTTAAAATTGTTAATTGAGTGACTTGAACATGGTTAAGTGTAGTGACTTGAAAATGGTTAAGTGCAGTGACTTGAAAATGATAACTAGTGACTTGAAAATGGTTTATTGTAGTGACATTAAATGTGAACTAGTGACTTGAAAATGGTTAAGTGTGAAGACTTGAAAATGTGATCTAGTGACTTAAAAATGGTTTAGTGTAGTGACTTGAAATTTGAACTAGAGACTTGATAATCGTTGTGTTGTGACTTGAAAATGTGAACTAGTGACTTGAAAATGGTTAATTTTAGTGACTTTAAATGTGAACTAGTTACTTGAAAATGGTTAAGTGTGGTGACTTGAACATGGTTAAGTGAAATGTCTTGAAAATGTGATCTAGTGACTTAAAAATGGTTAAGTGTAGTGACTTGAAATGTGAACTAGAGACGTGAAAATAGTTGTGTACTGACTTGAAATTGTGAACTAGTGACTTGAAAATGGTTAAGTGTAGTGACTTGAAAATATGAACTAGTGACTTGAAAATGGTTAATTGTAGTGACTTGAACATGGTTAAGTGTAGTGACTTGAAAATGAAAACTAGTTACTTGAAAATGGTTAAGTGTAGTGACGATAAATAGTGACCTAGCAATTTGAAAATGGTTAAGTGTAGTGACTTGAAAATGAGAACTAGTTCATAGAAAAGGGCTAAGCGTAAAGTCTTGAAAAAGTGATCTAGTGACATGAAAATGGATAAATGTAGTGACTTGAAATGTGAACTAGTGACTTGAAAATAGTTAAGTGTAGTTATTTGAAATGTGAACTAGTGAATTGAAAATGCTTATGTTAAGTGACTTGAAAATGTAAACTAGTGACTTGAAAATAGTTAATTGTAGTGACTTGAACATGGTTAAGTGTAGTGACTTGAAAATGATAACTAGTGACTTGAAAATGGTTAAGTGTAGTGACTTGAAAATGATAACTAGTGACTTGAGAATGATAACTAGTGACTTGAAAATGGTTAAGTGTAGTGACTTGAAAATGATAACTAGTGACTTAAAAATGGTTAATTGTAGTGACTTTTAATGTGAACTAGTGACTTGAAAATGGTTAAGTGTGGTGACTTGAACATGGTTAAGTGTAATTACTTGAAAATATGATCTAGTGACTTTAAAATGGTTAAGTGTAGTGACTTGAAATGTGAACTAGAGACTTGAAAATAGTTGTGTAGTGACTTGAAAATGGTTAAGTGTAGTAACTTTAAAATATGAACTAGTGACTTGAAAATGGTTAAGTGTAGCGACTTGAAAATGAGAACTAGTTCTTCGAAAAGGGAAAGTGTAAAGTCTTCAAAAAGTGATCTAGTGACTTGAAAATGGATAAGTGTAGTTGCTTGAAAATGTGAACTAGTGACTAGAAAATAGTTAAGTGTAGTGACTTGAAATGTGAATTAGAGACTTGAAAATAGTTAAGTGTAGTTACTTGAAATGTGAACTAGTGACTTGAAAATGCTTATGTTAAGTGACTTGAAAATGTGAACTAGTGACTTGAAAATGGTTAATTGTAGTGACTTGAACATGGTTAAGTGTATTGACTTGAAAATGAAAACTAGTTACTTGAAAATGGTTAAGTGTAGTGACGATAAATAGTGAACTAGCAATTTGAAAATGGTTAAGTGTAGTGACTTGAAAATGAGAACTAGTTCGTCGAAAAGGGCTAAGCGTAAAGTCTTGAAAAAGTGATCTAGTGACTTGAAAATGGATAAATGTAGTGACTTGAAATGTGAACTAGCAACTTGAAAATAGTTAAGTGTAGTTATTTGAAATGTGAACTAGTGAATTGAAAATGCTTATGTTAAGTGGCTTGAAAATGTGAACTAGCGACTTTAAAATCGTTAATTGCGTGACTTGAACATGGTTAAGTGTAGTGACTTGAAAATGATAACTAGTGACTTGAAAATGGTTAAGTGTAGTGACTTGAAAATGATAACTAGTGACTTGAAAATGGTTTATTGTAGTGACATTAAATGTGAACTAGTGACTTCAAAATGGTTAAGTGTGGTGACTTGAACATTGTTAAGTGTAA
Organism: Capsicum rhomboideum; assembly: GCA_031232105.1. NCBI lineage: Eukaryota > Viridiplantae > Streptophyta > Magnoliopsida > Solanales > Solanaceae > Capsicum > Capsicum rhomboideum. The sequence goes on along the minus strand of CP124709.1, from coordinate 78,835,462 downwards.
TGACTTGAAAATGTGATCTTGTGACTTAAAAATGATTTAGTGTAGTGACTTGAAATGTGAACTAGAGACTTGATAATAGTTGTGTAGTGACTTGAAAATGTGGACTAGTGACTTGAAAATGGTTAATTGTAGTGACTTCAACATGGTTAAGTGTAGACTTGAAAATGATAACTAGTGACATAAAAACGGTTAATTGTAGTGACTTTAAATGTGAACTAGTGACTTAAAAATGGTTAAGTGTTGTGACTTGAAAATGATTAATTGTAGTGACGATAAATAGTGATCTAGCGATTTGAAAATGGTTAAGTGTAGTGACTTGAAAATGAGAACTAGTTCTTTAGAAAAGGGCTAAGCGAAAGTCTTGAAAAAGTGATCTAGTAACTTGAAAATGGCTAAGTGTAGTGACTTGAAATGTGAACTAGCGACTTGAAAATAGTTAAGTGTAGTTACATGAAATGTGAACTAGTGACTTTAAAATGCTTATGCTAAGTGACTTGAAAATGTGAACTAGTGACTTGAAAATAGTTAATTGTAGTGACTTGAACATGGTTAAGTGTAGTGACTTGAAAATGATAACTAGTGACTTGAAAATGGTTAAGTGTAGTGACTTGAAAATGATAACTAGTGACTTGAGAATGATAACTAGTGACTTGAAAATGGTTAAGTGTGGTGACTTGAACATGGTTAAGTGTAATGACTTGAAAATATGATCTATTGACTTTAAAATGGTTAAGTGTAGTGACTTGAAATGTGAACTAGAGACTTGAAAATAGTTGTGTAGTGACTTGAAATTGTGAACTAGTGACTTGAAAATGGTTAAGTGTAGTAACTTTAAAATATGAACTAGTGACTTGAAAATGGTTAAGTGTAGCGACTTGAAAATGAGAACTAGTTCTTCAAAAAGGGAAAGTGTAAAGTCTTCAAAAAGTGATCTAGTGACTTGAAAATGGATAAGTGTAGTTGCTTGAAAATGTGAACTAGTGACTAGAAAATAGTTAAGTGTAGTGACTTGAAATGTGAATTAGAGACTTGAAAATAGTTAAGTGTAGTTACTTTAAATGTGAACTAGTGACTTGAAAATGCTTATGTTAAGTGACTTGAAAATGTGAACTAGTGACTTGAAAATGGTTAATTGTAGTGACTTGAACATGGTTAAGTGTAGTGACTTGAAAATGAAAACTAGTCACTTGAAAATGGTTAAGTGTAGTGACGATAAATAGTGAACTAGCAATTTGAAAATGGTTAAGTGTAGTGACTTGAAAATGAGAACTAGTTCTTCGAAAAGGGCTAAGCGTAAAGTCTTGAAAAAGTGATCTAGTGACTTGAAAATGGATAAATGTAGTGACTTGAAATGTGAACTAGCGACTTGAAAATAGTTAAGTGTAGTTATTTGAAATGTGAACTAGTGACTTGAAAATGCTTACGTTAAGTGGCTTGAAAATGTGAACCAGCGACTTTAAAATTGTTAATTGAGTGACTTGAACATGGTTAAGTGTAGTGACTTGAAAATGGTTAAGTGCAGTGACTTGAAAATGATAACTAGTGACTTGAAAATGGTTTATTGTAGTGACATTAAATGTGAACTAGTGACTTGAAAATGGTTAAGTGTGAAGACTTGAAAATGTGATCTAGTGACTTAAAAATGGTTTAGTGTAGTGACTTGAAATTTGAACTAGAGACTTGATAATCGTTGTGTTGTGACTTGAAAATGTGAACTAGTGACTTGAAAATGGTTAATTTTAGTGACTTTAAATGTGAACTAGTTACTTGAAAATGGTTAAGTGTGGTGACTTGAACATGGTTAAGTGAAATGTCTTGAAAATGTGATCTAGTGACTTAAAAATGGTTAAGTGTAGTGACTTGAAATGTGAACTAGAGACGTGAAAATAGTTGTGTACTGACTTGAAATTGTGAACTAGTGACTTGAAAATGGTTAAGTGTAGTGACTTGAAAATATGAACTAGTGACTTGAAAATTGTTAAGTGTAGTCACGATAAATAGTGAACTAGTGACTTGAAAATGGTTAAGTGTAGTGACTTGAAAATGAGAACTAGTTCTTCCAAAAGGGAAAGTGTAAAGTCTTCAAAAAGTGATCTAGTGACTTGAAAATGGACAAGTGTAGTTTCTTGAAATGTGAACTAGTGACTAGACAATAGTTAAGTGTAGTGACTTGAAATGTGAGCTAGAGACTTGAAAATAGTTAAGTGTAATTACTTGAAATGTGAAGTAGTGACTTGAAAATGCTAAGTTAAGTGACTTGAATATGTGAACTATTGACTTGAAAATGGTTAATTGTAGTGACTTGAAAATGGTTAAGTGTAGTGACTTGAAAATGATAACTAGTGACTTTAAAATGGTTAAGTGTAGTGATGATAAATGGTGAACTAGCGATTTGAAAATGGTTAAGTGTAGTGACTTGAAAATCAGAACTAGTTCTTCGAAAAGGGCTAAGCGTAAAGTCTTGAAAAAGTGATTTAGTGACTTGAAAATGGTTAAATGTAGTGACTTGAAATGTGAACTAGCGACTTGAAAATAGTTAAGTGTAGTTACTTAAAATGTGAACTAGTGACTTGAAAATGCTTATGTTACGTGGCTTGAAAATCTGAACTAGCGACTTTAAAATCATTAATTGAGTGACTTGAACATGGTTAAGTGTAGTGACTTGAAAGTGATAACTAGTGACTTTAAAATGGTTAAGTGTAGTGACGATAACTAGTGAACTAGCAATTTGAAAATGGTTAAGTGTAGTGACTTGAAAATGAGAACTAGTGACTTGAGAATGAGAACTAGTGACTTGAAAATGGTTAAGTGTTGTGACTTGAAAATGAGAACTAGTTCTTCGAAAAGGGCTAAGCATAAAGCCTTGAAAAAGTGATCTAGTGACTTGAAAATGGATAAATGTAGTGACTTGAAATGTGAACTAGCGACTTGAAAATAGTTAAGTGTAGTTATTTGAAATGTGAACTAGTGAATTGAAAATGCTTATGGTAAGTGGCTTGAAAATGTGAACTAGCGACTTTAAAATCGTTAATTGGGTGACTTGAACATGGTTAAGTGTAGTGACTTGAAAATGATAACTAGTGACTTGAAAATGGTTAAGTGTAGTGACTTGAAAATGATAACTAGTGACTTGAAAATGGTTTATTGTAGTGACATTAAATGTGAACTAGTGACTTGAAAATGGTTAAGTGTGGAGACTTGAAAATGTGATCTAGTGACTTAAAAATGGTTTAGTGTAGTGACTTGAAATTTGAACTAGAGACTTGATAATCGTTGTGTAGTGACTTGAAAATGTGAACTAGTGACTTGAAAATGGTTAATTGCAGTGACTTTAAATGTGAACTAGTTACTTGAAAATGGTTAAGTGTGGTGACTTGAACATGGTTAAGTGAAATGACTTGAAAATGTGATCTAGTGACTTAAAAATGGTTAAGTGTAGTGACTTGAAATGTGAACTAGAGACGTGAAAATAGTTGGGTAGTGACTTGAAATTGTGAACTAGTGACTTGAAAATGGTTAAGTGTAGTGACATGAAAATATGAACTAGTGACTTGAAAATTGTTAAGTGTAGTAACGATAAATAGTGAACTAGTGACTTGAAAATGGTTAAGTGTAGTGACTTGAAAATAGTTAAGTGTAGTTACTTGAAATGTGAACTAGTGAATTGAAAATGCTTACGTTAAGTGACTTGAAAATGTGAACTAGTGACTTGAAAATGGTTAATTGTAGTGACTTGAACATGGTTAAGTGTAGTGACTTAAAAATGATAACTAGTGACTTTAAAATGGTTAAGTGTAGTGACGATAAATAGTGAACTAGCGATTTGAAAATGGTTAAGTGTAGTGACTTGAAAATGAGAACTAGTTCTTCGAAAAGGGCTAAGCGTAATGTCTTGAAATAGTGATCTAGTGACTTGAAAATGGTTAAATGTAGTGACTTGAAATGTGAACTAGCGACTTGAAAATAGGTAAGTGTAGTTACTTGAAATGTGAACTAGTGAATTGAAAATGCTTATGTTAAGTGGCTTGAAAATGTGAACTAGCGACTTTAAAATCGTTAATTGAGTGACTTGAACATGGTTAAGTGTAGTGACTTGAAAATGATAACTAGTGACTTGAAAATGGTTAAGTGTAGTGACTTGAAAATGATAACTAGTGACTTGAAAATGGTTTATTGTAGTGACATTAAATGTGAACTAGTGACTTGAAAATGGTTAAGTGTGGAAACTTGAAAATGTGATCTAGTGACTTAAAAATGGTTTAGTGTAGTGACTTGAAATTTGAACTAGAGACTTGATAATCGTTGTGTAGTGACTTGAAAATGTGAACTAGTGATTTGAAAATGGTTAATTGTAGTGACTTTAAATGTGAACTAGTTACTTGAAAATGGTTAAGTGTGGTGACTTGAACATGGTTAAGTGAAATGACTTGAAAATGTAATCTAGTGACATAAAAATGGTTAAGTGTAGTGACTAGAAATGTGAACTAGAGACGTGAAAATAGTTGTGTAGTGACGTGAAATTGTGAACTAGTGACTTGAAAATGGTTAAGTGTAGTGACTTGAAAATATGAACTAGTGACTTGAAAATTGTTAAGTGTAGTGACGATAAATAGTGAACTAGTGACTTGAAAATGGTTAAGTGCAGTGACTTGAAAATGAGAACTAGTTCTTCGAAAAGGGAAAGTGTAAAGTCTTCAAAAAGTGATCTAGTGACTTGAAAATGGATAAGTGTAGTTTCTTGAAATGTGAACTAGTGACTAGACAATAGTTAAGTGTAGTGACTTGAAATGTGAGCTAGAGACTTGAAAATAGTTAAGTGTAGTTACTTGAAAATGTGAACTAGTGACTTGAAAATGGTTAATTGTAGTGACTTGAACATGGTTAAGTGTAGTGACTTGAAAATGATAACTAGTGACTTTAAAATGGTTAAGTGTAGTGATGATAAATAGTGAACTAGCGATTTGAAAATGGTTTATTGTAGTGACATTAAATGTGAACTAGTGACTTGAAAATGGTTAAGTGTGGTGACTTGAACATGGTTAAGTGTACTTAAAAATGATTTAATGTAGTGACTTGAAATGTGAACTAGAGACTTGATAATAGTTGTGTAGTGACTTAAAAATGTGAACTAGTGAATTGAAAATGCTTATGTTAAGTGGCTTGAAAATGATAACTAGCGACTTTAAAATCGTTAATTAAGTGACTTGAACATGGTTAAGTGTAGTGACTTGAAAATGATAACTAGTGACTTGAAAATGGTTTATTGTAGTGACATTAAATGTGAACTAGTGACTTCAAAATGGTTAAGTGTGGTGACTTGAACATGGTTAAGTGTAATGACTTGAAAATGTGATCTTGACTTAAAAATGATTTAGTGTAGTGGCTTGAAATGTGAACTAGAGACTTGATAATAGTTGTGTAGTGACTTCAAAATGTGATCTAGTGACTTGAAAATGGTTAATTGTAGTGACTTCAACATGGTTAAGTGTAATAACTTGAAAATATGAACAAGTGACTTGAAAATGGCTAAGTGTAGTGGCGATAAATAGTGAACTAGTGATTTGAAAATGGTTAAGTGTAGTGACTTGAAAATTAGAACTAGTTCTTCGAAAAGGGCAAGTGTAAAGTCTTCAAAAAGTGATCTAGTGACTTGAAAATGGATAAGTGTAGTGACTTGAAATGTAAACTGGAGACTTGAAAATAGTTAAGTGTAGTGACTTGAAATGTGAACCTAGACTTGAAAATGCTTACGTTAAGTGACTTGAAAATGTGAACTAGTGACTTGAAAATGGTTAATTGTAGTGACTTGAACATGGTTAAGTGTAGTGATACAAGACAAATGGCCATCATAACTTTTGATGCCATCATTCGTGGCCAACACATGGAGAATCTGATTTTGGACACCTTGAAGGTCCAAGAGTATGCATGGGGAAGTCATGAAGTCATTTTGGACACATAATAAAGCAAATTCGTGTGTGGAAGGTTGCTTGGAGGCATGCCTTGATGACTACCCGAGGCTCCAAAGAATTGGAAGGGTTGAAGTGTGAAGAAGGAGTCCTTACACTCCATGACCGCCCCTTATTAAGGGTGTTTTGGTCTTTTTGTGCCTTTTCTTTACACTCCATAGGAGCCTCTTTTCATTAAGGGTAGTTTGGTCATGTGATGTAATAGTTATAAATAGGCTTCATTAGTCTTATTTTCTAGTTAGTTCATTATGGATATTTGAAGACTTCTTCTTCTCTCTTTGAGAATGTAGTGTAGGGCTTGGAAAGGCCAAGTAGTGTAGGGCTTGGAAAAGCCATTATTGATTCTTTCTTAGAAACGGTGGTTGTAAGGCGGAGTTGATTCCCTTAGCGATCACCATAAGAGTTTGGTGTTGTTATTGCGGGTCTTAGGGGTCTTATCGTTTGATACACGGTTTGGTTCCTTCTTCTTGTAATCTCGTATGTCAAGCTATCTATCCTTTTTTTTTTGTAATCTTGTTAAGCTTGTGTTTGTAAATCTTGAAGTCTAGTGAAGCCGTGTGGGGCTCTTTCGATTCACTAGCACTTGTTGTTCAACTTGTTGTTCTTGTGATAGTTGTTCATCTTGTTGTTGTTGCTGAAATCTTGTGTTGCGAGTTTGATCTTGTATCATTTGGTATCAGAGCAAGGCAGGTTGTGTTCCTACACTACCAATCTTGGGCTATCTCGGTCAAAAAAAAAAAAAAATGAAATCTGTCCATCTTGTTGTCTTGGTCGAGAATAGTGTTTGTGTGTTTAGATCTAGGTGTTATTTTACTTGTTTAGTGTGTTTCTAGTGTTGGTTTCTTTCTCACCCACACTAAAAGTGTCTAGATCTAAAGATGAGCTTATAATATTGACCATTGTTGTGGTGACTTGAAGTGGGTCGTAGGTTGTACCTTGTTGATGAGCATTGGTGGGTTTTTGTGTTAAGTTCTTGAAGAAGTTGATGTTGTGTTCTTGAAGGTTGTTGTGGTGTTCATCTTGTTCTTCATCTATTCTTACAACTTAAGACCACAAAAGTATAAAATAGATCCAAAAGGTTGTAAGACAAAAGTTATAAAGTTGTTGGTGAGAAGACTTGCACACATCTCTTCCTAGACTTGACAACCACTTTTCCTTAAAACACGGAACCTTGTTTTGTGGGATTAGTATAGTCAAATCTTACCTTTTTTTGAGGTTGAAAAGTTGAAAAAGAGTACAAGACTTTACCTTCCCTCCAAAACCATTGTCATCCATTACAAGTTGTGGGACTCTTGAAATTTCAGATTTGTAACAAACAAACAAACAAAAAAAATCGTGTGGTCCCAAGACCAATTGCATGCTGCCACGTCATCACTTCACCAAAATAGCTTAAGCTCAAATTTTAGATTCTAAGTTTCATTTCCTTGTTTCTTTAGTTTCATTTCTTGATTCTAGTACTAATTAACAACTAGTAATCACCTACTAGATTGTGAGTTGGTTTTTTTTGAATCCGTTTTCTTCGTGTTTTTCGTTCTTTGTGTGCTTTTCTCATTTTGATTCGTTGAACTTCTTTGATTCAAGTTCATAAGTAGATTTTGTTTTGTGTCTTGAGTCGATCAAACAATAATCTATTCCGGTCGCTAAGTAGTGATTGACACCTTAGTAACTACCGGAGTATAAGCAACTTTCAATATTCGCCGCTCCAATTGTGAGGATCACAAAGGTGAGTGTATACGAGTGTTGGTGAGGTGCTTTTACTACTAATCTTGTTTGTTCATTTTGTAGGTACAAGGTGATATAAGGGGAACATATCTTGGTAGCCTCGTATTATTGTGACTACAACATGGGAGACTATGATTGTAGTGAGGGATTTTATGGCTACGATGATGTTGTAGATTATGGGGGCTATGAATATAGCAATGATCAAGACATGGGCAGATTTGAGGGTTATGGTTTTGAAGGAGAACATGAGGTGAATGAAGTGCCAAGTTCTTATGATGAAGTTGGGGCATATGAGGAGTCTTACACTTCCCATTTCGAACCTCGAATTGGTGTAAGGTATAACCCCTCCCTTCGCAAAGCTTATGAGAGCCATGGTGAGAGTGCACGTGTGGAGAATGAAGATTCATATTCTTCACCTTGTAGTACATTTTATCAAGGTCGAAGCGGTGTGAATGGGTATGCTAGCTATAGTGTAGGTTGTCCCATGAGAAGAAGAGAGAATACATCTCCAAGGCCAAGGGGTACTCATGTGCCCTTGGGTTGTCCTAAACTCTACAATGTTGATCCTAGGAGAAGTGTTCACTCCGGAAAGGTAAGCATTGATGGGGTACCGGGCTGCCTCCTTGTGCTAGATGATTGGCGCCATAAGAACTACATCATGCCACCGATGGTTGACTATTTAGGGTTGTTTCGAGAACCTTTACTTGTTCCATATTCCTTGGACGGGTATAAGGTTACCAAGAGAGTGAGGATTGTCTTCACCCAATTTGAATACTATGAGGAGGTGTGGTGCGATATCTTTCCCTTGACACCAGGTCATGTATGCTTGGGTGCCGATTGGTTTGCACAACATAGAGTTCCAAATGTGCTAAATTGGCCTAAGGTTATAGTGGACCATTGGGGAAATTATCTTTTTATCTCAATTATTCCCAAACCGCAAGGAGATGTGATCACTTACTCCAAGCCGAATGATTATGAGAGACAAAAGATTGAGAGGAGTAAGGGTGTGAAAGGTGGTAATTTGAGAGTGGAAAAAGGAGAGGTTGTGTGGAGTGAAGTGAGGGGGTTGCCACCAAATCATGCTAACTATGTTTGTCCTTTTCTTTCTAAGGACATTTGTGTAGGTACCAACATGGCAAACGGAGAAGCGCAAGGCCAAGGAGAAGTTGCTGCCGAAGCATGTGGGAAACCTTCACACCACGGCAAAGAAGAATTTACTCAAGAACTTCAAGGTAAAATCGCTTACTCTTACACTTTTGTGCATGAGAATGATAATTGTGTGACTAGTAGCCCATTGAGTGTGAGTAGTAGCTTACCTATTTGTGAGTCTATTGATTCTTTGCCTCTTGTTGATGATTACTTGTTGTGAGTATGGATGCACTAGTTGATCCTATTGATGATCGAATTGACTCTTCTTGTAAGGTCAATTTAAGTCCACCTAGTGTTGAAGCCATTGTGTTGAACATACATCATCTATTGATTCTTTACCCCTTGATGATGATGTACATATTGTGAATGTGGGTACACTAGTTGATCCTATTGATGACAAAATTGACTCTTCTTGTAAGATCAATTTATGTCCACCTAGTGTTGAAGCCAATGTGTTGAATGATGATACATCATCTTGTGGGAATTGTGTTGATCAAATAAATAGGAGTGATCCCTTTAGTATGACCTCTAGTAAATGTTCTACTCTCGGTTTTGCTCATAGGGATAATCATGTGCTTGAAACATCTTTGATACTTGATAATGACCTTTTAGAAGATGGATTTGCATGTTCTATATCCTCTTCATGGATAGATCCTTCTCTCTTTAAGTACAATATCTTGTTTGAAGATGATGAGTTCACTCCTAAAGAACCTAGTGGTGAGTATGACGTTGAAGGTATAGCTTGTCTTGAAAGCTTATAGCCTATATGCCAACCCACTATGGTGTAAAAACATTCCTCCTAAAGATGGAAATCTCTTCTTGGGAGATGAGAGTACTCTTAAGGGAAGGGAATGTGAGGTCTTGGAAAGGAATGATCAATTGGGTGATGATAATTTTGATTTGCTTGAATTCTTAAGAAACCCAATAAATGATTTTTCCTTGAAAATTGATTGTGGTTGTGAACCTTTGTATGACACCCCACCCATGTTTGATGACTATAAGGATGAATTGCTTGCTTGTAAAGACTTAAGTAATAATTCCTTGGACTTTAGTGGTGGTATGTGTCTACTTGAGGGTACTTCCATAGAAAGGGAAGGTGTCCATTATTTGGAAATTACTTCTTCTACTATGTGTGACCTTATTGTTGAGAGTACTCATGGTGATGATGTTGAAACTGGTAGTGAGCACTCACATGAGGACACCTTAGTTGAACTTGACTTGAGTGATACCATTCTCCACTCTCTATTTGCTTTTGATGATATGTATGCTATTGTAGAGAGTATATCTTGTAGTTTGGGTGAAGCCTATGGGGAAAGGGAGTATTTTCTAGACCCGTGTCTATGGCTACTCTTTCTATTTGACCCCGGTGCCAAATATAGAAATGGTGATGTTGGCGCACCCAACTTGTTGCTTGGTCTACATGACAAGCAAAGTGTCATTCTTGAAAACCCGAGAGCAAAAGTGTCATTGTTTCCTTGGGGTAATGTTTCTAAATGTGCATCCTTGCTTGACACAATTGTGTTTAAATTACAAGAATCTCAACTTGTGGATGCCAAGTTTTCTATTTGCTTGAAGGAAAGAATGTGGATGTGCTTAAATGCTTTGTCTTCACCCTTGTATGCCTTTACACTTGATTCTTTCCTATACTACCTCTTTGCCTATGATGACATCCATGCTAGTTTTGGATTTGTTTTATGTAGAGGTAGGAAATTTTTTGGATTGTCCACTTGTATGAATGATAATGCTATATGGATCTTGTGGACATTAGAACCAATTGAGGCTCCACCCTTGGTGTGGTCTCTTGAAGAGATAAAGAAGCAATTGTGTCTTATGGCTCCTAAGATGAAGGCAGTTTTACCTTGTGGATTATTTGATGCCATTAAGACCTTTGTAGTTTCCTTATCTCTTGGTGATTTAAATAGCCAAATCCTTTGTGCATATTTTAATAAGTTTTTAATATTTAATTCAAAGGATCCTTGGTTATATTGCAAGTATAAGCAACCTTGGCATGTTGAGATGATTTATTGTGCTAACCCTAACCCTCATGCCATGAGGAGTTTGTATTTGTTTGCCCTTTCTTTGGTTTTGCAAGGTTTGGATTCGAGGTCGAATCCTTTTCAAGAAGGGGAGGATGATACAAGACAAATGGCCATCATAACTTTTGATGCCATCATTCGTGGCCAACACATGGAGAATCTGATTTTGGACACCTTGAAGGTCCAAGAGTATGCATGGGGAAGTCATGAAGTCATTTTGGACACATAATAAAGCAAATTCGTGTGTGGAAGGTTGCTTGGAGGCATGCCTTGATGACTACCCGAGGCTCCAAAGAATTGCAAGGGTTGAAGTGTGAAGAAGGAGTCCTTACACTCCATGACCGCCCCTTATTAAGGGTGTTTTGGTCTTTTTGTGCCTTTTTTTTACACTCCATAGGAGCCTCTTTTCATTAAGGGTAGTTTGGTCATGTGATGTAATAGTTATAAATAGGCTTCATTAGTCTTATTTTCTAGTTAGTTCATTATGGATATTTGAAGACTTCTTCTTCTCTCTTTGAGAATGTAGTGTAGGGCTTGGAAAGGCCAAGTAGTGTAGGGCTTGGAAAAGCCATTATTGATCCTTTCTTAGAAACGGTGGTTGTAAGGCGGAGTTGATTCCCTTAGCGGTCACCATAAGAGTTTGGTGTTGTTATTGCGGGTCTTAGGGGTCTTATCGTTTGATACACGGTTTGGTTCCTATTTCTTGTAATCTCGTATGTCAAGCTATCTATCCTTTTTTTTGTAATCTTGTTAAGCTTGTGTTTGTAAATCTTGAAGTTTAGTAAAGCCGTGTGGGGCTCTTTCGATTCACTAGCACTTGTTGTTCAACTTGTTGTTCTTGTGATAGTTGTTCATCTTGTTGTTGTTGCTGAAATCTTGTGTTGCGGGTTTGATCTTGTATCATGTAGTGACTTGAAAATGATAACTAGTGACTTTAAAATGGTTAAGTGTAGTGACGATAAATAGTGAACTAGCGATTTGAAAATGGTTAAGTGTAGTGACTTGAAAATGAGAACTAGTTCTTCGAAAAGGGCTAAGCGTAAAGTCTTGAAAAAGTGATCTAGTGACTTGAAAATGGTTAAATGTAGTGACTTGAAATGTGAACTAGCGACTTGAAAATAGGTAAGTGTAGGTACTTGAAATGTGAACTAGTGACTTGAAAATGCTTACGTTAAGTGGCTTGAAAATGTGAACTAGCGACTTTAAAATCGTTAATTGAGTGACTTGAACATGGTTAAGTATAGTGACTTGAAAATGATAACTAGTGACTTGAAAATGGTTAAGTGTAGTGACTTGAAAATGATAACTAGTGACTTGAAAATGGTTTATTGTAGTGACATTAAATGTGAACTAGTGACTTCAAAATGGTTAAGTGTGGTGACTTGAACATGGTTAAGTGTAATGACTTGAAAATGTGAACTTGTGACTTAAAAATGATTTAGTGTAGTGACTTGAAATGTGAACTAGAGACTTGATAATAGTTGTATAGTGACTTGAAAATGTGAACTAGTGACTTGAAAATGGTTAATTGTAGTGACTTCAACATGGTTAAGTGTAGTGACTTGAAAATGATAACTAGTGACATAAAAACTATTAATTGTAGTGACTTTAAATGTGAACTAGTGACTTGAAAATGGTTAAGTGTAGTGACTTGAAAATATGAACAAGTGACTTGAAAATGATTAATTTTAGTGACGATAAATAGTGATCTAGCGATTTGAAAATGGTTAAGTGTAGTGACTTGAAAATGAGAGCTAGTTCTTCGAAAAGGGCTAAGTGAAAGTCTTGAAAAAGTGATCTAGTGACTTGAAAATGGATAAGTGTAGTGACTTGAAATGTGAACTAGCGACTTGAAAATAGTTAAGTGTAGTTACATGAAATGTGAACTAGTGACTTTAAAATGCTTATGTTAAGTGACTTGAAAATGTGAACTAGTGACTTGAAAATAGTTAATTGTAGTGACTTGAATATGGTTAAGTGTAGTGACTTGAAAATGATAACTAGTGACTTGAAAATGGTTAAGTGTAGTGACTTGAAAATGATAACTAGTGACTTGAGAATGATAACTATTGACTTGAAAATGGTTAAGTGTAGTGACTTTAAAATGATAACTAGTGACTTAAAAATGGTTAATTGTAGTGACTTTAATGTGAACTAGTGACTTGACAATGGTTAAGTGTGGTGACTTGAACATGGTTAAGTGTAATGACTTGAAAATATGATCTAGTGACTTAAAAATGGTTAAGTGTAGTGACTTGAAATGTGAACTAGAGACTTGAAAATAGTTGTGTAGTGACTTGAAATTGTGAACTAGTGACTTGAAAATGTTTTAGTGTAGTAACTTGAAAATATGAACTAGTGACTTGAAAATGGTTAAGTGTAGCGATTTGAAAATGAGAACTAGTTCTTTGAAAAGGGCAAGTGTAAAGTCTTCAAAAAGTGATCTAGTGACTTGAAAATGGATAAGTGTAGTTGCTTGAAATGTGAACTAGTGACTAGAAAATAGTTAAGTGTAGTTACTTGAAATGTGAATTAGAGACTTGAAAATAGTTAAGTGTAGTTACTTGAAATGTGAACTGGTGACTTGAAAATGCTTATGTTAAGTGACTTGAAAATGTGAACTAGTGACTTGAAAATGGTTAATTGTAGTGACTTGAACATGGTTAAGTGTAGTGATACAAGATCAAACCCACAACACAAGATTTCAGCAACAACAACAAGATGAACACTCTCACAAGATCAATAAGTTGAACAACAAGTGCTAGTGAATCGAAAGAGCCCCACACGGCTTCACTAGACTTCAAGATATCAAACACAACAACAACAAGATAATGAAAAGATATTTAACTTGACATATAATATTCAAGAGACTAAGAACCCTAACATCAAGAAAGGACCCTACGACTAATGAATATAAGCACCAAGTTCTTACTTAGACCAAGAGGAACTCAATGACCTCAAGATCCTTGTTTCTAGCCAAGATACAACACAAGTGTAGCTCCACTTGTGAGTTTCAGTTTTGGAGCTTCTCCAATGGAGAGAGAGAAGTCCTTAGTGTTACAAGAGTTTTGTCTTCAAAAATATAATGAGTGAACTAGGGCTAATAACACTAATATGGTCTATTTATATTACATCCAAAATGAAAGATAAAATGACAAGTTTAGCCCTTGGGCAGCCGGCCTTGGAGTGTTCCATGTTGATACAATAACAAACCCACAACACAAGATTTCCCACGAAATCAGCAACAAGGGAAACAAAAGACCCAAAAATCAGCAAGTTGAACAACAATGCTAGTGAATCGAAAGAGCCCCACACGGCTTCACTAGACTTCAAGATTACAAACACAACAACAACAAGATAAATAACGTAAGATAAATAGCTTGACATATGAGATTACAAGAAATAGGAACCAAACCGTGTATCAAACGATAAGACCCCTAAGACCCACAATAACAACACCAAACTCTTACGGTGACCGCTAAGGGAATCAACTCCGCCTTACAACCACCATTTCTAAGCAAGGATCAATAATGGCTTTTCCAAGCCCTACACTACTTGGCTTTCCAAGCCCTACACTACATTCTCAAAGAGAGAATAAGAAGTCTTTCAAATATCCATCATCAACTAACTAGAAAATAAGACTAATGAAGTCTATTTATAACTATTACATCAATGACCAAACTACCCTTAATGAAAAGGGGCTCCTATGGAGTGTAAAGAAAAGACACAAAAAGACCAAAACACCCTTAATAAGGGCTGGTCATGGAGTGTAAGGGCTCCTTCTTCACACTTCAACCCTTGCAATCCTTTGGAGCCTCGGGTAGTCATCAAGGCAAGCCTCCAAGCAACCTTCCACATACGAAAGTGCTTTATTAAGTGTCCAAAATGACTTCCCCATGCATACTCTCGGGCCTTCAAGGTGTCCAAAATCAGATTCTCCATGTGTTGGCCACGAATGATGGCATCAAAAGTTATGATGGCCATTTGTCTTGTATCATCCTCCCCTTCTTGAAAAGGATTCGACCTCGAATCCAAACCTTGCAAAAATCAAAGAAAGGACAAACGAATACAAACTCCTCATGGCATGAGGGTTAGGGTTAGCACAATAAATCAGCTCAACATGCCAAGGTTGCTTATACTTGCAATATAACCAAGGATCCTTTGAATTAATTATTAAAAACTTATTAAAATATGCACAAAGGATTTGGCTATTTAAATCACCAAGAGATAAGGAAACTACAAAGGTCCTAATGGCATCAAATAATCTCCAAGGTAAAACTACCTTCATCTTAGGAGCCATAAGACACAATTGCTTCTTTATCTCTTCAAGAGACCACACCAAGGGTGGAGCCTCAATTGGTTCTAATGTCCACAAGATCCATATAGCATTATCATTTATACAAGTGGACAAACCAACCAATTTCCTACCTCTAAATAAAACAAATCCAAAAGTAGCATGGATGTCATCATAGGCAAAGAGGTAGTATAGGAAAGAATCAAGTGTAAAGGCATACACGGGTGAAGACAAAGCATTTAAGCACACCCACATTCTTTCCTTCAAGCAAATAGAGAACTTGGCATCCACAAGTTGAGATTCTTGTAATTTAAACACAATTGTGTCAAGCAAGGATGCACATTTAGAAACATTACCCCAAGGAAACAATGACACTTTTGCTCTCGGGTTTTCAAGAATGACACTTTGCTTGTCATGTAGACCAAGCAACAAGTTGGGTGCGCCAACATCACCATTTCTATATTTGGCACCGGGGTCAAATAAAAAAAGTAGCCATAGACACGGGTCTAGACAATACTTCCTTTCCCCATAGGCTTCACCCAAACTACAAGATATACTCTCTACAATAGCATACATCTCATCAAAAGCAAATAGAGAGTGGAGAATGGTATCACTCAAGGTAAGTTCAACTAAGGTGTCCTCATGTGAGTACTCACTACCAGTTTCAACATCATCACCGTGAGCACTCTCAACAATAAGGTCACACATAGTAGAAGAAGTAATTTCCAAATAATGGACACCTTCCCCTTCTATGGAAGTACCCTCAAGTAGACACATACCACCACTAAAGTCCAAGGAATTGTTACTTAAGTCTTTACAAGCAAGCAATTCATCCTTATAGTCATCAAACATGGGTGGGGTGTCATACAAAGGATCACAACCACAATCAATTTTCAAGAAAAAATCACTTATTGGGTTTCTTAAGAATTCAAGCAAATCAAAATTATCATCACCCAATTGATCATTCCTTTCCAAGACCTCGCATTCCCTTCCCTTAAGAGTACTCTCATCTCCCAAGAAGAGATTTCCATCTTTAGGAGGAATGTTTTTACACCATAGTGGGTTGGCATATAGGCTATAGCTTTCAAGACAAGCTATACCTTCAACGTCATTCTCACCACTAGGTTCTTTAGGAGTGAACTCATCATCTTCAAACAAGATATTGTACTTAAAGAGAGAAGGATCTATCCATGAAGAGGCTATAGAACATGCAAATCCATTCTCTAAAAGATCATTATCGAGTATCAAAGATGTTTCAAGCACATGATTATCCCTATGAGCAAAACCGAGAGTAGAACATTTACTAGAGGTCATACTAAAGGGGTCACTCCTATTTATTTGATCAACATTTTCAATATAATCATTCACTTGAGATCCATTAAACACATCACACATATCCTCAAGTGGTGGACAAATTTCGCACATAAGTTGATCAACACAATTCCCACAAGATGATGTACCATCATTCAACACATTGGCTTCAACACTAGGTGGACATAAATTGATCTTACAAGAAGAGTCAATTTTGTCATCAATAGGATCAACTAGTGTATCCACACTCACAACAAGTACATCATCAACAAGAGGCAAAGAATCAATAGACTCACAAATAGGCAAGCTACTACTCACACTCAATGGGCTACTAGCAACACAATTATCATTCACATGCACAAAAGTGTAAGAGTAAGCGATTTTACCTTGAAGTTCTTGAGTAAATTCTCCTTTGCCGTGGTGTGAAGGTTTCCCACATGCTTCGGCAGTAACTTCTCCTTGGCCTTGTGCTTCTCCGCTTGCCATGTTGGTACCTACACAAATGTCCTTAGAAGGAAAATGACAAACATAGTTAGCATGATTTGGTGGCAACCCTCTCACTTCGCTCCACACAACCTCTCCTTTTTCCCCTTTCGGATTACCACCTTTCACACCCTTACTCCTCTCAATCTTTTGTCTCTCATAATCAATCGGCTTGGAGTAAGTGATCACATCTCCTTGCGGTTTGGGAATAATTGAGGTAAAGAGATAATTTCCCCAATGGTCCACTATAACCTTAGGCCAATTTAGCACATTTGGAACTCTATGTTGTGCAAACCAATCGGCACCCAAGCATACATGACCTTGTGTCAAGGGAAAGATATCGCACCACACCTCCTCATGGTATTCAAATTGGGTGAAGACAATCCTCACTCTCTCGGTAACCCTATACCCGTCCAAGGAATATGGAGCAAGTAAAGGTTCTCGAAACAACCCTAAATAGTCAACCATCGGTGGCATGATGTAGTTCTTATGGCGCCAATCATCTAGCACAAGGATGCAGCCCGGTACCCCATCAATGCTTACCTTTCCGGAGTGAACACTTCTCCTAGGATCAACATTGTAGAGTTTAGGACAACCCAACGGTACATGAGTACCCCTCGGCCTTGGAGATGTACTCTCTCTTCTTCTCATGGGGCAACCTACACTATAGCTAGTATACCCATTCACACCGCTTCGACCTTGAAAAGATGTACTACAAGGTGAAGAATATGAATCTTCATTCCCCACACGTGCACTCTCACCATGGCTCTCATAAGCTTTGCGAAAGGAGGGGTTATACCTTACTCCAATTCTAGGTTCGAAATGGGAAGTGTAAGACTCCTCATATGCCCCAACTTCATCATAAGAACTATCATAAGGTCCTAAATCATCTCCATATCCACCATAAGAGCTAGGCACTTCATTCACCTCATTTTCTCCCTCAAAACCATAACCCTCAAATCTGCCCATGTCTTGATCATGACTATATTCATAGCCCCCATAATCTACAACATCATCGTAGCCGTAAAATCCCTCACTACAATCATAGTCTCCCATGTTGTAGTCACAATAATACGAGGCTACCAAGATATGTTCCCCTTATATCACCTTGCACCTATAAAATGAACAAACAAGATTAGTAGTAAAAGCACCTCACCAACACTCGTATACACTCACCTTTGTGATCCTCACAATTGGAGCGGCGAATATTGAAAGTTGCTTATACTCCGGTAGTTAATAAGGTGTCAATCACTACTTAGCGACCGAAATAGATTATTGTTTGATCGACTCAAGACACAAAATAAAATCTACTTATGAACTTGAATCAAAGAAGTTCAACGAATCAAAATGAGAAAAGCACACAAAGAACGAAAAACACGAAGAAAACGGATTCAAAAACCAACTCACAATCTAGTAGGTGATTACTAGTTGTTAATTAGTACTAGAATCAAGAAATGAAACTAAAGAAACAAGGAAATGAGACTTAGAATCTGAAATTTGAGCTTAAGCTATTTTGGTGAAGTGATGACATGGCAGTCCTTGGGGGTGACGTGGCAGCCTTTGGTTGGTTGATGTTTTCTTCTTTTTTTTTTTTTTTTCTTTTTTTTTTTTTTTGGTCACAAATCTGAAATTTCAATATTCACACAACTTGTTCTATGACAAGTGTTTTGGAGGGAAAGTAAAAGTCTTGTATTCTTTTCAACTTTTCAAACTCAAAAAGGTAAGATTTGACTATACTAATCCCACAAAACAAGGTTCCGTGTTTTAAGGAAAAGTGGTTGTCAAGTCTAGAAAGTGGTGGGTGCAAGTCTTTCACCAACAACCTTTTGACTTTGGTCTTAGCCCCTTTTGGATCTATTCTATACCTTTGTTGTCTTAAGTTGTAAGAATAGATGAAGAACAAGATGAACACCACAACAACCTTCAAGAACACAACATCAACTTCTTCAAGAACATAACACAAAACCACCAATTGTCATCAACAACATACAACCTACGGTCCACTTTTCAAGTCACCACAACAATGGTCAATATTTTAAGCTCAACTCTAAGATCTAGACACCTTAGTGTTGGTGAGAAAGAAACCAACACTAGAAACACACTAAACAAGCAAAAGAACACCTAGATCTAAACATACAACAATATTCTCGGTTTTGTCTTCAATGGACAGATTTCAGATTTTTTTTTTAATTTTTTTTTTGTTTAATCCGAGAACAAGCCCAAGATGGGTTGTGTTGGAACACAACCGGTCTTGCTTTGATACCAAATGATACAATAACAAACCCACAACACAAGATTTCCCACGAAATCAGCAACAAGGGAAACAAAAGAC
The DNA here is from genome assembly GCA_031232105.1 of Capsicum rhomboideum. Lineage (NCBI taxonomy): Eukaryota > Viridiplantae > Streptophyta > Magnoliopsida > Solanales > Solanaceae > Capsicum > Capsicum rhomboideum. The sequence continues at coordinate 78,816,169 of CP124709.1, read as the reverse complement.
CCAAAAATCAGCAAGTTGAACAACAATGCTAGTGAATCGAAAGAGCCCCACACGGCTTCACTAGACTTCAAGATTACAAACACAACAACAACAAGATAAATAACGTAAGATAAATAGCTTGACATATGAGATTACAAGAAATAGGAACCAAACCGTGTATCAAACGATAAGACCCCTAAGACCCACAATAACAACACCAAACTCTTACGGTGACCGCTAAGGGAATCAACTCCGCCTTACAACCACCATTTCTAAGCAAGGATCAATAATGGCTTTTCCAAGCCCTACACTACTTGGCTTTCCAAGCCCTACACTATATTCTCAAAGAGAGAATAAGAAGTCTTTCAAATATCCATCATCAACTAACTAGAAAATAAGACTAATGAAGTCTATTTATAACTATTACATCAATGACCAAACTACCCTTAATGAAAAGGGGCTCCTATGGAGTGTAAAGAAAAGACACAAAAAGACCAAAACACCCTTAATAAGGGCTGGTCATGGAGTGTAAGGGCTCCTTCTTCACACTTCAACCCTTGCAATCCTTTGGAGCCTCGGGTAGTCATCAAGGCAAGCCTCCAAGCAACCTTCCACATACGAAAGTGCTTTATTAAGTGTCCAAAATGACTTCCCCATGCATACTCTCGGGCCTTCAAGGTGTCCAAAATCAGATTCTCCATGTGTTGGCCACGAATGATGGCATCAAAAGTTATGATGGCCATTTGTCTTGTATCACATGTGGCCCTTGTGACTTACACTTTCAAGGTCCCTCTTCACACTTTAAAATATTTAGATCCTTAGGTGGTTCAATCACCAACTCACACACGGCCATTTGCATGAACAAGGCTTGGAGTTTTTGTAATTTCCGAGCTTGGCTTCGTGTGAATGGTCGGGTACTTGTTGGACAGCTTGTCCCACCCGTATCATCCTCTCCATCTTGAGAGGAATTTGACCTCAAATTCAGCACTTGGTGATCTTCAACCGCCTCCATGAGAGAAAGATCACAAACGTTGAAAGTGTTGTGCACTTGATATTCCGGTGGAAGGTCAATTTTGTAGGCGTTGTCATTGATTCTCTCAAGTACTTGGAAGGGACCATCACCCCTAGGCATCAATTTGGACTTTCTTTGGGATGGAAACCGATCCTTCCGAAGATGCACCCACACCCAATCTCCCGGTTCAAGAATGAATTTCTTTCTTCCCTTGTTGGCCCTCCTTGCCATGTCTTGGTTTTTCTTCTCAAGTTGAAGCCGCACCTTCTCATGTAACTTCTTCATAGAATCTGCCCGCTTGCTTCCATCTAAGCTAATCATGAGATCACTTGGCAAAGGCGTTAAATCCAAAGGGGTGAGGGGGTTGATGCCGTATACACACTCAAAGGGAGTCATTCCCGTACTTGAGTGTTTGACATGATTATAGGCAAACTCAATCAATGGTAAGTGCTCTTCCCAAGAAGTCATTTTTCCCTTAACCATGGAACGTAGCATAGCACCCAAAGTCCTATTTACTACTTCCGTTTGGCCATCGGTTTGTGGGTGGTAGGATGATACGGGTGGGACAAGCTGTCCAACGAGTACCCGACCATTCACACGAAGCCAAGCTCGGGAATTACAAAAACTCTAAGCCTTGTTCATGCAAATGGTCGTGTGTGAGTTGGTGATTGAACCACCTAAGGATCTAAATGTTTTAAAGTGTGAAGAGGGACCTTGAAAGTGTAAGTCACAAGGACCACATGGGACACTCCAAGGCTGGCTGCCCCTGCCCCCAAGGGCTAAACTTGTCATTTTATCTTTCATTTTGGATGTAATATAAATAGACCATCTTAGTGTTATTAGCCCTAGTTCTCCCATCAGATTTTTGAAACATAACACTTGTAATATTTTGGCTTCTCTCTCTTCCTTTGGAGCAGCCCAACTTGGAAGCTCACAAGTAGAGTGATACTTGTGTTGTATCTTGGCTAGAAACAAGGATCTTGAGGTCATTGAGTTCCTCTTGGTCTAAGTAAGAACTTGGCGTTCATATTCATTAGTCTTAGGGTCCTTTCTTGATGTTAGGGTTCTTAGTCTCTTGAATATTATATGTCAAGTTAACTATCTTTTTATTATCTTGTTGTTGTTGTGTTTGTGATCTTGAAGTCTAGTGAAGCCGTGTGGGGCTCTTTCGATTCACTAGCACTTGTTGTTCCACTTGCTGAATTTTGTGTTCTTTTGTTCTTCTTGTTGCTGATTTCGTGGGAACTTTGTGTTGTGGACTTGATCTTGTATCATTTGGTATCAAAGCAAGACCGGTGGTGTTCCAACACTACCCATCTTGGGCTTGCTCTCGGCCAAAAAAAAAAAAAAAAGAAAGAAAGAGCAAAATCTGTCCATTGTTGCCTTTGGCCGAAAATATTGTTGTGTGTATAGATCTAGGTGTTGTTTACTTGTTTAGTGTGTTTCTAGTGTTGGTTTCTTTCTCACCAACACTAAAATGTCTAGATCTAAAAGTTGAGCTTAAAATATTGACCATTGTTGTGGTAACTTGAAAGGTGGACCGTAGGTTGTATGTTGTTGATGACAATTGGTGGTTTTGTGTGATGTGCTTGAAGAAGTTGATGTTGTGTTCATGAAGGTGTTGAGATTGTTCAGATGTTCATCTTATAAACTTGTTCATCTTGTTGAAAGTTGAGTTCATGTTGTAAGACAAAAGTCATAATGTTGTTGGTGAAGGAAGACTTGCACACATCTCTTCCAAGACTTGACAACCACTTTTCCTTAAAACACGGAACCTTGTTTTGTGGGATTAGCCTAGTCAAATCTTACCTTTTTGAGTTTGAAAGGTTGAAAGACTACAAGACTTTTACTTTCCCTCCAAAACACATTGTCATCTATAATAAGTTGTGTGAGTATTGAAAATTTCAGATTTGAGATTAAAAAAAAAAAAAAAAAAAGGAAGGAAGAAGCAAAAACGTGTGGGACCACTTACATGCTGCCACGTCACTATAAGCTCAACTTTGGATATTATTCTAGTTGCTAATTGTTGATTCTTGGTTTCCTTTACTTGGTTCTAGAACTAATTAACAAACTAGTACATTCCTACTAGGTTGTCGATTAGTCCTTTGAATCCGTTTGTTCGTGTCAACGATTACTTGAGTGCCTTTTATCTTTTGAATACGTTGCTGTTTTTGGTTCTAGTCCGACAAGAATTCTTTGAGTCTTCAAACAAGAATCCACTCCGGATAAGATCTTACTCATACCTTAAAGGATTCACGGTTACTAGCCAATTTACAACACTTGTGGAACTCAAGCGTGTGGTGATCTAAAGAGTATAATACCTTGACAATGGAAGGCACCACATCCCATAACGTGGATACTAATGCACTTGACTCTATGAGGGTCACTCTTGAGGCCGTTACCCGGACACTTGAAAGGTTGAATTCGGAATTTGGGGCCGTGAGAGGGGACTTGGTAGCAATCAAGGGAGAAGTGTCGACTATTAGTGGGAGATTAGAACAAGTGGAGAGTCAAAGGAACTCTCGTCCTTCTACTCCTCTACATGTTTCTACCAATGGGCATGATAGGACTTCCTCCGCAACCATCACCCCCGAAACAGTCCACCAAATGCTAAATGCACCTCAAGCTCCACTAAATGCCGCAAGCCAAACCACCTTTTTCCCTCCAAATCGTGACCCCACTAGACCAATGCATTTGCAAGCTCCTCAAGTTCCACAAGAGGGATTTGGACGTCAAGTACCTCCACTAAATCCGAACCCTCCATTCCAAGCTCCATTAAACCAAAGGCCACAAAATCCAATTCCTCCGAATCAAAATGCCCAAGACAGAATAGCGCCCTTTGAAGGTATGGTAGAGAGGAGTATGAAGGATATGGAGCCTTTGATGATGCTTACATGAGGGAGGAGGAGATAAGAGGGGGACGTGGAGATCCAAGGAGATACCGAGGGTATGGAGGTAGGGAAAACCGACACCAAGAGAGAGATGTAGGCATCAACACCATCAAGTTGAACCTACCCATCTTTAAAGGTGAAAGTGACCCCGAGGCCTACTTAGCTTGGGAATCGGCTTGTGACAAAGTTTTCCAAGTTAATGATATCTCGGAGGAAAAGAAGGGTTGCTATGCTATAGCTCATTTCGAGGGTTATGCTAACACTTGGTGGGATTATGTCAAGCAGTTTGGTAATGAACTAATTGATGGGCAGCCACCACCTTGGTATCGGTTGAGGTACTTGATGAGGCAACGATACCTTCCCGAGAGATATCGCCATGAGTTGCTTGCTAGATTGTATGGCTTGCGTCAAGGTAACAAGAGTGTGATGGCATATTTTGATGAGTTTCAACAACTCATGTTGAAACTTGATCATCGTGGGGAGCAAATCAGTCACGACATCATCCTGTTCAAGTGTGGGTTGAACAAAGAGATCTCCACTCATTTAACACTTCACAAGTTTGAAACTGTTGACGGTATTTTCCAAGCGGCTCTTGAGATTGAAAGGGAACTTAAAGAGAGATCATCTTTCAAGGCAAGGGGACAAACCCCCTCGGGTTGGCCCAAAAACAAGGACCAACCTGCCACTACAAGGCTGCCCGATCCCAAAACAGTCCACAAATTCCCTCCAAAACCGGAGGCTCACAAGTATCCTAACCCAAAGGGATTCCAATGTTTCAAGTGCCAAGGTTGGGGGCATAAGGCCAATGAATGTCCAAACCGACATAATGTGATCCTACGGGAAGGGAGAGTGTATTACCTTGGTGAGGAGGTGGGTCCCGAAAGGGGAGAAGATGAGGCCGAGCCTCAAGATGGAGAGGAAACCAATGATGGACTACATGATGATGATGGTGATGATGGTGAAGATGTTTATCCGCAAGAAGGGGAGTGTGTGGTTCCAAACTTTGTGGTTAGGCGCGTCATGATTAGTAAGGCAATAGATGACCCAAGCCAAAGGGAAAATCTATTCCATACTAAATGTCTTGTAAAGGGGAGTGTGTATACCTTGGTGATCGATAGTGGTAGTTGTACAAATGTTGTAAGTCATGCTATGGTAAATTTCTTGAAGTTACCAACTACCCTGCACACTAGTCCTTACAAGTTACAATGGTTGAATGATTGTGGTGAGTTAAGGGTCGCAAGGCAATGTGTGATACGGTTTAAGGTGGGAAACTACCACGATGAAGTGCTTTGTGACGTGATACCAATGCAAGCATGTCACTTGTTGCTAGGTAGACCTTGGCAATATGATAGGTCTACTAAACATGATGGGAGGTCCAATCGATATACACTTGAGAAGGATGGCCGAAAGGTTACACTTCATCCTCTTTCGCCTTCCCAAGTAAATGAGTGGCATCAAAGGATGAGGGAATTGAAGGAAAAGGGAAAGGAATCCGAAAAGGGAGAAAAGGGAGGGAATTTCGTAGGTGGGGCAGTGGGGTCATCCAAGGCTGCCCCAACGGCAAAGGGGACGAAAAACATGGTGATGTTAGTTAGGAAGAAGGAACTCTTCGTGGATCATGATGAGGACACGCCTATGTTACTCTTGGCTCATTGTTTTAATACTAACCCCACTAATTCTTCCATTTCCCCTTTGATTTCTTATGTGTTGCAGGATTATGAGGATGTATTTCCTAAGGAGCTTCCGCAAGGATTGCCCCCGCTTCGGGGAATTGAGCACCAAATTGATTTTGTGCGGGGATCACAATTGCCAAACAAGACGGCTTATAGGAGCAATCCTACGGATACCAAGGAATTGCAACGTCAAGTTGAGGAGCTCCTCAACAAAGGGTATGTCAAGGAGAGCATGAGTCCGTGTGCTGTTCCAGTGCTATTGGTGCCCAAAAAAGACGGAACGTGGCGCATGTGTGTGGACTGCCGAGCCATCAACAAAATTACGGTAAAATATCGCCACCCTATTCCTAGGTTAGATGACATGCTAGATGAGTTGAATGGTTCATGTTTGTTTTCCAAGATTGATTTAAGGAGTGACTATCACCAAATAAGAATGCAACCCGGTGATGAATGGAAAACCGCCTTCAAGACCAAGTTTGGTCTCTATGAATGGATGGTTATGCCATTCGGCCTAACAAACGCTCCAAGTACTTTTATGAGGCTAATGAATCATGTGATGAGGCCATTTATTGGAAAGTTTGTTGTTGTCTATTTTGATGATGTCTTGGTGTATAGTAAGTCTTTAGAAGAGCATGTGATGCATTTACAATGTGTGCTTGATGTCCTTAGAAAGGAAAAGTTGTATGCTGATACAAGACAAATGGCCATCATAACTTTTGATGCCATCATTCGTGGCCAACACGTGGAGAATCTGATTTTGGACACCTTGAAGGCCCGAGAGGATGCATGGGGAAGTCATGAAGTCATTTTGGACACATAATAAAGCAAATTCGTGTGTGGAAGGTTGCTTGGAGGCTTGCCTTGATGACTACCCGAGGCTCCAAAGAATTGCAAGGGTTGAAGTGTGAAGAAGGAGTCCTTACACTCCATGACCGCCCCTTATTAAGAGTCCCTACACTCTTTTCATTAAGGGTAGTTTGGTCATGTGATGTAATAGTTATAAATAGGCTTCATTAGTCTTATTTTCTAGTTAGTTCATTATGAATATTTGAAAGACTTCTTCTTCTCTCTTTGAGAATGTAGTATAGGGCTTGGAAAGGCCAAGTAGTGTAGGGCTTGGAAAAGCCATTATTGATCCTTGCTTAGAAATGGTGGTTGTAAGGCGGAGTTGATTCCCTTAGCGGTCACCATAAGAGTTTGGTGTTGTTATTGTGGGTCTTAGGGGTCTTATCGTTTGATACACGGTTTGGTTCCTATTTCTTGTAATCTCGTATGTCAAGCTATCTATCCTTTTTTTTTGTAATCTTGTTAAGCTTGTGTTTATAATCTTGAATTCTAGTGAAGCCGTGTGGGGCTCTTTCGATTCACTAGCACTTGTTGTTCAACTTGTTGTTCTTGTGATAGTTGTTCATCTTGTTGTTGTTGCTGAAATCTTGTGTTGTGGGTTTGATCTTGTATCATTTGATCTTGAAATCCTCCCCTTCTTGAAAAGGATTCGACCCCGAATCCAAACCTTGCAAAACCAAAGAAAGGGCAAACAAATACAAACTCCTCATGGCATGAGGGTTAGGGTTAGCACAATAAATCATCTCAACATGCCAAGGTTGCTTATACTTGCAATATAACCAAGGATCCTTTGAATTAAATATTAAAAACTTATTAAAATATGCACAAAGGATTTGGCTATTTAAATCACCAAGAGATAAGGAAACTACAAAGGTCTTAATGGCATCAAATAATCCACAAGGTAAAACTGCCTTCATCTTAGGAGCCATAAGACACAATTGCTTCTTTATCTCTTCAAGAGACCACACCAAGGGTGGAGCCTCAATTGGTTCTAATGTCCACAAGATCCATATAGCATTATCATTCATACAAGTGGACAAACCAACAAATTTCCTACCTCTACATAAAACAAATCCAAAACTAGCATGGATGTCATCATAGGCAAAGAGGTAGTATAGGAAAGAATCAAGTGTAAAGGCATACAAGGGTGAAGACAAAGCATTTAAGCACATCCACATTCTTTCCTTCAAGCAAATAGAGAACTTGGCATCCACAAGTTGAGATTCTTGAAATTTAAACACAATTGTGTCAAGCAAGGATGCACATTTAGAAACATTACCCCAAGGAAACAATGATATTTTTGCTCTCGGATTTTCAAGAATGACACTTTGCTTGTCATGTAGACCAAGCAACAAGTTGGGTGCGCCAACATCACCATTTCTATATTTGGCACCGGGGTCAAATAGAAAGAGTAGCCATAGACAGGGGTCTAGACAATACTCCCTTTCCCCATAGGCTTCACCCAAACTACAAGATATACTCTCTACAATAGCATACATATCATCAAAAGCAAATAGAGAGTAGAGAATGGTATCACTCAAGTCAAGTTCAACTAAGGTGTCCTCATGTGAGTACTCACTACCAGTTTCAACATCATCACCATGAGTACTCTCAACAATAAGGTCACACATAGTAGAAGAAGTAATTTCCAAATAATGGACACCTTCCCTTTCTATGGAAGTACCCTCAAGTAGACACATACCACCACTAAAGTCCAAGGAATTATTACTTAAGTCTTTACAAGCAAGCAATTCATCCTTATAGTCATCAAACATGGGTGGGGTGTCATACAAAGGATCACAACCACAATCAATTTTCAAGGAAAAATCACTTATTGGGTTTCTTAAGAATTCAAGCAAATCAAAATTATCATCACCCAATTGATCATTCCTTTCCAAGACCTCACATTCCCTTCCCTTAAGAGTACTCTCATCTCCCAAGAAGAGATTTCCATCTTTAGGAGGAATGTTTTTACACCATAGTGGGTTGGCATATAGGCTATAACTTTCAAGACAAGCTATACCTTCAATGTCATTCTCACCACTAGGTTCTTTAGGAGTGAACTCATCATCTTCAAACAAGATATTGTACTTAAAGAGAGAAGGATCTATCCATGAAGAGGATATAGAACATGCAAATCCATTCTCTAAAAGATCATTATCAAGTATCAAAGATGTTTCAAGCACATGATTATCCCTATGAGCAAAACCGAGAGTAGAACATTTACTAGAGGTCATACTAAAGGGGTCACTCCTATTTATTTGATCAACATTTTCAATATAATCATTCACTTGAGATTGATTAAACACATCACACATATCCTCAAGTGGTGGAAAAATTTTGCACATAAGTTGATCAACACAATTCCCACAAGATGATGTACCATCATTCAACACATTGGCTTCAACACTAGGTGGACTTAAATTGACCTTACAAGAAGAGTCAATTCGATCATCAATAGGATCAACTAGTGTATCCACACTCCCAACAAGTACATCATCAACAAGAGGCAAAGAATCAATAGACTCACAAATAGGTAAGCTACTACTCACACTCAATGGGCTACTAGTCACACAATTATCATTCTCATGCACAAAAGTGTAAGAGTAAGCGATTTTACCTTGAAGTTCTTGAGTAAATTCTTCTTTGCCGTGGTGTGAAGGTTTCCCACATGCTTCGGCAGCAACTTCTCCTTGGCCTTGTGCTTCTCCGTTTGCCATGTTGGTACCTACACAAATGTCCTTAGAAAGAAAAGGACAAACATAGTTAGCATGATTTGGTGGCAACCCCCTCACTTCACTCCACACAACCTCTCCTTTTTCCACTCTCAGATTACCACCTTTCACACCCTTACTCCTCTCAATCTTTTGTCTCTCATAATCATTCGGCTTGGAGTAAGTGATCACATCTCCTTGCGGTTTGGGAATAATTGAGATAAAAAGATAATTTCCCCAATGGTCCACTATAACCTTAGGCCAATTTAGCACATTTGGAACTCTATGTTGTGCAAACCAATCGGCACCCAAGCATACATGACCTGGTGTCAAGGGAAAGATATCGCACCACACCTCCTCATAGTATTCAAATTGGGTGAAGACAATCCTCACTCTCTCGGTAACCTTATACCCGTCCAAGGAATATGGAACAAGTAAAGGTTCTCGAAACAACCCTAAATAGTCAACCATCGGTGGCATGATGTAGTTCTTATGGCGCCAATCATCTAGCACAAGGAGGCAGCCCGGTACCCCATCAATGCTTACCTTTCCGGAGTGAACACTTCTCCTAGGATCAACATTTTAGAGTTTAGGACAACCCAAGGGCACATGAGTACCCCTTGGCCTTGGAGATGTATTCTCTCTTCTTCTCATGGGACAACCTACACTATAGCTAGCATACCCATTCACACCGCTTCGACCTTGATAAAATGTACTACAAGGTGAAGAATATGAATCTTCATTCTCCACACGTGCACTCTCACCATGGCTCTCATAAGCTTTGCGAAGGGAGGGGTTATACCTTACACCAATTCGAGGTTCGAAATGGGAAGTGTAAGACTCCTCATATGCCCCAACTTCATCATAAGAACTTGGCACTTCATTCACCTCATGTTCTCCCTCAAAACCATAACCCTCAAATCTGCCCATGTCTTGATCATTGCTATATTCATAGCCCCCATAATCTACAACATCATCATAGCCATAAAATCCCTCACTACAATCATAGTCTCCCATGTTGTAGTCACAATAATACGAGGCTACCAAGATATGTTCCCCTTATATCACCTTGTACCTACAAAATGAACAAACAAGATTAGTAGTAAAATCACCTCACCAATGCTCGTATACACTCACCTTTGTGATCCTCACAATTGGAGCGGTGAATATTGAAAGTTGCTTATACTCTGGTAGTTAATAAGGTGTCAATCACTACTTAGCGACCGGAATAGATTATTGTTTGATCGACTCAAGACACAAAACAAAATCTACTTATGAACTTGAATCAAAGAAGTTCAACGAATCAAAATGAGAAAAAGCACACAAAGAACGAAAAACAAGAAGAAAAACGGATTCAAAAACCAATTCACAATCTAGTAGGTGATTACTAGTTGTTAATTGGTACTAGAATCAAGAAATGAAACTAAAGAAACAAGGAAATGAAACTTAGAATCTGAAATTTGAGCTTAATGGTGACGTGGCAGCATGCAATTGGTCTTGGGCCCACACGAAAAAATAAATAAAATATATATATATATATATATATATTTTGTCACAAATCTGAAATTTCAATATGAAACACAACTTTTCATGGATGATAATGGGTTTTGGAGGGAAAATAAAGTCTTGTACTCTTTTTTCAACCTTTCAAACTCAAAAAGGTAAGATTTGACTATTCTAATCCCACAAAACAAGGTTCCGTGTTTTAAGGAAAAGTGGTTGTCAAGTCTAAGAAGAGATGTGTGTAAGTCTTCTCACCAACAACCAACAACTTTATAACTTTTGTTGTCTTAAGTTGTAAGAATGGATGAAGAACAAGATGAACACCACAACAACCTTCAAGAAAACAACATCAACTTCTTCAAGAACATAACACACAAAAAAAACCCACCAATGGTCATCAACAAGGTACAACCTACGGCCCACTTCAAGTCACCACAACAATGGTCAATATTATAAGCTCATCTTTAGATCTAGACACTTTCAGTGTTGGTGAGAAAGAAACCAACACTAGAAACACACTAAACAAGTAAAATAACACCTAGATCTAAACACACAAATACTATTCTCGGCAAAGACAACAAGATGGACAGATTTCCTTTTTTTTTTTTGACAGATTTCATTTTTATTTTTTTTTGACCGAGATAGCCCAAGATTGGTAGTGTAGGAACACAACCAGCCTTGCTCTGATACCAAATGATACAAGATCAAACCCACAACACAAGATTTCAGCAACAACAACAAGATGAACAACTATCACAAGAACAACAAGTGCTAGTGAATCGAAAGAGCCCCACACGGCTTCACTAGAATTCAAGATTATAAACACAAGCTTAACAAGATTACAAAAAAAAGGATAGATAGCTTGACATACGAGATTACAAGAAATAGGAACCAAACCGTGTATCAAACGATAAGACCCCTAAGACCCGCAATAACAACACCAAACTCTTATGGTGACCGCTAAGGGAATCAACTCCGCCTTACAACCACCGTTTCTAAGCAAGGATCAATAATGGCTTTTCCAAGCCATACACTACTTGGCCTTTCCAAGCCCTACACTACATTCTCAAAGAGAGAAGAAGAAGTCTTTCAAATATCCATAATGAACTAACTAGAAAATAAGACTAATGAAGCCTATTTATAACTATTACATCACATGACCAAACTACCCTTAATGAAAAGAGTGTAGGGACTCTTAATAAGTGGCGGTCATGGAGTGTAAGGACTCCTTCTTCACACTTCAACCCTTGCAATTCTTTGGAGCCTCGGGTAGTCATCAAGGCAAGCCTCCAAGCAACCTTCCACACACGAATTTGCTTTATTATGTGTCCAAAATGACTTCATGACTTCCCCATGCATACTCTCGGGCCTTCAAGGTGTCCAAAATCAGATTCTCCACGTGTTGGCCACGAATGATGGCATCAAAAGTTATGATGGCCATTTGTCTTGTATCATCAAGTCACTAGTTCACATTTTCAAGTCACTACACAACTATTATCAAGTCTCTAGTTCACATTTCAAGTCACTACACTAAATCATTTTTAAGTCACAAGATCACATTTTCAAGTCATTACACTTAACCATGTTCAAGTCACCACACTTAACCATTTTGAAGTCACTAGTTCACATTTAATGTCACTACAATAAACCATTTTCAAGTCACTAGTTATCATTTTCAAGTCACTACACTTAACCATTTTCAAGTCACTAGTTATCATTTTCAAGTCACTACACTTAACCATGTTCAAGTCACTCAATTAACGATTTTAAAGTCGCTAGTTCACATTTTAAAGTCGCTAGTTCACATTTTCAAGCCACTTAACATAAGCATTTTCAATTCACTAGTTCACATTTCAAATAACTACACTTAACTATTTTCAAGCGCTAGTTCACATTTCAAGTCACTACATTTATCCATTTTCAAGTCACTAGATCACTTTTTCAAGACTTTACGCTTAGCCCTTTTCGAAGAACTAGTTCTCATTTTCAAGTCACTACACTTAACCATTTTCAAGTCACTAGTTATCATTTTCAAGTCACTCAATTAACGATTTTAAAGTCGCTGAACACATTTTCAAGCCACTTAACATAAGCGTTTTCAATTCACTAGTTCACATTTCAAATAACTACACTTAACTATTTTCAAGTCGCTAGTTCACATTTCAAGTCACTACATTTATCCATTTTCAAGTCACTAGATCACTTTTTCAAGACTTTACGCTTAGCCCTTTTCGAAGAACTAGTTCTCATTTTCAAGTCACTACACTTAACCATTTTCAAATTGCTAGTTCACTATTTATCGTCACTACACTTAACCATTTTCAAGTAACTAGTTTTCATTTTCAAGTCACTACACTTAACCATGTTCAAGTCACTACAATTAACCATTTTCAAGTCACTAGTTCACATTTTCAAGTCACTTAACATAAGCATTTTCAAGTCACTAGTTCACATTTCAAGTAACTACACTTTAACTATTTTCAAGTCTCTAATTCACATTTCAAGTCACTACACTTAACTATTTTCTAGTCACTAGTTCACATTTTCAAGAAACTACACTTATCCATTTTCAAGTCACTAGATCACTTTTTGAAGACTTTACACTTTCCCTTTTCGAAGAACTAGTTCTCATTTTCAAGTCGCTACACTTAACCATTTTCAAGTCACTAGTTCATATTTTAAAGTTACTACACTTAACCATTTTCAATTCACTAGTTCACAATTTCAAGTCACTACACAACTATTTTCAAGTCTCTAGTTCACATTTCAAGTTACTACACTTAACCATTTTAAAGTCACTAGATCATATTTTCAAGTCATTACACTTAACCATGTTCAAGTCACCACACTTAACCATTTTCAAGTCACTAGTTCACATTAAAGTCACTACAATTAACCATTTTTAAGTCACTAGTTATCATTTTAAAGTCACTACACTTAACCATTTTCAAGTCAATAGTTATCATTTTCAAGTCACTACACTTAACCATGTTCAAGTCACTACAATTAACTATTTTCAAGTCACTAGTTCACATTTTCAAGTCACTTAACATAAGCATTTTAAAGTCACTAGTTCACATTTCATGTAACTACACTTAACTATTTTCAAGTCGCTAGTTCACATTTCAAGTCACTACACTTAGCCATTTTCAAGTCACTAGATCACTTTTTCAAGACTTTCACTTAGCCCTTTTCGAAAGAACTAGTTCTCATTTTCAAGTCACTACACTTAACCATTTTCAAATCGCTAGATCACTATTTATCGTCACTACAATTAATCATTTTCAAGTCACTTGTTCATATTTTCAAGTCACTACACTTAACCATTTTCAAGTCACAAGTTCACATTTAAAGTCACTACAATTAACCGTTTTTATGTCACTAGTTATCATTTTCAAGTCACTACACTTAACCATGTTGAAGTCACTACAATTAACCATTTTCAAGTCACTAGTTCACATTTTCAAGTCACTACACAACTATTATCAAGTCTTTAGTTCACATTTCAAGTCACTACACTAAATCATTTTTAAGTCACAAGATCACATTTTCAAGTCATTACACTTAACCATGTTCAAGTCACCACACTTAACCATTTTGAAGTCACTAGTTCACATTTAATGTCACTACAATAAACCATTTTCAAGTCACTAGTTATCATTTTCAAGTCACTACACTTAACCATTTTCAAGTCACTAGTTATCATTTTCAAGTCACTACACTTAACCATGTTCAAGTCACTCAATTAACGATTTTAAAGTCGCTAGTTCACATTTTCAAGCCACTTAACATAAGCATTTTCAAGTCACTAGTTCACATTTTCAAGCCACTTAACATAAGCATTTTCAAGTCACTAGTTCACATTTCAAATAACTACGTTTAACTATTTTCAAGTCGCTAGTTCACATTTCAAGTCACTACATTTATCCATTTTCAAGTCACTAGATCACTTTTTCAAGACTTTACGCTTAGCCCTTTTCGAAGAACTAGTTCTCATTTTCAAGTCACTACACTTAACCATTTTCAAGTCACTAGTTATCATTTTCAAGTCACTCAATTAACGATTTTAAAGTCGCTAGTTCACATTTTCAAGCCACTTAACATAAGCATTTTCAATTCACTAGTTCACATTTCAAATAACTACACTTAACTATTTTCAAGTCGCTAGTTCACATTTCAAGTCACTACATTTATCCATTTTCAAGTCACTAGATCACTTTTTCAAGACTTTAGGCTTAGCCCTTTTCGAAGAACTAGTTCTCATTTTCAAGTCACTACACTTAACCATTTTCAAATTGCTAGTTCACTATTTATCGTCACTACACTTAACCATTTTCAAGTAACTAGTTTTCATTTTCAAGTCACTACACTTAACCATGTTCAAGTCACTACAATTAACCATTTTCAAGTCACTAGTTCACATTTTCAAGTCACTTAACATAAGCATTTTCAAGTCACTAGTTCACATTTCAAGTAACTACACTTAACTATTTTCAAGTCTCTAATTCACATTTCAAGTCATTACACTTAACTATTTTCTAGTCACTAGTTCACATTTTCAAGTAACTACACTTATCCATTTTCAAGTCACTAGATCACTTTTTGAAGACTTTACACTTTCCCTTTTCGAAGAACTAGTTCTCATTTTCAAGTCGCTACACTTAACCATTTTCAAGTCACTAGTTCATATTTTAAAGTTACTACACTTAACCATTTCCAAGTCACTAGTTCACAATTTCAAGTCACTACACAACTATTTTCAAGTCTCTAGTTCACATTTCAAGTCACTACACTTAACCATTTTAAAGTCACTAGATCAAATTTTCAAGTCATTACACTTAACCATGTTCAAGTCACCACACTTAACCATTTTCAAGTCACTAGTTCACATTAAAGTCACTACAATTAACCATTTTTAAGTCACTAGTTATCATTTTCAAGTCACTACACTTAACCATTTTCAAGTCACTAGTTATCATTCTCAAGTCATGATACAAGATCAAGTCCACAACACACAATATGCAGCAATCAGCCACGAAATCCAGCCAACCAACAACAAGAGAATCCAACAAATGCAAGATTTAACAAGTTGAACACAATGCTAGTGAATCGAAAGAGCCCCACCCGGCTTATTTTCTAGTTAGTTCATTATGGATATTTGAAAGACTTCTTCTTCTCTCTTTGAGAATGTAGTATAGGGCTTGGAAAGGCCAAGTAGTGTAGGGCTTGGAAAAGCCATTATTGATCCTTGCTTAGAAATGGTGGTTGTAAGGCGGAGTTGATTCCCTTAGCGGTCACCATAAGAGTTTGGTGTTGTTATTGTGGGTCTTAGGGGTCTTATCGTTTGATACACGGTTTGGTTCCTATTTCTTGTAATCTCGTATGTCAAGCTATCTATCCTTTTTTTTGTAATCTTGTTAAGCTTGTGTTTATAATCTTGAATTCTAGTGAAGCCGTGTGGGGCTCTTTCGATTCACTAGCACTTGTTGTTCAACTTGTTGTTCTTGTGATAGTTGTTCATCTTGTTGTTGTTGCTGAAATCTTGTGTTGTGGGTTTGATCTTGTATCATTTGATCTTGAAATCCTCCCCTTCTTGAAAAGGATTCGACCCCGAATCCAAACCTTGCAAAACCAAAGAAAGGGCAAACAAATACAAACTCCTCATGGCATGAGGGTTAGGGTTAGCACAATAAATCATCTCAACATGCCAAGGTTGCTTATACTTGCAATATAACCAAGGATCCTTTGAATTAAATATTAAAAACTTATTAAAATATGCACAAAGGATTTGGCTATTTAAATCACCAAGAGATAAGGAAACTACAAAGGTCTTAATGGCATCAAATAATCCACAAGGTAAAACTGCCTTCATCTTAGGAGCCATAAGACACAATTGCTTCTTTATCTCTTCAAGAGACCACACCAAGGGTGGAGCCTCAATTGGTTCTAATGTCCACAAGATCCATATAGCATTATCATTCATACAAGTGGACAAACCAACAAATTTCCTACCTCTACATAAAACAAATCCAAAACTAGCATGGATGTCATCATAGGCAAAGAGGTAGTATAGGAAAGAATCAAGTGTAAAGGCATACAAGGGTGAAGACAAAGCATTTAAGCACATCCACATTCTTTCCTTCAAGCAAATAGAGAACTTGGCATCCACAAGTTGAGATTCTTGAAATTTAAACACAATTGTGTCAAGCAAGGATGCACATTTAGAAACATTACCCCAAGGAAACAATGATATTTTTGCTCTCGGATTTTCAAGAATGACACTTTGCTTGTCATGTAGACCAAGCAACAAGTTGGGTGCGCCAACATCACCATTTCTATATTTGGCACCGGGGTCAAATAGAAAGAGTAGCCATAGACAGGGGTCTAGACAATACTCCCTTTCCCCATAGGCTTCACCCAAACTACAAGATATACTCTCTACAATAGCATACATATCATCAAAAGCAAATAGAGAGTGGAGAATGGTATCACTCAAGTCAAGTTCAACTAAGGTGTCCTCATGTGAGTACTCACTACCAGTTTCAACATCATCACCATGAGTACTCTCAACAATAAGGTCACACATAGTAGAAGAAGTAATTTCCAAATAATGGACACCTTCCCTTTCTATGGAAGTACCCTCAAGTAGACACATACCACCACTAAAGTCCAAGGAATTATTACTTAAGTCTTTACAAGCAAGCAATTCATCCTTATAGTCATCAAACATGGGTGGGGTGTCATACAAAGGATCACAACCACAATCAATTTTCAAGGAAAAATCACTTATTGGGTTTCTTAAGAATTCAAGCAAATCAAAATTATCATCACCCAATTGATCATTCCTTTCCAAGACCTCACATTCCCTTCCCTTAAGAGTACTCTCATCTCCCAAGAAGAGATTTCCATCTTTAGGAGGAATGTTTTTACACCATAGTGGTTGGCATATAGGCTATAACTTTCAAGACAAGCTATACCTTCAATGTCATTCTCACCACTAGGTTCTTTAGGAGTGAACTCATCATCTTCAAACAAGATATTGTACTTAAAGAGAGAAGGATCTATCCATGAAGAGGATATAGAACATGCAAATCCATTCTCTAAAAGATCATTATCAAGTATCAAAGATGTTTCAAGCACATGATTATCCCTATGAGCAAAACCGAGAGTAGAACATTTACTAGAGGTCATACTAAAGGGGTCACTCCTATTTATTTGATCAACATTTTCAATATAATCATTCACTTGAGATCGATTAAACACATCACACATATCCTCAAGTGGTGGAAAAATTTTGCACATAAGTTGATCAACACAATTCCCACAAGATGATGTACCATCATTCAACACATTGGCTTCAACACTAGGTGGACTTAAATTGACCTTACAAGAAGAGTCAATTCGATCATCAATAGGATCAACTAGTGTATCCACACTCCCAACAAGTACATCATCAACAAGAGGCAAAGAATCAATAGACTCACAAATAGGTAAGCTACTACTCACACTCAATGGGCTACTAGTCACACAATTATCATTCTCATGCACAAAAGTGTAAGAGTAAGCGATTTTACCTTGAAGTTCTTGAGTAAATTCTTCTTTGCCGTGGTGTGAAGGTTTCCCACATGCTTCGGCAGCAACTTCTCCTTGGCCTTGTGCTTCTCCGTTTGCCATGTTGGTACCTACACAAATGTCCTTAGAAAGAAAAGGACAAACATAGTTAGCATGATTTGGTGGCAACCCCCTCACTTCACTCCACACAACCTCTCCTTTTTCCACTCTCAGATTACCACCTTTCACACCCTTACTCCTCTCAATCATTTGTCTCTCATAATCATTCGGCTTGGAGTAAGTGATCACATCTCCTTGCGGTTTGGGAATAATTGAGATAAAAAGATAATTTCCCCAATGGTCCACTATAACCTTAGGCCAATTTAGCACATTTGGAACTCTATGTTGTGCAAACCAATCGGCACCCAAGCATACATGACCTGGTGTCAAGGGAAAGATATCGCACCACACCTCCTCATAGTATTCAAATTGGGTGAAGACAATCCTCACTCTCTCGGTAACCTTATACCCGTCCAAGGAATATGGAACAAGTAAAGGTTCTCGAAACAACCCTAAATAGTCAACCATCGGTGGCATGATGTAGTTCTTATGGCGCCAATCATCTAGCACAAGGAGGCAGCCCGGTACCCCATCAATGCTTACCTTTCCGGAGTGAACACTTCTCCTAGGATCAACATTTTAGAGTTTAGGACAACCCAAGGGCACATGAGTACCCCTTGGCCTTGGAGATGTATTCTCTCTTCTTCTCATGGGACAACCTACACTATAGCTAGCATACCCATTCACACCGCTTCGACCTTGATAAAATGTACTACAAGGTGAAGAATATGAATCTTCATTCTCCACACGTGCACTCTCACCATGGCTCTCATAAGCTTTGCGAAGGGAGGGGTTATACCTTACACCAATTCGAGGTTCGAAATGGGAAGTGTAAGACTCCTCATATGCCCCAACTTCATCATAAGAACTTGGCACTTCATTCACCTCATGTTCTCCCTCAAAACCATAACCCTCAAATCTGCCCATGTCTTGATCATTGCTATATTCATAGCCCCCATAATCTACAACATCATCATAGCCATAAAATCCCTCACTACAATCATAGTCTCCCATGTTGTAGTCACAATAATACGAGGCTACCAAGATATGTTCCCCTTATATCACCTTGTACCTACAAAATGAACAAACAAGATTAGTAGTAAAATCACCTCACCAACGCTCGTATACACTCACCTTTGTGATCCTCACAATTGGAGCGGTGAATATTGAAAGTTGCTTATACTCTGGTAGTTAATAAGGTGTCAATCACTACTTAGCGACCGGAATAGATTATTGTTTGATCGACTCAAGACACAAAACAAAATCTACTTATGAACTTGAATCAAAGAAGTTCAACGAATCAAAATGAGAAAAAGCACACAAAGAACGAAAAACAAGAAGAAAAACGGATTCAAAAACCAATTCACAATCTAGTAGGTGATTACTAGTTGTTAATTGGTACTAGAATCAAGAAATGAAACTAAAGAAACAAGGAAATGAAACTTAGAATCTGAAATTTGAGCTTAATGGTGACGTGGCAGCATGCAATTGGTCTTGGGCCCACACGAAAAAATAAATAAAATATATATATATATATATATATATATTTTGTCACAAATCTGAAATTTCAATATGAAACACAACTTTTCATGGATGATAATGGGTTTTGGAGGGAAAATAAAGTCTTGTACTCTTTTTTCAACCTTTCAAACTCAAAAAGGTAAGATTTGACTATTCTAATCCCACAAAACAAGGTTCCGTGTTTTAAGGAAAAGTGGTTGTCAAGTCTAAGAAGAGATGTGTGTAAGTCTTCTCACCAACAACCAACAACTTTATAACTTTTGTTGTCTTAAGTTGTAAGAATGGATGAAGAACAAGATGAACACCACAACAACCTTCAAGAAAACAACATCAACTTCTTCAAGAACATAACACAAAAAAAAAACCCACCAATGGTCATCAACAAGGTACAACCTACGGCCCACTTCAAGTCACCACAACAATGGTCAATATTATAAGCTCATCTTTAGATCTAGACACTTTCAGTGTTGGTGAGAAAGAAACCAACACTAGAAACACACTAAACAAGTAAAATAACACCTAGATCTAAACACACAAATACTATTCTCGGCAAAGACAACAAGATGGACAGATTTCCTTTTTTTTTTTGACAGATTTCATTTTTATTTTTTTTTGACCGAGATAGCCCAAGATTGGTAGTGTAGGAACACAACCAGCCTTGCTCTGATACCAAATGATACAAGATCAAACCCACAACACAAGATTTCAGCAACAACAACAAGATGAACAACTATCACAAGAACAACAAGTGCTAGTGAATCGAAAGAGCCCCACACGGCTTCACTAGAATTCAAGATTATAAACACAAGCTTAACAAGATTACAAAAAAAAGGATAGATAGCTTGACATACGAGATTACAAGAAATAGGAACCAAACCGTGTATCAAACGATAAGACCCCTAAGACCCGCAATAACAACACCAAACTCTTATGGTGACCGCTAAGGGAATCAACTCCGCCTTACAACCACCGTTTCTAAGCAAGGATCAATAATGGCTTTTCCAAGCCATACACTACTTGGCCTTTCCAAGCCCTACACTACATTCTCAAAGAGAGAAGAAGAAGTCTTTCAAATATCCATAATGAACTAACTAGAAAATAAGACTAATGAAGCCTATTTATAACTATTACATCACATGACCAAACTACCCTTAATGAAAAGAGTGTAGGGACTCTTAATAAGTGGCGGTCATGGAGTGTAAGGACTCCTTCTTCACACTTCAACCCTTGCAATTCTTTGGAGCCTCGGGTAGTCATCAAGGAAAGCCTCCAAGCAACCTTCCACACACGAATTTGCTTTATTATGTGTCCAAAATGACTTCATGACTTCCCCATGCATACTCTCGGGCCTTCAAGGTGTCCAAAATCAGATTCTCCACGTGTTGGCCACGAATGATGGCATCAAAAGTTATGATGGCCATTTGTCTTGTATCATCAAGTCACTAGTTCACATTTTCAAGTCACTACACAACTATTATCAAGTCTCTAGTTCACATTTCAAGTCACTACACTAAATCATTTTTAAGTCACAAGATCACATTTTCAAGTCATTACACTTAACCATGTTCAAGTCACCACACTTAACCATTTTGAAGTCACTAGTTCACATTTAATGTCACTACAATAAACCATTTTCAAGTCACTAGTTATCATTTTCAAGTCACTACACTTAACCATTTTCAAGTCACTAGTTATCATTTTCAAGTCACTACACTTAACCATGTTCAAGTCACTCAATTAACGATTTTAAAGTCGCTAGTTCACATTTTAAAGTCGCTAGTTCACATTTTCAAGCCACTTAACATAAGCATTTTCAATTCACTAGTTCACATTTCAAATAACTACACTTAACTATTTTCAAGCGCTAGTTCACATTTCAAGTCACTACATTTATCCATTTTCAAGTCACTAGATCACTTTTTCAAGACTTTACGCTTAGCCCTTTTCGAAGAACTAGTTCTCATTTTCAAGTCACTACACTTAACCATTTTCAAGTCACTAGTTATCATTTTCAAGTCACTCAATTAACGATTTTAAAGTCGCTAGTTCACATTTCAAATAACTACACTTAACTATTTTCAAGTCGCTAGTTCACATTTCAAGTCACTACATTTATCCATTTTCAAGTCACTAGATCACTTTTTCAAGACTTTACGCTTAGCCCTTTTCGAAGAACTAGTTCTCATTTTCAAGTCACTACACTTAACCATTTTCAAATTGCTAGTTCACTATTTATCGTCACTACACTTAACCATTTTCAAGTAACTAGTTTTCATTTTCAAGTCACTACACTTAACCATGTTCAAGTCACTACAATTAACCATTTTCAAGTCACTAGTTCACATTTTCAAGTCACTTAACATAAGCATTTTCAAGTCACTAGTTCACATTTCAAGTAACTACACTTAACTATTTTCAAATCTCTAATTCACATTTCAAGTCACTACACTTAACTATTTTCTAGTCACTAGTTCACATTTTCAAGCAACTACACTTATCCATTTTCAAGTCACTAGATCACTTTTTGAAGACTTTACACTTTCCCTTTTCGAAGAACTAGTTCTCATTTTCAAGTCGCTACACTTAACCATTTTCAAGTCACTAGTTCATATTTTAAAGTTACTACACTTAACCATTTTCAATTCACTAGTTCACAATTTCAAGTCACTACACAACTATTTTCAAGTCTCTAGTTCACATTTCAAGTCACTACACTTAACCATTTTAAAGTCACTAGATCATATTTTCAAGTCATTACACTTAACCATGTTCAAGTCACCACACTTAACCATTTTCAAGTCACTAGTTCACATTAAAGTCACTACAATTAACCATTTTTAAGTCACTAGTTATCATTTTAAAGTCACTACACTTAACCATTTTCAAGTCAATAGTTATCATTCTCAAGTCACTAGTTATCATTTTCAAGTCACTACACTTAACCATTTTCAAGTCACTAGTTATCATTTTCAAGTCACTACACTTAACCATGTTCAAGTCACTACAATTAACTATTTTCAAGTCACTAGTTCACATTTTCAAGTCACTTAACATAAGCATTTTAAAGTCACTAGTTCACATTTCATGTAACTACACTTAACTATTTTCAAGTCGCTAGTTCACATTTCAAGTCACTACACTTAGCCATTTTCAAGTCACTAGATCACTTTTTCAAGACTTTCACTTAGCCCTTTTCGAAAGAACTAGTTCTCATTTTCAAGTCACTACACTTAACCATTTTCAAATCGCTAGATCACTATTTATCGTCACTACAATTAATCATTTTCAAGTCACTACACTTAACCATTTTCAAGTCACAAGTTCACATTTAAAGTCACTACAATTAACCGTTTTTATGTCACTAGTTATCATTTTCAAGTCACTACACTTAACCATGTTGAAGTCACTACAATTAACCATTTTCAAGTCACTAGTTCACATTTTCAAGTCACTACACAACTATTATCAAGTCTTTAGTTCACATTTCAAGTCACTACACTAAATCATTTTTAAGTCACAAGATCACATTTTCAAGTCATTACACTTAACCATGTTCAAGTCACCACACTTAACCATTTTGAAGTCACTAGTTCACATTTAATGTCACTACAATAAACCATTTTCAAGTCACTAGTTATCATTTTCAAGTCACTACACTTAACCATTTTCAAGTCACTAGTTATCATTTTCAAGTCACTACACTTAACCATGTTCAAGTCACTCAATTAACGATTTTAAAGTCGCTAGTTCACATTTTCAAGCCACTTAACATAAGCATTTTCAAGTCACTAGTTCACATTTTCAAGCCACTTAACATAAGCATTTTCAAGTCACTAGTTCACATTTCAAATAACTACGTTTAACTATTTTCAAGTCGCTAGTTCACATTTCAAGTCACTACATTTATCCATTTTCAAGTCACTAGATCACTTTTTCAAGACTTTAGGCTTAGCCCTTTTCGAAGAACTAGTTCTCATTTTCAAGTCACTACACTTAACCATTTTCAAGTCACTAGTTATCATTTTCAAGTCACTCAATTAACGATTTTAAAGTCGCTAGTTCACATTTTCAAGCCACTTAACATAAGCATTTTCAATTCACTAGTTCACATTTCAAATAACTACACTTAACTATTTTCAAGTCGCTAGTTCACATTTCAAGTCACTACATTTATCCATTTTCAAGTCACTAGATCACTTTTTCAAGACTTTACGCTTAGCCCTTTTCGAAGAACTAGTTCTCATTTTCAAGTCACTACACTTAACCATTTTCAAATTGCTAGTTCACTATTTATCGTCACTACACTTAACCATTTTCAAGTAACTAGTTTTCATTTTCAAGTCACTACACTTAACCATGTTCAAGTCACTACAATTAACCATTTTCAAGTCACTAGTTCACATTTTCAAGTCACTTAACATAAGCATTTTCAAGTCACTAGTTCACATTTCAAGTAACTACACTTAACTATTTTCAAGTCTCTAATTCACATTTCAAGTCATTACACTTAACTATTTTCTAGTCACTAGTTCACATTTTCAAGTAACTACACTTATCCATTTTCAAGTCACTAGATCACTTTTTGAAGACTTTACACTTTCCCTTTTCGAAGAACTAGTTCTCATTTTCAAGTCGCTACACTTAACCATTTTCAAGTCACTAGTTCATATTTTAAAGTTACTACACTTAACCATTTCCAAGTCACTAGTTCACAATTTCAAGTCACTACACAACTATTTTCAAGTCTCTAGTTCACATTTCAAGTCACTACACTTAACCATTTTAAAGTCACTAGATCAAATTTTCAAGTCATTACACTTAACCATGTTCAAGTCACCACACTTAACCATTTTCAAGTCACTAGTTCACATTAAAGTCACTACAATTAACCATTTTTAAGTCACTAGTTATCATTTTCAAGTCACTACACTTAACCATTTTCAAGTCACTAGTTATCATTCTCAAGTCATGATACAAGATCAAGTCCACAACACACAATATGCAGCAATCAGCCACGAAATCCAGCCAACCAACAACAAGAGAATCCAACAAACGCAAGATTTAACAAGTTGAACACAATGCTAGTGAATCGAAAGAGCCCCACCCGGCTTCACTAGACTTCAAGATCTCAAAGACAACAATAACAAGAGAATAAAAGATAGATAACTTGACATATAATATTCAAGAGACTAAGAACCCTAACATCAAGAAAGGACCCTAAGACTATTGAATATAAACACCAAGTTCTTACTTAGACCAAGAGGAACTCAATGACCTCAAGATCCTTGTTTCTAGCCAAGATACAACACAAGTATCCCTCTCCTTTGTGGACTGTTTTGAGAGAGAAAGAGAACCCTAAGTGTTACAAGTCTTGTGATTCAAATGTCAAAATGGAAGAACTACTCAAAACAACCCTAATGTGTTCTATTTATATTACAAGGTAAAATGAAGCCAAAAAGACTAGTTTGCCCTTCTCTAGGCTGCCGCCCCCTTGGAGTGTAAGTTTATTACACTCCAAGGTCCCACTTCACACTTAAAACATTTAGATCCTTTGGGGGCTCAATGACCAACTCTTATTACACTCCAAGCTCCCACTTCACACTTAAAACATTTAGATCCTTTGGGGGCTCAATGACCAACTCACACACGGCCATTTGCATGAACAAGGCTTGGAGTTTTTGTAACTTCCGAGCTTGGCTTCGTGTGAAAGGTCGTGTACTTGTGGAGCTTGTCCCACCCGTATCATCCTCTCCATCTTGAGAGGAATTTGACCTCAAATTCAGCATTTGCTCATCGTCCACCGCACTTACGAGAGAGAGATCACAAACGTTGAAAATGTGGTGCACTTGATATTCCGGTGGAAGGTCAATCTTGTAGGCGTTGTCATTGATCCTCTCAAGTACTTGGAAAGGCCCGTCACCCCTAGGCATCAATTTGGACTTTCTTTGAGATGGAAACCGATCCTTCCGAAGATGCACCCACACCCAATCTCCCGGTTCAAGAATGAATTCCTTTCTTCCCTTGTTTGCCCTCCTTGCCATGTCTTGGTTTTTCTTCTCAAGTTGAAGCCGCACCTTCTCATGTAACTTCTTCATAGAATCTGCCCGCTTGCTTCCATCTAAGCTAATCATGAGATCACTTGGCAAAGGCGTTAAATCCAAAAGGGTGAGGGGGTTGAGGCCGTATACACACTCAAAGGGAGTCATTCCCGTACTTGAGTGTATGACACGGTTATAGGCAAACTCAATCAATGGCAAGTGCTCTTCCCAAGAAGTCATTTTTCCCTTAACCATGGAACGTAGCATAGCACCCAAAGTCCTATTTACTACTTTCGTTTGGCCATCGGTTTGTGGGTGGCAAGACGTAGAGAATAACAACTTGGTACCAAGCCTACCCCACATAGACTTCCAAAAGTGGCTTAGGAATTTAGAGTCCCTATCACTCACAATGGTCCTCGGGACACCATGCAATCTAATAACATTATCAACAAATAACGAGGCCACGCTAGGGGCATCATCACACTTAGAGAAAGAAATAAAGTGCGCCATTTTAGAAAACCGGTCGACTACAACAAAAATACTATCCCGACCTCGTCGAGTCCTTGGCTGCCCCAACACAAAGTCCATAGATATATCAAGCCAAGGACGTAGAGGAGTGGGCAGCGGGGTGTACAACCCGTGAGGGAGGAGCCGAGATTTGGCTCTCTTGCATTTTACGCATTGGCCACAAATCCTAGCCACATCCTTGCGCATTTTGGGCCAATAGAATTGCTCCTCCAATATTCCGAGGGTCTTTTCGACCCAAAATGACCCATTAGACCGCCATCGTGTGCTTCCCTCACAAACAACTCTCTCCAAGAGCTAGAAGGCACACACAATCGTCTACCTTTAAATAAGTAACCATCAAACTTGGCATAGGGATTTGAACCCCTAGCCGATTCCCACTTGTCCCTACCCAAGTCTTCGTATTCCCTAAATATAGGAGCGAAGTGAAGGTCCTTGGGATACAACTCTCTTAAACTCTCAAAACCCATCAATTTGGTTGACAAAGTGGACACAAGCACATGTTTTCTAGACAAAGCATCGGCTACTACGTTGTCCTTACCCCTTTTGTATTGGATAACATAAGGGAAGGTCTCAAGGAACTCAATCCATTTGGCATGCCGTTTGTTAAGCTTGTCTTGGGCCCGAAGATGCTTTAAGAATTCATGGTCCGTTCGAATCACGAACTCCTTAGGCCATAAGTAGTGTTGCCAAGTGGCCAAGGCTCTAATCAAGGCATACAACTCTAAATCATACGTGGAGTAGTTTAGAGTTGCTCCTTTGAGCTTTTCGCTAAAGTAAGCAATGGGTTTCAATTCTTGCATCAAAACAGCCCCTATGCCTACTTTACTCGCATCGCACTTGACCTCGAAGGTCTTATCAAAGTTGGGCAATTGTAACAAGGGTGCGGAGATGAGCATCACTTTCAAGGCTTCAAATGCCTTAGCTTGCTCGACACCCCACTTGAAGGGTTGTTCTTTCCGAATGACCTCGGTCAAGGGGGCTGCTATGGTGCTAAATCCTTTGACAAACCTTCTATAAAAACTAGCCAACCCGTGGAAGCTTCTTACTTCTCCAACGGTTTGTGGGGTTGGCCAATTTTTGATAGCATTTATCTTGGATTCATCCACTTCGACCCCTCTTGGACTAACAACAAAACCCAAGAAAATAACTTCATTAACGCCAAAAGAGCACTTTTCCAGATTTGCATACAATTTTTCCTTTCTAAGGACATCAAGCACACATTGTAAATACATCACATGCTCTTCTAAAGACTTACTATACACCAAGACATCATCAAAGTAGACAACAACAAACTTTCCAATAAATGGCCTCATCACATGATTCATTAGCCTCATAAAAGTACTTGGAGCATTTGTTAGGCCGAATGGCATAACCATCCATTCATAGAGACCAAACTTGGTCTTGAAGGCGGTTTTCCATTCATCACCGGGTTGCATTCTTATTTGGTGATAGCCACTCCTTAAATCAATCTTGGAAAACAAACATGAACCATTCAACTCATCTAGCATATAATCTAACCGAGGAATAGGGTGGCGATATTTTACCATAATTTTGTTGATGGCCCGGCAGTCCACACACATGCGCCACGTTCCGTCCTTTTTGGGCACTAATAGCACCGAAACCGCACACGGACTCTTGCTCTCCTTGACATACCCTTTGTTGAGGAGCTCCTCAACTTGACGTTGCAATTCCTTGGTGTCCGTAGGGTTGCTCCTATAAGCCGGCTTGTTTGGCAATTGTGATCCCGGCACAAAGTCAATTTGGTGCTCAATTCCTCGAAGCGGGGGCAATCCTTGCGGAAGTTCCTTAGGAAATACATCCTCATAATCCTGGAACACACAAGAAATCAACGGAGAAATGGAAGAATTAGTGGAGTTAGTATTAAAACAATGAGCCAAGAGTAACATAGGTGTGTCCTCATCATGATCCACGAAGAGTTCCTTCTTCCTAACCAACATCACCATGTTTCCCGTCCCTTTTGTCGTTGAGGCAGCCTTGGATGACCCCACTGCCCCACCTATGGAATTCCCTCCCTTCTCCCCCTTTTCGGATTCCCTTCCCTTTTCCTTCAATTCTCTCATCCTTTGATGCCACTCATTTACTTGGGAAGGTGAAAGAGGGTGAAGTGTAACCTTTCGACCATCCTTCTCAAGTGTATATCGATTGGTCCTCCCATCGTGTTTTGTAGACCTATCATATTGCCATGGTCTACCTAGCAACAAGTGACATGCTTGCATTGGTATCACATCACAAAGCACTTCATCGTGGTAGTTTCCCACCTTAAACCGTATCACACATTGCCTTGCGACCCTTAATTCACCACAATCATTCAACCATTGTAACTTGTAAGGACTAGTGTGCGGGGTAGTTGGTAATTTCAAGAAGTTTACCATAGCATTACTTACAACATTTGTACAACTACCACTATCGATCACCAAGGTACACACACTCCTCTTTACAAGACATTTAGTATGGAATAGATTTTCCCTTTGGCTTGGGTCATCTACTGCCGTACTAATCATGACACGCCTAACCACAAAGTTTGGAACCACACACTCCCCTTCTTGCGGATAAACATCTTCACCCTCATCACCATCATCATCATGTGGTCCATCATCGGTTTCCTCTCCATCTTGATGCTCGCCCTCATCTTCTCCCCTTTCGGGACCCACCTCCTCACCAAGGTAATACACTCTCCCTTCCCGTAGGATCACATTGCGCCGGTTTGGACATTCATTGGCCTTATGCCCCCAACCTTGGCACTTGAAACATTGGAATCCCTTTTGGTTAGGATACTTGTGAGCCTCCGGTTTTGGAGGGAATTTGGGGACTGCTTTGGGCTCGGGCAGCCTCGTAGTGGCGGGTTGGTCCTTGTTTTTGGGCCAACCCGAGGGGGCTTGTCCCCTTGCCTTGAAGGATGATCTCTCTTTAAGTTCTCTTTCAATCTCAAGAGCCGCTTGGAAAATACCGTCAACGGTTTCAAACTTGTGAAGGGTTAAATGAGTGGAGATCTCTTTGTTCAACCCACACTTGAACCGGATGATGTCGTGACTGATTTGCTCCCCACGATGATCAATTTTCAACATGAGTTGTTGAAACTCATCAAAATATGCCATCACACTCTTGTTACCTTGACGCAAGCCATACAATCTAGCAAGCAACTCATGGCGATATCTCTCGGGAAGGTATCGTTGCCTCATCAAGTACCTCAATCGATACCAAGGTGGTGGCTGCCCATCAACTAGTTCATTACCAAACCGCTTGACGTACTCCCACCAAGTGTTAGCATAACCCTCAAAGTGAGCTATAGCATAACTTCCTTTCTTTTCTTCCGAGATATCATTAACTTGGAAGACTTTGTCACAAGCCGATTCCCAAGCTAAGTATGCCTCGGGGTCACTTTCACCCTTAAAGAGAGGTAGACTCAACTTGATGGTGTTGATGCCTACATCCCTCTCATGGTGTCGGTTTCCTCTTTCTTCATATCCACGGTATCTCCGTTGAACTCCTCTGCCCCCTCTCACCTCCTCCTCCCTCATGTAAGTATCATCAAAGGCCCCGTACCCTTCATACTCCTCCCTACCATACTCCTCAAGGTGGGCTGGTCGGTTTTGGATATTTGGAATTTGATTTGGGGGTATTGGATTTTGTGGAGGTGGTGGTCTTTGGTTTAATGGAGCTTGGAATGGAAGGTTCGGATTTAGTGGTGGAATTTGACGTCCAAATCCCTCTTGTGGAATTTGAGGAGCTTGGAAATGTATTGGTCTAGCGGGGTCACGGTTTGGAGGGAAAAAGGTGGTTTGGCTTGCGGCATTTAGTGGATCTTGAGGTGCATTTAGCATTTGGTGGACTGTTTCGGGGGTGATGGTTGCGGAGGAAGTCCTATCATGCCCATTGGTAGAAACATGTAGAGGAGTAGAAGGACGAGAGTTCCTTTGACTCTCCACTTGTTCTAATCTCCCACTAATAGTCGACACTTCTCCCTTGATGGCTGCCAAGTCCCCTCTCACGGCCCCAAATTCCGAATTCAACCTTTCAAGTGTCCGGGTAACGGCCTCAAGAGTGACCCTCATAGAGTCAAGTGCATTAGTATCCACGTTATGGGACGTGGTCCCTTCCATTGTCAAGGTATTATACTCTTTAGATCACCACACGCTTGAGTTCCACAAGTGTTGTAAATTGGCTAGTAACCGTGAATCCTTTAAGGTATGAGTAAGCTCTTATCCGGAGTGGATTTTTGTTTGAAGACTCAAAGAATTCTTGTTGGACTAGAACCAAAAATAGCAACGTATTCAAAAGATAAAAAGGCACTCAAGTAATCGTTGACACGAACAAACGGATTCAAAGGACTAATCGACAACCTAGTAGGAATGTACTAGTTTGTTAATTAGTTCTAGAACCAAGTAAAGGAAACCAAGAATCAACAATTAGCAACTAGAATAATATCCAAAGTTGAGCTTAGGGGTGATGTGGCAGCATGCAATTGGCCTTGGACCCACACGGTTTGTATATATATGTATATTTTATTTTATTTTTTTGTGTCTCAAAGCTGAAATTCAATATTCATACAACTTGTGATGGATGACAATGTGTTTTGGAGGGAAAAATAATAGTCTTGTAGCCTTTTCAACCTTTCAAACTCAAAGGGTGATGTTTGACTAACTAGTCCCACAAAACAAGGCTCCTTGAATTAGGGAAGAGTGGTTGACAAGACTAGGAAGTGATGGGTGCAAGTCTTTCACCAACAACTTTATGACTTGTGTTGCAACTTGAACACAACAAGATGAACAAGTTTAAAAGATGAACACCTTCATCAACTTCTTCAAGCACATAACACACAACCATCAATTTTTGTCATCAACAACATACAACTTTCAGCCACTTCAAGTCACCACAACAATGGTCAAGTTTTCAAGCTCAACTTTTAGATCTAGACACTTTAGTGTTGGTGAGAAAGAAACCAACACTAGAAACACACTAAACAAGCAAAATAACACCTAGATATAAACATACAACAACATTCTCGGTTTTATCTTCAATGGACAGATTTTAGATTTTTTTTTTGTTTGTTTAATCCTAGAACAAGCCCAAGATGGGTTGTGTTGGAACACAACCGGTCTTGCTCTGATACCAAATGATACAAGATCAAGTCCACAACACACAATATGCAGCAATCAGCCACGAAATCCATCCAACCAACAACAAGAGAATCCAACAAACACAAGATTTAACAAGTTGAACACAATGCTAGTGAATCGAAAGAGCCCCACCCGGCTTCACTAGACTTCAAGATCTCAAAGACAACAACAACAAGAGAATAAAAGATAGATAACTTGACATATAATATTCAAGAGACTAAGAACCCTAACATCAAAAAGGACCCTAAGACTATTGAATATAAACACCAAGTTCTTACTTAGACCAAGAGGAACTCAATGACCTCAAGATCCTTGTTTCTAGCCAAGATACAACACAAGTATCCCTCTCCTTTGTGGACTGTTTTGAGAGAGAAAGAGAACCCTAAGTGTTACAAGTCTTGTGATTCAAATGTCAAAATGGAAGAACTACTCAAAATAACCCTAATGTGTTCTATTTATATTATAAGGTAAAATGAAGCCAAAAAGACTAGTTTGCCCTTCTCTAGGCTGCCGCCCCCTTGGAGTGTAAGTTTATTACACTCCAAGGTCCCACTTCACACTTAAAACATATAGATTCTTTGGGGGCTCAATGACCAACTCTTATTACACTCCAAGGTCCCACTTCACACTTAAAACATTTAGATCCTTTGGGGGCTCAATGACCAACTCACACACGACCATTTGCATGAACAAGGCTTGGAGTTTTTTGTAACTCCCGAGCTTAGCTTCGTGTGAAAGGTCGTGTACTTGTGGAGCTTGTCCCACCCGTATCAAGTAACTAGTTATCATTTTCAAGCCACTACACTTAACCATTTTAAAGTCACTAGTTATCATTTTCAAGTCACTACACTTAACCATGTTCAAGTCACTACAATTAACTATTTTCAAGTCACTAGTTCACATTTTCAAGTCACTTACCATAAGCATTTAAAAGTCACTAGTTCACATTTCATGTAACTGCACTTAACTATTTTCAAGTCGCTAGTTCACATTTCAAGTCACTACACTTAGCCATTTTCAAGTCACTAGATCACTTTTTCAAGACTTTCGCTTAGCCCTTTTCGAAAGAACTAGTTCTCATTTTCAAGTCACTACACTTAACCATTTTCAAATCGCTAGATCACTATTTATCATCACTACAATTAATCATTTTCAAGTCACTTGTTCATATTTTCAAGTCACTACAATTAAACGTTTTTATGTCACTAGTTATCATTTTCAAGTCACTACACTTAACCATGTTGAAGTCACTACAATTAACCATTTTCAAGTCACTAGTTCACATTTTCAAGTCACTACACAACTATTATCAAGTCTCTAGTTCACATTTCAAGTCACTACACTAAATCATTTTTAAGTCACAAGATCACATTTTCAAGTCATTACACTTAACCATGTTCAAGTCACCACACTTAACCATTTTGAAGTCACTAGTTCACATTTAATGTCACTACAATAAACCATTTTCAAGTCACTAGTTATCATTTTCAAGTCACTACACTTAACCATTTTCAAGTCACTAGTTATCATTTTCAAGTCACTACACTTAACCATGTTCAAGTCACTCAATTAACGATTTTAAAGTCGCTAGTTCACATTTTCAAGCCACTTGACATAATCATTTTAAAGTCACTAGTTCACATTTCAAATAACTACACTTAACTATTTTCAAGTCGCTACTTCACATTTCAAGTCACTACATTTATCCATTTTCAAGTCACTAGATCACTTTTTCAAGACATTACGCTTAGCCCTTTTCGAAGAACTAGTTCTCATTTTCAAGTCACTAAACTTAACCATTTTCAAATTGCTAGTTCACTATTTATCGTCACTACACTTAACCATTTTCAAGTCACTAGTTTTCATTTTCAAGTCACTACACTTAACCATGTTCAAGTCACTACAATTAACCATTTTCAAGTCACTAGTTCACATTTTCAAGTCACTTAACTTAAGCATTTTCAAGTCACTAGTTCACATTTCAAGTAACTACACTTAACTATTTTCAAGTCTCTAATTCACATTTCAAGTCACTACACTTAACTATTTTCTAGTCACTAGTTCACATTTTCAAGCAACTACACTTATCCATTTTCAAGTCACTAGATCACTTTTTGAAGACTTTACACTTTCCCTTTTCGAAGAACTAGTTTTCAAGTCACTACATTTAACCATTTTCAAGTCACTAGTTATCATTTTCAAGTCACTACACTTAACCATGTTCAAGTCACTACAATTAACTATTTTCAAGTCACTAGTTCACATTTTCAAGTCACTTAACATAAGCATTTTAAAGTCACTAGTTCACATTTCATGTAACTACACTTAACTATTTTCAATTCGCTAGTTCACATTTCAAGTCACTACACTTAGCCATTTTCAAGTCACTAGATCACTTTTTCAAGACATTACACTTAACCATGTTCAAGTCACCACACTTAACCATTTTCAAGTCACTAGTTCACATTAAAGTCACTACAATTAACCATTTTTAAGTCACTAGTTATCATTTTCAAGTCACTACACTTAACCATTTTCAAGTCACTAGTTATCATTCTCAAGTCACTAGTTATCATTTTCAAGTCACTACACTTAACCATTTTCAAGTCACTAGTTATCATTTTCAAGTCACTACACTTAACCATGTTCAAGTCACTACAATTAACTATTTTCACGTTACTAGTTCTCATTTTCAAGTCACTTAACATAAGCATTTTAAAGTCACTAGTTCACATTTCATGTAACTACACTTAACTATTTTCAAGTCGCTAGTTCACATTTCAAGTCACTACACTTAGCCATTTTCAAGTCACTAGATACTTTTTCAAGACTTTCGCTTAGCCCTTTTCGAAAGAACTAGTTCTCATTTTCAAGTCACTACACTTAACCATTTTCAAATCGCTAGATCACTATTTATCGTCAGTACAATTAATCATTTTCAAGTCACTTGTTCATATTTTCAAGTTACTACACTTAACCATTTTCAAGTCACTAGTTCACATTTAAAGTCACTACAATTAACCGTTTTTATGTCACTAGTTATCATTTTCAAGTCACTACACTTAACCATGTCGAAGTCACTACAATTAACCATTTTCAAGTCACTAGTTCACATTTTCAAGTCACTACACAACTATTATCAAGTCTCTAGTTCACATTTCAAGTCACTACACTAAATCATTTTTAAGTCACAAGATCACATTTTCAAGTCATTACACTTAACCATGTTCAAGTCACCACACTTAACCATTTTGAAGTCACTAGTTCACATTTAATGTCACTACAATAAACCATTTTCAAGTCACTAGTTATCATTTTCAAGTCACTACACTTAACCATTTTCAAGTCACTAGTTATCATTTTCAAGTCACTACACTTAACCATGTTCAAGTCACTCAATTAACGATTTTAAAGTCGCTAGTTCACATTTTCAAGCCACTTGACATAATCATTTTAAAGTCACTAGTTCACATTTCAAATAACTACACTTAACTATTTTCAAGTCGCTAGTTCACATTTCAAGTCACTACACTTAGCCATTTTCAAGTCACTAGATCACTTTTTCAAGACTTTCGCTTAGCCCTTTTCGAAGAACTAGTTATCATTTTCAAGTCACTACACTTAACCATTTTCAAGTCACTAGTTATCATTTTCAAGTCACTACACTTAACCATTTTCAAGTCACTCAATTAACGATTTTAAAGTCGCTAGTTCACATTTTCTAGCCACTTAACATAAGCATTTTCAATGCACTAGTTCACATTTCAAATAACTACACTTAACTATTTTCAAGTCGCTACTTCACATTTCAAGTCACTACATTTATCCATTTTCAAGTCACTAGATCACTTTTTCAAGACATTACGCTTAGCCCTTTTCGAAGAACTAGTTCTCATTTTCAAGTCACTACACTTAACCATTTTCAAATTGCTAGTTCACTATTTATCGTCACTACACTTAACCATTTTCAAGTCACTAGTTTTCATTTTCAAGTCACTACACTTAACCATGTTCAAGTCACTACAATTAACCATTTTCAAGTCACTAGTTCACATTTTCAAGTCACTTAACTTAAGCATTTTCAAGTCACTAGTTCACATTTCAAGTAACTACACTTAACTATTTTCAAGTCTCTAATTCACATTTCAAGTCACAACACTTAACTATTTTCTAGTCACTAGTTCACATTTTCAAGCAACTACACTTATCCATTTTCAAGTCACTAGATCACTTTTTGAAGACTTTACACTTTCCCTTTTCGAAGAACTAGTTCTCATTTTCAAGTCGCTACGCTTAACCATTTTCAAGTCACTAGTTCATATTTTAAAGTTACTACACTTAACCATTTTCAAGTCACTAGTTCACAATTTCAAGTCACTACACAACTATTTTCAAGTCTCTAGTTCACGTTTCAAGTCACTACACTTAACCATTTTAAAGTCACTAGATCATATTTTCAAGTCATTACACTTAACCATGTTCAAGTCACCACACTTAACCATTTTCAAGTCACTAGTTCACATTAAAGTCTCTACAATTAACCATTTTTAAGTCACTAGTTATCATTTTCAAGTCACTACACTTAACCATTTTCAAGTCACTAGTTATCATTCTCAAGTCACTAGTTATCATTTTCAAGTTACTACACTTAACCATTTTCAAGTCACTAGTTATCATTTTCAAGTCACTACACTTAACCATGTTCAAGTCACTACAATTAACTATTTTCAAGTCACTAGTTCACATTTTCAAGTCACTTAACATAAGAATTTTTAAGTCACTAGTTCACATTTCATGTAACTACACTTAACTATTTTCAAGTCGCTAGTTCACATTTCAAGTCACTAAACTTAGCCATTTTCAAGTCACTAGATCACTTTTTCAAGACTTTCGCTTAGCCCTTTTTGAAAGAACTAGTTCTCATTTTCAAGTCACTACACTTAACCATTTTCAAATTGCTAGATCACTATTTATCGTCACTACAATTAATCATTTTCAAGTCAGTTGTTCATATTTTCAAGTCACTACACTTAACCATTTTCAAGTCACTAGTTCACATTTAAAGTCACTACAATTAACCGTTTTTATGTCACTAGTTATCATTTTCAAGTCACTACACTTAACCATGTTCAAGTCACCACACTTAACCATTTTGAAGTCACTAGTTCACATTTAATGTCACTACAATAAACCATTTTCAAATTGCTAGTTCACTATTTATCGTCACTACACTTAACCATTTAAAAGTCACTAGTTATCATTTTCAAGTCACTACACTTAACCATTTTCAAGTCACTAGTTTCATTTTCAAGTCACTACACTTAACCATGTTCAAGTCACTACAATTAACCATTTTCAAGTCACTAGTTCACATTTTCAAGTCACTTAACTTAAGCATTTTCAAGTCACTAGTTCACATTTCAAGTAACTACACTTAACTATTTTCAAGTCTCTAATTCACATTTTAAGTCACTAAACTTAACTATTTTCTAGTCACTAGTTCACATTTTCAAGCAACTACACTTATCCATTTTCAAGTCACTAGATCACTTTTTGATGACTTTACACTTTCCCTTTTCGAAGAACTAGTTCTCATTTTCAAGTCGCTACACTTAACCATTTTCAAGTCACTAGTTCATATTTTAAAGTTACTACACTTAACCATTTTCAAGTTACTAGTTCACAATTTCAAGTAACTACACAACTATTTTCAAGTCTCTAGTTCACATTTCAAGTCACTACACTTAACCATTTTTAAGTCACTAGATCATATTTTCAAGTCATTACACTTAACCATGTTCAAGTCACCACACTTAACCATTTTCAAGTCACTAGTTCACATTAAAGTCACTACACTTAGCCATTTTCAAGTCACTAGATCACTTTTTCAAGACTTTCGCTTAGCCCTTTTTGAAAGAACTAGTTCTCATTTTCAAGTCACTACACTTAACCATTTTCAAATTGCTAGATCACTATTTATCGTCACTACAATTAATCATTTTCAAGTCACTTGTTCATATTTTCAAGTCACTACACTTAACCATTTTCAAGTCACTAGTTCACATTTAAAGTCACTACAATTAACCGTTTTTATGTCACTAGTTATCATTTTCAAGTCACTACACTTAACCATGTTCAAGTCACCACACTTAACCATTTTGAAGTCACTAGTTCACATTTAATGTCACTACAATAAACCATTTTCAAATTGCTAGTTCACTATTTATCGTCACTACACTTAACCATTTAAAAGTCACTAGTTATCATTTTCAAGTCACTACACTTAACCATTTTCAAGTCACTAGTTTTCATTTTCAAGTAACTACACTTAACTATTTTCAAGTCACTACACTTAACTATTTTCTAGTCACTAGTTCACAATTTCAAGCAACTACACTTATCCATTTTCAAGTCACTAGATCACTTTTTGATGACTTTACACTTTCCCTTTTCGAAGAACTAGTTCTCATTTTCAAGTCGCTACACTTAACCATTTTCAAGTCACTAGATCATATTTTCAAGTCATTACACTTAACCATGTTCAAGTCACCACACTTAACCATTTTCAAGTCACTAGTTCACATTAAAGTCACTACAATTAACCATTTTTAAGTCACTAGTTATCATTTTCAAGTCACTACACTTAACTATTTTCAAGTCACTAGTTATCATTCTCAAGTCACTAGTTATCATTTTCAAGTCACTACACTTAACCATTTTCTAGTCACTAGTTATCATTTTCAAGTCACTACACTTAACCATTTTCAAGTCACTAGTTATCATTTTCAAGTCACTACACTTAACCATGTTCAAGTCACTCAATTAACGATTTTAAAGTCGCTAGTTCACATTTTCAAGCCACTTAACATAAGCATTTTCAATTCACTAGTTCACATTTCAAATAACTACACTTAACTATTTTCAAGTCGCTAGTTCACATTTCAAGTCACTACATTTATCCATTTTCAAGTCACTAGATCACTTTTTCAAGACTTTACGCTTAGCCCTTTTCGAAGAACTAGTTCTCATTTTCTCGTCACTACACTTAACCATTTAAAAGTCACTAGTTATCATTTTCAAGTCACTACACTTAACCATTTTCAAGTCACTAGTTTTCATTTTCAAGTAACTACACTTAACTATTTTCAAGTCACTACACTTAACTATTTTCTAGTCACTAGTTCACATTTTCAAGCAACTACACTTATCCATTTTCAAGTCACTAGATCACTTTTTGATGACTTTACACTTTCCCTTTTCAAAGAACTAGTTCTCATTTTCAAGTCGCTACACTTAACCATTTTCAAGTCACTAGTTCATATTTTAAAGTTACTACACTTAACCATTTTCAAGTCACTAGTTCACAATTTCAAGTAACTACACAACTATTTTCAAGTCTCTAGTTCACATTTCAAGTCACTACACTTAACCATTTTAAAGTCACTAGATCATATTTTCAAGTCATTACACTTAACCATGTTCAAGTCACCACACTTAACCATTTTCAAGTCACTAGTTCACATTAAAGTCACTACAATTAACCATTTTTAAGTCACTAGTTATCATTTTCAAGTCACTACACTTAACTATTTTCAAGTCACTAGTTATCATTCTCAAGTCACTAGTTATCATTTTCAAGTCACTACACTTAACCATTTTCAAGTCACTAGTTATCATTTTCAAGTCACTACACTTAACCATGTTCAAGTCACTCAATTAACGATTTTAAAGTCGCTAGTTCACATTTTCAAGCCACTTAACATAAGCATTTTCAATTCACTAGTTCACATTTCAAATAACTACACTTCACTATTTTCAAGTCGCTAGTTCACATTTCAAGTCACTACATTTATCCATTTTCAAGTCACTAGATCACTTTTTCAAGACTTTACGCTTAGCCCTTTTCGAAGAACTAGTTCTCATTTTCAAGTCACTACACTTAACCATTTTCAAATTGCTAGATCACTATTTATCGCCACTACAATTAATCATTTTCAAGTCACTTGTTCATATTTTCAAGTCACTAAACTTAACCATTTTCAAGTCACTAGTTCACATTTAAAGTCACTACAATTAACCGTTTTTATGTCACTAGTTATCATTTTCAAGTCACTACACTTAACCATGTTCAAGTCACCACACTTAACCATTTTGAAGTCACTAGTTCACATTTAATGTCACTACAATAAACCATTTTCAAATTGCTAGTTCACTATTTATCGTCACTACATTTAACCATTTAAAAGTCACTAGTTATCATTTTCAAGTCACTACACTTAACCATTTTCAAGTCACTAGTTTTCATTTTCAAGTCACTACACTTAACCATGTTCAAATCACTACAATTAACGATTTTCAAGTCACTAGTTCACATTTTCAAGTCACTTAACTTAAGCATTTTCAAGTCACTAGTTCACATTTCAAGTAACTACACTTAACTATTTTCAAGTCACTACACTTAACTATTTTCTAGTCACTAGTTCACATTTTTAAGCAACTACACTTATCCATTTTCAAGTCACTAGATCACTTTTTGATGACTTTACACTTTCCCTTTTCGAAGAACTAGTTCTCATTTTCAAGTCGCTACACTTAACCATTTTCAAGTCACTAGTTCATATTTTAAAGTTACTACACTTAACCATTTTCAAGTCACTAGTTCACAATTTCAAGTAACTACACAACTATTTTCAAGTCTCTAGTTCACATTTCAAGTCACTACACTTAACCATTTTAAAGTCACTAGATCATATTTTCAAGTCATTACACTTAACCATGTTCAAGTCACCACACTTAACCATTTTCAAGTCACTAGTTCACATTAAAGTCACTACAATTAACCATTTTTAAGTCACTAGTTATCATTTTCAAGTCACTACACTTAACTATTTTCAAGTCACTAGTTATCATTCTCAAGTCACTAGTTATCATTTTCAAGTCACTACACTTAACCATTTTCAAGTCACTAGTTATCATTTTCAAGTCACTACACTTAACCATGTTCAAGTCACTCAATTAACGATTTTAAAGTCGCTAGTTCACATTTTCAAGCCACTTAACATAAGCATTTTCAATTCACTAGTTCACATTTCAAATAACTACACTTAACTATTTTCAAGTCGCTAGTTCACATTTCAAGTCACTACATTTATCCATTTTCAAGTCACTAGATCACTTTTTCAAGACTTTACGCTTAGCCCTTTTCGAAGAACTAGTTCTCATTTTCAAGTCACTACACTTAACCATTTTCAAGTCACTAGTTATCATTTTCAAGTCACTACACTTAACCATGTTCAAGTCACTACAATTAACCATTTTCAAGTCACTAGTTCACATTTTCAAGTCACTTAACTTAAGCATTTTCAAGTCACTAGTTCACATTTCAAGTAACTACACTTAACTATTTTCAAGTCTCTAATTCACATTTCAAGTCACTACACTTAACTATTTTCTAGTCACTAGTTCACATTTTCAAGCAACTACACTTATCCATTTTCAAGTCACTAGATCACTTTTTGAAGACTTTACACTTTCCCTTTTCGAAGAACTAGTTTTCATTTTCAAATCGCTACGCTTAACCATTTTCAAGTCACTAGTTTATATTTTGAAGTTACTACACTTAACCATTTTCAAGTCACTAGTTCACAATTTCAAGTCACTACACAACTATTTTCAAGTCTCTAGTTCACATTTCAAGTCACTACACTTAACCATTTTAAAGTCACTAGATCATATTTTCAAGTCATTACACTTAATCATGTTCAAGTCACCACACTTAACCATTTTCAAGTCACTAGTTCACATTAAAGTCACTACAATTAACCATTTTTAAGTCACTAGGTATCATTTTCAAGTCACTACATTTAACCATTTTCAAGTCACTAGTTATCATTCTCAAATCACTAGTTATCATTTTCAAGTTACTACACTTAACCATTTTCAAGTCACTAGTTATCATTTTCAAGTCACTACACTTAACCATGTTCAAGTCACTACAATTAACTATTTTCACGTCACTAGTTCAAATTTTCAAGTCACTTAACATAAGCATTTTAAAGTCACTAGTTCACATTTCGTGTAACTACACTTAACTATTTTCAAGTCGCTAGTTCACATTTCAAGTCACTACACTTAGCCATTTTCAAGTCACTAGATCACTTTCTCAAGACTTTCGCTTAGCCCTTTTCGAAAGAACTAGTTCTCATTTTCAAGTCACTACACTTAACCATTTTCAAATCGCTAGATCACTATTTATCGTCACTACAATTAATCATTTTCAAGTCACTTGTTCATATTTTCGAGTCACTACACTTATCCATTTTCAAGTCACTAGTTATCATTTTCAAGTCACTACAATTAACCGTTTTTATGTCACTAGTTATCATTTTCAAGTCACTACACTTAACCATGTTGAAGTCACTACAATTAACCATTTTCAAGTCACTAGTTCACATTTTCAAGTCACTACACAACTATTATCAAGTCTCTAGTTCACATTTCAAGTCACTACACTAAATCATTTTTAAGTCACAAGATCACATTTTCAAGTCATTACACTTAACCATGTTCAAGTCACCACACTTAACCATTTTGAAGTCACTAGTTCACATTTAATGTCACTACAATAAACCATTTTCAAGCCACTAGTTATCATTTTCAAGTCACTACACTTAACCATTTTCAAGTCACTAGTTATCATTTTCAAGTCACTACACTTAACCATATTCAAGTCACTCAATTAACGATTTTAAAGTCGCTAGTTCACATTTTCTAGCCACTTAACATAAGCATTTTCAATTCACTAGTTCACATTTCAAATAACTACACTTAACTATTTTCAAGTCGCTAGTTCACATTTCAAGTCACTACATTTATCCATTTTCAAGACTTTACGCTTAGCCCTTTTCGAAGAACTAGTTCTCATTTTTAAGTCATTACACTTAACCATTTTCAAATTGCTAGTTCACTATTTATCGTCACTACACTTAACCATTTTCAAGTCACTACACTTAACCATTTTCAAATTGCTAGTTCACTATTTATCGTCACTACACTTAACCATTTTCAAGTCACTAGTTTTCATTTTCAAGTCACTACACTTAACCATGTTCAAGTCACTAGTTATCATTCTCAAATCACTAGTTATCATTTTCAAGTTACTACACTTAACCATTTTCAAGTCACTAGTTATCATTTTCAAGTCACTACACTTAACCATGTTCAAGTCACTACAATTAACTATTTTCACGTTACTAGTTCAAATTTTCAAGTCACTTAACATAAGCATTTTAAAGTCACTAGTTCACATTTCATGTAACTACACTTAACTATTTTCAAGTCGCTAGTTCACATTTCAAGTCACTACACTTAGCCATTTTCAAGTCACTAGATCACTTTCTCAAGACTTTCGCTTAGCCCTTTTCGAAAGAACTAGTTCTCATTTTCAAGTCACTACACTTAACCATTTTCAAATTGCTAGATCACTATTTATCGTCACTACAATTAATCATTTTCAAGTCACTTGTTCATATTTTCGAGTCACTACACTTATCCATTTTCAAGTCACTAGTTATCATTTTCAAGTCACTACAATTAACCGTTTTTATGTCACTAGTTATCATTTTCAAGTCACTACACTTAACCATGTTGAAGTCACTACAATTAACCATTTTCAAGTCACTAGTTCACATTTTCAAGTCACTACACAACTATTATCAAGTCTCTAGTTCACATTTCAAGTCACTACACTAAATCATTTTTAAGTCACAAGATCACATTTTCAAGTCATTACACTTAACCATGTTCAAGTCACCACACTTAACCATCTTGAAGTCACTAGTTCACATTTAATGTCACTACAATAAACCATTTTCAAGTCACTAGTTATCATTTTCAAGTCACTACACTTAACCATTTTCAAGTCACTAGTTATCATTTTCAAGTCACTACACTTAACCATGTTCAAGTCACTCAATTAACGATTTTAAAGTCGCTAGTTCACATTTTCAAGCCACTTAACATAAGCATTTTCAATTCACTAGTTCACATTTCAAATAACTACACTTCACTATTTTCAAGTCGCTAGTTCACATTTCAAGTCACTACATTTATCCATTTTCAAGTCACTAGATCACTTTTTCAAGACTTTACGCTTAGCCCTTTTCGAAGAACTAGTTCTCATTTTCAAGTCACTACACTTAACCATTTTCAAATTGCTAGATCACTATTTATCGCCACTACAATTAATCATT
Organism: Capsicum rhomboideum; assembly: GCA_031232105.1. Taxonomy (NCBI): domain Eukaryota; kingdom Viridiplantae; phylum Streptophyta; class Magnoliopsida; order Solanales; family Solanaceae; genus Capsicum; species Capsicum rhomboideum. Next base: position 78,772,404 of record CP124709.1, on the reverse strand, counting down.
TTCAAGTCACTTGTTCATATTTTCAAGTCACTAAACTTAACCATTTTCAAGTCACTAGTTCACATTTAAAGTCACTACAATTAACCGTTTTTATGTCACTAGTTATCATTTTCAAGTCACTACACTTAACCATGTTCAAGTCACCACACTTAACCATTTTGAAGTCACTAGTTCACATTTAATGTCACTACAATAAACCATTTTCAAATTGCTAGTTCACTATTTATCGTCACTACATTTAACCATTTAAAAGTCACTAGTTATCATTTTCAAGTCACTACACTTAACCATTTTCAAGTCACTAGTTTTCATTTTCAAGTCACTACACTTAACCATGTTCAAATCACTACAATTAACGATTTTCAAGTCACTAGTTCACATTTTCAAGTCACTTAACTTAAGCATTTTCAAGTCACTAGTTCACATTTCAAGTAACTACACTTAACTATTTTCAAGTCACTACACTTAACTATTTTCTAGTCACTAGTTCACATTTTTAAGCAACTACACTTATCCATTTTCAAGTCACTAGATCACTTTTTGATGACTTTACACTTTCCCTTTTCGAAGAACTAGTTCTCATTTTCAAGTCGCTACACTTAACCATTTTCAAGTCACTAGTTCATATTTTAAAGTTACTACACTTAACCATTTTCAAGTCACTAGTTCACAATTTCAAGTAACTACACAACTATTTTCAAGTCTCTAGTTCACATTTCAAGTCACTACACTTAACCATTTTAAAGTCACTAGATCATATTTTCAAGTCATTACACTTAACCATGTTCAAGTCACCACACTTAACCATTTTCAAGTCACTAGTTCACATTAAAGTCACTACAATTAACCATTTTTAAGTCACTAGTTATCATTTTCAAGTCACTACACTTAACTATTTTCAAGTCACTAGTTATCATTCTCAAGTCACTAGTTATCATTTTCAAGTCACTACACTTAACCATGTTCAAGTCACTAGTTATCATTTTCAAGTCACTACACTTAACCATTTTCAAGTCACTAGTTATCATTTTCAAGTCACTACACTTAACCATGTTCAAGTCACTCAATTAACGATTTTAAAGTCGCTAGTTCACATTTTCAAGCCACTTAACATAAGCATTTTCAATTCACTAGTTCACATTTCAAATAACTACACTTAACTATTTTCAAGTCGCTAGTTCACATTTCAAGTCACTACATTTATCCATTTTCAAGTCACTAGATCACTTTTTCAAGACTTTACGCTTAGCCCTTTTCGAAGAACTAGTTCTCATTTTCAAGTCACTACACTTAACCATTTTCAAATTGCTAGTTCACTATTTATCGTCACTACACTTAACCATTTTCAAGTCACTAGTTTTCATTTTCAAGTAACTACACTTAACCATGTTCAAGTCACTACAATTAACCATTTTCAAGTCACTAGTTCACATTTTCAAGTCACTTAACTTAAGCATTTTCAAGTCACTAGTTCACATTTCAAGTAACTACACTTAACTATTTTCAAGTCTCTAATTCACATTTCAAGTCACTACACTTAACTATTTTCTAGTCACTAGTTCACATTTTCAAGCAACTACACTTATCCATTTTCAAGTCACTAGATCACTTTTTGAAGACTTTACACTTTCCCTTTTCGAAGAACTAGTTTTCATTTTCAAATCGCTACGCTTAACCATTTTCAAGTCACTAGTTTATATTTTGAAGTTACTACACTTAACCATTTTCAAGTCACTAGTTCACAATTTCAAGTCACTACACAACTATTTTCAAGTCTCTAGTTCACATTTCAAGTCACTACATTTAACCATTTTCAAGTCACTAGTTATCATTCTCAAATCACTAGTTATCATTTTCAAGTTACTACACTTAACCATTTTCAAGTCACTAGTTATCATTTTCAAGTCACTACACTTAACCATGTTCAAGTCACTACAATTAACTATTTTCACGTCACTAGTTCAAATTTTCAAGTCACTTAACATAAGCATTTTAAAGTCACTAGTTCACATTTCATGTAACTACACTTAACTATTTTCAAGTCGCTAGTTCACATTTCAAGTCACTACACTTAGCCATTTTCAAGTCACTAGATCACTTTCTCAAGACTTTCGCTTAGCCCTTTTCGAAAGAACTAGTTCTCATTTTCAAGTCACTACACTTAACCATTTTCAAATCGCTAGATCACTATTTATCGTCACTACAATTAATCATTTTCAAGTCACTTGTTCATATTTTCGAGTCACTACACTTATCCATTTTCAAGTCACTAGTTATCATTTTCAAGTCACTACAATTAACCGTTTTTATGTCACTAGTTATCATTTTCAAGTCACTACACTTAACCATGTTGAAGTCACTACAATTAACCATTTTCAAGTCACTAGTTCACATTTTCAAGTCACTACACAACTATTATCAAGTCTCTAGTTCACATTTCAAGTCACTACACTAAATCATTTTTAAGTCACAAGATCACATTTTCAAGTCATTACACTTAACCATGTTCAAGTCACCACACTTAACCATTTTGAAGTCACTAGTTCACATTTAATGTCACTACAATAAACCATTTTCAAGCCACTAGTTATCATTTTCAAGTCACTACACTTAACCATTTTCAAGTCACTAGTTATCATTTTCAAGTCACTACACTTAACCATATTCAAGTCACTCAATTAACGATTTTAAAGTCGCTAGTTCACATTTTCTAGCCACTTAACATAAGCATTTTCAATTCACTAGTTCACATTTCAAATAACTACACTTAACTATTTTCAAGTCGCTAGTTCACATTTCAAGTCACTACATTTATCCATTTTCAAGACTTTACGCTTAGCCCTTTTCGAAGAACTAGTTCTCATTTTTAAGTCATTACACTTAACCATTTTCAAATTGCTAGTTCACTATTTATCGTCACTACACTTAACCATTTTCAAGTCACTACACTTAACCATTTTCAAATTGCTAGTTCACTATTTATCGTCACTACACTTAACCATTTTCAAGTCACTAGTTTTCATTTTCAAGTCACTACACTTAACCATGTTCAAGTCACTAGTTATCATTCTCAAATCACTAGTTATCATTTTCAAGTTACTACACTTAACCATTTTCAAGTCACTAGTTATCATTTTCAAGTCACTACACTTAACCATGTTCAAGTCACTACAATTAACTATTTTCACGTTACTAGTTCAAATTTTCAAGTCACTTAACATAAGCATTTTAAAGTCACTAGTTCACATTTCGTGTAACTACACTTAACTATTTTCAAGTCGCTAGTTCACATTTCAAGTCACTACACTTAGCCATTTTCAAGTCACTAGATTACTTTCTCAAGACTTTCGCTTAGCCCTTTTCGAAAGAACTAGTTCTCATTTTCAAGTCACTACACTTAACCATTTTCAAATCGCTAGATCACTATTTATCGTCACTACAATTAATCATTTTCAAGTCACTTGTTCATATTTTCGAGTCACTACACTTATCCATTTTCAAGTCACTAGTTATCATTTTCAAGTCACTACAATTAACCGTTTTTATGTCACTAGTTATCATTTTCAAGTCACTACACTTAACCATGTTGAAGTCACTACAATTAACCATTTTCAAGTCACTAGTTCACATTTTCAAGTCACTACACAACTATTATCAAGTCTCTAGTTCACATTTCAAGTCACTACACTAAATCATTTTTAAGTCACAAGATCACATTTTCAAGTCATTACACTTAACCATGTTCAAGTCACCACACTTAACCATTTTGAAGTCACTAGTTCACATTTAATGTCACTACAATAAACCATTTTCAAGCCACTAGTTATCATTTTCAAGTCACTACACTTAACCATTTTCAAGTCACTAGTTATCATTTTCAAGTCACTACACTTAACCATATTCAAGTCACTCAATTAACGATTTTAAAGTCGCTAGTTCACATTTTCTAGCCACTTAACATAAGCATTTTCAATTCACTAGTTCACATTTCAAATAACTACACTTAACTATTTTCAAGTCGCTAGTTCACATTTCAAGTCACTACATTTATCCATTTTCAAGACTTTACGCTTAGCCCTTTTCGAAGAACTAGTTCTCATTTTTAAGTCATTACACTTAACCATTTTCAAATTGCTAGTTCACTATTTATCGTCACTACACTTAACCATTTTCAAGTCACTACACTTAACCATTTTCAAATTGCTAGTTCACTATTTATCGTCACTACACTTAACCATTTTCAAGTCACTAGTTTTCATTTTCAAGTCACTACACTTAACCATGTTCAAGTCACTAGTTATCATTCTCAAATCACTAGTTATCATTTTCAAGTTACTACACTTAACCATTTTCAAGTCACTAGTTATCATTTTCAAGTCACTACACTTAACCATGTTCAAGTCACTACAATTAACTATTTTCACGTTACTAGTTCAAATTTTCAAGTCACTTAACATAAGCATTTTAAAGTCACTAGTTCACATTTCATGTAACTACACTTAACTATTTTCAAGTCGCTAGTTCACATTTCAAGTCACTACACTTAGCCATTTTCAAGTCACTAGATCACTTTCTCAAGACTTTCGCTTAGCCCTTTTCGAAAGAACTAGTTCTCATTTTCAAGTCACTACACTTAACCATTTTCAAATTGCTAGATCACTATTTATCGTCACTACAATTAATCATTTTCAAGTCACTTGTTCATATTTTCGAGTCACTACACTTATCCATTTTCAAGTCACTAGTTATCATTTTCAAGTCACTACAATTAACCGTTTTTATGTCACTAGTTATCATTTTCAAGTCACTACACTTAACCATGTTGAAGTCACTACAATTAACCATTTTCAAGTCACTAGTTCACATTTTCAAGTCACTACACAACTATTATCAAGTCTCTAGTTCACATTTCAAGTCACTACACTAAATCATTTTTAAGTCACAAGATCACATTTTCAAGTCATTACACTTAACCATGTTCAAGTCACCACACTTAACCATCTTGAAGTCACTAGTTCACATTTAATGTCACTACAATAAACCATTTTCAAGTCACTAGTTATCATTTTCAAGTCACTACACTTAACCATTTTCAAGTCACTAGTTATCATTTTCAAGTCACTACACTTAACCATGTTCAAGTCACTCAATTAACGATTTTAAAGTCGCTAGTTCACATTTTCAAGCCACTTAACATAAGCATTTTCAATTCACTAGTTCACATTTCAAATAACTACACTTCACTATTTTCAAGTCGCTAGTTCACATTTCAAGTCACTACATTTATCCATTTTCAAGTCACTAGATCACTTTTTCAAGACTTTACGCTTAGCCCTTTTCGAAGAACTAGTTCTCATTTTCAAGTCACTACACTTAACCATTTTCAAATTGCTAGATCACTATTTATCGCCACTACAATTAATCATTTTCAAGTCACTTGTTCATATTTTCAAGTCACTAAACTTAACCATTTTCAAGTCACTAGTTCACATTTAAAGTCACTACAATTAACCGTTTTTATGTCACTAGTTATCATTTTCAAGTCACTACACTTAACCATGTTCAAGTCACCACACTTAACCATTTTGAAGTCACTAGTTCACATTTAATGTCACTACAATAAACCATTTTCAAATTGCTAGTTCACTATTTATCGTCACTACATTTAACCATTTAAAAGTCACTAGTTATCATTTTCAAGTCACTACACTTAACCATTTTCAAGTCACTAGTTTTCATTTTCAAGTCACTACACTTAACCATGTTCAAATCACTACAATTAACGATTTTCAAGTCACTAGTTCACATTTTCAAGTCACTTAACTTAAGCATTTTCAAGTCACTAGTTCACATTTCAAGTAACTACACTTAACTATTTTCAAGTCACTACACTTAACTATTTTCTAGTCACTAGTTCACATTTTTAAGCAACTACACTTATCCATTTTCAAGTCACTAGATCACTTTTTGATGACTTTACACTTTCCCTTTTCGAAGAACTAGTTCTCATTTTCAAGTCGCTACACTTAACCATTTTCAAGTCACTAGTTCATATTTTAAAGTTACTACACTTAACCATTTTCAAGTCACTAGTTCACAATTTCAAGTAACTACACAACTATTTTCAAGTCTCTAGTTCACATTTCAAGTCACTACACTTAACCATTTTAAAGTCACTAGATCATATTTTCAAGTCATTACACTTAACCATGTTCAAGTCACCACACTTAACCATTTTCAAGTCACTAGTTCACATTAAAGTCACTACAATTAACCATTTTTAAGTCACTAGTTATCATTTTCAAGTCACTACACTTAACTATTTTCAAGTCACTAGTTATCATTCTCAAGTCACTAGTTATCATTTTCAAGTCACTACACTTAACCATGTTCAAGTCACTAGTTATCATTTTCAAGTCACTACACTTAACCATTTTCAAGTCACTAGTTATCATTTTCAAGTCACTACACTTAACCATGTTCAAGTCACTCAATTAACGATTTTAAAGTCGCTAGTTCACATTTTCAAGCCACTTAACATAAGCATTTTCAATTCACTAGTTCACATTTCAAATAACTACACTTAACTATTTTCAAGTCGCTAGTTCACATTTCAAGTCACTACATTTATCCATTTTCAAGTCACTAGATCACTTTTTCAAGACTTTACGCTTAGCCCTTTTCGAAGAACTAGTTCTCATTTTCAAGTCACTACACTTAACCATTTTCAAATTGCTAGTTCACTATTTATCGTCACTACACTTAACCATTTTCAAGTCACTAGTTTTCATTTTCAAGTAACTACACTTAACCATGTTCAAGTCACTACAATTAACCATTTTCAAGTCACTAGTTCACATTTTCAAGTCACTTAACTTAAGCATTTTCAAGTCACTAGTTCACATTTCAAGTAACTACACTTAACTATTTTCAAGTCTCTAATTCACATTTCAAGTCACTACACTTAACTATTTTCTAGTCACTAGTTCACATTTTCAAGCAACTACACTTATCCATTTTCAAGTCACTAGATCACTTTTTGAAGACTTTACACTTTCCCTTTTCGAAGAACTAGTTTTCATTTTCAAATCGCTACGCTTAACCATTTTCAAGTCACTAGTTTATATTTTGAAGTTACTACACTTAACCATTTTCAAGTCACTAGTTCACAATTTCAAGTCACTACACAACTATTTTCAAGTCTCTAGTTCACATTTCAAGTCACTACATTTAACCATTTTCAAGTCACTAGTTATCATTCTCAAATCACTAGTTATCATTTTCAAGTTACTACACTTAACCATTTTCAAGTCACTAGTTATCATTTTCAAGTCACTACACTTAACCATGTTCAAGTCACTACAATTAACTATTTTCACGTCACTAGTTCAAATTTTCAAGTCACTTAACATAAGCATTTTAAAGTCACTAGTTCACATTTCATGTAACTACACTTAACTATTTTCAAGTCGCTAGTTCACATTTCAAGTCACTACACTTAGCCATTTTCAAGTCACTAGATCACTTTCTCAAGACTTTCGCTTAGCCCTTTTCGAAAGAACTAGTTCTCATTTTCAAGTCACTACACTTAACCATTTTCAAATCGCTAGATCACTATTTATCGTCACTACAATTAATCATTTTCAAGTCACTTGTTCATATTTTCGAGTCACTACACTTATCCATTTTCAAGTCACTAGTTATCATTTTCAAGTCACTACAATTAACCGTTTTTATGTCACTAGTTATCATTTTCAAGTCACTACACTTAACCATGTTGAAGTCACTACAATTAACCATTTTCAAGTCACTAGTTCACATTTTCAAGTCACTACACAACTATTATCAAGTCTCTAGTTCACATTTCAAGTCACTACACTAAATCATTTTTAAGTCACAAGATCACATTTTCAAGTCATTACACTTAACCATGTTCAAGTCACCACACTTAACCATTTTGAAGTCACTAGTTCACATTTAATGTCACTACAATAAACCATTTTCAAGCCACTAGTTATCATTTTCAAGTCACTACACTTAACCATTTTCAAGTCACTAGTTATCATTTTCAAGTCACTACACTTAACCATATTCAAGTCACTCAATTAACGATTTTAAAGTCGCTAGTTCACATTTTCTAGCCACTTAACATAAGCATTTTCAATTCACTAGTTCACATTTCAAATAACTACACTTAACTATTTTCAAGTCGCTAGTTCACATTTCAAGTCACTACATTTATCCATTTTCAAGACTTTACGCTTAGCCCTTTTCGAAGAACTAGTTCTCATTTTTAAGTCATTACACTTAACCATTTTCAAATTGCTAGTTCACTATTTATCGTCACTACACTTAACCATTTTCAAATTGCTAGTTCACTATTTATCGTCACTACACTTAACCATTTTCAAGTCACTAGTTTTCATTTTCAAGTCACTACACTTAACCATGTTCAAGTCACTAGTTATCATTCTCAAATCACTAGTTATCATTTTCAAGTTACTACACTTAACCATTTTCAAGTCACTAGTTATCATTTTCAAGTCACTACACTTAACCATGTTCAAGTCACTACAATTAACTATTTTCACGTTACTAGTTCAAATTTTCAAGTCACTTAACATAAGCATTTTAAAGTCACTAGTTCACATTTCGTGTAACTACACTTAACTATTTTCAAGTCGCTAGTTCACATTTCAAGTCACTACACTTAGCCATTTTCAAGTCACTAGATCACTTTCTCAAGACTTTCGCTTAGCCCTTTTCGAAAGAACTAGTTCTCATTTTCAAGTCACTACACTTAACCATTTTCAAATCGCTAGATCACTATTTATCGTCACTACAATTAATCATTTTCAAGTCACTTGTTCATATTTTCGAGTCACTACACTTATCCATTTTCAAGTCACTAGTTATCATTTTCAAGTCACTACAATTAACCGTTTTTATGTCACTAGTTATCATTTTCAAGTCACTACACTTAACCATGTTGAAGTCACTACAATTAACCATTTTCAAGTCACTAGTTCACATTTTCAAGTCACTACACAACTATTATCAAGTCTCTAGTTCACATTTCAAGTCACTACACTAAATCATTTTTAAGTCACAAGATCACATTTTCAAGTCATTACACTTAACCATGTTCAAGTCACCACACTTAACCATCTTGAAGTCACTAGTTCACATTTAATGTCACTACAATAAACCATTTTCAAGTCACTAGTTATCATTTTCAAGTCACTACACTTAACCATGTTCAAGTCACTTAATTAACGATTTTAAAGTCGCTAGTTATCATTTTCAAGCCACTTAACATAAGCATTTTCAATTCACTAGTTCACATTTTTAAGTCACTACACAACTATTATCAAGTCTCTAGTTCACATTTCAAGTCACTACATTAAATCATTTTTAAGTACACTTAACCATGTTCAAGTCACCACACTTAACCATTTTGAAGTCACTAGTTCACATTTAATGTCACTACAATAAACCATTTTCAAGCCACTAGTTATCATTTTCAAGTCACTACACTTAACCATTTTCAAGTCACTAGTTATCATTTTCAAGTCACTACACTTAACCATATTCAAGTCACTCAATTAATGATTTTAAAGTCGCTAGTTCACATTTTCTAGCCACTTAACATAAGCATTTTCAATTCACTAGTTCACATTTCAAATAACTACACTTAACTATTTTCAAGTCGCTAGTTCACATTTCAAGTCGCTACATTTATCCTTTTTCAAGACTTTACGCTTAGCCCTTTTCGAAGAACTAGTTCTCATTTTTAAGTCATTACACTTAACCATTTTCAAATTGCTAGTTCACTATTTATCGTCACTACACTTAACCATTTTCAAGTCACTAGTTTTCATTTTCAAGTCACTACACTTACCCATTTTCAAATTTTCAAGTCACTAGTTTTCATTTTCAAGTCACTACACTTAACCATTTTCAAATTGCTAGTTCACTATTTATCGTCACTACACTTAACCATTTTCAAGTCACTAGTTTTCATTTTCAAGTCACTACACTTAACCATGTTCAAGTCACTAGTTATCATTCTCAAATCACTAGTTATCATTTTCAAGTTACTACACTTAACCATTTTCAAGTCACTAGTTATCATTTTCAAGTCACTACACTTAACCATGTTCAAGTCACTACAATTAACTATTTTCACGTCACTAGTTCAAATTTTCAAGTCACTTAACATAAGCATTTTAAAGTCACTAGTTCACATTTCATGTAACTACACTTAACTATTTTCAAGTCGCTAGTTCACATTTCAAGTCACTACACTTAGCCATTTTCAAGTCACTAGATCACTTTCTCAAGACTTTCGCTTAGCCCTTTTCGAAAGAACTAGTTCTCCTTTTCAAGTCACTACACTTAACCATTTTCAAATCGCTAGATCACTATTTATCGTCACTACAATTAATCATTTTCAAGTCACTTGTTCATATTTTCGAGTCACTACACTTATCCATTTTCAAGTCACTAGTTATCATTTTCAAGTCACTACAATTAACCGTTTTTATGTCACTAGTTATCATTTTCAAGTCACTACACTTAACCATGTTGAAGTCACTACAATTAACCATTTTCAAGTCACTAGTTCACATTTTCAAGTCACTAAACAACTATTATCAAGTCTCTAGTTCACATTTCAAGTCACTACACTAAATCATTTTTAAGTCACAAGATCACATTTTCAAGTCATTACACTTAACCATGTTCAAGTCACCACACTTAACCATTTTGAAGTCACTAGTTCACATTTAATGTCACTACAATAAACCATTTTCAAGCCACTAGTGATACAAGATCAAGTCTACAACACAAAGATTCCAACAACAACAACAACAAAACAGCAAACCAACACCAATGCTAGTGAATCGAAAGAGCCCCACACGGCTTCACTAGACTTCAAGATCTCAAAGACAACAACGACAAGATAGTAAAAGATAGATAACTTGACATATAATATTCAAGAGACTAAGAACCCTAACATCATGAAAGGACCCTAAGACTATGGAATATAAACACCAAGTTCTTACTTAGACCAAGAGGAACTCAATGACCTCAAGATCCTTGTTTCTAGCCAAAACACAACACAAGCTTCACTCTAGCAAGCTTGGCCGAAATCTGCCTCCCAATGGAAGAGAGAGAGAGAGAGAGAAATATTACAAGTCTTTGTCTTGAAATTACAATGAGAAAACTAAGGCAAAATAATTCTAAGCTTGTCTATTTATATTACAAGCCAAATGAAAGACAAAATGACCATATGGGCCATGTTGGGGCAGCCGGCCATGGAGGCCTTGGAGTGTAAGTTTATTACACTTCAAGGCCCATCTTCACACCTTAAAACATTTAGATCCTTAGGTGGTTCAATGACCAACTCACACACGGCCATTTGCATGAATAAGGCTTGGAGTTTTTGTAACTCCCGAGCTTGACTTCGTGTGAATGGTCGGGTACTTGTTGGACAGCTTGTCCCACCCGTATCATCCTCTCCATCTTGAGAGGAATTTGACCTCAAATTCAGCACTTGGTCGTCTTCAACTGCCTCCACGAGAGAAAGATCACAAACGTTAAAAGTGTGGTGCACTTGATATTCCGGTGGAAGGTCAATCTTGTAGGCGTTGTCATTGATTTTCTCGAGTACTTGGAATGGACCATCACCCCTCGGCATCAATTTGGACTTTCTTTGGGATGGAAACCGATCCCTCCGAAGATGCACCCACACCCAATCTCCCGGTTCAAGGATGACTTTCTTTCTTCCCTTGTTGGCCCTCCTTGCCATGTCTTGGTTTCTCTTCTCAAGTTGAAGCCGCACCTTCTCATGTAACTTCTTCATAGAATCTGCCCGCTTGCTTCCTTCTAAGCTAATCATAAGATCACTTGGCAAAGGCGTTAAATCCAAAGGGGTGAGGGGGTTGAGGCCGTATACACACTCAAAGGGAGTCATTCCCGTACTTGAGTGTATGACACGGTTATATGCAAACTCAATTAATGGTAAGTGCTCTTCCCAAGAAGTCATTTTTCCCTTAACCATGGAACGTAGCATAGCACCCAAAGTCCTATTTACTACTTCCGTTTGGCCATCGGTTTGTGGGTGGCAGGACGTAGAGAATAATAACTTGGTACCAAGCCTACCCCACATGGACTTCCAAAAGTGGCTTAGGAACTTAGAGTCCCTATCACTCACAATGGTCCTCGGGACACCATGCAATCTAACAACATTATCAACAAACAACGAGGCCACGCTAGGGGCGTCATCACATTTAGAACAAGGAATAAAGTGCGCCATTTTAGAAAACCGGTCAACTACAACAAAAATACTATCCCGGCCTCGTCGAGTCCTTGGCAGCCCTAACACAAAGTCCATAGATATATCAAGCCAAGGACGTAGAGGAGTGGGCAGCGGGGTGTACAACCCATGAGGTAGGAGCCGAGATTTGGCTCTCTTGCATTCTACACATTGGCCGCAAATCCTAGCCACATCCTTGCGCATTTTGGGCTAATAGAATTGCTCCTCCAATATTCCAAGGGTCTTTTCAACCCCAAAATGACCCATTAGACCGCCATCATGTGCTTCCCTCACAAACAATTCTCTCCAAGAGCTAGAGGGTACACACAATCGTCTACCTTTAAATAAGTAACCATCAAACTTGGCATAGGGATTTGAACCCCTAGCCGAATCCCACTTGTCCCTACCCAATTCTTCACATTCCCTAAAGATAGGAGCAAAGTGAGGGTCCTTGGGATACAATTCTCTTAAACTCTCAAAACCCATCAATTTTGATGACAAGGTGGACACAAGGACATGTTTTCTAGACAAAGCATCGGCCACTACATTGTCCTTACCCTTTTTGTATTGGATAACATAAGGGAAGGTCTCAAGAAACTCAATCCATTTTGCATGCCGTTTGTTAAGCTTGTCTTGGGCCTGAAGATGCTTTAAGGATTCATGGTCCGTTCGGATCACGAACTCCTTGGGCCATAAGTAATGTTGCCAAGTGGCCAAGGCTCTAATCAAGGCATACAACTCTAAATCATATGTGCAGTAGTTTAGAGTTGCTCCTTTGAGCTTTTTGCTAAAGTAAGCAATGGGTTTCAAATCTTGCATCAAAACAGCCCCTATGCCTACTTTACTCGCATCGCACTCGACCTCGAAGGTCTTATCAAAGTTGGGCAATTGTAACAACGGTGCGGAGATGAGCATAGCTTTCAAGGCTTCAAATGCCTTAGCTTGCTCGACACCCCACTTGAAGGGTTGTTCTTTCCGAATGACCTCGGTCAAGGGGGCGGCTATGGTGCTAAATCCTTTGACAAACCTTCTATAAAAACTAGCCAACCCGTGGAAGCTTCTTACTTCTCCAACGTTTTGTGGGGTTGGCCAATTTTTGATAGCGTCTATCTTGGATTCATCCACTTCGACCCCTCTTGAACTAACAACAAAACCCAAGAAAACAACTTCATTGACACCAAAAGAGCACTTTTCCAGATTTGCATACAATTTTTCCTTCCTAAGGACATCAAGCACACATTGTAAATGCATCACATGCTCTTCTAAGGACTTGCTATACACCAAGACATCATCAAAGTAGACAACAACAAACTTTCCAATAAATGGCCTCATCACATGATTCATTAGCCTCATAAAAGTACTTGGAGCATTTGTTAGGCCGAATGGCATAACCATCCATTCATAGAGACCAAACTTGGTCTTGAAGGCGGTTTTCCATTCATCACCGGGTTGCATTCTTATTTGGTGATAGCCACTCCTTAAATCAATCTTGGAAAACAAACATGAACCATTCAACTCATCTAGCATGTCATCTAACCGAGGAATAGGGTGGCGATATTTTACCGTAATTTTGTTGATGGCTCGGCAGTCCACACACATGCGCCACGTTTCGTCTTTCTTTGGCACTAATAACACCGGAACAGCACACGGACTCATGCTCTCCTTGACATACCCTTTGTTGAGGAGCTCCTCAACTTGACGTTGCAATTCCTTGGTGTCCGTAGGATTGTTCCTATAAGCCGGCTTGTTTGGTAATTGTGATCCCGGCACAAAGTCAATTTGGTGCTCAATTCCCCGAAGCGGGGGCAATCCTTGCGGAAGTTCCTTAGGAAATACGTCCTCATAATCCTGCAACACACAAGAAATCAAAGGGGAAATGGAAGAATTAGTGGGGTTAGTGTTAAAACAATGAGCCAAGAGCAACATAGGTGTATCCTCATCATGATCCACGAAGAGTTCCTTCTTCCTAACCAACATCACCATGTTTTCCGTCCCCTTCGCCGTTGGGGCAGCCTTGGATGGGCCCACTGCCCCACCTACGGAACTCCCTCCCTTTTCTCCCTTTTCGGATTCCTTTCCTTTTTCCTTCAATTCCCTCATCCTTTGATGCCACTCATTTACTTGGGACGGCGAAAGAGGGTGAAGTGTAACCTTTCGGCCATCCTTCTCAAGTGTATATCGATTAGTCCTCCCATCGTGTTTAGTAGACCTATCATATTGCCAAGGTCTACCTAGTAACAAGTGACACGCTTGCATTGGTATCACATCACAAAGCACTTCATCGTGGTAGTTTCCCACCTTAAACCGTATCACACATTGCCTTGCGACCCTTAATTCACCACAATCATTCAACCATTGTAACTTGTAAGGACTAGTGTGCGGAGTAGTTGGTAACTTCAAGAAGTTTACCATAGCATGACTTACAACATTTGTACAACTACCACTATCAATCACCAAGGTACACACACTTCCCTTTACAAGACATTTAGTATGGAATAGATTTTCCCTTTGGCTTGGGTCATCTATTGCCTTACTAATCATGACGCGCCGAACCACAAAGTTTGGAATCACACACTCCCCTTCTTGCGGATAAACATCTTCACCATCATCACCACTATCATCAAGTGGTCCATCCTCGGTTTCCTCTCCATCTTGAGGCTCGGCCTCTTCTTCTCCCCGTTCGGGACCCACCTCTTCACCAAGGTAATATACTCTCCCTTCCCGTAGGATCACATTGCGTCGGTTTGGACATTCATTGGCCTTATGTCCCCAACCTTGGTACTTGAAACATTGGAATCCCTTTGGGTTAGGATACTTGTGAGCCTCCGGTTTTGGAGTCAATTTGGGGACTGTTTTGGTCTCGGGCAGCCTAGTAGTGGCGGGTTGGTCCTTGTTTTTGGGCCAACCCGAGGGGGCTTGTCCCCTTGTCTTGAAAGATGATCTCTCCTTAAGTTCCCTTTCAATCTCAAGAGCCGCTTGGAAAATACCGTCAACGGTTTCAAACTTGTGAAGGGTTAAATGAGTGGAGATATCTTTGTTCAACCCACACTTGAACCGGATGATGTCGTGGCTGATTTGCTCCCCACGATGATCAAGCTTCAACATGAGTTGTTGAAACTCATCAAAATATGCCATCACACTCTTGTTACCTTGACGCAAACCATACAATCTAGCAAGCAACTCATGGCGATATCTCTCGGGAAGGTATCGTTGCCTCATCAAATACCTCAATCGATACCAAGGTGGTGGCTGCCCATCAATGAGTTCATTACCAAACCGCTTGACATACTCCCACCAAGTGTTAGCATAACCCTCAAAATGAGCTATAGCATAGCAACCCTTCTTTTCTTCCGAGATGTCATTAACTTGGAAAACTTTGTCACAAGCCGATTCCCAAGCTAAGTAGGCCTCGGGGTCACTATCACCTTTAAAGATTGGTAGGTTCAACTTGATGGTGTTGATGCCTACATCTCTCTCTTGGTGTCGGTTTCCCCTATCTCCATACCCTCGGTATCTCCTTGGATCTCCACGACCCCCTCTTATCTCCTCCTCCCTCATGTAATCATCATCAAAGGCTCCATACCCTTCATACTCCTCTCTACCATATCCTTCAAAGGGGGCTGGTCGGGCTTGGGCATTTTGATTCGGAGGAATTGGATTTTGTGGCCTTTGGTTTAATGGAGCTTGGAATGGAGGGTTCGGATTTAGTGGAGGGACTTGACGTCCAAATCCCTCTTGTGGAACTTGAGGAGCTTGGAAACGTATTGGTCTAGTGGGGTCACGGTTTGGAGGAAAAAGGGTGGTGTCACGGTTTGGAGGAAAATGGGTGGTATGGCTTGCGGCATTTAATGGAGCTTGGGGTGCATTTAGCATTTGGTGGACTGTTTCGGGGGTGATGGTTGCGGAGGAAGTCCTATCATGCCCATTGGTAGAGACATGTAGAGGAGTAGAAGGATGAGAGTTCCTTTGACTCTCCACTTGTTCTAATCTCCCACTAATAGTCGACACTTCTCCCTTGATTGCTGCCAAGTCCCCTCTCACGGCCCCAAATTCCGAATTCAACCTTTCAAGTGTCCGGGTAACGGCCTCAAGAGTGACCCTCATAGAGTCAAGTGCATTAGTATCCACGTTATGGGACGTGGCCCCTTCCATTGTCAAGGTATTATACTCCTTAGATCACCACACGCTTGAGTTCCACAAGTGTTGTAAATTGGCTAGTAACCGTGAATCCTTTAAGGTATGAGTAAGCTCTTATCCGGAGTGGATTCTTGTTTGAAGACTCAAGGAATTCTTGTCGGACTAGAACCAAAAACAACAACGTGTTCAAAAGATAAAAGCACTCAAGTAAACGTTGACACGAACAAACGAATTCAAAGGACTAATTGACAATCTAGTAGGAATGTACTAGTTTGTTAATTAGTTCTAGAATCAAGTAAGGAAACTAAGAATCAACAATTAGAAACTAAAAAATTATCCAAAGTTGAGCTTAGGGGTGACGTGGCAGCATGCAATTGGCCTTGGGCCCACACGGTTTGTATATATATAACTTATATGTATTTTTTTTTGTCACAAATCTGAAAATCAATATTCATACAACTTGTGAAGGATGACAATGTGTTTTGGAGGGAAAAATAATAGTCTTGTAGCCTTTTTCAACCTTTCAAACTCAAAGGGTTAGGTTTGACTAACTAGTCCCACAAAACAAGGCTCCTTGAATTAAGGAAGAGTGGTTGGCCAACTAGGAAGTGATGGGTGCAAGTCTTTCACCAACAACTTTATGACTTGTCTTACAACTTGAACACCACAAGATGAACAAGATGAACAAGTTTAAAAAATGAACACCTTAACAACTTTCATCAACTTCTTCAAGCACATAACACACAACCACCAATTTTTGTCATCAACAACATACAACTTTCAACCACTTCAAGTCACCACAACAATGGTCAAGTTTTCAAGCTCAACTTTTAGATCTAGACACTTTAGTGTTGGTGAGAAAGAAACCAACACTAGAAACACACTAAACAAGCAAAATAACACCTAGATCTAAACATACAACAACATTCTCGGATTTGTCTTCAATGGACTGATTTTCGATTTTTTTTTTTTTTTTTTGTTTAATCCGAGAACAAGCCCAAGATGGGTTGTGTGGGAACACAACCGGTCTTGCTTTGATACCAAATGATACAAGATCAAGTCTACAACACAAAGATTCCAACAACAACAACAACAAAACAGCAAACCAACACCAATGCTAGTGAATCGAAAGAGCCCCACACGGCTTCACTAGACTTCAAGATCTCAAAGACAACAACGACAAGATAGTAAAAGATAGATAACTTGACATATAATATTCAAGAGACTAAGAACCCTAACATCAAGAAAGGACCCTAAGACTATGGAATATAAACACCAAGTTCTTACTTAGACCAAGAGGAACTCAATGACCTCAAGATCCTTGTTTCTAGCCAAAACACAACACAAGCTTCACTCTAGCAAGCTTGGCCGAAATCTGCCTCCCAATGGAAGAGAGAGAGAGAGAGAAATATTACAAGTCTTTGTCTTGAAATTACAATGAGAAAACTAAGGCAAAATAATTCTAAGCTTGTCTATTTATATTACAAGCCAAATGAAAGACAAAATGACCATATGGGCCATGTTGGGGCAGCCGGCCATGGAGGCCTTGGAGTGTAAGTTTATTACACTTCAAGGCCCATCTTCACACCTTAAAACATTTAGATCCTTAGGTGGTTCAATGACCAACTCACACACGGCCATTTACATGAATAAGGCTTGGAGTTTTTGTAACTCCCGAGCTTGACTTCGTGTGAATGGTCGGGTACTTGTTGGACAGCTTGTCCCACCCGTATCAACTAGTTATCATTTTCAAGTCACTACACTTAACCATTTTCAAGTCACTAGTTATCATTTTCAAGTCACTACACTTAACCATATTCAAGTCACTCAATTAACGATTTTAAAGTCGCTAGTTCACATTTTCTAGCCACTTAACATAAGCATTTTCAATTCACTAGTTCACATTTCAAATAACTACACTTAACTATTTTCAAGTCGCTAGTTTACATTTCAAGTCACTACATTTATCCATTTTCAAGACTTTACGCTTAGCCCTTTTCGAAGAACTAGTTCTCATTTTTAAGTCACTACACTTAACCATTTTCAAATTGCTAGTTCACTATTTATCGTCACTACACTTAACCATTTTCAAGTCACTAGTTTTCATTTTCAAGTCACTACACTTAACCATTTTCAAATTGCTAGTTCACTATTTATCGTCACTACACTTAACCATTTTCAAGTCACTAGTTTTCATTTTCAAGTCACTACACTTAACCATGTTCAAGTCACTAGTTATCATTCTCAAATCACTAGTTATCATTTTCAAGTTACTACACTTAACCATTTTCAAGTCACTAGTTATAATTTTCAAGTCACTACACTTAACCATGTTCAAGTCACTACAATTAACTATTTTCACGTTACTAGTTCAAATTTTCAAGTCACTTAACATAAGCATTTTAAAGTCACTAGTTCACATTTCATGTAACTACACTTAACTATTTTCAAGTCGCTAGTTCACATTTCAAGTCACTACACTTAGCCATTTTCAAGTCACTAGATCACTTTCTCAAGACTTTCGCTTAGCCCTTTTCGAAAGAACTAGTTCTCATTTTCAAGTCACTACACTTAACCATTTTCAAATCGCTAGATCACTATTTATCGTCACTACAATTAATCATTTTCAAGTCACTTGTTCATATTTTCGAGTCACTACACTTATCCATTTTCAAGTCACTAGTTATCATTTTTAAGTCACTACAATTAACCGTTTTTATGTCACTAGTTATCATTTTCAAGTCACTACACTTAACCATGTTGAAGTCACTACAATTAACCATTTTCAAGTCACTAGTTCACATTTTCAAGTCACTACACAACTATTATCAAGTCTCTAGTTCACATTTCAAGTCACTACACTAAATTATTTTTAAGTCACAAGATCACATTTTCAAGTCATTACACTTAACCATGTTCAAGTCACCACACTTAACCATTTTGAAGTCACTAGTTCACATTTAATGTCACTACAATAAACCATTTTCAAGCCACTAGTTATCATTTTCAAGTCACTACACTTAACCATTTTCAAGTCACTAGTTATCATTTTCAAGTCACTACACTTAACCATATTCAAGTCACTCAATTAACGATTTTAAAGTCGCTAGTTCACATTTTCTAGCCACTTAACATAAGCATTTTCAATTCACTAGTTCACATTTCAAATAACTACACTTAACTATTTTCAAGTCGCTAGTTCACATTTCAAGTCACTACATTTATCCATTTTCAAGACTTTACGCTTAGCCCTTTTCGAAGAACTAGTTCTCATTTTTAAGTCATTACACTTAACCATTTTCAAATTGCTAGTTCACTATTTATCGTCACTACACTTAACCATTTTCAAGTCACTACACTTAACCATTTTCAAATTGCTAGTTCACTATTTATCGTCACTACACTTAACCATTTTCAAGTCACTAGTTTTCATTTTCAAGTCACTACACTTAACCATGTTCAAGTCACTAGTTATCATTCTCAAATCACTAGTTATCATTTTCAAGTTACTACACTTAACCATTTTCAAGTCACTAGTTATAATTTTCAAGTCACTACACTTAACCATGTTCAAGTCACTACAATTAACTATTTTCACGTTACTAGTTCAAATTTTCAAGTCACTTAACATAAGCATTTTAAAGTCACTAGTTCACATTTCATGTAACTACACTTAACTATTTTCAAGTCGCTAGTTCACATTTCAAGTCACTACACTTAGCCATTTTCAAGTCACTAGATCACTTTCTCAAGACTTTCGCTTAGCCCTTTTCGAAAGAACTAGTTCTCATTTTCAAGTCACTACACTTAACCATTTTCAAATCGCTAGATCACTATTTATCGTCACTACAATTAATCATTTTCAAGTCACTTGTTCATATTTTCGAGTCACTACACTTATCCATTTTCAAGTCACTAGTTATCATTTTTAAGTCACTACAATTAACCGTTTTTATGTCACTAGTTATCATTTTCAAGTCACTACACTTAACCATGTTGAAGTCACTACAATTAACCATTTTCAAGTCACTAGTTCACATTTTCAAGTCACTACACAACTATTATCAAGTCTCTAGTTCACATTTCAAGTCACTACACTAAATTATTTTTAAGTCACAAGATCACATTTTCAAGTCATTACACTTAACCATGTTCAAGTCACCACACTTAACCATTTTGAAGTCACTAGTTCACATTTAATGTCACTACAATAAACCATTTTCAAGCCACTAGTTATCATTTTCAAGTCACTACACTTAACCATTTTCAAGTCACTAGTTATCATTTTCAAGTCACTACACTTAACCATATTCAAGTCACTCAATTAACGATTTTAAAGTCGCTAGTTCACATTTTCTAGCCACTTAACATAAGCATTTTCAATTCACTAGTTCACATTTCAAATAACTACACTTAACTATTTTCAAGTCGCTAGTTCACATTTCAAGTCACTACATTTATCCATTTTCAAGACTTTACGCTTAGCCCTTTTCGAAGAACTAGTTCTCATTTTTAAGTCATTACACTTAACCATTTTCAAATTGCTAGTTCACTATTTATCGTCACTACACTTAACCATTTTCAAGTCACTACACTTAACCATTTTCAAATTGCTAGTTCACTATTTATCGTCACTACACTTAACCATTTTCAAGTCACTAGTTTTCATTTTCAAGTCACTACACTTAACCATGTTCAAGTCACTAGTTATCATTCTCAAATCACTAGTTATCATTTTCAAGTTACTACACTTAACCATTTTCAAGTCACTAGTTATCATTTTCAAGTCACTACACTTAACCATGTTCAAGTCACTACAATTAACTATTTTCACGTTACTAGTTCAAATTTTCAAGTCACTTAACATAAGCATTTTAAAGTCACTAGTTCACATTTCATGTAACTACACTTAACTATTTTCAAGTCGCTAGTTCACATTTCAAGTCACTACACTTAGCCATTTTCAAGTCACTAGATCACTTTCTCAAGACTTTCGCTTAGCCCTTTTCGAAAGAACTAGTTCTCATTTTCAAGTCACTACACTTAACCATTTTCAAATCGCTAGATCACTATTTATCGTCACTACAATTAATCATTTTCAAGTCACTTGTTCATATTTTCGAGTCACTACACTTATCCATTTTCAAGTCACTAGTTATCATTTTTAAGTCACTACAATTAACCGTTTTTATGTCACTAGTTATCATTTTCAAGTCATGATACGGGTGGGACAAGCTGTCCAACAAGTACCCGACCATTCACACGAAGTCAAGCTCGGGAGTTACAAAAACTCCAAGCCTTATTCATGCAAATGGCCGTGTGTGAGTTGGTCATTGAACCACCTAAGGATCTAAATGTTTTAAGGTGTGAAGATGGGCCTTGAAGTGTAATAAACTTACACTCCAAGGCCTCCATGGCCGGCTGCCCCAACATGGCCCATATGGTCATTTTGTCTTTCATTTGGCTTGTGATATAAATAGACAAGCTTAGAATTATTTTGCCTGAGTTTTTTTCTCATTGTAATTTCAAGACAAAGACTTGTAATATTTCTCTCTCTCTCTCTCTTCCATTGGGAGGCAGATTTCGGCCAAGCTTGCTAGAGTGAAGCTTGTGTTGTGTTTTGGCTAGAAACAAGGATCTTGAGGTCATTGAGTTCCTCTTGGTCTAAGTAAGAACTTGGTGTTTATATTCCATAGTCTTAGGGTCCTTTCTTGATGTTAGGGTTCTTAGTCTCTTGAATATTATATGTCAAGTTATCTATCTTTTACTATCTTGTCGTTGTTGTCTTTGAGATCTTGAAGTCTAGTGAAGCCGTGTGGGGCTCTTTCGATTCACTAGCATTGGTGTTGGTTTGCTGTTTTGTTGTTGTTGTTGTGGAATCTTTGTGTTGTAGACTTGATCTTGTATCATTTGGTATCAAAGCAAGACCGGTTGTGTTCCCACACAACCCATCTTGGGCTTGTTCTCGGATTAAACAAACAAACAAAAAAAAAATCAGAAATCAGTCCATTGAAGACAAATCCGAGAATGTTGTTGTATGTTTAGATCTAGGTGTTATTTTGCTTGTTTAGTGTGTTTCTAGTGTTGGTTTCTTTCTCACCAACACTAAAGTGTCTAGATCTAAAAGTTGAGCTTGAAAACTTGACCATTGTTGTGGTGACTTGAAGTGGTTGAAGGTTGTATGTTGTTGATGACAAAAATTGGTGGTTGTGTGTTATGTGCTTGAAGAAGTTGATGAAAGTTGTTAAGGTGTTCATCTTTTAAACTTGTTCATCTTGTTCATCTTGTGGTGTTCAAGTTGCAAGACAAGTCATAAAGTTGTTGGTGAAAGACTTGCACCCATCACTTTCTAGTTGGCCAACCACTCTTCCTTAATTCAAGGAGCCTTGTTTTGTGGGACTAGTTAGTCAAACCTAACCCTTTGAGTTTGAAAGGTTGAAAAAGGCTACAAGACTATTATTTTTCCCTCCAAAACACATTGTCATCCTTCACAAGTTGTATGAATATTGATTTTCAGATTTGTGACAAAAAAAAAAAAAAAACATATAAGTTATATATATACAAACCGTGTGGGCCCAAGGCCAATTGCATGCTGCCACGTCACCCCTAAGCTCAACTTTGGATAATTTTTTAGTTTCTAATTGTTGATTCTTAGTTTCCTTACTTGATTCTAGAACTAATTAACAAACTAGTACATTCCTACTAGATTGTCAATTAGTCCTTTGAATTCGTTTGTTCGTGTCAACGTTTACTTGAGTGCTTTTATCTTTTGAACACGTTGTTGTTTTTGGTTCTAGTCCGACAAGAATTCCTTGAGTCTTCAAACAAGAATCCACTCCGGATAAGAGCTTACTCATACCTTAAAGGATTCACGGTTACTAGCCAATTTACAACACTTGTGGAACTCAAGCGTGTGGTGATCTAAGGAGTATAATACCTTGACAATGGAAGGGGCCACGTCCCATAACGTGGATACTAATGCACTTGACTCTATGAGGGTCACTCTTGAGGCCGTTACTCGGACACTTGAAAGGTTGAATTCGGAATTTGGGGCCGTGAGAGGGGACTTGGCAGCAATCAAGGGAGAAGTGTCGACTATTAGTGGGAGATTAGAACAAGTGGAGAGTCAAAGGAACTCTCATCCTTCTACTCCTCTACATGTCTCTACCAATGGGCATGATAGGACTTTCTCCACAACCATCACCCCCGAAACAGTCCACCAAATGCTAAATGTACCCCAAGCTCCATTAAATGCCGCAAGCCATACCACCCTTTTTCCTCCAAACCGTGACACCACCCTTTTTCCTCCAAACCGTGACCCCACTAGACCAATACGTTTCCAAGCTCCTCAAGTTCCACAAGAGGGATTTGGACGTCAAGTCCCTCCAGTAAATCCGAACCCTCCATTCCAAGCTCCATTAAACCAAAGGCCACAAAATCCAATTCCTCCGAATCAAAATGCCCAAGCCCGACCAACCCCCTTTGAAGGATATGGTAGAGAGGAGTATGAAGGGTATGGAGCCTTTGATGATGATTACATGAGGGAGAAGGAGATAAGAGGGGGTCGTGGAGATCCAAGGAGATACCGAGGGTATGGAGATAGGGGAAACCGACACCAAGAGAGAGATGTAGGCATCAACACCATCAAGTTGAACCTACCAATCTTTAAAGGTGATAGTGACCCCGAGGCCTACTTAGCTTGGGAATCGACTTGTGACAAAGTTTTCCAAGTTAATGACATCTCGGAAGAAAAGAAGGGTTGCTATGCTATAGCTCATTTTGAGGGTTATGCTAACACTTGTTGGGAGTATGTCAAGCGGTTTGGTAATGAACTCATTGATGGGCAGCCACCACCTTGGTATCGATTGAGGTATTTGATGAGGCAACGATACCTTCCCGAGAGATATCGCCATGAGTTGCTTGCTAGATTGTATGGTTTGCGTCAAGGTAACAAGAGTGTGATGGCATATTTTGATGAGTTTCAACAACTCATGTTGAAGCTTGATCATCGTGGGGAGCAAATCAGCCACGACATCATCCGGTTCAAGTGTGGGTTGAACAAAGATATCTCCACTCATTTAACCCTTCACAAGTTTGAAACCGTTGACGGTATTTTCCAAGCGGCTCTTGAGATTGAAAGGGAACTTAAGGAGAGATCATCTTTCAAGACAAGGGGACAAGCCCCCTCGGGTTGGCCCAAAAACAAGGACCAACCCGCCACTACTAGGCTGCCCGAGACCAAAACAGTCCCCAAATTGACTCCAAAACCGGAGGCTCACAAGTATCCTAACCCAAAGGGATTCCAATGTTTCAAGTGCCAAGGTTGGGGACATAAGGCCAATGAATGTCCAAACCGACGCAATGTGATCCTACGGGAAGGGAGAGTATATTACCTTGGTGAAGAGGTGGGTCCCGAACGGGGAGAAGAAGAGGCCGAGCCTCAAGATGGAGAGGAAACCGAGGATGGACCACTTGATGATGGTGGTGATGATGGTGAAGATGTTTATCCGCAAGAAGGGGAGTGTGTGATTCCAAACTTTGTGGTTCGGCGCGTCATGATTAGTAAGGCAATAGATGACCCAAGCCAAAGGGAAAATCTATTCCATACTAAATGTCTTGTAAAGGGAAGTGTGTGTACCTTGGTGATTGATAGTGGTAGTTGTACGAATGTTGTAAGTCATGCTATGGTAAACTTCTTGAAGTTACCAACTACTCCGCACACTAGTCCTTACAAGTTACAATGGTTGAATGATTGTGGTGAATTAAGGGTCGCAAGGCAATGTGTGATACGGTTTAAGGTGGGAAACTACCACGATGAAGTGCTTTGTGATGTGATACCAATGCAAGCATGTCACTTGTTACTAGGTAGACCTTGGCAATATGATAGGTCTACTAAACACGATGGGAGGACTAATCGATATACACTTGAGAAGGATGGCCAAAAGGTTACACTTCACCCTCTTTCGCCGTCCCAAGTAAATGAGTGGCATCAAAGGATGAGGGAATTGAAGGAAAAAGGAAAGGAATCCGAAAGGGGAGAAAAGGGAGGGAGTTCCGTAGGTGGGGCAGTGGGCCATCCAAGGCTGCCCCAACGGCGAAGGGGACGGAAAACATGGTGATGTTGGTTAGGAAGAAGGAACTCTTCGTGGATCATGATGAGGATACGCCTATGTTGCTCTTGGCTCATTGTTTTAACACTAACCCCACTAATTCTTCCATTTCCCCTTTGATTTCTTGTGTGTTGCAGGATTATGAGGACGTATTTCCTAAGGAACTTCCACAAGGATTGCCCCCGCTTCGGGGAATTGAGCACCAAATTGACTTTGTGCCGGGATCACAATTACCAAACAAGCCGGCTTATAGGAGCAATCCTACGGACACCAAGGAATTGCAACGTCAAGTTGAGGAGCTCCTCAACAAAGGGTATGTCAAGGAGAGCATGAGTCCGTGTGCTGTTCCGGTGTTATTAGTGCCAAAGAAAGACGGAACGTGGCGCATGTGTGTGGACTGCCGAGCCATCAACAAAATTACGGTAAAATATCGCCACCCTATTCCTCGGTTAGATGACATGCTAGATGAGTTGAATGGTTCATGTTTGTTTTCCAAGATTGATTTAAGGAGTGGCTATCACCAAATAAGAATGCAACCCGGTGATGAATGGAAAACCGCCTTCAAGACCAAGTTTGGTCTCTATGAATGGATGGTTATGCCATTCGGCCTAACAAATGCTCCAAGTACTTTTATGAGGCTAATGAATCATGTGATGAGGCCATTTATTGGAAAGTTTGTTGTTGTCTACTTTGATGATGTCTTGGTGTATAGCAAGTCCTTAGAAGAGCATGTGATGCATTTACAATGTGTGCTTGATGTCCTTAGGAAGGAAAAATTGTATGCAAATCTGGAAAAGTGCTCTTTTGGTGTCAACGAAGTTGTTTTCTTGGGTTTTGTTGTTAGTTCAAGAGGGGTCGAAGTGGATGAATCCAAGATAGACGCTATCAAAAATTGGCCAACCCCACAAAACGTTGGAGAAGTAAGAAGCTTCCACGGGTTGGCTAGTTTTTATAGAAGGTTTGTCAAAGGATTTAGCACCATAGCCGCCCCCTTGACCGAGGTCATTCGGAAAGAACAACCCTTCAAGTGGGGTGTCGAGCAAGCTAAGGCATTTGAAGCCTTGAAAGCTATGCTCATCTCCGCACCGTTGTTACAATTGCCCAACTTTGATAAGACCTTCGAGGTCGAGTGCGATGCGAGTAAAGTAGGCATAGGGGCTGTTTTGATGCAAGATTTGAAACCCATTGCTTACTTTAGCGAAAAGCTCAAAGGAGCAACTCTAAACTACTCCACGTATGATTTAGAGTTGTATGCCTTGATTAGAGCCTTGGCCACTTGGCAACATTACTTATGGCCCAAGGAGTTCGTGATCCGAACGGACCATGAATCCTTAAAGCATCTTCGGGCCCAAGACAAGCTTAACAAACGGCATGCAAAATGGATTGAGTTTCTTGAGACCTTCCCTTATGTTATCCAATACAAAAAGGGTAAGGACAATGTAGTGGCCGATGCTTTGTCTAGAAAACATGTCCTTGTGTCCACCTTGTCATCAAAATTGATGGGTTTTGAGAGTTTAAGAGAATTGTATCCCAAGGACCCTCACTTTGCTCCTATCTTTAGGGAATGTGAAGAATTGGGTAGGGACAAGTGGGATTCGGCTAGGGGTTCAAATCCCTATGCCAAGTTTGATGGTTACTTATTTAAAGGTAGACGATTGTGTGTACCCTCTAGCTCTTGGAGAGAATTGTTTGTGAGGGAAGCACATGATGGCGGTCTAATGGGTCATTTTGGGGTCGAAAAGACCCTTGGAATATTGGAGGAGCAATTCTATTGGCCCAAAATGCGCAAGGATGTGGCTAGGATTTGCGGCCAATGTGTAGAATGCAAGAGAGCCAAATCTCGGCTCCTACCTCATGGGTTGTACACCCCGCTGCCCACTCCTCTACGTCCTTGGCTTGATATATCTATGGACTTTGTGTTAGGGCTGCCAAGGACTCGACGAGGCCGGGATAGTATTTTTGTTGTAGTTGACCGGTTTTCTAAAATGGCGCACTTTATTCCTTGTTCTAAATGTGATGACGCCCCTAGCGTGGCCTCGTTGTTTGTTGATAATGTTGTTAGATTGCATGGTGTCCCGAGGACCATTGTGAGTGATAGGGACTCTAAGTTCCTAAGCCACTTTTGGAAGTCCATGTGGGGTAGGCTTGGTACCAAGTTATTATTCTCTACGTCCTGCCACCCACAAACCGATGGCCAAACGAAAGTAGTAAATAGGACTTTGGGTGCTATGCTACGTTCCATGGTTAAGGAAAAAATGACTTCTTGGGAAGAGCACTTACCATTAATTGAGTTTGTATATAACCGTGTCATACACTCAAGTACGGGAATGACTCCCTTTGAGTGTGTATACGGCCTCAACCCCCTCACCCCTTTGGATTTAACGCCTTTGCCAAGTGATCTTATGATTAGCTTAGAAGGAAGCAAGCGGGCAGATTCTATGAAGAAGTTACATGAGAAGGTGCGGCTTCAACTTGAGAAGAGAAACCAAGACATGGCAAGGAGGGCCAACAAGGGAAGAAAGAAAGTCATCCTTGAACCGGGAGATTGGGTGTGGGTGCATCTTCGGAGGGATCGGTTTCCATCCCAAAGAAAGTCCAAATTGATGCCGAGGGGTGATGGTCCATTCCAAGTACTCGAGAAAATCAATGACAACGCCTACAAGATTGACCTTCCACCGAAATATCAAGTGCACCACACTTTTAACGTTTGTGATCTTTCTCTCGTGGAGGCGGTTGAAGACGACCAAGTGCTGAATTTGAGGTCAAATTCCTCTCAAGATGGAGAGGATGATACGGGTGGGACAAGCTGTCCAACAAGTACCCGACCATTCATACGAAGTCAAGCTCGGGAGTTACAAAAACTCCAAGCCTTATTCATGCAAATGGCCGTGTGTGAGTTGGTCATTGAACCACCTAAGGATCTAAATGTTTTAAGGTGTGAAGATGGGCCTTGAAGTGTAATAAACTTACACTCCAAGGCCTCCATGGCCGGCTGCCCCAACATGGCCCATATGGTCATTTTGTCTTTCATTTGGCTTGTGATATAAATAGACAAGCTTAGAATTATTTTGCCTGAGTTTTTTTCTCATTGTAATTTCAAGACAAAGACTTGTAATATTTCTCTCTCTCTCTCTCTTCCATTGGGAGGCAGATTTCGGCCAAGCTTGCTAGAGTGAAGCTTGTGTTGTGTTTTGGCTAGAAACAAGGATCTTGAGGTCATTGAGTTCCTCTTGGTCTAAGTAAGAACTTGGTGTTTATATTCCATAGTCTTAGGGTCCTTTCTTGATGTTAGGGTTCTTAGTCTCTTGAATATTATATGTCAAGTTATCTATCTTTTACTATCTTGTCGTTGTTGTCTTTGAGATCTTGAAGTCTAGTGAAGCCGTGTGGGGCTCTTTCGATTCACTAGCATTGGTGTTGGTTTGCTGTTTTGTTGTTGTTGTTGTGGAATCTTTGTGTTGTAGACTTGATCTTGTATCAAGTCACTACATTTAACCATGTTGAAGTCACTACAATTAACCATTTTCAAGTCACTAGTTCACATTTTCAAGTCACTACACAACTATTATCAAGTCTCTAGTTCACATTTCAAGTCACTACACTAAATCATTTTTAAGTCACAAGATCACATTTTCAAGTCATTACACTTAACCATGTTCAAGTCACCACACTTAACCATTTTGAAGTCACTAGTTCACATTTAATGTCACTACAATAAACCATTTTCAAGTCACTAGTTATCATTTTCAAGTCACTACACTTAACCATTTTCAAGTCACTAGTTATCATTTTCAAGTCACTACACTTAACCATGTTCAAGTCACTCAATTAACGATTTTAAAGTCGCTAGTTCACATTTTCAAGCCACTTAACATAAGCATTTTCAATTCACTAGTTCACATTTCAAATAACTACACTTAACTATTTTCAAGTCGCTAGTTCACATTTCAAGTCACTACATTTATCCATTTTCAAGTCACTAGATCACTTTTTCAAGACTTTACGCTTAGCCCTTTTCGAAGAACTAGTTCTCATTTTCAAGTCACTACACTTAACCATTTTCAAATTGCTAGTTCACTATTTATCGTCACTACACTTAACCATTTTCAAGTAACTAGTTTTCATTTTCAAGTCACTACACTTAACCATGTTCAAGTCACTACAATTAACCATTTTCAAGTCACTAGTTCACATTTTCAAGTCACTTATCTTAAGCATTTTCAAGTCACTAGTTCACATTTCAAGTAACTACACTTAACTATTTTCAAGTCTCTAATTCACATTTCAAGTCACTACACTTAACTATTTTCTAGTCACTAGTTCACATTTTCAAGCAACTACACTTATCCATTTTCAAGTCACTAGATCACTTTTTGAAGACTTTACACTTTCCCTTTTCGAAGAACTAGTTTTCATTTTCAAGTCGCTACGCTTAACCATTTTCAAGTCACTAGTTCACATTAAAAGTCACTACACTTAACCATTTTTAAGTCACTAGTTATCATTTTCAAGTCACTACACTTAACCATTTTCAAGTCACTAGTTATCATTCTCAAGTCACTACACTTAACCATTTTAATGTCACTAGATCATATTTTCAAGTCATTACACTTAACCATGTTCAAGTCACCACACTTAACCATTTTCAAGTCACTAGTTCACATTAAAGTCACTACAATTAACCATTTTTAAGTCACTAGTTATCATTTTCAAGTCACTAAACTTAACCATTTTCAAGTCACTAGTTATCATTCTCAAATCACTAGTTATCATTTTCAAGTTACTACACTTAACCATTTTCAAGTCACTAGTTATCATTTTCAAGTCACTACACTTAACCATGTTCAAGTCACTACAATTAATTATTTTCACGTCACTAGTTCAAATTTTCAAGTCACTTAACATAAGCATTTTAAAGTCACTAGTTCATATTTCATGTAACTACACTTAACTATTTTCAAGTCGCTAGTTCACATTTCAAGTCACTACACTTAGCCATTTTCAAGTCACTAGATCAATTTCTAAAGACTTTCGCTTAGCCCTTTTCGAAAGAACTAATTCTCATTTTCAAGTCACTACACTTAACCATTTTCAAATCGCTAGATCACTATTTATCGTCACTACAATTAATCATTTTCAAGTCACTTGTTCATATTTTCAAGTTACTACACTTAACCATTTTCAAGTCACTAGTTCACATTTAAAGTCACTACAATTAACCGTTTTGATGTCACTAGTTATCATTTTCAAGTCACTACACTTAACCATGTTGAAGTCACTACAATTAACCATTTTCAAGTCACTAGTTCACATTTTCAAGTCACTACACAACTATTATCAAGTCTCTAGTTCACATTTCAAGTCACTACACTAAATCATTTTTAAGTCACAAGATCACATTTTCAAGTCATTACACTTAACCATGTTCAAGTCACCACACTTAACCATTTTGAAGTCACTAGTTCACATTTAATGTCACTACAATAAACCATTTTCAAGTCACTAGTTATCATTTTCAAGTCACTACACTTAACCATTTTCAAGTCACTAGTTATCATTTTCAAGTCACTACACTTAACCATGTTCAAGTCACTCAATTAACGATTTTAAAGTCGCTAGTTCACATTTTCAAGCCACTTAACATAAGCATTTTCAATTCACTAGTTCACATTTCAAATAACTACACTTAACTATTTTCAAGTCGCTAGTTCACATTTCAAGTCACTACATTTATCCATTTTCAAGTCACTAGATCACTTTTTCAAGACTTTACGCTTAGCCCTTTTCGAAGAACTAGTTCTCATTTTCAAGTCACTACACTTAACCATTTTCAAATTGCTAGTTCACTATTTATCGTCACTACACTTAACCATTTTCAAGTAACTAGTTTTCATTTTCAAGTCACTACACTTAACCATGTTCAAGTCACTACAATTAACCATGTTCAAGTCACTAGTTCACATTTTCAAGTCACTTAACTTAAGCATTTTCAAGTCACTAGTTCACATTTCAAGTAACTACACTTAACTATTTTCAAGTCTCTAATTCACATTTCAAGTCACTACACTTAACTATTTTCTAGTCACTAGTTCACATTTTCAAGCAACTACACTTATCCATTTTCAAGTCACTAGATCTCTTTTTGAAGACTTTACACTTTCCCTTTTTGATACAAGATCAAGTCTACAACATAAAGATTCCAACAACAACAACAACAAAAATAGCAAACCAACACCAATGCTAGTGAATCGAAAGAGCCCCACACGGCTTCACTAGACTTCAAGATCTCAAAGACAACAACGACAAGATAGTAAAAGATAGATAACTTGACATATAATATTCAAGAGACTAAGAACCCTAACATCAAGAAAGGACCCTAAGACTATGGAATATAAACACCAAGTTCTTACTTAGACCAAGAGGAACTCAATGACCTCAAGATCCTTGTTTCTAGCCAAAACACAACACAAGCTTCACTCTAGCAAGCTTGGCCGAAATCTGCCTCCCAATGGAAGAGAGAGAGAGAGAGAAATATTACAAGTCTTTGTCTTGAAATTACAATGAGAAAACTAAGCAAAAATGACCCTAAGCTTGTCTATTTATATTACAAGCCAAAATGAAAACAAAAATGACAAGTTTAGCCTCTTGGCAGCCGCCCCCTTGGAGTGTAAGCTTATTACACTTCAAGGTCCCACTTCACACTTAAAAACATTTAGATCCTTAGGTGGCTGACTCACCAACTCACACACGGCCATTTGCATGAACAAGGCTTGGAGTTTTTGTAACTCCCGAGCTTGGCTTCGTGTGAAAGGCCGTGCACTTGTGGATCTTGCCCCACCCGTATCATCCTCTCCATCTTGAGAGGAATTTGACCTCAAATTCAGCATTTGGTCATCTTCAACCGCATCCACGAGAGAGAGGTCACCAACATTGAAAGTGTGGTGCACTTGATATTCCGGTGGAAGGTCAATCTTGTAGGCGTTGTCATTGATTCTCTCAAGTACTTGGAATGGACCATCACCCCTAGGCAGCAATTTGGACTTTCTTTGAGATGGAAATCGATCCTTTCGAAGATGCACCCACACCCAATCTCCGGGTTCAAGCACAAGCCTTCTTCGTCCTTTGTTTACCCTTTTTGCAACCTCTTGGTTCTTCCTTTCAAGCTTGATCTGCACCTTCTCATGCACCTTTTTCATTGCCTCGGCTCTTTTGCATCCATCTAAACTTGTCATGAGATCACTAGACAAAGGAGTGAGATCTAAAAGGGTAAGGGGATTCAAGCCATAAACACACTCAAAGGGAGTCATTCCCGTACTTGAATGTATTACCCGATTGTATGCAAATTCCACCAAAGGTAGGTGATCCTCCCATGAAGTCAGTTTACCTTTAACCATAGAACGTAGCATAGACCCTAAGGTTCTATTTACTACCTCCGTTTGGCCATCGGTTTGTGGGTGGCAAGACGTGGAGAAAAGCAACTTCGTTCCAAGCCTACCCCACATGGACTTCCAAAAGAGACTTAGGAACTTTGAGTCCCTATCACTCACAATAGTCCTTGGGACTCCGTGAAGCTTTACAACATGTTCAACAAATAATGAAGCTACACTAGGAGCATCTTCAGTTTTAGCACATGGAATGAAATGAGCCATTTTGGAGAATCTATCAACAACAACAAAAATGCTATCTCGACCCTTTCTAGTCCTTGGCAGCCCCAAAACAAAGTCCATTGAAATATCTAACCAAGGGCTAAGGGGAGTGGGAAGTGGGGTGTACAATCCTTGAGGTCGGAGGCGGGATTTTGCACACCGGCAATCCACACATTGGCCGCAAATTTTAGCAACATCCTTGCGCATTTTGGGCCAATAGAATTGTTCCTCTAAGATACCGAGGGTCTTGTCAACCCCAAAATGCCCCATGAGGCCACCATCATGTGCCTCTCTCACAAACAATTCCCTCCATGAACTAGAAGGAACACACAACCTCCTCCCTTTGAACAAATAGCCATCAAATCGAGAGTAGGAGGAATTGCTATTCTCCTTAAGCCATCGGTCCCTTCCCCACTCTTCACATTCCCTATAAATAGGAGCAAAGGTAGGATCCTCGGGATACAACATCCGCAAGCTCTCAAATCCCATCAACTTCGAAGACAAGGTAGCAACAAGCACATGCTTTCTAGACAACGCATCAGCCACAACATTTTCCTTCCCCCTTTTGTAATGAATTACATAAGGGAAGGTCTCAATAAACTCAATCCACTTAGCATGACGCCTATTCAACTTGTCTTGGCTCTTAAGGTGTTTCAACGATTCGTGGTCCGTTCGTATCACAAACTCCTTAGGCCACAAATAATGTTGCCAATTGCCCAAAGCTCTAACAAGGGCGTACAACTCCAAATCATAAGTCGAGTAATTAAGAGTTGCCCCTTTGAGCTTTTCACTAAAATAAGCAACGGGCTTGCCTTCTTGCATTAAAACAGCCCCGAGGCCAACTTTACTAGCATCACACTCTACTTCAAACATCTTATCAAAATTGGGCAATTGCAACAAAGGCGCCGAGATGAGCATAGCTTTCAAGGCTTCAAAAGCCTTAGCTTGCTCTCCCCCCCACTTAAAGGGTTGGTCCTTTCTAATAACCTCGGTCAAGGGTGCTGCTATGGAGCTGAAACCTTTGACAAACCTCCTATAAAAGCTTGCCAACCCATGGAAACTTCGGATTTCTCCAATAGTTTTAGGGGTCGGCCAACTTCGTATAGCGTCTATCTTGGATTCGTCCACTTCCACACCCCTTGAGCTCACGACAAAACCCAAGAAAATCACTTTATCAACACCAAAAGAACACTTCTCTACGTTGGCATACAACTTCTCCTTTCGGAGCACATCAAACACACACCTCAAATGCATCACATGATCATCAATAGATTTACTATATACCAACACATCATCAAAATACACCACCACAAACTTTCCAATATAAGGCTTCATTACATGATTCATTAGCCTCATAAAGGTGCTAGGAGCATTGGTAAGGCCAAAGGGCATGACCAGCCACTCATATAGACCAAATTTGGTCTTGAATGCGGTCTTCGACTCATCACCGGGTTGCATGCGAATTTGGTGGTAGCCACTCCTAAGATCCACTTTAGAAAACAAACAAGAACCATGGAGCTCATCTAACATATCATCTAGTCTAGGGATTGGATGATGATACCTTATAGTGATTTTGTTGATGGCTCTACAATCGACGCACATGCGCCAAGTTCCGTCTTTCTTTGGTACCAAAAGCACCGGGACAGCACACGGACTCATACTTTCCTTGATGTATCCCTTGTGGAGAAGTTCCTCAACTTGTCTCTCAAGCTCCTTAGTGTCCATGGGATTGCTCCTATAGGCCGGTTTGTTTGGAAGTTGTGAACCCGGCACCAAATCAATTTGGTGCTCAATTCCCCGAAGTGGGGGCAATCCTTGTGGAAGTTCTTGAGGAAATACGTCTTCATAATCCTGCAATACACAAGAAATCAAAGGAGACATGGAAGGATTAATGGGGTTAGTATTAAAACAATGAGCCAAGAGTAACATAGGCGTGCCCTCATCATGATCTATGAAAAGTTCCTTCTTCCTAGCCAACATCACCATAGTCCCTCCCCCCGTTGTTGTTGGGGCAGTCCCCGATGTACCTACTGCCCCACCTACGGAACTCCCTCTCTTTTCTCCCCTTTCGGGTTCCTTTCCCTTTTTCTTCAATTCTCTCATCCTTTGATGCCACTCATTTACTTGGGAAGGTGAAAGAGGATGAAATGTGACCTTTCGGCCATCCTTCTCAAGTGTATATCGATTGGACCTCCCATCGTGTTTGGTAGACCTATCATATTGCCAAGGCCTACCTAACAACAAGTGACATGCTTGCATTGGTATCACGTCACAAAGTACTTCATCGTGGTAGTTTCCCACCTTAAACCGTATCACACATTGCCTTGTGACCTTCAATTCACCACAATCATTCAGCCATTGTAACTTGTAAGGACTAGAGTGTGGTGTAGTTGGTAACTTCAAGAAATTAACCAAAGCATGACTTGCGACATTTGTACAACTACCACCATCGATCACCAAGGTGCACACACTCCCCTTTACAAGACATTTAGTGTGGAATAGATTTTCCCTTTGGCTTGGGTCATCTACTGCCGTACTAATCATGACGCGCCTAACCACAAAGTTTGGAACCACACACTCCCCTTCTTGAGGATAAACATCTTCACCATCATCATCGTGTGGTCCATCTTCGGTTTCCTCTCCATCTTGAGGCTCGGCCTCATCTTCTCCCCTTTCGGGACCCACCTCCTCACCAAGGTAATACACTCTCCCTTCCCTTAGGATCACATTGCGTCGGTTTGGACATTCATTGGCCTTATGCCCCCAACCTTGGCACTTGAAACATTGGAATCCCTTTGGGTTAGGATACTTGTGAGCCTCCGGTTTTGGAGGAAATTTGGGGACTGTTTTGGACTCGGGCAGCCTTGTAGTGGCGGGTTGGTCCTTGTTTTTGGGCCAACCCGAGGGGGCTTGTCCCCTAACCTTGAAAGATGATCTCTCTTTAAGTTCCCTCTCAATTTCAAGAGCCGCTTGGAAAATACCGTCAACGGTTTCAAACTTGTGAAGGGTTAAATGAGTGGATATCTCTTTGTTCAACCCACACTTGAACCGGATAATGTCGTGGCTGATTTGCTCCCCACGATGATCAAGCTTCAACATGAGTTGTTGAAACTCATCAAAGTAGGCCATCACACTCTTGTTACCTTGACGCAAGCCATACAATCTAGCAAGCAACTCATGGCGATATCTCTCGGGAAGGTATCGTTGTCTCATCAAGTACCTCAATCGATACCAAGGTGGTGGCTGCCCATCCACTAGTTCATCACCAAACCGCTTGACGTACTCCCACCAAGTGTTAGCATAACCCCCAAAGTGAGCTATAGCATAACTTCCTTTCTTTTCTTCCGAGATATCATTAACTTGGAAGACTTTGTCACAAGCCGATTCCCAAGCTAAGTATGCCTCGGGGTCACTTTCACCCTTAAAGAAAGGTAGACTCAACTTGATGGTGTTGATGCCTACATCCCTCTCATGGTGTCGGTTTCCTCTTTCTTCATATCCACGGTATCTCCGTTGAACTCCTCTGCCCCCTCTCACCTCCTCCTCCCTCATGTAAGTATCATCAAAGGCCCTGTACCCTTCATACTCCTCCCTACCATATTCCTCAAGGTGGGCTGGTCGGTTTTGGATATTTGGAATTTGATTTGGGGGTATTGGATTTTGTGGAGGTGGTGGTCTTTGGTTTAATGGAGCTTGGAATGGAAGGTTCGGATTTAGTGGTGGAATTTGACGTCCAAATCCCTCATGCGGGACTTGGGAATTCTGGAAATGCGTTGGTCTATTGGGGCCACGGTTAGGAGATAAAAAGGTGGTTTGGCTTGCGGCATTTAGTGGAGCTTGAGGTGCATTTAGCATTTGGTGGACTGTTTCGGGAGTGATGGTTGCGGAGGAAGTCCTATCATGCCCATTGGTAGAAACATGTAGAGGAGTAGAAGGGCGAGAGTTCCTTTGACTCTCCACTTGTTCTAACCTCCCACTAATAGTCGACACCTCTCCCTTGATTGCTGCCAAGTCCCCTCTCACGGCCCCAAATTCCGAATTCAACCTCTCAAGTGTCCGGGTAACGGCCTCAAGAGTGACCCTCATAGAGTCAAGTGCATTGGTATCCACGTTATGGGACGTGGTCCCTTCCATTGTCAAGGTATTATACTCTTTAGATCACCACACGCTTGAGTTCTACAAGTGTTGTAAATTGGCTAGTAACCGTGAATCCTTTAAGGTATGAGTAAGCTCTTATCCGGAGTGGATTTTTGCTTGAAGACTCAAAGAATTCTTGTCGGACTAGAACCAAAAATAGCAACGTATTCAAAGATAAAAGCACTCAAGTAATCGTTGACACGAACAAACGGATTCAAAGGACTAATTGACAACCTAGTAGGAATGTACTAGTTTGTTAATTAGTTCTAGAACCAAGTAAAGGAAACCAAGAATCAACAATTAGCAACTAGAATAATATCCAAAGTTGAGCTTATAGTGACGTGGCAGCATGTAAGTGGTCCCACACGTTTTTGCTTCTTCCTTGTTCCTTTTTTTTTTTTTTTTTTTTTTATCTCAAATCTGAAATTTTTCAATACTCACACAACTTGTTATAGATGACAATGTGTTTTGGAGGGAAAGTAAAAGTCTTGTAGTCTTTCAACCTTTCAAACTCAAAAAGGTAAGATTTGACTAGGCTAATCCCACAAAACAAGGTTCCGTGTTTTAAGGAAAAGTGGTTGTCAAGTCTTGGAAGAGATGGGTGCAAGTCTTTCACCAACAACTTTATGACTTGTGTTGCAACTTAAACACAACAAGATGAACAAGATGAACAAGTTTAAAAGATGAACACCTCAACAACCTTCATTAACTTCTTCAAGCACATAACACACAACCACCAATTTTGTCATCAACAACATACAACTTTCAACCACTTCAAGTCACCACAACAATGGTCAAGTTTTCAAGCTCAACTTTTAGATCTAGACACTTTAGTGTTGGTGAGAAAGAAAGCAACACTAGAAACACACTAAACAAGCAAAATAACACCTAGATCTAAACATACAACAACATTCTCGGATTTGTCTTCAATGGACAGATTTCAGAATTTTTTTTTTTTTTTTTTTTTTTTGTTTAATTTGAGAACAAGCCCAAGATGGGTTGTGTTGGAACACAACCGGTCTTGCTTTGATACCAAATGATACAAGATCAAGTCTACAACACAAAGATTCCAACAACAACAACAACAAAAACAGCAAACCAACACCAATGCTAGTGAATCGAAAGAGCCCCACACGGCTTCACTAGACTTCAAGATCTCAAAGACAACAACGACAAGATAGTAAAAGATAGATAACTTGACATATAATATTCAAGAGACTAAGAACCCTAACATCAAGAAAGGACCCTAAGACTATGGAATATAAACACCAAGTTCTTACTTAGACCAAGAGGAACTCAATGACCTCAAGATCCTTGTTTCTAGCCAAAACACAACACAAGCTTCACTCTAGCAAGCTTGGCCGAAATCTGCCTCCCAATGGAAGAGAGAGAGAGAGAGAAATATTACAAGTCTTTGTCTTGAAATTACAATGAGAAAACTAAGCAAAAATGACCCTAAGCTTGTCTATTTATATTACAAGCCAAAATGAAAACAAAAATGACAAGTTTAGCCTCTTGGCAGCCGCCCCCTTGGAGTGTAAGCTTATTACACTTCAAGGTCCCACTTCACACTTAAAAACATTTAGATCCTTAGGTGGCTGACTCACCAACTCACACACGGCCATTTGCATGAACAAGGCTTGGAGTTTTTGTAACTCCCGAGCTTGGCTTCGTGTGAAAGGCCGTGCACTTGTGGATCTTGCCCCACCCGTATCAGTTTTCGAAGAACTAGTTTTCATTTTCAAGTCGCTACGCTTAACCATTTTCAAGTCACTAGTTTATATTTTGAAGTTACTACACTTAACCATTTTCAAGTCACTAGTTCACAATTTCAAGTCACTACACAACTATTTTCAAGTCTCTAGTTCACATTTCAAGTCACTACACTTAACCATTTTAAAGTCACTAGATCATATTTTCAAGTCATTACACTTAACCATGTTCAAGTCACCACACTTAACCATTTTCAAGTCACTACTTCACATTAAAAGTCACTAAAATTAACAATTTTTAAGTCACTAGTTATCATTTTCAAGTCACTACACTTAACCATTTTCAAGTCACTAGTTATCATTCTCAAGTCATTAGTTATCATTTTCAAGTCACTACACTTAACCATTTTCAAGTCACTAGTTATCATTTTCAAGTCACTACACTTAACCATGTTCAAGTCACTACAATTAACTATTTTCAAGTCACTAGTTCACATTTTCAAGTCACTTAACATAAGCATTTTAAAGTCACTAGTTCACATTTCATGTAACTACACTTAACTATTTTCAAGTCGCTAGTTCACATTTCAAGTCACTACACTTAGCCATTTTCAAGTCACTAGATCACTTTTTCAAGACTTTCGCTTAGCCCTTTTCGAAAGAACTAGTTCTCATTTTCAAGTCACTACACTTAACCATTTTCAAATCGCTAGATCACTATTTATCGTCACTACAATTAATCATTTTCAAGTCACTTGTTCATATTTTCAAGTCACTACACTTAACCATTTTCAAGTCACTAGTTCACATTTAAAGTCACTACAATTAACCGTTTTGATGTCACTAGTTATCATTTTCAAGTCACTACACTTAACCATGTTGAAGTCGCTACAATTAACTATTTTCAAGTCACTAGTTCACATTTTCAAGTCACTACACAACTATTATCAAGTCTCTAGTTCACATTTCAAGTCACTACACTAAATCATTTTTAAGTCACAAGATCACATTTTCAAGCCACTAAACATAAGCATTTTCAATTCACTAGTTCACATTTCAAATAACTACACTTAACTATTTTCAAGTCGCTAGTTCACATTTCAAGTCACTACATTTATCCATTTTCAAGTCACTAGTTATCATTTTCAAGTCACTACACTTAACCATGTTCAAGTCACTACAATTAACTATTTTCAAGTCACTAGTTCACATTTTCAAGTCACTTAACATAAGCATTTTCAAGTCACTAGTTCACATTTCATGTAACTACACTTAACTATTTTCAAGTCGCTAGTTCACATTTCAAGTCACTACACTTAGCCATTTTCAAGTCACTAGATCACTTTTTCAAGACTTTCGCTTAGCCCTTTTCGAAAGAACTAGTTCTCATTTTCAAGTCACTACACTTAACCATTTTCAAATCGCTAGATCACTATTTATCGTCACTACAATTAATCATTTTCAAGTCACTTGTTCATATTTTCAAGTCACTACACTTAACCATTTTCAAGTCACTAGTTCACATTTAAAGTCACTACAATTAACTGTTTTGATGTCACTAGTTATCATTTTCAAGTCACTACACTTAACCATGTTGAAGTCACTAAAATTAACCATTTTCAAGTCACTAGTTCACATTTTCAAGTCACTACACAACTATTATCAAGTCTCTAGTTCACATTTCAAGTCACTACACTAAATCATTTTTAAGTCACAAGATCACATTTTCAAGTCATTACACTTAACCATGTTCAAGTCACCACACTTAACCATTTTGAAGTCACTAGTTCACATTAAAAGTCACTACAATTAACCATTTTTAAGTCACTAGTTATCATTTTCAAGTCACTACACTTCACCATTTTCAAGTCACTAGTTATCATTCTCAAATCACTAGTTATCATTTTCAAGTTACTACACTTAACCATTTTCAAGTCACTAGTTATCATTTTCAAGTCACTACACTTAACCATGTTCAAGTCACTACAATTAACTATTTTCACGTCACTAGTTCACATTTTCAAGTCACTTAACATAAGCATTTTAAAGTCACTAGTTCACATTTCATGTAACTACACTTAACTATTTTCAAGTCGCTAGTTCACATTTCAAGTCACTAAACTTAGCCATTTTCAAGTCACTAGATCACTTTCTCAAGACTTTCGCTTAGCCCTTTTCGAAAGAACTAGTTCTCATTTTTAAGTCACTACACTTAACCATTTTCAAATTGCTAGATCACTATTTATCGTCACTACAATTAATCATTTTCCAGTCACTACACTTATCCATTTTCAAGTCACTAGTTCACATTTAAAGTCACTACAATTAACCGTTTTTATGTCACTAGTTATCATTTTCAAGTCACTACACTTAACCATGTTGAAGTCACTACAATTAACCATTTTCAAGTCACTAGTTCACATTTCATGTAACTACACTTAACTATTTTCAAGTCGCTAGTTCACATTTCAAGTCACTACACTTAGCCATTTTCAAGTCACTTGATCACTTTCTCAAGACTTTCGCTTAGGCCTTTTCGAAAGAACTAGTTCTCATTTTCAAGTCACTACACTTAACCATTTTCAAATCACTAGATCACTATTTATCGTCACTACAATTAATCATTTTCAAGTCACTACACTTATCCATTTTCAAGTCACTAGTTCACATTTAAAGTCACTACAATTAACCGTTTTTATGTCACTAGTTATCATTTTCAAGTCACTACACTTAACCATGTTGAAGTCACTACAATTAACCATTTTCAAGTCACTAGTTCACATTTTCAAGTCACTACACAACTATTATCAAGTCTCTAGTTCACATTTCAAGTCACTACACTAAATCATTTTTAAGTCACAAGATCACATTTTCAAGTCATTACACTTAACCATGTTCAAGTCACCGCACTTAACCATTTTGAAGTCACTAGTTCACATTTAATGTCACTACAATAAACCATTTTCAAGTCACTAGTTATCATTTTCAAGTCACTACACTTAACCATTTTCAAGTCACTAGTTATCATTTTCAAGTCACTACACTTAACCATGTTCAAGTCACTCAATTAACGATTTTAAAGTCGCTAGTTCACATTTTCAAGCCACTTAACATAAGCATTTTCAATTCACTAGTTCACATTTCAAATAACTACACTTAACTATTTTCAAGTCGCTAGTTCACATTTCAAGTCACTACATTTATCCATTTTCAAGTCACTAGATCACTTTTTCAAGATTTTACGCTTAGCCCTTTTCGAAGAACTAGTTCTCATTTTCAAGTCACTACACTTAACCATTTTCAAATTGCTAGTTCACTATTTATCGTCACTACACTTAACCATTTTCAAGTCACTAGTTTTCATTTTCAAGTCACTACACTTAACCATGTTCAAGTCACTACAATTAACCATTTTCAAGTCACTAGTTCACATTTTCAAGTCACTTATCTTAAGCATTTTCAAGTCACTAGTTCACATTTCAAGTAACTACACTTAACTATTTTCAAGTCTCTAATTCACATTTCAAGTCACTACACTTAACTATTTTTTAGTCACTAGTTCACATTTTCAAGCAACTACACTTATCCATTTTCAAGTCACTAGATCACTTTTTGAAGACTTTACACTTTCCCTTTTCGAAGAACTAGTTTTCATTTTCAAGTCGCTACGCTTAACCATTTTCAAGTCACTAGTTCATATTTTAAAGTTACTACACTTAACCATTTTCAAGTCACTAGTTCAAAATTTCAAGTCACTACACAACTATTTTCAAGTCTCTAGTTCACATTTCAAGTCAC
Source organism: Capsicum rhomboideum (assembly GCA_031232105.1). Taxonomy (NCBI): domain Eukaryota; kingdom Viridiplantae; phylum Streptophyta; class Magnoliopsida; order Solanales; family Solanaceae; genus Capsicum; species Capsicum rhomboideum. The sequence goes on along the minus strand of CP124709.1, from coordinate 78,729,545 downwards.
TACACTTAACCATTTTAAAGTCACTAGATCATATTTTCAAGTCATTACACTTAACCATGTTCAAGTCACCACACTTAACCATTTTCAAGTCACTAGTTCACATTAAAAGTCAGTACAATTAACAATTCTTAAGTCACTAGTTATCATTTTCAAGTCACTACACTTAACCATTTTCAAGTCACTTAACATAAGCATTTTAAAGTCACTAGTTCACATTTCATGTAACTACACTTAACTATTTTCAAGTCGCTAGTTCACATTTCAAGTCACTACACTTAGCCATTTTCAAGTCACTAGATCACTTTTTCAAGACTTTCGCTTAGCCCTTTTCGAAAGAACTAGTTCTCATTTTCAAGTCACTACACTTAACCATTTTCAAATCGCTAGATCACTATTTATCGTCACTACAATTAATCATTTTCAAGTCACTTGTTCATATTTTCAAGTCACTACACTTAACCATTTTCAAGTCACTAGTTCACATTTAAAGTCACTACAATTAACCGTTTTGATGTCACTAGTTATCATTTTCAAGTCACTACACTTAACCATGTTGAAGTCACTACAATTAACCATTTTCAAGTCACTAGTTCACATTTTCAAGTCACTACACAACTATTATCAAGTCTCTAGTTCACATTTCAAGTCACTACACTAAATCATTTTTAAGTCACAAGATCACATTTTCAAGTCATTACACTTAACCATGTTCAAGTCACCACACTTAACCATTTTCAAGTCACTAGTTATCATTTTCAAGTCACTACACTTAACCATTTTCAAGTCACTAGTTATCATTTTCAAGTCACTACACTTAACCATGTTCAAGTCACTCAATTAACGATTTTAAAGTCGCTAGTACACATTTTCAAGCCACTTAACATAAGCATTTTCAATTCACTAGTTCACATTTCAAATAACTACACTTAACTATTTTCAAGTCGCTAGTTCACATTTCAAGTCACTACATTTATCCATTTTCAAGTCACTAGATCACTTTTTCAAGACTTTACGCTTAGCCCTTTTCGAAGAACTAGTTCTCATTTTCAAGTCACTACACTTAACCATTTTCAAATTGCTAGTTCACTATTTATCGTCACTACACTTAACCATTTTCAAGTCACTAGTTTTCATTTTCAAGTCACTACAATTAACCATGTTCAAGTCACTACAATTAACCATTTTCAAGTCACTAGTTCACATTTTCAAGTCACTTAACTTAAGCATTTTCAAGTCACTAGTTCACATTTCAAGTAACTACACTTAACCATTTTCAAGTCACTAGTTATCATTTTCAAGTCACTACACTTAACCATGTTCAAGTCACTCAATTAACGATTTTAAAGTCGCTAGTTCACATTTTCAAGCCACTTAACATAAGCATTTTCAATTCACTAGTTCACATTTCAAATAACTACACTTAACTAATTTCAAGTCGCTAGTTCACATTTCAAGTCACTACATTTATCCATTTTCAAGTCACTAGATCACTTTTTCAAGACTTTACGCTTAGCCCTTTTCGAAGAACTAGTTCTCATTTTCAAGTCACTACACTTAACCATTTTCAAATTGCTAGTTCACTATTTATCGTCACTACACTTAACCATTTTCAAGTCACTAGTTTTCATTTTCAAGTCACTACACTTAACCATGTTCAAGTCACTACAATTAACCATTTTCAAGTCACTAGTTCACATTTTCAAGTCACTTATCTTAAGCATTTTCAAGTCACTAGTTCACATTTCAAGTAACTACACTTAACTATTTTCAAGTCTCTAATTCACATTTCAAGTCACTACACTTAACTATTTTCTAGTCACTAGTTCACATTTTCAAGCAACTACACTTATCCATTTTCAAGTCACTAGATCACTTTTTGAAGACTTTACACTTTCCCTTTTCGAAGAACTAGTTTTCATTTTCAAGTCGCTACGCTTAACCATTTTCAAGTCACTAGTTCACATTAAAAGTCACTACAATTAACAATTTTTAAGTCACTAGTTATCATTTTCAAGTCCCTACACTTAACCATTTTCAAGTCACTAGTTATCATTCTCAAGTCACTAGTTATCATTTTCAAGTCACTACACTTAACCATTTTCAAGTCACTAGTTATCATTTTCAAGTCACTACACTTAACCATGTTCAAGTCACTACAATTAACGATTTTCAAGTCACTAGTTCACATTTTCAAGTCACTTAACATAAGCATTTTAAAGTCACTAGTTCACATTTCATGTAACTACACTTAACTATTTTCAAGTCGCTAGTTCACATTTCAAGTCACTAGATCACTTTTTCAAGACTTTCGCTTAGCCCTTTTCGAAAGAACTAGTTCTCATTTTCAAGTCACTACACTTAACCATTTTCAAATCGCTAGATCACTATTTATCGTCACTGTAATTAATCATTTTCAAGTCACTTGTTCATATTTTCAAGTCACTACACTTAACCATTTTCAAGTCACTAGTTCACATTTAAAGTCACTACAATTAACCGTTTTGATGTCACTAGTTATCATTTTCAAGTCACTACACTTAACCATGTTGAAGTCACTACAATTAACCATTTTCAAGTCACTAGTTCACATTTTCAAGTCACTACACAACTATTATCAAGTCTCTAGTTCACATTTCAAGTCACTACACTAAATCATTTTTAAGTCACAAGATCACATTTTCAAGTCATTACACTTAACCATGCTCAAGCCACCACACTTAACCATTTTCAAGTCACTAGTTATCATTTTCAAGTCACTACACTTAACCATTTTCAAGTCACTAGTTATCATTTTCAAGTCACTACACTTAACCATGTTCAAGTCACTCAATTAACGATTTTAAAGTCGCTAGTTCACATTTTCAAGCCACTTAACATAAGCATTTTCAATTCACTAGTTCACAATTCAAATAACTACACTTAACTATTTTCAAGTCGCTAGTTCACATTTCAAGTCACTACATTTATCCATTTTCAAGTCACTAGATCACTTTTTCAAGACTTGACGCTTAGCCCTTTTCGAAGAACTAGTTCTCATTTTCAAGTCACTACACTTAACCATTTTCAAATTGCTAGTTCACTATTTATCGTCACTACACTTAACCATTTTCAAGTCACTAGTTTTCATTTTCAAGTCACTACAATTAACCATGTTCAAGTCACTACAATTAACCATTTTCAAGTCACTAGTTCACATTTTCAAGTCACTTAACTTAAGCATTTTCAAGTCACTAGTTCACATTTCAAGTAACTACACTTAACTATTTTCAAGTCTCTAATTCACATTTCAAGTCACTACACTTAACTATTTTCTAGTCACTAGTTCACATTTTGAAGCAACTACACTTATCCATTTTCAAGTCACTAGATCACTTTTTGAAGACTTTACACTTTCCCTTTTCGAAAAACTAGTTTTCATTTTCAAGTCGCTACGCTTAACCATTTTCAAGTCACTAGTTCATATTTTAAACTTACTACACTTAACCATTTTCAAGTCACTAGTTCACAATTTCAAGTCACTACACAACTATTTTCAAGTCTCTAGTTCACATTTCAAGTCACTACACTTAACCATTTTAAAGTCACTAGATCATATTTTCAAGTCATTACACTTAACCATGTTCAAGTCACCACACTTAACCATTTTCAAGTCACTACTTCACATTAAAAGTCACTAAAAATAACAATTTTTAAGTCACTAGTTATCATTTTCAAGTCACTACACTTAACCATTTTCAAGTCACTAGTTATCATTCTCAAGTCATTAGTTATCATTTTCAAGTCACTACACTTAACCATTTTCAAGTCACTAGTTATCATTTTCAAGTCACTACACTTAACCATGTTCAAGTCACTACAATTAACTATTTTCAAGTCACTAGTTCACATTTTCAAGTCACTTAACATAAGCATTTTAAAGTCACTAGTTCACATTTCATGTAACTACACTTAACTATTTTCAAGTCGCTAGTTCACATTTCAAGTCACTACACTTAGCCATTTTCAAGTCACTAGATCACTTTCTCAAGACTTTCGCTTAGCCCTTTTCGAAAGAACTAGTTATCATTTTCAAGTCACTACACTTAACCATGTTGAAGTCACTACAATTAACCATTTTCAAGTCACTAGTTCACATTTTCAAGTCACTACACAACTATTATCAAGTCTCTAGTTCACATTTCAAGTCACTACACTAAATCATTTTTAAGTCACAAGATCACATTTTCAAGTCATTACACTTAACCATGCTCAAGTCACCACACTTAACCATTTTCAAGTCACTAGTTATCATTTTCAAGTCACTACACTTAACCATTTTCAAGTCACTAGTTATCATTTTCAAGTCACTACACTTAACCATGTTCAAGTCACTCAATTAACGATTTTAAAGTCGCTAGTTCACATTTTCAAGCCACTTAACATAAGCATTTTCAATTCACTAGTTCACAATTCAAATAACTACACTTAACTATTTTCAAGTCGCTAGTTCACATTTCAAGTCACTACATTTATCCATTTTCAAGTCACTAGATCACTTTTTCAAGACTTGACGCTTAGCCCTTTTCGAAGAACTAGTTCTCATTTTCAAGTCACTACACTTAACCATTTTCAAATTGCTAGTTCACTATTTATCGTCACTACACTTAACCATTTTCAAGTCACTAGTTTTCATTTTCAAGTCACTACAATTAACCATGTTCAAGTCACTACAATTAACCATTTTCAAGTCACTAGTTCACATTTTCAAGTCACTTAACTTAAGCATTTTCAAGTCACTAGTTCACATTTCAAGTAACTACACTTAACTATTTTCAAGTCTCTAATTCACATTTCAAGTCACTACACTTAACTATTTTCTAGTCACTAGTTCACATTTTGAAGCAACTACACTTATCCATTTTCAAGTCACTAGATCACTTTTTGAAGACTTTACACTTTCCCTTTTCGAAAAACTAGTTTTCATTTTCAAGTCGCTACGCTTAACCATTTTCAAGTCACTAGTTCATATTTTAAACTTACTACACTTAACCATTTTCAAGTCACTAGTTCACAATTTCAAGTCACTACACAACTATTTTCAAGTCTCTAGTTCACATTTCAAGTCACTACACTTAACCATTTTAAAGTCACTAGATCATATTTTCAAGTCATTACACTTAACCATGTTCAAGTCACCACACTTAACCATTTTCAAGTCACTACTTCACATTAAAAGTCACTAAAAATAACAATTTTTAAGTCACTAGTTATCATTTTCAAGTCACTACACTTAACCATTTTCAAGTCACTAGTTATCATTCTCAAGTCATTAGTTATCATTTTCAAGTCACTACACTTAACCATTTTCAAGTCACTAGTTATCATTTTCAAGTCACTACACTTAACCATGTTCAAGTCACTACAATTAACTATTTTCAAGTCACTAGTTCACATTTTCAAGTCACTTAACATAAGCATTTTCAAGTCACTAGTTCACATTTCATGTAACTACACTTAACTATTTTCAAGTCGCTAGTTCACATTTCAAGTCACTACACTTAGCCATTTTCAAGTCACTAGATCACTTTTTCAAGACTTTCGCTTAGCCCTTTTCGAAAGAACTAGTTCTCATTTTCAAGTCACTACACTTAACCATTTTCAAATCGCTAGATCACTATTTATCGTCACTACAATTAATCATTTTCAAGTCACTACACTTAACCATTTTCAAGTCACTAGTTCACATTTAAAGTCACTACAATTAACTGTTTTGATGTCACTAGTTATCATTTTCAAGTCACTACACTTAACCATGTTGAAGTCACTAAAATTAACCATTTTCAAGTCACTAGTTCACATTTTCAAGTCACTACACAACTATTATCAAGTCTCTAGTTCACATTTCAAGTCACTACACTAAATCATTTTTAAGTCACAAGATCACATTTTCAAGTCATTACACTTAACCATGTTCAAGTCACCACACTTAACCATTTTGAAGTCACTAGTTCACATTAAAAGTCACTACAATTAACCATTTTTAAGTCACTAGTTATCATTTTCAAGTCACTACACTTCACCATTTTCAAGTCACTAGTTATCATTCTCAAATCACTAGTTATCATTTTCAAGTTACTACACTTAACCATTTTCAAGTCACTAGTTATCATTTTCAAGTCACTACACTTAACCATGTTCAAGTCACTACAATTAACTATTTTCACGTCACTAGTTCACATTTTCAAGTCACTTAACATAAGCATTTTAAAGTCACTAGTTCACATTTCATGTAACTACACTTAACTATTTTCAAGTCGCTAGTTCACATTTCAAGTCACTAAACTTAGCCATTTTCAAGTCACTAGATCACTTTCTCAAGACTTTCGCTTAGCCCTTTTCGAAAGAACTAGTTCTCATTTTCAAGTCACTACACTTAACCATTTTCAAATCGCTAGATCACTATTTATCGTCACTACAATTAATCATTTTCAAGTCACTTGTTCATATTTTCAAGTCACTACACTTAACCATTTTCAAGTCACTAGTTCACATTTAAAGTCACTACAATTAACCGTTTTGATGTCACTAGTTATCATTTTCAAGTCACTACACTTAACCATGTTGAAGTCACTACAATTAACTATTTTCAAGTCACTAGTTCACATTTTCAAGTCACTACACAACTATTATCAAGTCTCTAGTTCACATTTCAAGTCACTACACTAAATCATTTTTAAGTCACAAGATCACATTTTCAAGCCACTAAACATAAGCATTTTCAATTCACTAGTTCACATTTCAAATAACTACACTTAACTATTTTCAAGTCGCTAGTTCACATTTCAAGTCACTACATTTATCCATTTTCAAGTCACTAGTTATCATTTTCAAGTCACTACACTTAACCATGTTCAAGTCACTACAATTAACTATTTTCAAGTCACTAGTTCACATTTTCAAGTCACTTAACATAAGCATTTTCAAGTCACTAGTTCACATTTCATGTAACTACACTTAACTATTTTCAAGTCGCTAGTTCACATTTCAAGTCACTACACTTAGCCATTTTCAAGTCACTAGATCACTTTTTCAAGACTTTCGCTTAGCCCTTTTCGAAAGAACTAGTTCTCATTTTCAAGTCACTACACTTAACCATTTTCAAATCGCTAGATCACTATTTATCGTCACTACAATTAATCATTTTCAAGTCACTTGTTCATATTTTCAAGTCACTACACTTAACCATTTTCAAGTCACTAGTTCACATTTAAAGTCACTACAATTAACTGTTTTGATGTCACTAGTTATCATTTTCAAGTCACTACACTTAACCATGTTGAAGTCACTAAAATTAACCATTTTCAAGTCACTAGTTCACATTTTCAAGTCACTACACAACTATTATCAAGTCTCTAGTTCACATTTCAAGTCACTACACTAAATCATTTTTAAGTCACAAGATCACATTTTCAAGTCATTACACTTAACCATGTTCAAGTCACCACACTTAACCATTTTGAAGTCACTAGTTCACATTAAAAGTCACTACAATTAACCATTTTTAAGTCACTAGTTATCATTTTCAAGTCACTACACTTCACCATTTTCAAGTCACTAGTTATCATTCTCAAATCACTAGTTATCATTTTCAAGTTACTACACTTAACCATTTTCAAGTCACTAGTTATCATTTTCAAGTCACTACACTTAACCATGTTCAAGTCACTACAATTAACTATTTTCACGTCACTAGTTCACATTTTCAAGTCACTTAACATAAGCATTTTAAAGTCACTAGTTCACATTTCATGTAACTACACTTAACTATTTTCAAGTCGCTAGTTCACATTTCAAGTCACTAAACTTAGCCATTTTCAAGTCACTAGATCACTTTCTCAAGACTTTCGCTTAGCCCTTTTCGAAAGAACTAGTTCTCATTTTTAAGTCACTACACTTAACCATTTTCAAATTGCTAGATCACTATTTATCGTCACTACAATTAATCATTTTACAGTCACTACACTTATCCATTTTCAAGTCACTAGTTCACATTTAAAGTCACTACAATTAACCGTTTTTATGTCACTAGTTATCATTTTCAAGTCACTACACTTAACCATGTTGAAGTCACTACAATTAACCATTTTCAAGTCACTAGTTCACATTTCATGTAACTACACTTAACTATTTTCAAGTCGCTAGTTCACATTTCAAGTCACTACACTTAGCCATTTTCAAGTCACTTGATCACTTTCTCAAGACTTTCGCTTAGGCCTTTTCGAAAGAACTAGTTCTCATTTTCAAGTCACTACACTTAACCATTTTCAAATCACTAGATCACTATTTATCGTCACTACAATTAATCATTTTCAAGTCACTACACTTATCCATTTTCAAGTCACTAGTTCACATTTAAAGTCACTACAATTAACCGTTTTTATGTCACTAGTTATCATTTTCAAGTCACTACACTTAACCATGTTGAAGTCACTACAATTAACCATTTTCAAGTCACTAGTTCACATTTTCAAGTCACTACACAACTATTATCAAGTCTAGAGTTCACATTTCAAGTCACTACACTAAATCATTTTTAAGTCACAAGATCACATTTTCAAGTCATTACACTTAACCATGTTCAAGTCACCGCACTTAACCATTTTGAAGTCACTAGTTCACATTTAATGTCACTACAATAAACCATTTTCAAGTCACTAGTTATCATTTTCAAGTCACTACACTTAACCATTTTCAAGTCACTAGTTATCATTTTCAAGTCACTACACTTAACCATGTTCAAGTCACTCAATTAACGATTTTAAAGTCGCTAGTTCACATTTTCAAGCCACTTAACATAAGCATTTTCAATTCACTAGTTCACATTTCAAATAACTACACTTAACTATTTTCAAGTCGCTAGTTCACATTTCAAGTCACTACATTTATCCATTTTCAAGTCACTAGATCACTTTTTCAAGATTTTACGCTTAGCCCTTTTCGAAGAACTAGTTCTCATTTTCAAGTCACTACACTTAACCATTTTCAAATTGCTAGTTCACTATTTATCGTCACTACACTTAACCATTTTCAAGTCACTAGTTTTCATTTTCAAGTCACTACACTTAACCATGTTCAAGTCACTACAATTAACCATTTTCAAGTCACTAGTTCACATTTTCAAGTCACTTATCTTAAGCATTTTCAAGTCACTAGTTCACATTTCAAGTAACTACACTTAACTATTTTCAAGTCTCTAATTCACATTTCAAGTCACTACACTTAACTATTTTTTAGTCACTAGTTCACATTTTCAAGCAACTACACTTATCCATTTTCAAGTCACTAGATCACTTTTTGAAGACTTTACACTTTCCCTTTTCGAAGAACTAGTTTTCATTTTCAAGTCGCTACGCTTAACCATTTTCAAGTCACTAGTTCATATTTTAAAGTTACTACACTTAACCATTTTCAAGTCACTAGTTCAAAATTTCAAGTCACTACACAACTATTTTCAAGTCTCTAGTTCACATTTCAAGTCACTACACTTAACCATTTTAAAGTCACTAGATCATATTTTCAAGTCATTACACTTAACCATGTTCAAGTCACCACACTTAACCATTTTCAAGTCACTAGTTCACATTAAAAGTCAGTACAATTAACAATTCTTAAGTCACTAGTTATCATTTTCAAGTCACTACACTTAACCATTTTCAAGTCACTAGTTATCATTCTCAAGTCACTAGTTATCATTTTCAAGTCACTACACAACCATTTTCAAGTCACTAGTTATCATTTTCAAGTCACTACACTTAACCATGTTCAAGTCACTGCAATTAACTATTTTCAAGTCACTAGTTCACATTTTCAAGTCACTTAACATAAGCATTTTAAAGTCACTAGTTCACATTTCATGTAACTACACTTAACTATTTTCAAGTCGCTAGTTCACATTTCAAGTCACTACACTTAGCCATTTTCAAGTCACTAGATCACTTTTTCAAGACTTTCGCTTAGCCCTTTTCGAAAGAACTAGTTCTCATTTTCAAGTCACTACACTTAACCATTTTCAAATCGCTAGATCACTATTTATCGTCACTACAATTAATCATTTTCAAGTCACTTGTTCATATTTTCAAGTCACTACACTTAACCATTTTCAAGTCACTAGTTCACATTTAAAGTCACTACAATTAACCGTTTTGATGTCACTAGTTATCATTTTCAAGTCACTACACTTAACCATGTTGAAGTCACTACAATTAACCATTTTCAAGTCACTAGTTCACATTTTCAAGTCACTACACAACTATTATCAAGTCTCTAGTTCACATTTCAAGTCACTACACTAAATCATTTTTAAGTCACAAGATCACATTTTCAAGTCATTACACTTAACCATGTTCAAGTCACCACACTTAACCATTTTCAAGTCACTAGTTATCATTTTCAAGTCACTACACTTAACCATTTTCAAGTCACTAGTTATCATTTTCAAGTCACTACACTTAACCATGTTCAAGTCACTCAATTAACGATTTTAAAGTCGCTAGTACACATTTTCAAGCCACTTAACATAAGCATTTTCAATTCACTAGTTCACATTTCAAATAACTACACTTAACTATTTTCAAGTCGCTAGTTCACATTTCAAGTCACTACATTTATCCATTTTCAAGTCACTAGATCACTTTTTCAAGACTTTACGCTTAGCCCTTTTCGAAGAACTAGTTCTCATTTTCAAGTCACTACACTTAACCATTTTCAAATTGCTAGTTCACTATTTATCGTCACTACACTTAACCATTTTCAAGTCACTAGTTTTCATTTTCAAGTCACTACAATTAACCATTTTCAAGTCACTAGTTCACATTTTCAAGTCACTTAACTTAAGCATTTTCAAGTCACTAGTTCACATTTCAAGTAACTACACTTAACCATTTTCAAGTCACTAGTTATCATTTTCAAGTCACTACACTTAACCATGTTCAAGTCACTCAATTAACGATTTTAAAGTCGCTAGTTCACATTTTCAAGCCACTTAACATAAGCATTTTCAATTCACTAGTTCACATTTCAAATAACTACACTTAACTAATTTCAAGTCGCTAGTTCACATTTCAAGTCACTACATTTATCCATTTTCAAGTCACTAGATCACTTTTTCAAGACTTTACGCTTAGCCCTTTTCGAAGAACTAGTTCTCATTTTCAAGTCACTACACTTAACCATTTTCAAATTGCTAGTTCACTATTTATCGTCACTACACTTAACCATTTTCAAGTCACTAGTTTTCATTTTCAAGTCACTACACTTAACCATGTTCAAGTCACTACAATTAACCATTTTCAAGTCACTAGTTCACATTTTCAAGTCACTTATCTTAAGCATTTTCAAGTCACTAGTTCACATTTCAAGTAACTACACTTAACTATTTTCAAGTCTCTAATTCACATTTCAAGTCACTACACTTAACTATTTTCTAGTCACTAGTTCACATTTTCAAGCAACTACACTTATCCATTTTCAAGTCACTAGATCACTTTTTCAAGACTTTACACTTTCCCTTTTCGAAGAACTAGTTTTCATTTTCAAGTCGCTACGCTTAACCATTTTCAAGTCACTAGTTCACATTAAAAGTCACTACAATTAACAATTTTTAAGTCACTAGTTATCATTTTCAAGTCCCTACACTTAACCATTTTCAAGTCACTAGTTATCATTCTCAAGTCACTAGTTATCATTTTCAAGTCACTACACTTAACCATTTTCAAGTCACTAGTTATCATTTTCAAGTCACTACACTTAACCATGTTCAAGTCACTACAATTAACGATTTTCAAGTCACTAGTTCACATTTTCAAGTCACTTAACATAAGCATTTTAAAGTCACTAGTTCACATTTCATGTAACTACACTTAACTATTTTCAAGTCGCTAGTTCACATTTCAAGTCACTAGATCACTTTTTCAAGACTTTCGCTTAGCCCTTTTCGAAAGAACTAGTTCTCATTTTCAAGTCACTACACTTAACCATTTTCAAATCGCTAGATCACTATTTATCGTCACTGTAATTAATCATTTTCAAGTCACTTGTTCATATTTTCAAGTCACTACACTTAACCATTTTCAAGTCACTAGTTCACATTTAAAGTCACTACAATTAACCGTTTTGATGTCACTAGTTATCATTTTCAAGTCACTACACTTAACCATGTTGAAGTCACTACAATTAACCATTTTCAAGTCACTAGTTCACATTTTCAAGTCACTACACAACTATTATCAAGTCTCTAGTTCACATTTCAAGTCACTACACTAAATCATTTTTAAGTCACAAGATCACATTTTCAAGTCATTACACTTAACCATGTTCAAGTCACCACACTTAACCATTTTCAAGTCACTAGTTATCATTTTCAAGTCACTACACTTAACCATTTTCAAGTCACTAGTTATCATTTTCAAGTCACTACACTTAACCATGTTCAAGTCACTCAATTAACGATTTTAAAGTCGCTAGTTCACATTTTCAAGCCACTTAACATAAGCATTTTCAATTCACTAGTTCACAATTCAAATAACTACACTTAACTATTTTCAAGTCGCTAGTTCACATTTCAAGTCACTACATTTATCCATTTTCAAGTCACTAGATCACTTTTTCAAGACTTGACGCTTAGCCCTTTTCGAAGAACTAGTTCTCATTTTCAAGTCACTACACTTAACCATTTTCAAATTGCTAGTTCACTATTTATCGTCACTACACTTAACCATTTTCAAGTCACTAGTTTTCATTTTCAAGTCACTACAATTAACCATGTTCAAGTCACTACAATTAACCATTTTCAAGTCACTAGTTCACATTTTCAAGTCACTTAACTTAAGCATTTTCAAGTCACTAGTTCACATTTCAAGTAACTACACTTAACTATTTTCAAGTCTCTAATTCACATTTCAAGTCACTACACTTAACTATTTTCTAGTCACTAGTTCACATTTTGAAGCAACTACACTTATCCATTTTCAAGTCACTAGATCACTTTTTGAAGACTTTACACACTTTTTGAAGACTTTACACTTTCCCTTTTCGAAAAACTAGTTTTCATTTTCAAGTCGCTACGCTTAACCATTTTCAAGTCACTAGTTCATATTTTAAACTTACTACACTTAACCATTTTCAAGTCACTAGTTCACAATTTCAAGTCACTACACAACTATTTTCAAGTCTCTAGTTCACATTTCAAGTCACTACACTTAACCATTTTAAAGTCACTAGATCATATTTTCAAGTCATTACACTTAACCATGTTCAAGTCACCACACTTAACCATTTTCAAGTCACTACTTCACATTAAAAGTCACTAAAAATAACAATTTTTAAGTCACTAGTTATCATTTTCAAGTCACTACACTTAACCATTTTCAAGTCACTAGTTATCATTCTCAAGTCATTAGTTATCATTTTCAAGTCACTACACTTAACCATTTTCAAGTCACTAGTTATCATTTTCAAGTCACTACACTTAACCATGTTCAAGTCACTACAATTAACTATTTTCAAGTCACTAGTTCACATTTTCAAGTCACTTAACATAAGCATTTTAAAGTCACTAGTTCACATTTCATGTAACTACACTTAACTATTTTCAAGTCGCTAGTTCACATTTCAAGTCACTACACTTAGCCATTTTCAAGTCACTAGATCACTTTTTCAAGACTTTCGCTTAGCCCTTTTCGAAAGAACTAGTTCTCATTTTCAAGTCACTACACTTAACCATTTTCAAATCGCTAGATCACTATTTATCGTCACTACAATTAATCATTTTCAAGTCACTTGTTCATATTTTCAAGTCACTACACTTAACCATTTTCAAGTCACTAGTTCACATTTAAAGTCACTACAATTAACCGTTTTGATGTCACTAGTTATCATTTTCAAGTCACTACACTTAACCATGTTGAAGTCACTAAAATTAACCATTTTCAAGTCACTAGTTCACATTTTCAAGTCACTACACAACTATTATCAAGTCTCTAGTTCACATTTCAAGTCACTACACTAAATCATTTTTAAGTCACAAGATCACATTTTCAAGTCATTACACTTAACCATGTTCAAGTCACCACACTTAACCATTTTGAAGTCACTAGTTCACATTAAAAGTCACTACAATTAACCATTTTTAAGTCACTAGTTATCATTTTCAAGTCACTACACTTCACCATTTTCAAGTCACTAGTTATCATTCTCAAATCACTAGTTATCATTTTCAAGTTACTACACTTAACCATTTTCAAGTCACTAGTTATCATTTTCAAGTCACTACACTTAACCATGTTCAAGTCACTACAATTAACTATTTTCACGTCACTAGTTCACATTTTCAAGTCACTTAACATAAGCATTTTAAAGTCACTAGTTCACATTTCATGTAACTACACTTAACTATTTTCAAGTCGCTAGTTCACATTTCAAGTCACTAAACTTAGCCATTTTCAAGTCACTAGATCACTTTCTCAAGACTTTCGCTTAGCCCTTTTCGAAAGAACTAGTTCTCATTTTCAAGTCACTACACTTAACCATTTTCAAATCGCTAGATCACTATTTATCGTCACTACAATTAATCATTTTCAAGTCACTTGTTCATATTTTCAAGTCACTACACTTAACCATTTTCAAGTCACTAGTTCACATTTAAAGTCACTACAATTAACCGTTTTGATGTCACTAGTTATCATTTTCAAGTCACTACACTTAACCATGTTGAAGTCACTACAATTAACTATTTTCAAGTCACTAGTTCACATTTTCAAGTCACTACACAACTATTATCAAGTCTCTAGTTCACATTTCAAGTCACTACACTAAATCATTTTTAAGTCACAAGATCACATTTTCAAGCCACTAAACATAAGCATTTTCAATTCACTAGTTCACATTTCAAATAACTACACTTAACTATTTTCAAGTCGCTAGTTCACATTTCAAGTCACTACATTTATCCATTTTCAAGTCACTAGTTATCATTTTCAAGTCACTACACTTAACCATGTTCAAGTCACTACAATTAACTATTTTCAAGTCACTAGTTCACATTTTCAAGTCACTTAACATAAGCATTTTCAAGTCACTAGTTCACATTTCATGTAACTACACTTAACTATTTTCAAGTCGCTAGTTCACATTTCAAGTCACTACACTTAGCCATTTTCAAGTCACTAGATCACTTTTTCAAGACTTTCGCTTAGCCCTTTTCGAAAGAACTAGTTCTCATTTTCAAGTCACTACACTTAACCATTTTCAAATCGCTAGATCACTATTTATCGTCACTACAATTAATCATTTTCAAGTCACTTGTTCATATTTTCAAGTCACTACACTTAACCATTTTCAAGTCACTAGTTCACATTTAAAGTCACTACAATTAACTGTTTTGATGTCACTAGTTATCATTTTCAAGTCACTACACTTAACCATGTTGAAGTCACTAAAATTAACCATTTTCAAGTCACTAGTTCACATTTTCAAGTCACTACACAACTATTATCAAGTCTCTAGTTCACATTTCAAGTCACTACACTAAATCATTTTTAAGTCACAAGATCACATTTTCAAGTCATTACACTTAACCATGTTCAAGTCACCACACTTAACCATTTTGAAGTCACTAGTTCACATTAAAAGTCACTACAATTAACCATTTTTAAGTCACTAGTTATCATTTTCAAGTCACTACACTTCACCATTTTCAAGTCACTAGTTATCATTCTCAAATCACTAGTTATCATTTTCAAGTTACTACACTTAACCATTTTCAAGTCACTAGTTATCATTTTCAAGTCACTACACTTAACCATGTTCAAGTCACTACAATTAACTATTTTCACGTCACTAGTTCACATTTTCAAGTCACTTAACATAAGCATTTTAAAGTCACTAGTTCACATTTCATGTAACTACACTTAACTATTTTCAAGTCGCTAGTTCACATTTCAAGTCACTAAACTTAGCCATTTTCAAGTCACTAGATCACTTTCTCAAGACTTTCGCTTAGCCCTTTTCGAAAGAACTAGTTCTCATTTTCAAGTCACTACACTTAACCATTTTCAAATCGCTAGATCACTATTTATCGTCACTACAATTAATCATTTTCAAGTCACTTGTTCATATTTTCAAGTCACTACACTTAACCATTTTCAAGTCACTAGTTCACATTTAAAGTCACTACAATTAACCGTTTTGATGTCACTAGTTATCATTTTCAAGTCACTACACTTAACCATGTTGAAGTCACTACAATTAACTATTTTCAAGTCACTAGTTCACATTTTCAAGTCACTACACAACTATTATCAAGTCTCTAGTTCACATTTCAAGTCACTACACTAAATCATTTTTAAGTCACAAGATCACATTTTCAAGCCACTAAACATAAGCATTTTCAATTCACTAGTTCACATTTCAAATAACTACACTTAACTATTTTCAAGTCGCTAGTTCACATTTCAAGTCACTACATTTATCCATTTTCAAGTCACTAGTTATCATTTTCAAGTCACTACACTTAACCATGTTCAAGTCACTACAATTAACTATTTTCAAGTCACTAGTTCACATTTTCAAGTCACTTAACATAAGCATTTTCAAGTCACTAGTTCACATTTCATGTAACTACACTTAACTATTTTCAAGTCGCTAGTTCACATTTCAAGTCACTACACTTAGCCATTTTCAAGTCACTAGATCACTTTTTCAAGACTTTCGCTTAGCCCTTTTCGAAAGAACTAGTTCTCATTTTCAAGTCACTACACTTAACCATTTTCAAATCGCTAGATCACTATTTATCGTCACTACAATTAATCATTTTCAAGTCACTTGTTCATATTTTCAAGTCACTACACTTAACCATTTTCAAGTCACTAGTTCACATTTAAAGTCACTACAATTAACTGTTTTGATGTCACTAGTTATCATTTTCAAGTCACTACACTTAACCATGTTGAAGTCACTAAAATTAACCATTTTCAAGTCACTAGTTCACATTTTCAAGTCACTACACAACTATTATCAAGTCTCTAGTTCACATTTCAAGTCACTACACTAAATCATTTTTAAGTCACAAGATCACATTTTCAAGTCATTACACTTAACCATGTTCAAGTCACCACACTTAACCATTTTGAAGTCACTAGTTCACATTAAAAGTCACTACAATTAACCATTTTTAAGTCACTAGTTATCATTTTCAAGTCACTACACTTCACCATTTTCAAGTCACTAGTTATCATTCTCAAATCACTAGTTATCATTTTCAAGTTACTACACTTAACCATTTTCAAGTCACTAGTTATCATTTTCAAGTCACTACACTTAACCATGTTCAAGTCACTACAATTAACTATTTTCACGTCACTAGTTCACATTTTCAAGTCACTTAACATAAGCATTTTAAAGTCACTAGTTCACATTTCATGTAACTACACTTAACTATTTTCAAGTCGCTAGTTCACATTTCAAGTCACTAAACTTAGCCATTTTCAAGTCACTAGATCACTTTCTCAAGACTTTCGCTTAGCCCTTTTCGAAAGAACTAGTTCTCATTTTTAAGTCACTACACTTAACCATTTTCAAATTGCTAGATCACTATTTATCGTCACTACAATTAATCATTTTCCAGTCACTACACTTATCCATTTTCAAGTCACTAGTTCACATTTAAAGTCACTACAATTAACCGTTTTTATGTCACTAGTTATCATTTTCAAGTCACTACACTTAACCATGTTGAAGTCACTACAATTAACCATTTTCAAGTCACTAGTTCACATTTCATGTAACTACACTTAACTATTTTCAAGTCGCTAGTTCACATTTCAAGTCACTACACTTAGCCATTTTCAAGTCACTTGATCACTTTCTCAAGACTTTCGCTTAGGCCTTTTCGAAAGATCTAGTTCTCATTTTCAAGTCACTACACTTAACCATTTTCAAATCACTAGATCACTATTTATCGTCACTACAATTAATCATTTTCAAGTCACTACACTTATCCATTTTCAAGTCACTAGTTCACATTTAAAGTCACTACAATTAACCGTTTTTATGTCACTAGTTATCATTTTCAAGTCACTACACTTAACCATGTTGAAGTCACTACAATTAACCATTTTCAAGTCACTAGTTCACATTTTCAAGTCACTACACAACTATTATCAAGTCTAGAGTTCACATTTCAAGTCACTACACTAAATCATTTTTAAGTCACAAGATCACATTTTCAAGTCATTACACTTAACCATGTTCAAGTCACCGCACTTAACCATTTTGAAGTCACTAGTTCACATTTAATGTCACTACAATAAACCATTTTCAAGTCACTAGTTATCATTTTCAAGTCACTACACTTAACCATTTTCAAGTCACTAGTTATCATTTTCAAGTCACTACACTTAACCATGTTCAAGTCACTCAATTAACGATTTTAAAGTCGCTAGTTCACATTTTCAAGCCACTTAACATAAGCATTTTCAATTCACTAGTTCACATTTCAAATAACTACACTTAACTATTTTCAAGTCGCTAGTTCACATTTCAAGTCACTACATTTATCCATTTTCAAGTCACTAGATCACTTTTTCAAGATTTTACGCTTAGCCCTTTTCGAAGAACTAGTTCTCATTTTCAAGTCACTACACTTAACCATTTTCAAATTGCTAGTTCACTATTTATCGTCACTACACTTAACCATTTTCAAGTCACTAGTTTTCATTTTCAAGTCACTACACTTAACCATGTTCAAGTCACTACAATTAACCATTTTCAAGTCACTAGTTCACATTTTCAAGTCACTTATCTTAAGCATTTTCAAGTCACTAGTTCACATTTCAAGTAACTACACTTAACTATTTTCAAGTCTCTAATTCACATTTCAAGTCACTACACTTAACTATTTTTTAGTCACTAGTTCACATTTTCAAGCAACTACACTTATCCATTTTCAAGTCACTAGATCACTTTTTGAAGACTTTACACTTTCCCTATTCGAAGAACTAGTTTTCATTTTCAAGTCGCTACGCTTAACCATTTTCAAGTCACTAGTTCATATTTTAAAGTTACTACACTTAACCATTTTCAAGTCACTAGTTCAAAATTTCAAGTCACTACACAACTATTTTCAAGTCTCTAGTTCACATTTCAAGTCACTACACTTAACCATTTTAAAGTCACTAGATCATATTTTCAAGTCATTACACTTAACCATGTTCAAGTCACCACACTTAACCATTTTCAAGTCACTAGTTCACATTAAAAGTCAGTACAATTAACAATTCTTAAGTCACTAGTTATCATTTTCAAGTCACTACACTTAACCATTTTCAAGTCACTAGTTATCATTCTCAAGTCACTAGTTATCATTTTCAAGTCACTACACAACCATTTTCAAGTCACTAGTTATCATTTTCAAGTCACTACACTTAACCATGTTCAAGTCACTGCAATTAACTATTTTCAAGTCACTAGTTCACATTTTCAAGTCACTTAACATAAGCATTTTAAAGTCACTAGTTCACATTTCATGTAACTACACTTAACTATTTTCAAGTCGCTAGTTCACATTTCAAGTCACTACACTTAGCCATTTTCAAGTCACTAGATCACTTTTTCAAGACTTTCGCTTAGCCCTTTTCGAAAGAACTAGTTCTCATTTTCAAGTCACTACACTTAACCATTTTCAAATCGCTAGATCACTATTTATCGTCACTACAATTAATCATTTTCAAGTCACTTGTTCATATTTTCAAGTCACTACACTTAACCATTTTCAAGTCACTAGTTCACATTTAAAGTCACTACAATTAACCGTTTTGATGTCACTAGTTATCATTTTCAAGTCACTACACTTAACCATGTTGAAGTCACTACAATTAACCATTTTCAAGTCACTAGTTCACATTTTCAAGTCACTACACAACTATTATCAAGTCTCTAGTTCACATTTCAAGTCACTACACTAAATCATTTTTAAGTCACAAGATCACATTTTCAAGTCATTACACTTAACCATGTTCAAGTCACCACACTTAACCATTTTCAAGTCACTAGTTATCATTTTCAAGTCACTACACTTAACCATTTTCAAGTCACTAGTTATCATTTTCAAGTCACTACACTTAACCATGTTCAAGTCACTCAATTAACGATTTTAAAGTCGCTAGTACACATTTTCAAGCCACTTAACATAAGCATTTTCAATTCACTAGTTCACATTTCAAATAACTACACTTAACTATTTTCAAGTCGCTAGTTCACATTTCAAGTCACTACATTTATCCATTTTCAAGTCACTAGATCACTTTTTCAAGACTTTACGCTTAGCCCTTTTCGAAGAACTAGTTCTCATTTTCAAGTCACTACACTTAACCATTTTCAAATTGCTAGTTCACTATTTATCGTCACTACACTTAACCATTTTCAAGTCACTAGTTTTCATTTTCAAGTCACTACAATTAACCATGTTCAAGTCACTACAATTAACCATTTTCAAGTCACTAGTTCACATTTTCAAGTCACTTAACTTAAGCATTTTCAAGTCACTAGTTCACATTTCAAGTAACTACACTTAACCATTTTCAAGTCACTAGTTATCATTTTCAAGTCACTACACTTAACCATGTTCAAGTCACTCAATTAACGATTTTAAAGTCGCTAGTTCACATTTTCAAGCCACTTAACATAAGCATTTTCAATTCACTAGTTCACATTTCAAATAACTACACTTAACTAATTTCAAGTCGCTAGTTCACATTTCAAGTCACTACATTTATCCATTTTCAAGTCAGTAGATCACTTTTTCAAGACTTTACGCTTAGCCCTTTTCGAAGAACTAGTTCTCATTTTCAAGTCACTACACTTAACCATTTTCAAATTGCTAGTTCACTATTTATCGTCACTACACTTAACCATTTTCAAGTCACTAGTTTTCATTTTCAAGTCACTACACTTAACCATGTTCAAGTCACTACAATTAACCATTTTCAAGTCACTAGTTCACATTTTCAAGTCACTTATCTTAAGCATTTTCAAGTCACTAGTTCACATTTCAAGTAACTACACTTAACTATTTTCAAGTCTCTAATTCACATTTCAAGTCACTACACTTAACTATTTTCTAGTCACTAGTTCACATTTTCAAGCAACTACACTTATCCATTTTCAAGTCACTAGATCACTTTTTCAAGACTTTACACTTTCCCTTTTCGAAGAACTAGTTTTCATTTTCAAGTCGCTACGCTTAACCATTTTCAAGTCACTAGTTCACATTAAAAGTCACTACAATTAACAATTTTTAAGTCACTAGTTATCATTTTCAAGTCCCTACACTTAACCATTTTCAAGTCACTAGTTATCATTCTCAAGTCACTAGTTATCATTTTCAAGTCACTACACTTAACCATTTTCAAGTCACTAGTTATCATTTTCAAGTCACTACACTTAACCATGTTCAAGTCACTACAATTAACGATTTTCAAGTCACTAGTTCACATTTTCAAGTCACTTAACATAAGCATTTTAAAGTCACTAGTTCACATTTCATGTAACTACACTTAACTATTTTCAAGTCGCTAGTTCACATTTCAAGTCACTAGATCACTTTTTCAAGACTTTCGCTTAGCCCTTTTCGAAAGAACTAGTTCTCATTTTCAAGTCACTACACTTAACCATTTTCAAATCGCTAGATCACTATTTATCGTCACTGTAATTAATCATTTTCAAGTCACTTGTTCATATTTTCAAGTCACTACACTTAACCATTTTCAAGTCACTAGTTCACATTTAAAGTCACTACAATTAACCGTTTTGATGTCACTAGTTATCATTTTCAAGTCACTACACTTAACCATGTTGAAGTCACTACAATTAACCATTTTCAAGTCACTAGTTCACATTTTCAAGTCACTACACAACTATTATCAAGTCTCTAGTTCACATTTCAAGTCACTACACTAAATCATTTTTAAGTCACAAGATCACATTTTCAAGTCATTACACTTAACCATGTTCAAGTCACCACACTTAACCATTTTCAAGTCACTAGTTATCATTTTCAAGTCACTACACTTAACCATTTTCAAGTCACTAGTTATCATTTTCAAGTCACTACACTTAACCATGTTCAAGTCACTCAATTAACGATTTTAAAGTCGCTAGTTCACATTTTCAAGCCACTTAACATAAGCATTTTCAATTCACTAGTTCACAATTCAAATAACTACACTTAACTATTTTCAAGTCGCTAGTTCACATTTCAAGTCACTACATTTATCCATTTTCAAGTCACTAGATCACTTTTTCAAGACTTGACGCTTAGCCCTTTTCGAAGAACTAGTTCTCATTTTCAAGTCACTACACTTAACCATTTTCAAATTGCTAGTTCACTATTTATCGTCACTACACTTAACCATTTTCAAGTCACTAGTTTTCATTTTCAAGTCACTACAATTAACCATGTTCAAGTCACTACAATTAACCATTTTCAAGTCACTAGTTCACATTTTCAAGTCACTTAACTTAAGCATTTTCAAGTCACTAGTTCACATTTCAAGTAACTACACTTAACTATTTTCAAGTCTCTAATTCACATTTCAAGTCACTACACTTAACTATTTTCTAGTCACTAGTTCACATTTTGAAGCAACTACACTTATCCATTTTCAAGTCACTAGATCACTTTTTGAAGACTTTACACACTTTTTGAAGACTTTACACTTTCCCTTTTCGAAAAACTAGTTTTCATTTTCAAGTCGCTACGCTTAACCATTTTCAAGTCACTAGTTCATATTTTAAACTTACTACACTTAACCATTTTCAAGTCACTAGTTATCATTTTCAAGTCACTACACTTAACCATGTTCAAGTCACTACACTTAACCATTTTAAAGTCACTAGATCATATTTTCAAGTCATTACACTTAACCATGTTCAAGTCACCACACTTAACCATTTTCAAGTCACTAGTTCACATTAAAAGTCACTACAATTAACCATTTTTAAGTCACTAGTTATCATTTTCAAGTCACTACACTTAACCATTTTCAAGTCACTAGTTATCATTCTCAAGTCACTAGTTATCATTTTCAAGTCACTACACTTAACCATTTTCAAGTCACTAGTTATCATTTTCAAGTCACTACAGTTAACCATGTTCAAGTCACTACAATTAACTATTTTCAAGTCACTAGTTCACATTTTCAAGTCACTTAACATAAGCATTTTAAAGTCACTAGTTCACATTTCATGTAACTACACTTAACTATTTTCAAGTCGCTAGTTCACATTTCAAGTCACTACACTTAGCCATTTTCAAGTCACTAGATCACTTTTTCAAGACTTTCGCTTAGCCCTTTTCGAAAGAACTAGTTCTCATTTTCAAGTCACTACACTTAACCATTTTCAAATCGCTAGATCACTATTTATCGTCACTACAATTAATCATTTTCAAGTCACTTGTTCATATTTTCAAGTCACTACACTTAACCATTTTCAAGTCACTAGTTCACATTTAAAGTCACTACAATTAACTGTTTTGATGTCACTAGTTATCATTTTCAAGTCACTACACTTAACCATGTTGAAGTCACTAAAATTAACCATTTTCAAGTCACTAGTTCACATTTTCAAGTCACTACACAACTATTATCAAGTCTCTAGTTCACATTTCAAGTCACTACACTAAATCATTTTTAAGTCACAAGATCACATTTTCAAGTCATTACACTTAACCATGTTCAAGTCACCACACTTAACCATTTTCAAGTCACTAGTTCACATTAAAAGTCACTACAATTAACCATTTTTAAGTCACTAGTTATCATTTTCAAGTCACTAAACTTAACCATTTTCAAGTCACTAGTTATCATTCTCAAATCACTAGTTATCATTTTCAAGTTACTACACTTAACCATTTTCAAGTCACTAGTTATCATTTTCAAGTCACTACACTTAACCATGTTCAAGTCACTACAATTAACTATTTTCACGTCACTAGTTCACATTTTCAAGTCACTTAACATAAGCATTTTAAAGTCACTAGTTCACATTTCATGTAACTACACTTAACTATTTTCAAGTCGCTAGTTCACATTTCAAGTCACTAAACTTAGCCATTTTCAAGTCACTAGATCACTTTCTCAAGACTTTCGCTTAGCCCTTTTCGAAAGAACTAGTTCTCATTTTCAAGTCACTACACTTAACCATTTTCAAATCGCTAGATCACTATTTATCGTCACTACAATTAATCATTTTCAAGTCACTTGTTCATATTTTCAAGTCACTACACTTAACCATTTTCAAGTCACTAGTTCACATTTAAAGTCACTACAATTAACCGTTTTGATGTCACTAGTTATCATTTTCAAGTCACTACACTTAACCATGTTGAAGTCACTACAATTAACTATTTTCAAGTCACTAGTTCACATTTTCAAGTCACTACACAACTATTATCAAGTCTCTAGTTCACATTTCAAGTCACTACACTAAATCATTTTTAAGTCACAAGATCACATTTTCAAGCCACTAAACATAAGCATTTTCAATTCACTAGTTCACATTTCAAATAACTACACTTAACTATTTTCAAGTCGCTAGTTCACATTTCAAGTCACTACATTTATCCATTTTCAAGTCACTAGTTATCATTTTCAAGTCACTACACTTAACCATGTTCAAGTCACTACAATTAACTATTTTCAAGTCACTAGTTCACATTTTCAAGTCACTTAACATAAGCATTTTCAAGTCACTAGTTCACATTTCATGTAACTACACTTAACTATTTTCAAGTCGCTAGTTCACATTTCAAGTCACTACACTTAGCCATTTTCAAGTCACTAGATCACTTTTTCAAGACTTTCGCTTAGCCCTTTTCGAAAGAACTAGTTCTCATTTTCAAGTCACTACACTTAACCATTTTCAAATCGCTAGATCACTATTTATCGTCACTACAATTAATCATTTTCAAGTCACTTGTTCATATTTTCAAGTCACTACACTTAACCATTTTCAAGTCACTAGTTCACATTTAAAGTCACTACAATTAACTGTTTTGATGTCACTAGTTATCATTTTCAAGTCACTACACTTAACCATGTTGAAGTCACTAAAATTAACCATTTTCAAGTCACTAGTTCACATTTTCAAGTCACTACACAACTATTATCAAGTCTCTAGTTCACATTTCAAGTCACTACACTAAATCATTTTTAAGTCACAAGATCACATTTTCAAGTCATTACACTTAACCATGTTCAAGTCACCACACTTAACCATTTTGAAGTCACTAGTTCACATTAAAAGTCACTACAATTAACCATTTTTAAGTCACTAGTTATCATTTTCAAGTCACTACACTTCACCATTTTCAAGTCACTAGTTATCATTCTCAAATCACTAGTTATCATTTTCAAGTTACTACACTTAACCATTTTCAAGTCACTAGTTATCATTTTCAAGTCACTACACTTAACCATGTTCAAGTCACTACAATTTACTATTTTCACGTCACTAGTTCACATTTTCAAGTCACTTAACATAAGCATTTTAAAGTCACTAGTTCACATTTCATGTAACTACACTTAACTATTTTCAAGTCGCTAGTTCACATTTCAAGTCACTAAACTTAGCCATTTTCAAGTCACTAGATCACTTTCTCAAGACTTTCGCTTAGCCCTTTTCGAAAGAACTAGTTCTCATTTTTAAGTCACTACACTTAACCATTTTCAAATTGCTAGATCACTATTTATCGTCACTACAATTAATCATTTTCCAGTCACTACACTTATCCATTTTCAAGTCACTAGTTCACATTTAAAGTCACTACAATTAACCGTTTTTATGTCACTAGTTATCATTTTCAAGTCACTACACTTAACCATGTTGAAGTCACTACAATTAACCATTTTCAAGTCACTAGTTCACATTTCATGTAACTACACTTAACTATTTTCAAGTCGCTAGTTCACATTTCAAGTCACTACACTTAGCCATTTTCAAGTCACTTGATCACTTTCTCAAGACTTTCGCTTAGGCCTTTTCGAAAGATCTAGTTCTCATTTTCAAGTCACTACACTTAACCATTTTCAAATCACTAGATCACTATTTATCGTCACTACAATTAATCATTTTCAAGTCACTACACTTATCCATTTTCAAGTCACTAGTTCACATTTAAAGTCACTACAATTAACCGTTTTTATGTCACTAGTTATCATTTTCAAGTCACTACACTTAACCATGTTGAAGTCACTACAATTAACCATTTTCAAGTCACTAGTTCACATTTTCAAGTCACTACACAACTATTATCAAGTCTAGAGTTCACATTTCAAGTCACTACACTAAATCATTTTTAAGTCACAAGATCACATTTTCAAGTCATTACACTTAACCATGTTCAAGTCACCGCACTTAACCATTTTGAAGTCACTAGTTCACATTTAATGTCACTACAATAAACCATTTTCAAGTCACTAGTTATCATTTTCAAGTCACTACACTTAACCATTTTCAAGTCACTAGTTATCATTTTCAAGTCACTACACTTAACCATGTTCAAGTCACTCAATTAACGATTTTAAAGTCGCTAGTTCACATTTTCAAGCCACTTAACATAAGCATTTTCAATTCACTAGTTCACATTTCAAATAACTACACTTAACTATTTTCAAGTCGCTAGTTCACATTTCAAGTCACTACATTTATCCATTTTCAAGTCACTAGATCACTTTTTCAAGATTTTACGCTTAGCCCTTTTCGAAGAACTAGTTCTCATTTTCAAGTCACTACACTTAACCATTTTCAAATTGCTAGTTCACTATTTATCGTCACTACACTTAACCATTTTCAAGTCACTAGTTTTCATTTTCAAGTCACTACACTTAACCATGTTCAAGTCACTACAATTAACCATTTTCAAGTCACTAGTTCACATTTTCAAGTCACTTATCTTAAGCATTTTCAAGTCACTAGTTCACATTTCAAGTAACTACACTTAACTATTTTCAAGTCTCTAATTCACATTTCAAGTCACTACACTTAACTATTTTTTAGTCACTAGTTCACATTTTCAAGCAACTACACTTATCCATTTTCAAGTCACTAGATCACTTTTTGAAGACTTTACACTTTCCCTTTTCGAAGAACTAGTTTTCATTTTCAAGTCGCTACGCTTAACCATTTTCAAGTCACTAGTTCATATTTTAAAGTTACTACACTTAACCATTTTCAAGTCACTAGTTCAAAATTTCAAGTCACTACACAACTATTTTCAAGTCTCTAGTTCACATTTCAAGTCACTACACTTAACCATTTTAAAGTCACTAGATCATATTTTCAAGTCATTACACTTAACCATGTTCAAGTCACCACACTTAACCATTTTCAAGTCACTAGTTCACATTAAAAGTCAGTACAATTAACAATTCTTAAGTCACTAGTTATCATTTTCAAGTCACTACACTTAACCATTTTCAAGTCACTAGTTATCATTCTCAAGTCACTAGTTATCATTTTCAAGTCACTACACAACCATTTTCAAGTCACTAGTTATCATTTTCAAGTCACTACACTTAACCATGTTCAAGTCACTGCAATTAACTATTTTCAAGTCACTAGTTCACATTTTCAAGTCACTTAACATAAGCATTTTAAAGTCACTAGTTCACATTTCATGTAACTACACTTAACTATTTTCAAGTCGCTAGTTCACATTTCAAGTCACTACACTTAGCCATTTTCAAGTCACTAGATCACTTTTTCAAGACTTTCGCTTAGCCCTTTTCGAAAGAACTAGTTCTCATTTTCAAGTCACTACACTTAACCATTTTCAAATCGCTAGATCACTATTTATCGTCACTACAATTAATCATTTTCAAGTCACTTGTTCATATTTTCAAGTCACTACACTTAACCATTTTCAAGTCACTAGTTCACATTTAAAGTCACTACAATTAACCGTTTTGATGTCACTAGTTATCATTTTCAAGTCACTACACTTAACCATGTTGAAGTCACTACAATTAACCATTTTCAAGTCACTAGTTCACATTTTCAAGTCACTACACAACTATTATCAAGTCTCTAGTTCACATTTCAAGTCACTACACTAAATCATTTTTAAGTCACAAGATCACATTTTCAAGTCATTACACTTAACCATGTTCAAGTCACCACACTTAACCATTTTCAAGTCACTAGTTATCATTTTCAAGTCACTACACTTAACCATTTTCAAGTCACTAGTTATCATTTTCAAGTCACTACACTTAACCATGTTCAAGTCACTCAATTAACGATTTTAAAGTCGCTAGTACACATTTTCAAGCCACTTAACATAAGCATTTTCAATTCACTAGTTCACATTTCAAATAACTACACTTAACTATTTTCAAGTCGCTAGTTCACATTTCAAGTCACTACATTTATCCATTTTCAAGTCACTAGATCACTTTTTCAAGACTTTACGCTTAGCCCTTTTCGAAGAACTAGTTCTCATTTTCAAGTCACTACACTTAACCATTTTCAAATTGCTAGTTCACTATTTATCGTCACTACACTTAACCATTTTCAAGTCACTAGTTTTCATTTTCAAGTCACTACAATTAACCATGTTCAAGTCACTACAATTAACCATTTTCAAGTCACTAGTTCACATTTTCAAGTCACTTAACTTAAGCATTTTCAAGTCACTAGTTCACATTTCAAGTAACTACACTTAACCATTTTCAAGTCACTAGTTATCATTTTCAAGTCACTACACTTAACCATTTTCAAGTCACTAGTTATCATTCTCAAGTCACTAGTTATCATTTTCAAGTCACTACACAACCATTTTCAAGTCACTAGTTTTCATTTTCAAGTCACTACACTTAACCATGTTCAAGTCACTACAATTAACCATTTTCAAGTCACTAGTTCACATTTTCAAGTCACTTATCTTAAGCATTTTCAAGTCACTAGTTCACATTTCAAGTAACTACACTTAACTATTTTCAAGTCTCTAATTCACATTTCAAGTCACTACACTTAACTATTTTTTAGTCACTAGTTCACATTTTCAAGCAACTACACTTATCCATTTTCAAGTCACTAGATCACTTTTTGAAGACTTTACACTTTCCCTTTTCGAAGAACTAGTTTTCATTTTCAAGTCGCTACGCTTAACCATTTTCAAGTCACTAGTTCATATTTTAAAGTTACTACACTTAACCATTTTCAAGTCACTAGTTCAAAATTTCAAGTCACTACACAACTATTTTCAAGTCTCTAGTTCACATTTCAAGTCACTACACTTAACCATTTTAAAGTCACTAGATCATATTTTCAAGTCATTACACTTAACCATGTTCAAGTCACCACACTTAACCATTTTCAAGTCACTAGTTCACATTAAAAGTCAGTACAATTAACAATTCTTAAGTCACTAGTTATCATTTTCAAGTCACTACACTTAACCATTTTCAAGTCACTAGTTATCATTCTCAAGTCACTAGTTATCATTTTCAAGTCACTACACAACCATTTTCAAGTCACTAGTTATCATTTTCAAGTCACTACACTTAACCATGTTCAAGTCACTGCAATTAACTATTTTCAAGTCACTAGTTCACATTTTCAAGTCACTTAACATAAGCATTTTAAAGTCACTAGTTCACATTTCATGTAACTACACTTAACTATTTTCAAGTCGCTAGTTCACATTTCAAGTCACTACACTTAGCCATTTTCAAGTCACTAGATCACTTTTTCAAGACTTTCGCTTAGCCCTTTTCGAAAGAACTAGTTCTCATTTTCAAGTCACTACACTTAACCATTTTCAAATCGCTAGATCACTATTTATCGTCACTACAATTAATCATTTTCAAGTCACTTGTTCATATTTTCAAGTCACTACACTTAACCATTTTCAAGTCACTAGTTCACATTTAAAGTCACTACAATTAACCGTTTTGATGTCACTAGTTATCATTTTCAAGTCACTACACTTAACCATGTTGAAGTCACTACAATTAACCATTTTCAAGTCACTAGTTCACATTTTCAAGTCACTACACAACTATTATCAAGTCTCTAGTTCACATTTCAAGTCACTACACTAAATCATTTTTAAGTCACAAGATCACATTTTCAAGTCATTACACTTAACCATGTTCAAGTCACCACACTTAACCATTTTCAAGTCACTAGTTATCATTTTCAAGTCACTACACTTAACCATTTTCAAGTCACTAGTTATCATTTTCAAGTCACTACACTTAACCATGTTCAAGTCACTCAATTAACGATTTTAAAGTCGCTAGTACACATTTTCAAGCCACTTAACATAAGCATTTTCAATTCACTAGTTCACATTTCAAATAACTACACTTAACTATTTTCAAGTCGCTAGTTCACATTTCAAGTCACTACATTTATCCATTTTCAAGTCACTAGATCACTTTTTCAAGACTTTACGCTTAGCCCTTTTCGAAGAACTAGTTCTCATTTTCAAGTCACTACACTTAACCATTTTCAAATTGCTAGTTCACTATTTATCGTCACTACACTTAACCATTTTCAAGTCACTAGTTTTCATTTTCAAGTCACTACAATTAACCATGTTCAAGTCACTACAATTAACCATTTTCAAGTCACTAGTTCACATTTTCAAGTCACTTAACTTAAGCATTTTCAAGTCACTAGTTCACATTTCAAGTAACTACACTTAACCATTTTCAAGTCACTAGTTATCATTTTCAAGTCACTACACTTAACCATGTTCAAGTCACTCAATTAACGATTTTAAAGTCGCTAGTTCACATTTTCAAGCCACTTAACATAAGCATTTTCAATTCACTAGTTCACATTTCAAATAACTACACTTAACTAATTTCAAGTCGCTAGTTCACATTTCAAGTCACTACATTTATCCATTTTCAAGTCAGTAGATCACTTTTTCAAGACTTTACGCTTAGCCCTTTTCGAAGAACTAGTTCTCATTTTCAAGTCACTACACTTAACCATTTTCAAATTGCTAGTTCACTATTTATCGTCACTACACTTAACCATTTTCAAGTCACTAGTTTTCATTTTCAAGTCACTACACTTAACCATGTTCAAGTCACTACAATTAACCATTTTCAAGTCACTAGTTCACATTTTCAAGTCACTTATCTTAAGCATTTTCAAGTCACTAGTTCACATTTCAAGTAACTACACTTAACTATTTTCAAGTCTCTAATTCACATTTCAAGTCACTACACTTAACTATTTTCTAGTCACTAGTTCACATTTTCAAGCAACTACACTTATCCATTTTCAAGTCACTAGATCACTTTTTCAAGACTTTACACTTTCCCTTTTCGAAGAACTAGTTTTCATTTTCAAGTCGCTACGCTTAACCATTTTCAAGTCACTAGTTCACATTAAAAGTCACTACAATTAACAATTTTTAAGTCACTAGTTATCATTTTCAAGTCCCTACACTTAACCATTTTCAAGTCACTAGTTATCATTCTCAAGTCACTAGTTATCATTTTCAAGTCACTACACTTAACCATTTTCAAGTCACTAGTTATCATTTTCAAGTCACTACACTTAACCATGTTCAAGTCACTACAATTAACGATTTTCAAGTCACTAGTTCACATTTTCAAGTCACTTAACATAAGCATTTTAAAGTCACTAGTTCACATTTCATGTAACTACACTTAACTATTTTCAAGTCGCTAGTTCACATTTCAAGTCACTAGATCACTTTTTCAAGACTTTCGCTTAGCCCTTTTCGAAAGAACTAGTTCTCATTTTCAAGTCACTACACTTAACCATTTTCAAATCGCTAGATCACTATTTATCGTCACTGTAATTAATCATTTTCAAGTCACTTGTTCATATTTTCAAGTCACTACACTTAACCATTTTCAAGTCACTAGTTCACATTTAAAGTCACTACAATTAACCGTTTTGATGTCACTAGTTATCATTTTCAAGTCACTACACTTAACCATGTTGAAGTCACTACAATTAACCATTTTCAAGTCACTAGTTCACATTTTCAAGTCACTACACAACTATTATCAAGTCTCTAGTTCACATTTCAAGTCACTACACTAAATCATTTTTAAGTCACAAGATCACATTTTCAAGTCATTACACTTAACCATGTTCAAGTCACCACACTTAACCATTTTCAAGTCACTAGTTATCATTTTCAAGTCACTACACTTAACCATTTTCAAGTCACTAGTTATCATTTTCAAGTCACTACACTTAACCATGTTCAAGTCACTCAATTAACGATTTTAAAGTCGCTAGTTCACATTTTCAAGCCACTTAACATAAGCATTTTCAATTCACTAGTTCACAATTCAAATAACTACACTTAACTATTTTCAAGTCGCTAGTTCACATTTCAAGTCACTACATTTATCCATTTTCAAGTCACTAGATCACTTTTTCAAGACTTGACGCTTAGCCCTTTTCGAAGAACTAGTTCTCATTTTCAAGTCACTACACTTAACCATTTTCAAATTGCTAGTTCACTATTTATCGTCACTACACTTAACCATTTTCAAGTCACTAGTTTTCATTTTCAAGTCACTACAATTAACCATGTTCAAGTCACTACAATTAACCATTTTCAAGTCACTAGTTCACATTTTCAAGTCACTTAACTTAAGCATTTTCAAGTCACTAGTTCACATTTCAAGTAACTACACTTAACTATTTTCAAGTCTCTAATTCACATTTCAAGTCACTACACTTAACTATTTTCTAGTCACTAGTTCACATTTTGAAGCAACTACACTTATCCATTTTCAAGTCACTAGATCACTTTTTGAAGACTTTACACACTTTTTGAAGACTTTACACTTTCCCTTTTCGAAAAACTAGTTTTCATTTTCAAGTCGCTACGCTTAACCATTTTCAAGTCACTAGTTCATATTTTAAACTTACTACACTTAACCATTTTCAAGTCACTAGTTATCATTTTCAAGTCACTACACTTAACCATGTTCAAGTCACTACACTTAACCATTTTAAAGTCACTAGATCATATTTTCAAGTCATTACACTTAACCATGTTCAAGTCACCACACTTAACCATTTTCAAGTCACTAGTTCACATTAAAAGTCACTACAATTAACCATTTTTAAGTCACTAGTTATCATTTTCAAGTCACTACACTTAACCATTTTCAAGTCACTAGTTATCATTCTCAAGTCACTAGTTATCATTTTCAAGTCACTACACTTAACCATTTTCAAGTCACTAGTTATCATTTTCAAGTCACTACAGTTAACCATGTTCAAGTCACTACAATTAACTATTTTCAAGTCACTAGTTCACATTTTCAAGTCACTTAACATAAGCATTTTAAAGTCACTAGTTCACATTTCATGTAACTACACTTAACTATTTTCAAGTCGCTAGTTCACATTTCAAGTCACTACACTTAGCCATTTTCAAGTCACTAGATCACTTTTTCAAGACTTTCGCTTAGCCCTTTTCGAAAGAACTAGTTCTCATTTTCAAGTCAGTACACTTAACCATTTTCAAATCGCTAGATCACTATTTATCGTCACTACAATTAATCATTTTCAAGTCACTTGTTCATATTTTCAAGTCACTACACTTAACCATTTTCAAGTCACTAGTTCACATTTAAAGTCACTACAATTAACTGTTTTGATGTCACTAGTTATCATTTTCAAGTCACTACACTTAACCATGTTGAAGTCACTAAAATTAACCATTTTCAAGTCACTAGTTCACATTTTCAAGTCACTACACAACTATTATCAAGTCTCTAGTTCACATTTCAAGTCACTACACTAAATCATTTTTAAGTCACAAGATCACATTTTCAAGTCATTACACTTAACCATGTTCAAGTCACCACACTTAACCATTTTCAAGTCACTAGTTCACATTAAAAGTCACTACAATTAACCATTTTTAAGTCACTAGTTATCATTTTCAAGTCACTAAACTTAACCATTTTCAAGTCACTAGTTATCATTCTCAAATCACTAGTTATCATTTTCAAGTTACTACACTTAACCATTTTCAAGTCACTAGTTATCATTTTCAAGTCACTACACTTAACCATGTTCAAGTCACTACAATTAACTATTTTCAAGTCACTAGTTCACATTTTCAAGTCACTTAACATAAGCATTTTAAAGTCACTAGTTCACATTTCATGTAACTACACTTAACTATTTTCAAGTCGCTAGTTCACATTTCAAGTCACTACACTTAGCCATTTTCAAGTCACTAGATCACTTTCTCAAGACTTTCGCTTAGCCCTTTTCGAAAGAACTAGTTCTCATTTTTAAGTCACTACACTTAACCATTTTCAAATCGCTAGATCACTATTTATCATCACTACAATTAATCATTTTCAAGTCACTACACTTATCCATTTTCAAGTCACTAGTTCACATTTAAAGTCACTACAATTAACCGTTTTTATGTCACTAGTTATCATTTTCAAGTCACTACACTTAACCATGTTGAAGTCACTACAATTAACCATTTTCAAGTCACTAGTTCACATTTCATGTAACTACACTTAACTATTTTCAAGTCGCTAGTTCACAT
This sequence comes from Capsicum rhomboideum, assembly GCA_031232105.1. Lineage (NCBI taxonomy): Eukaryota > Viridiplantae > Streptophyta > Magnoliopsida > Solanales > Solanaceae > Capsicum > Capsicum rhomboideum. The sequence goes on along the minus strand of CP124709.1, from coordinate 78,694,921 downwards.
TTCAAGTCACTACACTTAGCCATTTTCAAGTCACTAGATCACTTTCTCAAGACTTTCGCTTAGGCTTTTTCGAAAGAACTAGTTCTCATTTTCAAGTCACTACACTTAACCATTTTCAAATCGCTAGATCACTATTTATCGTCACTACAATTAATCATTTTCAAGTCACTACACTTATCCATTTTCAAGTCACTAGTTCACATTTAAAGTCACTACAATTAACCGTTTTTATGTCACTAGTTATCATTTTCAAGTCACTACACTTAACCATGTTGAAGTCACTACAATTAACCATTTTCAAGTCACTAGTTCACATTTTCAAGTCACTACACAACTATTATCAAGTCTAGAGTTCACATTTCAAGTCACTACACTAAATCATTTTTAAGTCACAAGATCACATTTTCAAGTCATTACACTTAACCATGTTCAAGTCACCGCACTTAACCATTTTGAAGTCACTAGTTCACATTTAATGTCACTACAATAAACCATTTTCAAGTCACTAGTTATCATTTTCAAGTCACTACACTTAACCATTTTCAAGTCACTAGTTATCATTTTCAAGTCACTACACTTAACCATTTTCAAGTCACTAGTTATCATTTTCAAGTCACTACACTTAACCATGTTCAAGTCACTACAATTAACTATTTTCAAGTCACTAGTTCACATTTTCAAGTCACTTAACATAAGCATTTTAAAGTCACTAGTTCACATTTCATGTAACTACACTTAACTATTTTCAAGTCGCTAGTTCACATTTCAAGTCACTACACTTAGCCATTTTCAAGTCACTAGATCACTTTTTCAAGACTTTCGCTTAGCCCTTTTCGAAAGAACTAGTTCTCATTTTCAAGTCACTACACTTAACCATTTTCAAATCGCTAGATCACTATTTATCGTCACTACAATTAATCATTTTCAAGTCACTTGTTCATATTTTCAAGTCACTACACTTAACCATTTTCAAGTCACTAGTTCACATATAAAGTCACTACAATTAACCGTTTTGATGTCACTAGTTATCATTTTCAAGTCACTACACTTAACCATGTTGAAGTCACTACAATTAACCATTTTCAAGTCACTAGTTCACATTTTCAAGTCACTACACAACTATTATCAAGTCTCTAGTTCACATTTCAAGTCACTACACTAAATCATTTTTAAGTCACAAGATCACATTTTCAAGTCATTACACTTAACCATGTTCAAGTCACCACACTTAACCATTTTCAAGTCACTAGTTATCATTTTCAAGTCACTACACTTAACCATTTTCAAGTCACTAGTTATCATTTTCAAGTCACTACACTTAACCATGTTCAAGTCACTCAATTAACGATTTTAAAGTCGCTAGTTCACATTTTCAAGCCACTTAACATAAGCATTTTCAATTCACTAGTTCACATTTCAAATAACTACACTTAACTATTTTCAAGTCGCTAGTTCACATTTCAAGTCACTACATTTATCCATTTTCAAGTCACTAGATCACTTTTTCAAGACTTTACGCTTAGCCCTTTTCGAAGAACTAGTTCTCATTTTCAAGTCACTACACTTAACCATTTTCAAATTGCTAGTTCACTATTTATCGTCACTACACTTAACCATTTTCAAGTCACTACACTTAACCATTTTCAAGTCACTAGTTCACATTTAAAGTCACTACAATTAACTGTTTTGATGTCACTAGTTATCATTTTCAAGTCACTACACTTAACCATGTTGAAGTCACTAAAATTAACCATTTTCAAGTCACTAGTTCACATTTTCAAGTCACTACACAACTATTATCAAGTCTCTAGTTCACATTTCAAGTCACTACACTAAATCATTTTTAAGTCACAAGATCACATTTTCAAGTCATTACACTTAACCATGTTCAAGTCACCACACTTAACCATTTTCAAGTCACTAGTTCACATTAAAAGTCACTACAATTAACCATTTTTAAGTCACTAGTTATCATTTTCAAGTCACTAAACTTAACCATTTTCAAGTCACTAGTTATCATTCTCAAATCACTAGTTATCATTTTCAAGTTACTACACTTAACCATTTTCAAGTCACTAGTTATCATTTTCAAGTCACTACACTTAACCATGTTCAAGTCACTACAATTAACTATTTTCAAGTCACTAGTTCACATTTTCAAGTCACTTAACATAAGCATTTTAAAGTCACTAGTTCACATTTCATGTAACTACACTTAACTATTTTCAAGTCGCTAGTTCACATTTCAAGTCACTACACTTAGCCATTTTCAAGTCACTAGATCACTTTCTCAAGACTTTCGCTTAGCCCTTTTCGAAAGAACTAGTTCTCATTTTTAAGTCACTACACTTAACCATTTTCAAATCGCTAGATCACTATTTATCATCACTACAATTAATCATTTTCAAGTCACTACACTTATCCATTTTCAAGTCACTAGTTCACATTTAAAGTCACTACAATTAACCGTTTTTATGTCACTAGTTATCATTTTCAAGTCACTACACTTAACCATGTTGAAGTCACTACAATTAACCATTTTCAAGTCACTAGTTCACATTTCATGTAACTACACTTAACTATTTTCAAGTCGCTAGTTCACATTTCAAGTCACTACACTTAGCCATTTTCAAGTCACTAGATCACTTTCTCAAGACTTTCGCTTAGGCTTTTTCGAAAGAACTAGTTCTCATTTTCAAGTCACTACACTTAACCATTTTCAAATCGCTAGATCACTATTTATCGTCACTACAATTAATCATTTTCAAGTCACTACACTTATCCATTTTCAAGTCACTAGTTCACATTTAAAGTCACTACAATTAACCGTTTTTATGTCACTAGTTATCATTTTCAAGTCACTACACTTAACCATGTTGAAGTCACTACAATTAACCATTTTCAAGTCACTAGTTCACATTTTCAAGTCACTACACAACTATTATCAAGTCTAGAGTTCACATTTCAAGTCACTACACTAAATCATTTTTAAGTCACAAGATCACATTTTCAAGTCATTACACTTAACCATGTTCAAGTCACCGCACTTAACCATTTTGAAGTCACTAGTTCACATTTAATGTCACTACAATAAACCATTTTCAAGTCACTAGTTATCATTTTCAAGTCACTACACTTAACCATTTTCAAGTCACTAGTTATCATTTTCAAGTCACTACACTTAACCATTTTCAAGTCACTAGTTATCATTTTCAAGTCACTACACTTAACCATGTTCAAGTCACTACAATTAACTATTTTCAAGTCACTAGTTCACATTTTCAAGTCACTTAACATAAGCATTTTAAAGTCACTAGTTCACATTTCATGTAACTACACTTAACTATTTTCAAGTCGCTAGTTCACATTTCAAGTCACTACACTTAGCCATTTTCAAGTCACTAGATCACTTTTTCAAGACTTTCGCTTAGCCCTTTTCGAAAGAACTAGTTCTCATTTTCAAGTCACTACACTTAACCATTTTCAAATCGCTAGATCACTATTTATCGTCACTACAATTAATCATTTTCAAGTCACTTGTTCATATTTTCAAGTCACTACACTTAACCATTTTCAAGTCACTAGTTCACATATAAAGTCACTACAATTAACCGTTTTGATGTCACTAGTTATCATTTTCAAGTCACTACACTTAACCATGTTGAAGTCACTACAATTAACCATTTTCAAGTCACTAGTTCACATTTTCAAGTCACTACACAACTATTATCAAGTCTCTAGTTCACATTTCAAGTCACTACACTAAATCATTTTTAAGTCACAAGATCACATTTTCAAGTCATTACACTTAACCATGTTCAAGTCACCACACTTAACCATTTTCAAGTCACTAGTTATCATTTTCAAGTCACTACACTTAACCATTTTCAAGTCACTAGTTATCATTTTCAAGTCACTACACTTAACCATGTTCAAGTCACTCAATTAACGATTTTAAAGTCGCTAGTTCACATTTTCAAGCCACTTAACATAAGCATTTTCAATTCACTAGTTCACATTTCAAATAACTACACTTAACTATTTTCAAGTCGCTAGTTCACATTTCAAGTCACTACATTTATCCATTTTCAAGTCACTAGATCACTTTTTCAAGACTTTACGCTTAGCCCTTTTCGAAGAACTAGTTCTCATTTTCAAGTCACTACACTTAACCATTTTCAAATTGCTAGTTCACTATTTATCGTCACTACACTTAACCATTTTCAAGTCACTACACTTAACCATTTTCAAGTCACTAGTTCACATTTAAAGTCACTACAATTAACTGTTTTGATGTCACTAGTTATCATTTTCAAGTCACTACACTTAACCATGTTGAAGTCACTAAAATTAACCATTTTCAAGTCACTAGTTCACATTTTCAAGTCACTACACAACTATTATCAAGTCTCTAGTTCACATTTCAAGTCACTACACTAAATCATTTTTAAGTCACAAGATCACATTTTCAAGTCATTACACTTAACCATGTTCAAGTCACCACACTTAACCATTTTCAAGTCACTAGTTCACATTAAAAGTCACTACAATTAACCATTTTTAAGTCACTAGTTATCATTTTCAAGTCACTACACTTAACCATTTTCAAGTCACTAGTTATCATTCTCAAATCACTAGTTATCATTTTCAAGTTACTACACTTAACCATTTTCAAGTCACTAGTTATCATTTTCAAGTCACTACACTTAACCATGTTCAAGTCACTACAATTAACTATTTTCAAGTCACTAGTTCACATTTTCAAGTCACTTAACATAAGCATTTTAAAGTCACTAGTTCACATTTCATGTAACTACACTTAACTATTTTCAAGTCGCTAGTTCACATTTCAAGTCACTACACTTAGCCATTTTCAAGTCACTAGATCACTTTCTCAAGACTTTCGCTTAGCCCTTTTCGAAAGAACTAGTTCTCATTTTTAAGTCACTACACTTAACCATTTTCAAATCGCTAGATCACTATTTATCATCACTACAATTAATCATTTTCAAGTCACTACACTTATCCATTTTCAAGTCACTAGTTCATATTTAAAGTCACTACAATTAACCGTTTTTATGTCACTAGTTATCATTTTCAAGTCACTACACTTAACCATGTTGAAGTCACTACAATTAACCATTTTCAAGTCACTAGTTCACATTTCATGTAACTACACTTAACTATTTTCAAGTCGCTAGTTCACATTTCAAGTCACTACACTTAGCCATTTTCAAGTCACTAGATCACTTTCTCAAGACTTTCGCTTAGGCTTTTTCGAAAGAACTAGTTCTCATTGTCAAGTCACTACACTTAACCATTTTCAAATCGCTAGATCACTATTTATCGTCACTACAATTAATCATTTTCAAGTCACTACACTTATCCATTTTCAAGTCACTAGTTCACATTTAAAGTCACTACAATTAACCGTTTTTATGTCACTAGTTATTATTTTCAAGTCACTACACTTAACCATGTTGAAGTCACTACAATTAACCATTTTCAAGTCACTAGTTCACATTTTCAAGTCACTACACAACTATTATCAAGTCTAGAGTTCACATTTCAAGTCACTACACTAAATCATTTTTAAGTCACAAGATCACATTTTCAAGTCATTACACTTAACCATGTTCAAGTCACCGCACTTAACCATTTTGAAGTCACTAGTTCACATTTAATGTCACTACAATAAACCATTTTCAAGTCACTAGTTATCATTTTCAAGTCACTACACTTAACCATTTTCAAGTCACTAGTTATCATTTTCAAGTCACTACACTTAACCATGTTCAAGTCACTCAATTAACGATTTTAAAGTCGCTAGTTCACATTTTCAAGCCACTTAACATAAGCATTTTCAATTCACTAGTTCACATTTCAAATAACTACACTTAACTATTTTCAAGTCGCTAGTTCACATTTCAAGTCACTACATTTATCCATTTTCAAGTCACTAGATCACTTTTTCAAGACTTTACGCTTAGCCCTTTTCGAAGAACTAGTTCTCATTTTCAAGTCACTACACTTAACCATTTTCAAATTGCTAGTTCACTATTTATCGTCACTACACTTAACCATTTTCAAGTCACTACACTTAACCATTTTCAAGTCACTAGTTCACATTTAAAGTCACTACAATTAACTGTTTTGATGTCACTAGTAATCATTTTCAAGTCACTACACTTAACCATGTTGAAGTCACTAAAATTAACCATTTTCAAGTCACTAGTTCACATTTACAAGTCACTACACAACTATTATCAAGTCTCTAGTTCACATTTCAAGTCACTACACTAAATCATTTTTAAGTCACAAGATCACATTTTCAAGTCATTACACTTAACCATGTTCAAGTCACCACACTTAACCATTTTCAAGTCACTAGTTCACATTAAAAGTCACTACAATTAACCATTTTTAAGTCACTAGTTATCATTTTCAAGTCACTAAACTTAACCATTTTCAAGTCACTAGTTATCATTCTCAAATCACTAGTTATCATTTTCAAGTTACTACACTTAACCATTTTCAAGTCACTAGTTATCATTTTCAAGTCACTACACTTAACCATGTTCAAGTCACTACAATTAACTATTTTCAAGTCACTAGTTCACATTTTCAAGTCACTTAACATAAGCATTTTAAAGTCACTAGTTCACATTTCATGTAACTACACTTAACTATTTTCAAGTCGCTAGTTCACATTTCAAGTCACTACACTTAGCCATTTTCAAGTCACTAGATCACTTTCTCAAGACTTTCGCTTAGCCCTTTTCGAAAGAACTAGTTCTCATTTTTAAGTCACTACACTTAACCATTTTCAAATCGCTAGATCACTATTTATCATCACTACAATTAATCATTTTCAAGTCACTACACTTATCCATTTTCAAGTCACTAGTTCACATTTAAAGTCACTACAATTAACCGTTTTTATGTCACTAGTTATCATTTTCAAGTCACTACACTTAACCATGTTGAAGTCACTACAATTAACCATTTTCAAGTCACTAGTTCACATTTCATGTAACTACACTTAACTATTTTCAAGTCGCTAGTTCACATTTCAAGTCACTACACTTAGCCATTTTCAAGTCACTAGATCACTTTCTCAAGACTTTCGCTTAGGCTTTTTCGAAAGAACTAGTTCTCATTTTCAAGTCACTACACTTAACCATTTTCAAATCGCTAGATCACTATTTATCGTCACTACAATTAATCATTTTCAAGTCACTACACTTATCCATTTTCAAGTCACTAGTTCACATTTAAAGTCACTACAATTAACCGTTTTGATGTCACTAGTTATCATTTTCAAGTCACTACACTTAACCATGTTGAAGTCACTACAATTAACCATTTTCAAGTCACTAGTTCACATTTTCAAGTCACTACACAACTATTATCAAGTCTAGAGTTCACATTTCAAGTCACTACACTAAATCATTTTTAAGTCACAAGATCACATTTTCAAGTCATTACACTTAACCATGTTCAAGTCACCGCACTTAACCATTGTGAAGTCACTAGTTCACATTTAATGTCACTACAATAAACCATTTTCAAGTCACTAGTTATCATTTTCAAGTCACTACACTTAACCATTTTCAAGTCACTAGTTATCATTTTCAAGTCACTACACTTAACCATGTTCAAGTCACTCAATTAACGATTTTAAAGTCGCTAGTTCACATTTTCAAGCCACTTAACATAAGCATTTTCAATTCACTAGTTCACATTTCAAATAACTACACTTAACTATTTTCAAGTCGCTAGTTCACATTTCAAGTCACTACATTTATCCATTTTCAAGTCACTAGATCACTTTTTCAAGACTTTACGCTTAGCCCTTTTCGAAGAACTAGTTCTCATTTTCAAGTCACTACACTTAACCATTTTCAAATTGCTAGTTCACTATTTATCGTCACTACACTTAACCATTTTCAAGTCACTAGTTTTCATTTTCAAGTCACTACACTTAACCATGTTCAAGTCACTACAATTAACCATTTTCAAGTCACTAGTTCACATTTTCAAGTCACTTATCTAAAGCATTTTCAAGTCACTAGTTCACATTTCAAGTAACTACACTTAACTATTTTCAAGTCTCTAATTCACATTTCAAGTCACTACACTTAACTATTTTCTAGTCACTAGTTCACATTTTCAAGCAACTACACTTATCCATTTTCAAGTCACTAGATCACTTTTTGAAGACTTTACACTTTCCCTTTTCGAAGAACTAGTTTTCATTTTCAAGTCGCTACGCTTAACCATTTTCAAGTCACTAGTTCATATTTTAAAGTTACTACACTTAACCATTTTCAAGTCACTAGTTCAAAATTTCAAGTCACTACACAACTATTTTCAAGTCTCTAGTTCACATTTCAAGTCACTACACTTAACCATTTTAAAGTCACTAGATCATATTTTCAAGTCATTACACTTAACCATGTTCAAGTCACCACACTTAACCATTTTCAAGTCACTAGTTCACATTAAAAGTCACTACAATTAACAATTTTTAAGTCACTAGTTATCATTTTCAAGTCACTACACTTAACCATTTTCAAGTCACTAGTTATCATTCTCAAGTCACTAGTTATCATTTTCAAGTCACTACACTTAACCATTTTCAAGTCACTAGTTATCATTTTCAAGTCACTACACTTAACCATGTTCAAGTCACTACAATTAACTATTTTCAAGTCACTAGTTCACATTTTCAAGTCACTTAACATAAGCATTTTAAAGTCACTAGTTCACATTTCATGTAACTACACTCAACTATTTTCAAGTCGCTAGTTCACATTTCAAGTCACTACACTTAGCCATTTTCAAGTCACTAGATCACTTTTTCAAGACTTTCGCTTAGCCCTTTTCGAAAGAACTAGTTCTCATTTTCAAGTCACTACACTTAACCATTTTCAAATCGCGAGATCACTATTTATCGTCACTACAATTAATCATTTTCAAGTCACTTGTTCATATTTTCAAGTCACTACACTTAACCATTTTAAAGTCACTACAATTAACCGTTTTGATGTCACTAGTTATCATTTTCAAGTCACTACACTTAACCATGTTGAAGTCACTACAATTAACCATTTTCAAGTCACTAGTTCACATTTTCAAGTCACTACACAACTATTATCAAGTCTCTAGTTCACATTTCAAGTCACTACACTAAATCATTTTTAAGTCACAAGATCACATTTTCAAGTCATTACACTTAACCATGTTCAAGTCACCACACTTAACCATTTTCAAGTCACTAGTTATCATTTTCAAGTCACTACACTTAACCATTTTCAAGTCACTAGTTATCATTTTCATGTCACTACACTTAACCATGTTCAAGTCACTCAATTAACGATTTTAAAGTCGCTAGTTCACATTTTCAAGCCACTTAACATAAGCATTTTCAATTCACTAGTTCACATTTCAAATAACTACACTTAACTATTTTCTAGTCGCTAGTTCACATTTCAAGTCACTACATTTATCCATTTTCAAGTCACTAGATCACTTTTTCAAGACTTTACGCTTAGCCCTTTTCGAAGAACTAGTTCTCATTTTCAAGTCACTACACTTAACCATTTTCAAATTGCTAGTTCACTATTTATCGTCACTACACTTAACCATTTTCAAGTCACTAGTTTTCATTTTCAAGTCAATAGTTCACATTTAAAGTCACTACAATTAACCGTTTTTATGTCACTAGTTATCATTTTCAAGTCACTACACTTAACCATGTTGAAGTCACTACAATTAATCATTTTCAAGTCACTAGTTCACAATTTCAAGTCACTACACAACTATTTTCAAGTCTCTAGTTCACATTTCAAGTCACTACACTTAACCATTTTAAAGTCACTAGATCATATTTTCAAGTCATTACACTTAACCATGTTCAAGTCACCACACTTAACCATTTTCAAGTCACTAGTTCACATTAAAAGTCACTACAATTAACAATTTTTAAGTCACTAGTTATCATTTTCAAGTCACTACACTTAACCATTTTCATGTCACTAGTTATCATTCTCAAGTCACTAGTTATCATTTTCAAGTCACTACACTTAACCATTTTCAAGTCACTAGTTATCATTTTCAAGTCACTACACTTAACCATGTTCAAGTCACTACAATTAACTATTTTCAAGTCACTAGTTCACATTTTCAAGTCACTTAACATAAGCATTTTCAAGTCACTAGTTCACATTTCATGTAACTACACTTAACTATTTTCAAGTCGCTAGTTCACATTTCAAGTCACTACACTTAGCCATTTTCAAGTCACTAGATCACTTTTTCAAGACTTTCGCTTAGCCCTTTTCGAAAGAACTAGTTCTCATTTTCAAGTCACTACACTTAACCATTTTCAAATCGCTAGATCACTATTTATCGTCACTACAATTAATCATTTTCAAGTCACTTGTTCATATTTTCAAGTCACTACACTTAACCATTTTCAAGTCACTAGTTCACATTTAAAGTCACTACAATTAACTGTTTTGATGTCACTAGTTATCATTTTCAAGTCACTACACTTAACCATGTTGAAGTCACTAAAATTAACCATTTTCAAGTCACTAGTTCACATTTTCAAGTCACTACACAACTATTATCAAGTCTCTAGTTCACATTTCAAGTCACTACACTAAATCATTTTTAAGTCACAAGATCACATTTTCAAGTCATTACACTTAACCATGTTCAAGTCACCACACTTAACCATTTTCAAGTCACTAGTTCACATTAAAAGTCACTACAATTAACCATTTTTAAGTCACTAGTTATCATTTTCAAGTCACTAAACTTAACCATTTTCAAGTCACTAGTTATCATTCTCAAATCACTAGTTATCATTTTCAAGTTACTACACTTAACCATTTTCAAGTCACTAGTTATCATTTTCAAGTCACTACACTTAACCATGTTCAAGTCACTACAATTAACTATTTTCAAGTCACTAGTTCACATTTTCAAGTCACTTAACATAAGCATTTTAAAGTCACTAGTTCACATTTCATGTAACTACACTTAACTATTTTCAAGTCGCTAGTTCACATTTCAAGTCACTACACTTAGCCATTTTCAAGTCACTAGATCACTTTCTCAAGACTTTCGCTTAGCCCTTTTCGAAAGAACTAGTTCTCATTTTTAAGTCACTACACTTAACCATTTTCAAATCGCTAGATCACTATTTATCATCACTACAATTAATCATTTTCAAGTCACTACACTTATCCATTTTCAAGTCACTAGTTCACATTTAAAGTCACTACAATTAACCGTTTTTATGTCACTAGTTATCATTTTCAAGTCACTACACTTAACCATGTTGAAGTCACTACAATTAACCATTTTCAAGTCACTAGTTCACATTTCATGTAACTACACTTAACTATTTTCAAGTCGCTAGTTCACATTTCAAGTCACTACACTTAGCCATTTTCAAGTCACTAGATCACTTTCTCAAGACTTTCGCTTAGGCTTTTTCGAAAGAACTAGTTCTCATTTTCAAGTCACTACACTTAACCATTTTCAAATCGCTAGATCACTATTTATCGTCACTACAATTAATCATTTTCAAGTCACTACACTTATCCATTTTCAAGTCACTAGTTCACATTTAAAGTCACTACAATTAACCGTTTTGATGTCACTAGTTATCATTTTCAAGTCACTACACTTAACCATGTTGAAGTCACTACAATTAACCATTTTCAAGTCACTAGTTCACATTTTCAAGTCACTACACAACTATTATCAAGTCTAGAGTTCACATTTCAAGTCACTACACTAAATCATTTTTAAGTCACAAGATCACATTTTCAAGTCATTACACTTAACCATGTTCAAGTCACCGCACTTAACCATTTTGAAGTCACTAGTTCACATTTAATGTCACTACAATAAACCATTTTCAAGTCACTAGTTATCATTTTCAAGTCACTACACTTAACCATTTTCAAGTCACTAGTTATCATTTTCAAGTCACTACACTTAACCATGTTCAAGTCACTCAATTAACGATTTTAAAGTCGCTAGTTCACATTTTCAAGCCACTTAACATAAGCATTTTCAATTCACTAGTTCACATTTCAAATAACTACACTTAACTATTTTCAAGTCGCTAGTTCACATTTCAAGTCACTACATTTATCCATTTTCAAGTCACTAGATCACTTTTTCAAGACTTTACGCTTAGCCCTTTTCGAAGAACTAGTTCTCATTTTCAAGTCACTACACTTAACCATTTTCAAATTGCTAGTTCACTATTTATCGTCACTACACTTAACCATTTTCAAGTCACTAGTTTTCATTTTCAAGTCACTACACTTAACCATGTTCAAGTCACTACAATTAACCATTTTCAAGTCACTAGTTCACATTTTCAAGTCACTTATCTTAAGCATTTTCAAGTCACTAGTTCACATTTCAAGTAACTACACTTAACTATTTTCAAGTCTCTAATTCACATTTCAAGTCACTACACTTAACTATTTTCTAGTCACTAGTTCACATTTTCAAGCAACTACACTTATCCATTTTCAAGTCACTAGATCACTTTTTGAAGACTTTACACTTTCCCTTTTCGAAGAACTAGTTTTCATTTTCAAGTCGCTACGCTTAACCATTTTCAAGTCACTAGTTCATATTTTAAAGTTACTACACTTAACCATTTTCAAGTCACTAGTTCAAAATTTCAAGTCACTACACAACTATTTTCAAGTCTCTAGTTCACATTTCAAGTCACTACACTTAACCATTTTAAAGTCACTAGATCATATTTTCAAGTCATTACACTTAACCATGTTCAAGTCACCACACTTAACCATTTTCAAGTCACTAGTTCACATTAAAAGTCACTACAATTAACAATTTTTAAGTCACTAGTTATCATTTTCAAGTCACTACACTTAACCATTTTCAAGTAACTAGTTATCATTCTCAAGTCACTAGTTATCATTTTCAAGTCACTACACTTAACCATTTTCAAGTCACTAGTTATCATTTTCAAGTCACTACACTTAACCATGTTCAAGTCACTACAATTAACTATTTTCAAGTCACTAGTTCACATTTTCAAGTCACTTAACATAAGCATTTTAAAGTCACTAGTTCACATTTCATGTTTACACTTAACTATTTTCAAGTCGCTAGTTCACATTTCAAGTCACTACACTTAGCCATTTTCAAGTCACTAGATCACTTTTTCAAGACTTTCGCTTAGCCCTTTTCGAAAGAACTAGTTCTCATTTTCAAGTCACTACACTTAACCATTTTCAAATCGCTAGATCACTATTTATCGTCACTACAATTAATCATTTTCAAGTCACTTGTTCATATTTTCAAGTCACTACACTTAACCATTTTCAAGTCACTAGTTCACATTTAAAGTCACTACAATTAACCGTTTTGATGTCACTAGTTATCATTTTCAAGTCACTACACTTAACCATGTTGAAGTCACTACAATTAACTATTTTCAAGTCACTAGTTCACATTTTCAAGTCACTACACAACTATTATCAAGTCTCTAGTTCACATTTCAAGTCACTACACTAAATCATTTTTAAGTCACAAGATCACATTTTCAAGTCATTACACTTAACCATGTTCAAGTCACCACACTTAACCATTTTCAAGTCACTAGTTATCATTTTCAAGTCACTACACTTAACCATTTTCAAGTCACTAGTTATCATTTTCAAGTCACTACACTTAACCATGTTCAAGTCACTCAATTAACGATTTTAAAGTCGCTAGTTCACATTTTCAAGCCACTTAACATAAGCATTTTCAATTCACTAGTTCACATTTCAAATAACTACACTTAACTATTTTCAAGTCGCTAGTTCACATTTCAAGTCACTACACTTAACCATTTTCAAATTGCTAGTTCACTATTTATCGTCACTACACTTAACCATTTTCAAGTCACTAGTTTTCATTTTCAAGTCACTACAATTAACCATTTTCAAGTCACTAGTTATCATTTTCAAGTCACTACACTTAACCATGTTCAAGTCACTACAATTAACTATTTTCAAGTCACTAGTTCACATTTTCAAGTCACTTAACATAAGCATTTTAAAGTCACTAGTTCACATTTCATGTAACTACACTTAACTATTTTCAAGTCGCTAGTTCACATTTCAAGTCACTACACTTAGCCATTTTCAAGTCACTAGATCACTTTTTCAAGACTTTCGCTTAGCCCTTTTCGAAAGAACTAGTTCTCATTTTCAAGTCACTACACTTAACCATTTTCAAATCGCTAGATCACTATTTATCGTCACTACCATTAATCATTTTCAAGTCACTTGTTCATATTTTCAAGTCACTACACTTAACCATTTTCAAGTCACTAGTTCACATTTAAAGTCACTACAATTAACTGTTTTGATGTCACTAGTTATCATTTTCAAGTCACTACACTTAACCATGTTGAAGTCACTAAAATTAACCATTTTCAAGTCACTAGTTCACATTTTCAAGTCACTACACAACTATTATCAAGTCTCTAGTTCACATTTCAAGTCACTACACTAAATCATTTTTAAGTCACAAGATCACATTTTCAAGTCATTACACTTAACCATGTTCAAGTCACCACACTTAACCATTTTCAAGTCACTAGTTCACATTAAAAGTCACTACAATTAACCATTTTTAAGTCACTAGTTATCATTTTCAAGTCACTACACTTAACCATTTTCAAGTCACTAGTTATCATTCTCAAATCACTAGTTATCATTTTCAAGTTACTACACTTAACCATTTTCAAGTCACTAGTTATCATTTTCAAGTCACTACACTTAACCATGTTCAAGTCACTACAATTAACTATTTTCACGTCACTAGTTCACATTTTCAAGTCACTTAACATAAGCATTTTAAAGTCACTAGTTCACATTTCATGTAACTACACTTAACTATTTTCAAGTCGCTAGTTCACATTTCAAGTCACTACACTTAGCCATTTTCAAGTCACTAGATCACTTTCTCAAGACTTTCGCTTAGCCCTTTTCGAAAGAACTAGTTCTCATTTTTAAGTCACTACACTTAACCATTTTCAAATCGCTAGATCACTATTTATCGTCACTACAATTAATCATTTTCAAGTCACTACACTTATCCATTTTCAAGTCACTAGTTCACATTTAAAGTCACTACAATTAACCGTTTTTATGTCACTAGTTATCATTTTCAAGTCACTACACTTAACCATGTTGAAGTCACTACAATTAACCATTTTCAAGTCACTAGTTCACATTTCATGTAACTACACTTAACTATTTTCAAGTCGCTAGTTCACATTTCAAGTCACTACACTTAGCCATTTTCAAGTCACTAGATCACTTTCTCAAGACTTTCGCTTAGGCTTTTTCGAAGAACTAGTTCTCATTTTCAAGTCACTACACTTAACCATTTTCAAATTGCTAGTTCACTATTTATCGTCACTACACTTAACCATCTTCAAGTCACTAGTTTTCATTTTCAAGTCACTACAATTAACCATGTTCAAGTCACTACAATTAACCATTTTCAAGTCACTAGTTCACATTTTCAAGTCACTTAACTTAAGCATTTTCAAGTCACTAGTTCACATTTCAAGTAACTACACTTAACTATTTTCAAGTCTCTAATTCACATTTCAAGTCACTACACTTAACTATTTTCTAGTCACTAGTTCACATTTTCAAGCAACTACACTTATCCATTTTCAAGTCACTAGATCACTTTTTGAAGACTTTACACTTTCCATTTTCGAAAAACTAGTTTTCATTTTCAAGTCGCTACGCTTAACCATTTTCAAGTCACTAGTTCATATTTTAAACTTACTACACTTAACCATTTTCAAGTCACTAGTTCACAATTTCAAGTCACTACACAACTATTTTCAAGTCTCTAGTTCACATTTCAAGTCACTACACTAAATCATTTTTAAGTCACAAGATCACATTTTCAAGTCATTACACTTAACCATGTTCAAGTCACCACACTTAACCATTTTCAAGTCACTAGTTCACATTAAAAGTCACTACAATTAACCATTTTTAAGTCACTAGTTATCATTTTCAAGTCACTACACTTAACCATTTTCAAGTCACTAGTTATCATTCTCAAATCACTAGTTATCATTTTCAAGTTACTACACTTAACCATTTTCAAGTCACTAGTTATCATTTTCAAGTCACTACACTTAACCATGTTCAAGTCACTATAATTAACTATTTTCACGTCACTAGTTCACATTTTCAAGTCACTTAACATAAGCATTTTAAAGTCACTAGTTCACATTTCATGTAACTACACTTAACTATTTTCAAGTCGCTAGTTCACATTTCAAGTCACTACACTTAGCCATTTTCAAGTCACTAGATCACTTTTTCAAGACTTTCGCTTAGCCCTTTTCGAAAGAACTAGTTCTCATTTTCAAGTCACTACACTTAACCATTTTCAAATCGCTAGATCACTATTTATCGTCACTACAATTAATCATTTTCAAGTCACTTGTTCATATTTTCAAGTCACTACACTTAACCATTTTCAAGTCACTAGTTCACATTTAAAGTCACTACAATTAACTGTTTTGATGTCACTAGTTATCATTTTCAAGTCACTACACTTAACCATGTTGAAGTCACTAAAATTAACCATTTTCAAGTCACTAGTTCACATTTTCAAGTCACTACACAACTATTATCAAGTCTCTAGTTCACATTTCAAGTCACTACACTAAATCATTTTTAAGTCACAAGATCACATTTTCAAGTCATTACACTTAACCATGTTCAAGTCACCACACTTAACCATTTTCAAGTCACTAGTTCACATTAAAAGTCACTACAATTAACCATTTTTAAGTCACTAGTTATCATTTTCAAGTCACTACACTTAACCATTTTCAAGTCACTAGTTATCATTCTCAAATCACTAGTTATCATTTTCAAGTTACTACACTTAACCATTTTCAAGTCACTAGTTATCATTTTCAAGTCACTACACTTAACCATGTTCAAGTCACTATAATTAACTATTTTCACGTCACTAGTTCACATTTTCAAGTCACTTAACATAAGCATTTTAAAGTCACTAGTTCACATTTCATGTAACTACACTTAACTATTTTCAAGTCGCTAGTTCACATTTCAAGTCACTACACTTAGCCATTTTCAAGTCACTAGATCACTTTTTCAAGACTTTCGCTTAGCCCTTTTCGAAAGAACTAGTTCTCATTTTCAAGTCACTACACTTAACCATTTTCAAATCGCTAGATCACTATTTATCGTCACTACAATTAATCATTTTCAAGTCACTTGTTCATATTTTCAAGTCACTACACTTAACCATTTTCAAGTCACTAGTTCACATTTAAAGTCACTACAATTAACCATTTTGATGTCACTAGTTATCATTTTCAAGTCACTACACTTAACCATGTTGAAGTCACCACACTTAACCATTTTCAAGTCACTAGTTATCATTTTCAAGTCACTACACTTAACCATTTTCAAGTCACTAGTTATCATTTTCAAGTCACTACACTTAACCATGTTCAAGTCACTAGTTATCATTTTCAAGTCACTACACTTAACCATGTTCAAGTCACTCAATTAACGATTTTAAAGTCGCTAGTTCACATTTTCAAGCCACTTAACATAAGCATTTTCAATTCACTAGTTCACATTTCAAATAACTACACTTAACTATTTTCAAGTCGCTAGTTCACATTTCAAGTCACTACATTTATCCATTTTCAAGTCACTAGATCACTTTTTCAAGACTTTACGCTTAGCCCTTTTCGAAGAACTAGTTCTCATTTTCAAGTCACTACACTTAACCATTTTCAAATTGCTAGTTCACTATTTATCGTCACTACACTTAACCATTTTCAAGTCACTAGTTTTCATTTTCAAGTCACTACAATTAACCATGTTCAAGTCACTACAATTAACCATTTTCAAGTCACTAGTTCACATTTTCAAGTCACTTAACTTAAGCATTTTCAAGTCACTAGTTCACATTTCAAGTAACTACACTTAACTATTTTCAAGTCTCTAATTCACATTTCAAGTCACTACACTTAACTATTTTCTAGTCACTAGTTCACATTTTGAAGCAACTACACTTATCCATTTTCAAGTCACTAGATCACTTTTTGAAGACTTTACACTTTCCCTTTTCGAAAAACTAGTTTTCATTTTCAAGTCGCTACGCTTAACCATTTTCAAGTCACTAGTTCATATTTTAAAGTTACTACACTTAACCATTTTCAAGTCACTAGTTCACAATTTCAAGTCACTACACAACTATTTTCAAGTCTCTAGTTCACATTTCAAGTCACTACACTTAACCATTTTAAAGTCACTAGATCATATTTTCAAGTCATTACACTTAACCATGTTCAAGTTACCACACTTAACCATTTTCAAGTCACTAGTTCACATTAAAAGTCACTACAATTAACAATTTTTAAGTCACTAGTTATCATTTTCAAGTCACTACACTTAACCATTTTCAAGTCACTAGTTATCATTCTCAAGTCACTAGTTATCATTTTCAAGTCACTACACTTAACCATTTTCAAGTCACTAGTTATCATTTTCAAGTCACTACACTTAACCATGTTCAAGTCACTACAATTAACTATTTTCAAGTCACTAGTTCACATTTTCAAGTCACTTAACATAAGCATTTTAAAGTCACTAGTTCACATTTCATGTAACTACACTTAACTATTTTCAAGTCGCTAGTTCACATTTCAAGTCACTACACTTAGCCATTTTCAAGTCACTACACTTAGCCATTTTCAAGTCACTAGATCACTTATTCAAGACTTTTGCTTAGCCCTTTTCGAAAGAACTAGTTCTCATTTTCAAGTCACTACACTTAACCATTTTCAAATCGCTAGATCACTATTTATCGTCACTACAATTAATCATTTTCAAGTCACTTGTTCATATTTTCAAGTCACTACACTTAACCATTTTCAAGTCACTAGTTCACATTTAAAGTCACTACAATTAACTGTTTTGATGTCACTAGTTATCATTTTCAAGTCACTACACTTAACCATGTTGAAGTCACTAAAATTAACCATTTTCAAGTCACTAGTTCACATTTTCAAGTCACTACACAACTATTATCAAGTCTCTAGTTCACATTTCAAGTCACTACACTAAATCATTTTTAAGTCACAAGATCACATTTTCAAGTCATTACACTTAACCATGTTCAAGTCACCACACTTAACCATTTTCAAGTCACTAATTCACATTAAAAGTCACTACAATTAACCATTTTTAAGTCACTAGTTATCATTTTCAAGTCACTACACTTAACCATTTTCAAGTCACTAGTTATCATTCTCAAATCACTAGTTATCATTTTCAAGTTACTACACTTAACCATTTTCAAGTCACTAGTTATCATTTTCAAGTCACTACACTTAACCATGTTCAAGTCACTACAATTAACTATTTTCACGTCACTAGTTCACATTTTCAAGTCACTTAACATAAGCATTTTAAAGTCACTAGTTCACATTTCATGTAACTACACTTAACTATTTTCAAGTCGCTAGTTCACATTTCAAGTCACTACACTTAGCCATTTTCAAGTCACTAGATCACTTTCTCAAGACTTTCGCTTAGCCCTTTTCGAAAGAACTAGTTCTCATTTTTAAGTCACTACACTTAACCATTTTCAAATCGCTAGATCACTATTTATCGTCACTACAATTAATCATTTTCAAGTCACTACACTTATCCATTTTCAAGTCACTAGTTCACATTTAAAGTCACTACAATTAACCGTTTTTATGTCACTAGTTATCATTTTCAAGTCACTACACTTAACCATGTTGAAGTCACTACAATTAACCATTTTCAAGTCACTAGTTCACATTTCATGTAACTACACTTAACTATTTTCAAGTCGCTAGTTCACATTTCAAGTCACTACACTTAGCCATTTTCAAGTCACTAGATCACTTTCTCAAGACTTTCGCTTAGGCTTTTTCGAAAGAACTAGTTCTCATTTTCAAGTCACTACACTTAACCATTTTCAAATCGCTAGATCACTATTTATCGTCACTACAATTAATCATTTTCAAGTCACTACACTTATCCATTTTCAAGTCACTAGTTCACATTTAAAGTCACTACAATTAACCGTTTTGATGTCACTAGTTATCATTTTCAAGTCACTACACTTAACCATGTTGAAGTCACTACAATTAACCATTTTCAAGTCACTAGTTCACATTTCAAGTAACTACACTTAACTATTTTCAAGTCTCTAATTCACATTTCAAGTCACTACACTTAACTATTTTCTAGTCACTAGTTCACATTTTGAAGCAACTACACTTATCCATTTTCAAGTCACTAGATCACTTTTTGAAGACTTTACACTTTCCCTTTTCGAAAAACTAGTTTTCATTTTCAAGTCGCTACGCTTAACCATTTTCAAGTCACTAGTTCATATTTTAAACTTACTACACTTAACCATTTTCAAGTCACTAGTTCACAATTTCAAGTCACTACACAACTATTTTCAAGTCTCTAGTTCACATTTCAAGTCACTACACTTAACCATTTTAAAGTCACTAGATCATATTTTCAAGTCATTACACTTAACCATGTTCAAGTTACCACACTTAACCATTTTCAAGTCACTAGTTCACATTAAAAGTCACTACAATTAACAATTTTTAAGTCACTAGTTATCATTTTCAAGTCACTACACTTAACCATTTTCAAGTCACTAGTTATCATTCTCAAGTCACTAGTTATCATTTTCAAGTCACTACACTTAACCATTTTCAAGTCACTAGTTATCATTTTCAAGTCACTACACTTAACCATGTTCAAGTCACTACAATTAACTATTTTCAAGTCACTAGTTCACATTTTCAAGTCACTTAACATAAGCATTTTAAAGTCACTAGTTCACATTTCATGTAACTACACTTAACTATTTTCAAGTCGCTAGTTCACATTTCAAGTCACTACACTTAGCCATTTTCAAGTCACTAGATCACTTTTTCAAGACTTTTGCTTAGCCCTTTTCGAAAGAACTAGTTCTCATTTTCAAGTCACTACACTTAACCATTTTCAAATCGCTAGATCACTATTTATCGTCACTACAATTAATCATTTTCAAGTCACTTGTTCATATTTTCAAGTCACTACACTTAACCATTTTCAAGTCACTAGTTCACATTTAAAGTCACTACAATTAACTATTTTGATGTCAATAGTTATCATTTTCAAGTCACTACACTTAACCATGTTGAAGTCACTAAAATTAACCATTTTCAAGTCACTAGTTCACATTTTCAAGTCACTACACAACTATTATCAAGTCTCTAGTTCACATTTCAAGTCACTACACTAAATCATTTTTAAGTCACAAGATCACATTTTCAAGTCATTACACTTAACCATGTTCAAGTCACCACACTTAACCATTTTCAAATCACTAGTTCACATTAAAAGTCACTACAATTAACCATTTTTAAGTCACTAGTTATCATTTTCAAGTCACTACACTTAACCATTTTCAAGTCACTAGTTATCATTCTCAAATCACTAGTTATCATTTTCAAGTTACTACACTTAACCATTTTCAAGTCACTAGTTATCATTTTCAAGTCACTACACTTAACCATGTTCAAGTCACTACAATTAACTATTTTCACGTCACTAGTTCACATTTTCAAGTCACTTAACATAAGCATTTTAAAGTCACTAGTTCACATTTCATGTAACTACACTTAACTATTTTCAAGTCGCTAGTTCACATTTCAAGTCACTACACTTAGCCATTTTCAAGTCACTAGATCACTTTTTCAAGACTTTCGCTTAGCCCTTTTCGAAAGAACTAGTTCTCATTTTCAAGTCACTACACTTAACCATTTTCAAATCGCTAGATCACTATTTATCGTCACTACAATTAATCATTTTCAAGTCACTTGTTCATATTTTCAAGTCACTACACTTAACCATTTTCAAGTCACTAGTTCACATTTAAAGTCACTACAATTAACTATTTTGATGTCAATAGTTATCATTTTCAAGTCACTACACTTAACCATGTTGAAGTCACTAAAATTAACCATTTTCAAGTCACTAGTTCACATTTTCAAGTCACTACACAACTATTATCAAGTCTCTAGTTCACATTTCAAGTCACTACACTAAATCATTTTTAAGTCACAAGATCACATTTTCAAGTCATTACACTTAACCATGTTCAAGTCACCACACTTAACCATTTTCAAGTCACTAGTTCACATTAAAAGTCACTACAATTAACCATTTTTAAGTCACTAGTTATCATTTTCAAGTCACTACACTTAACCATTTTCAAGTCACTAGTTATCATTCTCAAATCACTAGTTATCATTTTCAAGTTACTACACTTAACCATTTTCAAGTCACTAGTTATCATTTTCAAGTCACTACACTTAACCATGTTCAAGTCACTACAATTAACTATTTTCACGTCACTAGTTCACATTTTCAAGTCACTTAACATAAGCATTTTAAAGTCACTAGTTCACATTTCATGTAACTACACTTAACTATTTTCAAGTCGCTAGTTCACATTTCAAGTCACTACACTTAGCCATTTTCAAGTCACTAGATCACTTTCTCAAGACTTTCGCTTAGCCCTTTTCGAAAGAACTAGTTCTCATTTTTAAGTCACTACACTTAACCATTTTCAAATCGCTAGATCACTATTTATCGTCACTACAATTAATCATTTTCAAGTCACTACACTTATCCATTTTCAAGTCACTAGTTCACATTTAAAGTCACTACAATTAACCGTTTTTATGTCACTAGTTATCATTTTCAAGTCACTACACTTAACCATGTTGAAGTCACTACAATTAACCATTTTCAAGTCACTAGTTCACATTTCATGTAACTACACTGATGCAAGAAACAAAGAGGCGGAAGCTAAGAAGAACAAAGGAAATAAAGAAACAAGATAAACAAATATAAAAGGGATAGAAAGGTAGACACAAAAGTGGAATCAAAGGCAACCAATTCTATAAAAAGAAGAGACCTCCTTCAAATGTCCAAATAAGCACCTAAACCTATGAGAAAGACCTCAAGGGAATTAGATTCCCAAGCAACCCTTCTTTCTAAACTTGAAACAATCAAAAGCTTCAACAAGCTCTCAAACTCTCAAAAGAGTATTTAATATTCAACATTCATCAAGATCATCCCCTCTAAAATGAGCTATGCTCCACTATTTATAGACTAGGTTACTAATTACAAAAATACCCTTAATGAATTTAGGGTCTTCTTTAGCATGAGGCTTGAATGTCAAGAATAGCCACTTTGCATCCATAGCCACTTTTCCCTTTTTTGAGTAGTCTTCCATATCTAGCCTTGTACTTCCATTTTAGCACATTCCTAAGCTTTAACCCTTCATTCCAAACTCCTTCCACGTCTCCAAAGTATTGACTCAAGCCAAAGCTCTTGAACTCTTTCTCTTGGCTTGGCGTGCATGCATCATTCTCCCTTTCTTGAAAAGGATTCGTCCTCGAATCCAAACCTAGCAAAAACCATAGGGAAAACAAGCAACAACAAGATCCTCATGGCAGAAGGGTTAGGGTTAGCAACATCAAACTTATCACCAAGCCAAGGAGGAACACACTTAACATATAGCCAAGCATCAAAATGAGCAATCAAGGGCTCGCAACCCCATAAAATAAATGCTACTTGGCCATTCAAAAGACTTTGACAAAGGGAAAAAACATTAGAACCATGACAATTAGTCAACCACACATAAAAACCCACATTGGTTCTATGTTTCAACAAGCACAAAACCCCTTTTAAGTCAAAAGTCATATGATAATTTCCAAAGCTAAGTGCAAGGTCTCGAACAAGATCATTCCAAATTAAGAGTTCACTCAATGCACTAGCTATCTCCAAGAATGGGATTACTTCCAAATCATCACCGGGGTCAAATACAAAGGTATCCCCCACACAAGTTAACAAACATATTGCATTTAATCTCACAATATAATTAAGTAGGAACACCAAGCATTTATCACATGAAGGAAAAGAAGTATTGCTACTATGTGTACCACACAAAGATGTACCCTCTTGACCAAACACCAAGTTTAGGGTATAAAACCCACCACATTTCAACTGGTCACCGGGGTCAAATGGGAGAAGTATCCATGAACATGAGTCAATGTAATGCTTATTCTCCCTAAAGATCGCTCGATCACAAAAATACATACTCTCTACACAACCATTGGCAATATCATAAGCAAATAGAGAGTAAAGAAAGGTGTCACGCAAAGTGATTTCCTCTAAGGTGTCCTCAAGAACATGTTCACGATTATGTGCAAGAACATTATCAAGAGTATGCTCAAGAATTGGAACACTCAAAGAAGAAGAAATATTTGGGACACAAAGAGCACCTTCCATTTCTTCACATTCCAATCCCATAAGAGTACTCTCATCTTCCAAGAAGAGATTTCCATCTTTAGGAGGAATATTGTCACACCATAGTGGGTTGTTATATAGAATATAGCCCTCAAGAAGAGCTACATCATTAACATGATCTACACCACTAGGTAGCGGACTAGGAGTGATTTCATCCTCTTCAAACAAGATATTATACTTAAAGAGAGAAGGGTCAATCCAATAAGGAGGATTAGAACATGTAAGTTCACTCTCAAAAAGACAATTATCAAGTTTCAAAAAAGTTTCAAATGCATGATCATCCCTATGAGCCAAGCAAGCAATATGATCTTCATTGAGAGGCAGGCTCAAAGGGTCACTCCTATTCGATTGACCAACAATATCAACATCATCACTAACTTGAGGTTCATTAGTCACATCACAAACATCCTCAAGTAGTGGACCCAATTCACATACAAGTTGATCAACACCATTTTCACAAGATAATGTACTATCACTCAACACCAAGCAATTACTCACACTTTGTTCATTGGTAAATGTTAAAGTGTCGAATTTAGCTATTTTACCTTGAAGCTCACAAGAAAGATCCTCTTTGCCTTGTATTCCTCCATTTGCCATGTTTGTACCTATACAAGAGTCCTTATAAAGAGAAGGAATGCCTAAAGTTCCTTGATGAGTATTAGGAAAAGTAGGTGGAAAGTGAAGTTGCAATCGATTTATTCGAGTACTCAATCGATCCAACCGTCCTTCCATTTGGGTAGAGAGAGTGGTGAACAAGTTTAACAATTCACCCAAAGTGGGTTCCTCGGTGAGAACTTGGCTTTCCTTTTCATGACCCGCCATTGGTACCTATTGAAGTCACTCAACCAAAGCAAGCAAACACATTAGGTTAGTTTTAAAAAAAAAAGCTCACAATTACTCAAGAAATCACACCTTTGTTTGCCTCACAAATTGCTTCGGCCAATGATTGTATCTTGTTTAGTCCAATGAGTTGCAAAGGTCCAATCTCTACTTGAGGTCAAGAATGGATTCTTGCTGACTCGAGGAAGAAAGTTCAAAAGCTAAGGACGAGAACCAAGAAGTTTTCAAGGGAAGATAAAGAAAAAAAACTAAAAGAAAGTAGCACGAAAAAAAAATCGGACTCAAAAACAAAGTAACAAAAGTAGAAGGAATTACTTATTGTTACTTAGTATGAAGGATCAAAGAAAAGAATTTGATGTTTAAAACTAGTTAACAAGTGATTAAAGATGTTAATTACTTGTTAAATAGTTGAGGGATCGAAAGAGAAAGAGAACAAAAAAAGAATCACGAAATTTGGATACTTAGAAAAATTTTTAGGTCCAAAATACTTTAGGACCCCCCAAAAAAAACTAAGTGTCAAAAACCTGCATTTTCAGCTCTCTGAAACTGTCCAACACGCGCTGCTGACGTGGCAATTTTTTTTTATTTTTTTTTTTTTTTTTTTTTTTTTTTTTCCACCAATGGACCTACAAACACTTTGACCTCAAAATTTTTGGATCAAAGTGTACTTTTTCTACCTTCTTCTTCAAGAACAATATGAAGATGCTCAAGAACACAAGAAAAAACTTCAATCTTCAAATGCTCATAACTTCTTCGTTTTTGCTCTAAATTCAATGAAATTTTCGCCCACGTGTTCCTTTCATTGCCACGAACAAACCCCACTAATTTTTAGCTTTCAAAATCAAGCCAAAAATAAACCCACTTTTCAAAATCCACAAAGTTTCAAAAGCTCAAAACTCTTTAATGGTATCTTCAATTCTACAACTCCGAATTGAACGAAATTTGAGATCTAGACTCACAAGATACTAGGGAATCAAGATCTAGTATCAAAAACAACAAATCAAAACAAAAAAAATTCGGATTTTTTTTTTTTTTTTTTTTTGATTTTCAAGATAACAATCCCAAGATTGATTTTGTTGGAACAAAATCAAACCTCGCTTTGATACCAAATGATGCAAGAAACAAAGAGGCGGAAGCTAAGAAGAACAAAGGAAATAAAGAAACAAGATAAACAAATATAAAAGGGATAGAAAGGTAGACACAAAAGTGGAATCAAAGGCAACCAATTCTATAAAAAGAAGAGACCTCCTTCAAATGTCCAAATAAGCACCTAAACCTATGAGAAAGACCTCAAGGGAATTAGATTCCCAAGCAACCCTTCTTTCTAAACTTGAAACAATCAAAAGCTTCAACAAGCTCTCAAACTCTCAAAAGAGTATTTAATATTCAACATTCATCAAGATCATCCCCTCTAAAATGAGCTATGCTCCACTATTTATAGACTAGGTTACTAATTACAAAAATACCCTTAATGAATTTAGGGTCTTCTTTAGCATGAGGCTTGAATGTCAAGAATAGCCACTTTGCATCCATAGCCACTTTTCCCTTTTTTGAGTAGTCTTCCATATCTAGCCTTGTACTTCCATTTTAGCACATTCCTAAGCTTTAACCCTTCATTCCAAACTCCTTCCACGTCTCCAAAGTATTGACTCAAGCCAAAGCTCTTGAACTCTTTCTCTTGGCTTGGCGTGCATGCATCATACACTTAACTATTTTCAAGTCGCTAGTTCACATTTCAAGTCACTACACTTAGCCATTTTCAAGTCACTAGATCACTTTCTCAAGACTTTCGCTTAGGCTTTTTCGAAAGAACTAGTTCTCATTTTCAAGTCACTACACTTAACCATTTTCAAATCGCTAGATCACTATTTATCGTCACTACAATTAATCATTTTCAAGTCACTACACTTATCCATTTTCAAGTCACTAGTTCACATTTAAAGTCACTACAATTAACCGTTTTGATGTCACTAGTTATCATTTTCAAGTCACTACACTTAACCATGTTGAAGTCACTACAATTAACCATTTTCAAGTCACTAGTTCACATTTTCAAGTCACTACACAACTATTATCAAGTCTAGAGTTCACATTTCAAGTCACTACACTAAATCATTTTTAAGTCACAAGATCACATTTTCAAGTCATTACACTTAACCATGTTCAAGTCACCGCACTTAACCATTTTGAAGTCACTAGTTCACATTTAATGTCACTACAATAAACCATTTTCAAGTCACTAGTTATCATTTTCAAGTCACTACACTTAACCATTTTCAAGTCACTAGTTATCATTTTCAAGTCACTACACTTAACCATGTTCAAGTCACTCAATTAACGATTTTAAAGTCGCTAGTTCACATTTTCAAGCCACTTAACATAAGCATTTTCAATTCACTAGTTCACATTTCAAATAACTACACTTAACTATTTTCAAGTCGCTAGTTCACATTTCAAGTCACTACATTTATCCATTTTCAAGTCACTAGATCACTTTTTCAAGACTTTACGCTTAGCCCTTTTCGAAGAACTAGTTCTCATTTTCAAGTCACTACACTTAACCATTTTCAAATTGCTAGTTCACTATTTATCGTCACTACACTTAACCATTTTCAAGTCACTAGTTTTCATTTTCAAGTCACTACAATTAACCATGTTCAAGTCACTACAATTAACCATTTTCAAGTCACTAGTTCACATTTTCAAGTCACTTAACTTAAGCATTTTCAAGTCACTAGTTCACATTTCAAGTAACTACACTTAACTATTTTCAAGTCTCTAATTCACATTTCAAGTCACTACACTTAACTATTTTCTAGTCACTAGTTCACATTTTGAAGCAACTACACTTATCCATTTTCAAGTCACTAGATCACTTTTTGAAGACTTTACACTTTCCCTTTTCGAAAAACTAGTTTTCATTTTCAAGTCGCTACGCTTAACCATTTTCAAGTCACTAGTTCATATTTTAAACTTACTACACTTAACCATTTTCAAGTCACTAGTTCACAATTTCAAGTCACTACACAACTATTTTCAAGTCTCTAGTTCACATTTCAAGTCACTACACTTAACCATTTTAAAGTCACTAGATCATATTTTCAAGTCATTACACTTAACCATGTTCAAGTTACCACACTTAACCAATTTCAAGTCACTAGTTCACATTAAAAGTCACTACAATTAACAATTTTTAAGTCACTAGTTATCATTTTCAAGTCACTACACTTAACCATTTTCAAGTCACTAGTTATCATTCTCAAGTCACTAGTTATCATTTTCAAGTCACTACACTTAACCATTTTCAAGTCACTAGTTATCATTTTCAAGTCACTACACTTAACCATGTTCAAGTCACTACAATTAACTATTTTCAAGTCACTAGTTCACATTTTCAAGTCACTTAACATAAGCATTTTAAAGTCACTAGTTCACATTTCATGTAACTACACTTAACTATTTTCAAGTCGCTAGTTCACATTTCAAGTCACTACACTTAGCCATTTTCAAGTCACTAGATCACTTTTTCAAGACTTTTGCTTAGCCCTTTTCGAAAGAACTAGTTCTCATTTTCAAGTCACTACACTTAACCATTTTCAAATCGCTAGATCACTATTTATCGTCACTACAATTAATCATTTTCAAGTCACTTGTTCATATTTTCAAGTCACTACACTTAACCATTTTCAAGTCACTAGTTCACATTTAAAGTCACTACAATTAACTGTTTTGATGTCACTAGTTATCATTTTCAAGTCACTACACTTAACCATGTTGAAGTCACTAAAATTAACCATTTTCAAGTCACTAGTTCACATTTTCAAGTCACTACACAACTATTATCAAGTCTCTAGTTCACATTTCAAGTCACTACACTAAATCATTTTTAAGTCACAAGATCACATTTTCAAGTCATTACACTTAACCATGTTCAAGTCACCACACTTAACCATTTTCAAGTCACTAGTTCACATTAAAAGTCACTACAATTAACCATTTTTAAGTCACTAGTTATCATTTTCAAGTCACTACACTTAACCATTTTCAAGTCACTAGTTATCATTCTCAAATCACTAGTTATCATTTTCAAGTTACTACACTTAACCATTTTCAAGTCACTAGTTATCATTTTCAAGTCACTACACTTAACCATGTTCAAGTCACTACAATTAACTATTTTCACGTCACTAGTTCACATTTTCAAGTCACTTAACATAAGCATTTTAAAGTCACTAGTTCACATTTCATGTAACTACACTTAACTATTTTCAAGTCGCTAGTTCACATTTCAAGTCACTACACTTAGCCATTTTCAAGTCACTAGATCACTTTCTCAAGACTTTCGCTTAGCCCTTTTCGAAAGAACTAGTTCTCATTTTTAAGTCACTACACTTAACCATTTTCAAATCGCTAGATCACTATTTATCATCACTACAATTAATCATTTTCAAGTCACTACACTTATCCATTTTCAAGTCACTAGTTCACATTTAAAGTCACTACAATTAACCGTTTTTATGTCACTAGTTATCATTTTCAAGTCACTACACTTAACCATGTTGAAGTCACTACAATTAACCATTTTCAAGTCACTAGTTCACATTTCATGTAACTACACTTAACTATTTTCAAGTCGCTAGTTCACATTTCAAGTCACTACACTTAGCCATTTTCAAGTCACTAGATCACTTTCTCAAGACTTTCGCTTAGGCTTTTTCGAAAGAACTAGTTCTCATTTTCAAGTCACTACACTTAACCATTTTCAAATCGCTAGATCACTATTTATCGTCACTACAATTAATCATTTTCAAGTCACTACACTTATCCATTTTCAAGTCACTAGTTCACATTTAAAGTCACTACAATTAACCGTTTTGATGTCACTAGTTATCATTTTCAAGTCACTACACTTAACCATGTTGAAGTCACTACAATTAACCATTTTCAAGTCACTAGTTCACATTTTCAAGTCACTACACAACTATTATCAAGTCTAGAGTTCACATTTCAAGTCACTACACTAAATCATTTTTAAGTCACAAGATCACATTTTCAAGTCATTACACTTAACCATGTTCAAGTCACCGCACTTAACCATTTTGAAGTCACTAGTTCACATTTAATGTCACTACAATAAACCATTTTCAAGTCACTAGTTATCATTTTCAAGTCACTACACTTAACCATTTTCAAGTCACTAGTTATCATTTTCAAGTCACTACACTTAACCATGTTCAAGTCACTCAATTAACGATTTTAAAGTCGCTAGTTCACATTTTCAAGCCACTTAACATAAGCATTTTCAATTCACTAGTTCACATTTCAAATAACTACACTTAACTATTTTCAAGTCGCTAGTTCACATTTCAAGTCACTACATTTATCCATTTTCAAGTCACTAGATCACTTTTTCAAGACTTTACGCTTAGCCCTTTTCGAAGAACTAGTTCTCATTTTCAAGTCACTACACTTAACCATTTTCAAATTGCTAGTTCACTATTTATCGTCACTACACTTAACCATTTTCAAGTCACTAGTTTTCATTTTCAAGTCACTACACTTAACCATGTTCAAGTCACTACAATTAACCATTTTCAAGTCACTAGTTCACATTTTCAAGTCACTTATCTTAAGCATTTTCAAGTCACTAGTTCACATTTCAAGTAACTACACTTAACTATTTTCAAGTCTCTAATTCACATTTCAAGTCACTACACTTAACTATTTTCTAGTCACTAGTTCACATTTTCAAGCAACTACACTTATCCATTTTCAAGTCACTAGATCACTTTTTGAAGACTTTACACTTTCCCTTTTCGAAGAACTAGTTTTCATTTTCAAGTCGCTACGCTTAACCATTTTCAAGTCACTAGTTCATATTTTAAAGTTACTACACTTAACCATTTTCAAGTCACTAGTTCAAAATTTCAAGTCACTACACAACTATTTTCAAGTCTCTAGTTCACATTTCAAGTCACTACACTTAACCATTTTAAAGTCACTAGATCATATTTTCAAGTCATTACACTTAACCATGTTCAAGTTACCACACTTAACCATTTTCAAGTCACTAGTTCACATTAAAAGTCACTACAATTAACAATTTTTAAGTCACTAGTTATCATTTTCAAGTCACTACACTTAACCATTTTCAAGTCACTAGTTATCATTTTCAAGTCACTACACTTAACCATTTTCAAGTCACTAGTTATCATTTTCAAGTCACTACACTTAACCATGTTCAAGTCACTACAATTAACTATTTTCAAGTCACTAGTTCACATTTTCAAGTCACTTAACATAAGCATTTTAAAGTCACTAGTTCACATTTCATGTAACTACACTTAACTATTTTCAAGTCGCTAGTTCACATTTCAAGTCACTACACTTAGCCATTTTCAAGTCACTAGATCACTTTTTCAAGACTTTTGCTTAGCCCTTTTCGAAAGAACTAGTTCTCATTTTCAAGTCACTACACTTAACCATATTCAAATCGCTAGATCACTATTTATCGTCACTACAATTAATCATTTTCAAGTCACTTGTTCATATTTTCAAGTCACTACACTTAACCATTTTCAAGTCACTAGTTCACATTTAAAGTCACTACAATTAACTGTTTTGATGTCACTAGTTATCATTTTCAAGTCACTACACTTAACCATGTTGAAGTCACTAAAATTAACCATTTTCAAGTCACTAGTTCACATTTTCAAGTCACTACACAACTATTATCAAGTCTCTAGTTCACATTTCAAGTCACTACACTAAATCATTTTTAAGTCACAAGATCACATTTTCAAGTCATTACACTTAACCATGTTCAAGTCACCACACTTAACCATTTTCAAGTCACTAGTTCACATTAAAAGTCACTACAATTAACCATTTTTAAGTCACTAGTTATCATTTTCAAGTCACTACACTTAACCATTTTCAAGTCACTAGTTATCATTCTCAAATCACTAGTTATCATTTTCAAGTTACTACACTTAACCATTTTCAAGTCACTAGTTATCATTTTCAAGTCACTACACTTAACCATGTTCAAGTCACTACAATTAACTATTTTCACGTCACTAGTTCACATTTTCAAGTCACTTAACATAAGCATTTTAAAGTCACTAGTTCACATTTCATGTAACTACACTTAACTATTTTCAAGTCGCTAGTTCACATTTCAAGTCACTACACTTAGCCATTTTCAAGTCACTAGATCACTTTCTCAAGACTTTCGCTTAGCCCTTTTCGAAAGAACTAGTTCTCATTTTTAAGTCACTACACTTAACCATTTTCAAATCGCTAGATCACTATTTATCATCACTACAATTAATCATTTTCAAGTCACTACACTTATCCATTTTCAAGTCACTAGTTCACATTTAAAGTCACTACAATTAACCGTTTTTATGTCACTAGTTATCATTTTCAAGTCACTACACTTAACCATGTTGAAGTCACTACAATTAACCATTTTCAAGTCACTAGTTCACATTTCATGTAACTACACTTAACTATTTTCAAGTCGCTAGTTCACATTTCAAGTCACTACACTTAGCCATTTTCAAGTCACTAGATCACTTTCTCAAGACTTTCGCTTAGGCTTTTTCGAAAGAACTAGTTCTCATTTTCAAGTCACTACACTTAACCATTTTCAAATCGCTAGATCACTATTTATCGTCACTACAATTAATCATTTTCAAGTCACTACACTTATCCATTTTCAAGTCACTAGTTCACATTTAAAGTCACTACAATTAACCGTTTTGATGTCACTAGTTATCATTTTCAAGTCACTACACTTAACCATGTTGAAGTCACTACAATTAACCATTTTCAAGTCACTAGTTCACATTTTCAAGTCACTACACAACTATTATCAAGTCTAGAGTTCACATTTCAAGTCACTACACTAAATCATTTTTAAGTCACAAGATCACATTTTCAAGTCATTACACTTAACCATGTTCAAGTCACCGCACTTAACCATTTTGAAGTCACTAGTTCACATTTAATGTCACTACAATAAACCATTTTCAAGTCACTAGTTATCATTTTCAAGTCACTACACTTAACCATTTTCAAGTCACTAGTTATCATTTTCAAGTCACTACACTTAACCATGTTCAAGTCACTCAATTAACGATTTTAAAGTCGCTAGTTCACATTTTCAAGCCACTTAACATAAGCATTTTCAATTCACTAGTTCACATTTCAAATAACTACACTTAACTATTTTCAAGTCGCTAGTTCACATTTCAAGTCACTACATTTATCCATTTTCAAGTCACTAGATCACTTTTTCAAGACTTTACGCTTAGCCCTTTTCGAAGAACTAGTTCTCATTTTCAAGTCACTACACTTAACCATTTTCAAATTGCTAGTTCACTATTTATCGTCACTACACTTAACCATTTTCAAGTCACTAGTTTTCATTTTCAAGTCACTACACTTAACCATGTTCAAGTCACTACAATTAACCATTTTCAAGTCACTAGTTCACATTTTCAAGTCACTTATCTTAAGCATTTTCAAGTCACTAGTTCACATTTCAAGTAACTACACTTAACTATTTTCAAGTCTCTAATTCACATTTCAAGTCACTACACTTAACTATTTTCTAGTCACTAGTTCACATTTTCAAGCAACTACACTTATCCATTTTCAAGTCACTAGATCACTTTTTGAAGACTTTACACTTTCCCTTTTCGAAGAACTAGTTTTCATTTTCAAGTCGCTACGCTTAACCATTTTCAAGTCACTAGTTCATATTTTAAAGTTACTACACTTAACCATTTTCAAGTCACTAGTTCAAAATTTCAAGTCACTACACAACTATTTTCAAGTCTCTAGTTCACATTTCAAGTCACTACACTTAACCATTTTAAAGTCACTAGATCATATTTTCAAGTCATTACACTTAACCATGTTCAAGTTACCACACTTAACCATTTTCAAGTCACTAGTTCACATTAAAAGTCACTACAATTAACAATTTTTAAGTCACTAGTTATCATTTTCAAGTCACTACACTTAACCATTTTCAAGTCACTAGTTATCATTTTCAAGTCACTACACTTAACCATTTTCAAGTCACTAGTTATCATTTTCAAGTCACTACACTTAACCATGTTCAAGTCACTACAATTAACTATTTTCAAGTCACTAGTTCACATTTTCAAGTCACTTAACATAAGCATTTTAAAGTCACTAGTTCACATTTCATGTAACTACACTTAACTATTTTCAAGTCGCTAGTTCACATTTCAAGTCACTACACTTAGCCATTTTCAAGTCACTAGATCACTTTTTCAAGACTTTTGCTTAGCCCTTTTCGAAAGAACTAGTTCTCATTTTCAAGTCACTACACTTAACCATATTCAAATCGCTAGATCACTATTTATCGTCACTACAATTAATCATTTTCAAGTCACTTGTTCATATTTTCAAGTCACTACACTTAACCATTTTCAAGTCACTAGTTCACATTTAAAGTCACTACAATTAACTGTTTTGATGTCACTAGTTATCATTTTCAAGTCACTACACTTAACCATGTTGAAGTCACTAAAATTAACCATTTTCAAGTCACTAGTTCACATTTTCAAGTCACTACACAACTATTATCAAGTCTCTAGTTCACATTTCAAGTCACTACACTAAATCATTTTTAAGTCACAAGATCACATTTTCAAGTCATTACACTTAACCATGTTCAAGTCACCACACTTAACCATTTTCAAGTCACTAGTTCACATTAAAAGTCACTACAATTAACCATTTTTAAGTCACTAGTTATCATTTTCAAGTCACTACACTTAACCATTTTCAAGTCACTAGTTATCATTCTCAAATCACTAGTTATCATTTTCAAGTTACTACACTTAACCATTTTCAAGTCACTAGTTATCATTTTCAAGTCACTACACTTAACCATGTTCAAGTCACTACAATTAACTATTTTCACGTCACTAGTTCACATTTTCAAGTCACTTAACATAAGCATTTTAAAGTCACTAGTTCACATTTCATGTAACTACACTTAACTATTTTCAAGTCGCTAGTTCACATTTCAAGTCACTACACTTAGCCATTTTCAAGTCACTAGATCACTTTCTCAAGACTTTCGCTTAGCCCTTTTCGAAAGAACTAGTTCTCATTTTTAAGTCACTACACTTAACCATTTTCAAATCGCTAGATCACTATTTATCATCACTACAATTAATCATTTTCAAGTCACTACACTTATCCATTTTCAAGTCACTAGTTCACATTTAAAGTCACTACAATTAACCGTTTTTATGTCACTAGTTATCATTTTCAAGTCACTACACTTAACCATGTTGAAGTCACTACAATTAACCATTTTCAAGTCACTAGTTCACATTTCATGTAACTACACTTAACTATTTTCAAGTCGCTAGTTCACATTTCAAGTCACTACACTTAGCCATTTTCAAGTCACTAGATCACTTTCTCAAGACTTTCGCTTAGGCTTTTTCGAAAGAACTAGTTCTCATTTTCAAGTCACTACACTTAACCATTTTCAAATCGCTAGATCACTATTTATCGTCACTACAATTAATCATTTTCAAGTCACTACACTTATCCATTTTCAAGTCACTAGTTCACATTTAAAGTCACTACAATTAACCGTTTTGATGTCACTAGTTATCATTTTCAAGTCACTACACTTAACCATGTTGAAGTCACTACAATTAACCATTTTCAAGTCACTAGTTCACATTTTTAAGTCACTACACAACTATTATCAAGTCTAGAGTTCACATTTCAAGTCACTACACTAAATCATTTTTAAGTCACAAGATCACATTTTCAAGTCATTACACTTAACCATGTTCAAGTCACCGCACTTAACCATTTTGAAGTCACTAGTTCACATTTAATGTCACTACAATAAACCATTTTCAAGTCACTAGTTATCATTTTCAAGTCACTACACTTAACCATTTTCAAGTCACTAGTTATCATTTTCAAGTCACTACACTTAACCATGTTCAAGTCACTCAATTAACGATTTTAAAGTCGCTAGTTCACATTTTCAAGCCACTTAACATAAGCATTTTCAATTCACTAGTTCACATTTCAAATAACTACACTTAACTATTTTCAAGTCGCTAGTTCACATTTCAAGTCACTACATTTATCCATTTTCAAGTCACTAGATCACTTTTTCAAGACTTTACGCTTAGCCCTTTTCGAAGAACTAGTTCTCATTTTCAAGTCACTACACTTAACCATTTTCAAATTGCTAGTTCACTATTTATCGTCACTACACTTAACCATTTTCAAGTCACTAGTTTTCATTTTTAAGTCACTACAATTAACCATGTTCAAGTCACTACAATTAACCATTTTCAAGTCACTAGTTCACATTTTCAAGTCACTTAACTTAAGCATTTTCAAGTCACTAGTTCACATTTCAAGTAACTACACTTAACTATTTTCAAGTCTCTAATTCACATTTCAAGTCACTACACTTAACTATTTTCTAGTCACTAGTTCACATTTTGAAGCAACTACACTTATCCATTTTCAAGTCACTAGATCACTTTTTGAAGACTTTACACTTTCCCTTTTCGAAAAACTAGTTTTCATTTTCAAGTCGCTACGCTTAACCATTTTCAAGTCACTAGTTCATATTTTAAACTTACTACACTTAACCATTTTCAAGTCACTAGTTCACAATTTCAAGTCACTACACAACTATTTTCAAGTCTCTAGTTCACATTTCAAGTCACTACACTTAACCATTTTAAAGTCACTAGATCATATTTTCAAGTCATTACACTTAACCATGTTCAAGTTACCACACTTAACCATTTTCAAGTCACTAGTTCACATTAAAAGTCACTACAATTAACAATTTTTAAGTCACTAGTTATCATTTTCAAGTCACTACACTTAACCATTTTCAAGTCACTAGTTATCATTCTCAAGTCACTAGTTATCATTTTCAAGTCACTACACTTAACCATTTTCAAGTCACTAGTTATCATTTTCAAGTCACTACACTTAACCATGTTCAAGTCACTACAATTAACTATTTTCAAGTCACTAGTTCACATTTTCAAGTCACTTAACATAAGCATTTTAAAGTCACTAGTTCACATTTCATGTAACTACACTTAACTATTTTCAAGTCGCTAGTTCACATTTCAAGTCACTACACTTAGCCATTTTCAAGTCACTAGATCACTTTTTCAAGACTTTCGCTTAGCCCTTTTCGAAAGAACTAGTTCTCATTTTCAAGTCACTACACTTAACCATTTTCAAATCGCTAGATCACTATTTATCGTCACTACAATTAATCATTTTCAAGTCACTTGTTCATATTTTCAAGTCACTACACTTAACCATTTTCAAGTCACTAGTTCACATTTAAAGTCACTACAATTAACCGTTTTGATGTCACTAGTTATCATTTTCAAGTCACTACACTTAACCATGTTGAAGTCACCACACTTAACCATTTTCAAGTCACTAGTTATCATTTTCAAGTCACTACACTTAACCATTTTCAAGTCACTAGTTATCATTTTCAAGTCACTACACTTAACCATGTTCAAGTCACTCAATTAACGATTTTAAAGTCGCTAGTTCACATTTTCAAGCCACTTAACATAAGCATTTTCAATTCACTAGTTCACATTTCAAGTCACTACACTTAACCATTTTAAAGTCACTAGATCATATTTTCAAGTCATTACACTTAACCATGTTCAAGTTACCACACTTAACCATTTTCAAGTCACTAGTTCACATTAAAAGTCACTACAATTAACAATTTTTAAGTCACTAGTTATCATTTTCAAGTCACTACACTTAACCATTTTCAAGTCACTAGTTATCATTTTCAAGTCACTACACTTAACCATTTTCAAGTCACTAGTTATCATTTTCAAGTCACTACACTTAACCATGTTCAAGTCACTACAATTAACTATTTTCAAGTCACTAGTTCACATTTTCAAGTCACTTAACATAAGCATTTTAAAGTCACTAGTTCACATTTCATGTAACTACACTTAACTATTTTCAAGTCGCTAGTTCACATTTCAAGTCACTACACTTAGCCATTTTCAAGTCACTAGATCACTTTTTCAAGACTTTCGCTTAGCCCTTTTCGAAAGAACTAGTTCTCATTTTCAAGTCACTACACTTAACCATTTTCAAATCGCTAGATCACTATTTATCGTCACTACAATTAATCATTTTCAAGTCACTTGTTCATATTTTCAAGTCACTACACTTAACCATTTTCAAGTCACTAGTTCACATTTAAAGTCACTACAATTAACCGTTTTGATGTCACTAGTTATCATTTTCAAGTCACTACACTTAACCATGTTGAAGTCACCACACTTAACCATTTTCAAGTCACTAGTTATCATTTTCAAGTCACTACACTTAACCATTTTCAAGTCACTAGTTATCATTTTCAAGTCACTACACTTAACCATGTTCAAGTCACTCAATTAACGATTTTAAAGTCGCTAGTTCACATTTTCAAGCCACTTAACATAAGCATTTTCAATTCACTAGTTCACATTTCAAGTCACTACACTTAACCATTTTAAAGTCACTAGATCATATTTTCAAGTCATTACACTTAACCATGTTCAAGTTACCACACTTAACCATTTTCAAGTCACTAGTTCACATTAAAAGTCACTACAATTAACAATTTTTAAGTCACTAGTTATCATTTTCAAGTCACTACACTTAACCATTTTCAAGTCACTAGTTATCATTTTCAAGTCACTACACTTAACCATTTTCAAGTCACTAGTTATCATTTTCAAGTCACTACACTTAACCATGTTCAAGTCACTACAATTAACTATTTTCAAGTCACTAGTTCACATTTTCAAGTCACTTAACATAAGCATTTTAAAGTCACTAGTTCACATTTCATGTAACTACACTTAACTATTTTCAAGTCGCTAGTTCACATTTCAAGTCACTACACTTAGCCATTTTCAAGTCACTAGATCACTTTTTCAAGACTTTTGCTTAGCCCTTTTCGAAAGAACTAGTTCTCATTTTCAAGTCACTACACTTAACCATATTCAAATCGCTAGATCACTATTTATCGTCACTACAATTAATCATTTTCAAGTCACTTGTTCATATTTTCAAGTCACTACACTTAACCATTTTCAAGTCACTAGTTCACATTTAAAGTCACTACAATTAACTGTTTTGATGTCACTAGTTATCATTTTCAAGTCACTACACTTAACCATGTTGAAGTCACTAAAATTAACCATTTTCAAGTCACTAGTTCACATTTTCAAGTCACTACACAACTATTATCAAGTCTCTAGTTCACATTTCAAGTCACTACACTAAATCATTTTTAAGTCACAAGATCACATTTTCAAGTCATTACACTTAACCATGTTCAAGTCACCACACTTAACCATTTTCAAGTCACTAGTTCACATTAAAAGTCACTACAATTAACCATTTTTAAGTCACTAGTTATCATTTTCAAGTCACTACACTTAACCATTTTCAAGTCACTAGTTATCATTCTCAAATCACTAGTTATCATTTTCAAGTTACTACACTTAACCATTTTCAAGTCACTAGTTATCATTTTCAAGTCACTACACTTAACCATGTTCAAGTCACTACAATTAACTATTTTCACGTCACTAGTTCACATTTTCAAGTCACTTAACATAAGCATTTTAAAGTCACTAGTTCACATTTCATGTAACTACACTTAACTATTTTCAAGTCGCTAGTTCACATTTCAAGTCACTACACTTAGCCATTTTCAAGTCACTAGATCACTTTCTCAAGACTTTCGCTTAGCCCTTTTCGAAAGAACTAGTTCTCATTTTTAAGTCACTACACTTAACCATTTTCAAATCGCTAGATCACTATTTATCATCACTACAATTAATCATTTTCAAGTCACTACACTTATCCATTTTCAAGTCACTAGTTCACATTTAAAGTCACTACAATTAACCGTTTTTATGTCACTAGTTATCATTTTCAAGTCACTACACTTAACCATGTTGAAGTCACTACAATTAACCATTTTCAAGTCACTAGTTCACATTTCATGTAACTACACTTAACTATTTTCAAGTCGCTAGTTCACATTTCAAGTCACTACACTTAGCCATTTTCAAGTCACTAGATCACTTTCTCAAGACTTTCGCTTAGGCTTTTTCGAAAGAACTAGTTCTCATTTTCAAGTCACTACACTTAACCATTTTCAAATCGCTAGATCACTATTTATCGTCACTACAATTAATCATTTTCAAGTCACTACACTTATCCATTTTCAAGTCACTAGTTCACATTTAAAGTCACTACAATTAACCGTTTTGATGTCACTAGTTATCATTTTCAAGTCACTACACTTAACCATGTTGAAGTCACTACAATTAACCATTTTCAAGTCACTAGTTCACATTTTTAAGTCACTACACAACTATTATCAAGTCTAGAGTTCACATTTCAAGTCACTACACTAAATCATTTTTAAGTCACAAGATCACATTTTCAAGTCATTACACTTAACCATGTTCAAGTCACCGCACTTAACCATTTTGAAGTCACTAGTTCACATTTAATGTCACTACAATAAACCATTTTCAAGTCACTAGTTATCATTTTCAAGTCACTACACTTAACCATTTTCAAGTCACTAGTTATCATTTTCAAGTCACTACACTTAACCATGTTCAAGTCACTCAATTAACGATTTTAAAGTCGCTAGTTCACATTTTCAAGCCACTTAACATAAGCATTTTCAATTCACTAGTTCACATTTCAAATAACTACACTTAACTATTTTCAAGTCGCTAGTTCACATTTCAAGTCACTACATTTATCCATTTTCAAGTCACTAGATCACTTTTTCAAGACTTTACGCTTAGCCCTTTTCGAAGAACTAGTTCTCATTTTCAAGTCACTACACTTAACCATTTTCAAATTGCTAGTTCACTATTTATCGTCACTACACTTAACCATTTTCAAGTCACTAGTTTTCATTTTTAAGTCACTACAATTAACCATGTTCAAGTCACTACAATTAACCATTTTCAAGTCACTAGTTCACATTTTCAAGTCACTTAACTTAAGCATTTTCAAGTCACTAGTTCACATTTCAAGTAACTACACTTAACTATTTTCAAGTCTCTAATTCACATTTCAAGTCACTACACTTAACTATTTTCTAGTCACTAGTTCACATTTTGAAGCAACTACACTTATCCATTTTCAAGTCACTAGATCACTTTTTGAAGACTTTACACTTTCCCTTTTCGAAAAACTAGTTTTCATTTTCAAGTCGCTACGCTTAACCATTTTCAAGTCACTAGTTCATATTTTAAACTTACTACACTTAACCATTTTCAAGTCACTAGTTCA
Source organism: Capsicum rhomboideum (assembly GCA_031232105.1). Taxonomy (NCBI): domain Eukaryota; kingdom Viridiplantae; phylum Streptophyta; class Magnoliopsida; order Solanales; family Solanaceae; genus Capsicum; species Capsicum rhomboideum. The sequence goes on along the minus strand of CP124709.1, from coordinate 78,653,159 downwards.
CAATTTCAAGTCACTACACAACTATTTTCAAGTCTCTAGTTCACATTTCAAGTCACTACACTTAACCATTTTAAAGTCACTAGATCATATTTTCAAGTCATTACACTTAACCATGTTCAAGTTACCACACTTAACCATTTTCAAGTCACTAGTTCACATTAAAAGTCACTACAATTAACAATTTTTAAGTCACTAGTTATCATTTTCAAGTCACTACACTTAACCATTTTCAAGTCACTAGTTATCATTCTCAAGTCACTAGTTATCATTTTCAAGTCACTACACTTAACCATTTTCAAGTCACTAGTTATCATTTTCAAGTCACTACACTTAACCATGTTCAAGTCACTACAATTAACTATTTTCAAGTCACTAGTTCACATTTTCAAGTCACTTAACATAAGCATTTTAAAGTCACTAGTTCACATTTCATGTAACTACACTTAACTATTTTCAAGTCGCTAGTTCACATTTCAAGTCACTACACTTAGCCATTTTCAAGTCACTACACTTAGCCATTTTCAAGTCACTAGATCACTTATTCAAGACTTTTGCTTAGCCCTTTTCGAAAGAACTAGTTCTCATTTTCAAGTCACTACACTTAACCATTTTCAAATCGCTAGATCACTATTTATCGTCACTACAATTAATCATTTTCAAGTCACTTGTTCATATTTTCAAGTCACTACACTTAACCATTTTCAAGTCACTAGTTCACATTTAAAGTCACTACAATTAACTGTTTTGATGTCACTAGTTATCATTTTCAAGTCACTACACTTAACCATGTTGAAGTCACTAAAATTAATCATTTTCAAGTCACTAGTTCACATTTTCAAGTCACTACACAACTATTATCAAGTCTCTAGTTCACATTTCAAGTCACTACACTAAATCATTTTTAAGTCACAAGATCACATTTTCAAGTCATTACACTTAACCATGTTCAAGTCACCACACTTAACCATTTTCAAGTCACTAATTCACATTAAAAGTCACTACAATTAACCATTTTTAAGTCACTAGTTATCATTTTCAAGTCACTACACTTAACCATTTTCAAGTCACTAGTTATCATTCTCAAATCACTAGTTATCATTTTCAAGTTACTACACTTAACCATTTTCAAGTCACTAGTTATCATTTTCAAGTCACTACACTTAACCATGTTCAAGTCACTACAATTAACTATTTTCACGTCACTAGTTCACATTTTCAAGTCACTTAACATAAGCATTTTAAAGTCACTAGTTCACATTTCATGTAACTACACTTAACTATTTTCAAGTCGCTAGTTCACATTTCAAGTCACTACACTTAGCCATTTTCAAGTCACTAGATCACTTTCTCAAGACTTTCGCTTAGCCCTTTTTGAAAGAACTAGTTCTCATTTTTAAGTCACTACACTTAACCATTTTCAAATCGCTAGATCACTATTTATCGTCACTACAATTAATCATTTTCAAGTCACTACACTTATCCATTTTCAAGTCACTAGTTCACATTTAAAGTCACTACAATTAACCGTTTTTATGTCACTAGTTATCATTTTCAAGTCACTACACTTAACCATGTTGAAGTCACTACAATTAACCATTTTCAAGTCACTAGTTCACATTTCATGTAACTACACTTAACTATTTTCAAGTCGCTAGTTCACATTTCAAGTCACTACACTTAGCCATTTTCAAGTCACTAGATCACTTTCTCAAGACTTTCGCTTAGGCTTTTTCGAAAGAACTAGTTCTCATTTTCAAGTCACTACACTTAACCATTTTCAAATCGCTAGATCACTATTTATCGTCACTACAATTAATCATTTTCAAGTCACTACACTTATCCATTTTCAAGTCACTAGTTCACATTTAAAGTCACTACAATTAACCGTTTTGATGTCACTAGTTATCATTTTCAAGTCACTACACTTAACCATGTTGAAGTCACTACAATTAACCATTTTCAAGTCACTAGTTCACATTTTCAAGTCACTACACAACTATTATCAAGTCTAGAGTTCACATTTCAAGTCACTACACTAAATCATTTTTAAGTCACAAGATCACATTTTCAAGTCATTACACTTAACCATGTTCAAGTCACCGCACTTAACCATTTTGAAGTCACTAGTTCACATTTAATGTCACTACAATAAACCATTTTCAAGTCACTAGTTATCATTTTCAAGTCACTACACTTAACCATTTTCAAGTCACTAGTTATCATTTTCAAGTCACTACACTTAACCATGTTCAAGTCACTCAATTAACGATTTTAAAGTCGCTAGTTCACATTTTCAAGCCACTTAACATAAGCATTTTCAATTCACTAGTTCACATTTCAAATAACTACACTTAACTATTTTCAAGTCGCTAGTTCACATTTCAAGTCACTACATTTATCCATTTTCAAGTCACTAGATCACTTTTTCAAGACTTTACGCTTAGCCCTTTTCGAAGAACTAGTTCTCATTTTCAAGTCACTACACTTAACCATTTTCAAATTGCTAGTTCACTATTTATCGTCACTACACTTAACCATTTTCAAGTCACTAGTTTTCATTTTCAAGTCACTACAATTAACCATGTTCAAGTCACTACACTTAACCATTTTCAAGTCACTAGTTCACATTAAAAGTCACTACAATTAACCATTTTTAAGTCACTAGTTATCATTTTCAAGTCACTACACTTAACCATTTTCAAGTCACTAGTTATCATTCTCAAATCACTAGTTATCATTTTCGAGTTACTACACTTAACCATTTTCAAGTCACTAGTTATCATTTTCAAGTCACTACACTTAACCATGTTCAAGTCACTACAATTAACTATTTTCACGTCACTAGTTCACATTTTCAAGTCACTTAACATAAGCATTTTAAAGTCACTAGTTCACATTTCATGTAACTACACTTAACTATTTTCAAGTCGCTAGTTCACATTTCAAGTCACTACACTTAGCCCTTTTCGAAGAACTAGTTCTCATTTTCAAGTCACTACACTTAACCATTTTCAAATTGCTAGTTCACTATTTATCGTCACTACACTTAACCATTTTCAAGTCACTAGTTCATATTTTAAACTTACTACACTTAACCATTTTCAAGTCACTAGTTCACAATTTCAAGTCACTACACAACTATTTTCAAGTCTCTAGTTCACATTTCAAGTCACTACACTTAACCATTTTAAAGTCACTAGATCATATTTTCAAGTCATTACACTTAACCATGTTCAAGTCACCACACTTAACCATTTTCAAGTCACTAGTTCACATTAAAAGTCACTACAATTAACAATTTTTAAGTCACTAGTTATCATTTTCAAGTCACTACACTTGACCATTTTCAAGTCACTAGTTATCATTCTCAAGTCACTAGTTATCATTTTCAAGTCACTACACTTAACCATTTTCAAGTCACTAGTTATCATTTTCAAGTCACTACACTTAACCATGTTCAAGTCACTACAATTAACTATTTTCAAGTCACTAGTTCACATTTTCAAGTCACTTAACATAAGCATTTTAAAGTCACTAGTTCACATTTCATGTAACTACACTTAACTATTTTCAAGTCGCTAGTTCACATTTCAAGTCACTACACTTAGCCATTTTCAAGTCACTAGATCACTTTTTCAAGACTTTTGCTTAGCCCTTTTCGAAAGAACTAGTTCTCATTTTCAAGTCACTACACTTAACCATTTTCAAATCGCTAGATCACTATTTATCGTCACTACAATTAATCATTTTCAAGTCACTTGTTCATATTTTCAAGTCACTACACTTAACCATTTTCAAGTCACTAGTTCACATTTAAAGTCACTACAATTAACTGTTTTGATGTCACTAGTTATCATTTTCAAGTCACTACACTTAACCATGTTGAAGTCACTAAAATTAACCATTTTCAAGTCACTAGTTCACATTTTCAAGTCACTACACAACTATTATCAAGTCTCTAGTTCACATTTCAAGTCACTACACTAAATCATTTTTAAGTCACAAGATCACATTTTCAAGTCATTACACTTAACCATGTTCAAGTCACCACACTTAACCATTTTCAAGTCACTAGTTCACATTAAAAGTCACTACCATTAACCATTTTTAAGTCACTAGTTATCATTTTCAAGTCACTACACTTAACCATTTTCAAGTCACTAGTTATCATTCTCAAATCACTAGTTATCATTTTCAAGTTACTACACTTAACCATTTTCAAGTCACTAGTTATCATTTTCAAGTCACTACACTTAACCATGTTCAAGTCACTATAATTAACTATTTTCACGTCACTAGTTCACATTTTCAAGTCACTTAACATAAGCATTTTAAAGTCACTAGTTCACATTTCATGTAACTACACTTAACTATTTTCAAGTCGCTAGTTCACATTTCAAGTCACTACACTTAGCCATTTTCAAGTCACTAGATCACTTTCTCAAGACTTTCGCTTAGCCCTTTTCGAAAGAACTAGTTCTCATTTTTAAGTCACTACACTTAACCATTTTCAAATCGCTAGATCACTATTTATCGTCACTACAATTAATCATTTTCAAGTCACTACACTTATCCATTTTCAAGTCACTAGTTCACATTTAAAGTCACTACAATTAACCGTTTTTATGTCACTAGTTATCATTTTCAAGTCACTACACTTAACCATGTTGAAGTCACTACAATTAACCATTTTCAAGTCACTAGTTCACATTTCATGTAACTACACTTAACTATTTTCAAGTCGCTAGTTCACATTTCAAGTCACTACACTTAGCCATTTTCAAGTCACTAGATCACTTTCTCAAGACTTTCGCTTAGGCTTTTTCGAAAGAACTAGTTCTCACTTTCAAGTCACTACACTTAACCATTTTCAAATCGCTAGATCACTATTTATCGTCACTACAATTAATCATTTTCAAGTCACTACACTTATCCATTTTCAAGTCACTAGTTCACATTTAAAGTCACTACAATTAACCGTTTTGATGTCACTAGTTATCATTTTCAAGTCACTACACTTAACCATGTTGAAGTCACTACAATTAACCATTTTCAAGTCACTAGTTCACATTTTCAAGTCACTACACAACTATTATCAAGTCTAGAGTTCACATTTCAAGTCACTACACTAAATCATTTTTAAGTCACAAGATCACATTTTCAAGTCATTACACTTAACCATGTTCAAGTCACCGCACTTAACCATTTTGAAGTCACTAGTTCACATTTAATGTCACTACAATAAACCATTTTCAAGTCACTAGTTATCATTTTCAAGTCACTACACTTAACCATTTTCAAGTCACTAGTTATCATTTTCAAGTCACTACACTTAACCATGTTCAAGTCACTCAATTAACGATTTTAAAGTCGCTAGTTCACATTTTCAAGCCACTTAACATAAGCATTTTCAATTCACTAGTTCACATTTCAAATAACTACACTTAACTATTTTCAAGTCGCTAGTTCACATTTCAAGTCACTACATTTATCCATTTTCAAGTCACTAGATCACTTTTTCAAGACTTTACGCTTAGCCCTTGATACGGGTGGGACAAGCTGTCCAACAAGTACCCGACCATTCACACGAAGTCAAGCCCGGGAGTTACAAAAACTCCAAGCCGTATTCATGCAAATGGCCGTGTGTGAGTTGGTTATTGAACCACCTAAGGGCCTAAATGTTTTAAGGTGTGAAGATGGGCCTTGAAGTGTAATGTTTTTACACTCCATGGCCGGCTGCTCCACATGGCCCATAAGGTCATTTTTGTCTTTCATTTGGCTTGTAATATAAATAGACAAGCCTAGAATTATTTTGCCTTAGTTTTCTCATTGTAATTTCAAGACAAAGACTTGTAATATTTCACTTTCTCTCTCTCTTCCATTGGGAGGCAGATTCGGCCACAAGCTTGCTAGAAGGAAGCTTGTGTTGTGTTTTGGCTAGAAACTAGGGTCTTGAGGTCATTGAGTTCCTCTTGGTCCAAGTAAGAGCTTGGTGTTTATATTCAATAGTCTTAGGGTCCTCTCTTGATGTTAGGGTTCTTAGTCTCTTGAATATTATATGTCAAGTTATCTATCTTTTCATTATCTTGTTGTTGTTGTCTTTGAGATCTTGAAGTCTAGTGAAGCCGTGTGGGGCTCTTTCGATTCACTAGCATTGTTGCTTACTTGTTAATCTTGTGTTTGTTGGGTTTTCTTGTTGGTGTTGCTGAAATCGTGTGATACATACTTGATCTTGTATCATTTGGTATCAGAGCAAGACCGGTTGTGTTCCCACACAACCCATCTTGGGCTTGTTCTCGGATTAAACAAAAAAAAAAAAAAAAAAAATCGGAAATCAGTCCATTGAAGACAAATCCGAGAATGTTGTTGTATGTTTAGATCTAGGTGTTATTTTGCTTGTTTAGTGTGTTTCAAGTGTTGGTTTCTTTCTCACCAACACTAAAGTGTCTAGATCTAAAAGTTGAGCTTGAAAACTTGACCATTGTTGTGGTGACTTGAAGTGGTTGAAAGTTGTATGTTGTTGATGACAAAAATTGGTGGTTGTGTGTTATGTGCTTGAAGAAGTTGGTGAAAGTTGTAAGGTGTTCATCTTTTTAAACTTGTTCATCTTGTTCATCTTGTGGTGTTCAAGTTGCAAGACAAGTCATAAAGTTGTTGGTGAAAGACTTGCACCCATCACTTCCTAGTTGGCCAACCACTTTTCCTTAAAACACGGAACCTTGTTTTGTGGGATTAGCCTAGTCAAATCTTACCTTTTTGAGTTTGAAAGGTTGAAAGACTACAAGACTTTTACTTTCCCTCCAAAACACATTGTCATCTATAACAAGTTGTATGATTATTGAAAAATTTCAGATTTGAGATAAAAAAAAAAAAAAAAAAAAAAAAAAAAAAGAGAACAAGGAAGAAGCAAAAACGTGTGGGACCACTTACATGCTGCCACGTCACTATAAGCTCAACTTTGGATAATTTTCTAGTTTCTAATTGTTGATTCTTAGTTTCCTTACTTGATTCTAGAACTAATTAACAAACTAGTACATTCCTACTAGATTGTCAATTAGTCCTTTGAATTCGTTTGTTCGTGTCAACGTTTACTTGAGTGCTTTTATCTTTTGAACACGTTGTTGTTTTTGGTCCTAGTCCTACAAGAGTTCTTTGAGTCTTCAAACAAGAATCCACTCCGGATAAGAGCTTACTCATACCTTAAAGGATTCACGGTTACTAGCCAATTTACAACACTTGTGGAACTCAAGCGTGTGGTGATCTAAAGAGTATAATACCTCGACAATGGAAGGGGCCACGTCCCATAACGTGGATACTAATGCACTTGACTCTATGAGGGTCACTCTTGAGGCCGTTACTCGGACACTTGAAAGGTTAAATTCGGACTTTGGGGCCGTGAGAGGGGACTTGGCAGCCATCAAGGGAGAAGTGTCGACTATTAGTGGGAGATTAGAACAAGTGGAGAGTCAAAGGAACTCTCGTCCTTCTACTCCTCTACATGTCTCAACCAATGGACAAGATAGGACTTCCTCCGCGACCATCACCCCCGAAACAGTCCACCAAATGCTAAATGCACCCCAAGCTCCACTAAATGCCGCAAGCCAAACCACCTATTTTCCTCCAAACCGTGACCCCAATAGACCAACGCATTTCCAGAATTCCCAAACCCCGCATGAGGGATTTGGACGTCAAATTCCACCACTAAATCCGAACCTTCCATTCCAAGCTCCATTAAACCAAAGACCACCACCCCCACAAAATCCAATACCCCCAAATCAAATTCCAAATAACCAAAACCGACCAGCCCACCTTGAGGAGTATGGTAGGGAGGAGTATGATGGGTACGGGGCCTTTGATGATACTTACATGAGGGAGGAGGAGGTGAGAGGGGGCAGAGGAGTTCAACGGAGATACCGTGGATATGAAGAAAGAGGAAACCGGCACCATGAGAGAGATGTGGGCATCAACACCATCAAGTTGAGTCTACCGCTCTTTAAGGGTGAGAGTGACCCCGAGGCATACTTAGCTTGGGAATCGGCTTGTGACAAAGTCTTCCAAGTTAATGATCTCTCGGAAGAAAAGAAAGGAAGTTATGCTATAGCTCACTTTGAGGGTTATGCTAACACTTGGTGGGAGTACGTCAAGCGGTTTGGTAATGCACTAGTTGACGGGCAGCCACCACCTTGGTATCGATTGAGATACTTGATGAGGCAAAGGTACCTCCCCGAGAGTTATCGCCATGAATTGCTTGCAAGGTTGTACAACTTACGTCAAGGTAACAAAAGTGTGATGGCATACTTTGATGAGTTTCAACAACTCATGTTAAACCTTGACCATCGTGGGGAGCAAATCAGTCATGATGTCATCCGGTTCAAGTGTGGATTGAACAAGGAGATCTCCACTCATTTGACACTTCACAAGTTTGATACCGTTGAGGGTATTTTCCAAGCGGCTATTGAGGTTGAAAAAGAGCTAAAGGAGAGGTCGTCGTTTAAGGCAAGGGTACCAGCCCCCTCGGGTTGGTCCAAAAACAAGGGGCAATCCAGCCTTCCAAGGCTGCCCGAGCCCAAGGCCGACCCCAAACTTCCTCCAAAACAAGAAGCTCACAAGTACCCTAACCCAAAAGGATTCCAATGTTTCAAGTGCCAAGGTTGGGGACATAAAGCCAATGAGTGTCCAAACCGACGCAATGTGATCCTTCGGGAAGGGAGGGTGTATTACCTTGGTGAGGAGGTGGGTCCCGAAAGGGGAGAAGATGAGGCCGAGCCTCAAGATGGAGAGGAACCCGAGAATGGGCCATATGATGATGAGGGCGAAGATGTTTACCCTCAAGAAGGGGAGTGTGTGGTTCCCAACTTTGTGGTTAGGCGCGTCATGATTAGTAAGGCGATAGATGACCCTAGTCAAAGGGAGAATCTATTCCATACTAAATGTCTTGTAAAGGGAAGTGTGTGCACCTTGGTGATTGATAGTGGTAGTTGCACAAATGTTGTTAGTATGGCTACGGTTAACTTCTTGAAGTTACCAACTACCCCGCACACTAGTCCCTACAAGCTACAATGGTTGAATGACTGTGGTGAACTAAAGGTCACAAGGCAATGTATGATACGTTTTAAGGTGGGAAACTACCAAGATGAAGTGCTTTGTGACGTGATACCAATGCAAGCGTGTCACTTGTTGTTAGGTAGACCTTGGCAATATGATAGGTCTACCAAACACGATGGGAGGACCAATCGATATACACTTGAGAAGGATGGCCGAAAGGTCACACTTCACCCGCTTTCACCCTCCCAAGTAAATGAGTGGCACCAAAAGATGAGAGAGTTGAAGGAAAAGGGGAAGAAATCCGAAAGAGGAGAAGAGGGAAGGGAAACCGTGGTTGGGGCAGTAGGGTCACCCGTGACTGCCTCAACTTCAAAGGGGGCTGAAAACGTGGTGATGTTAGCTAGAAAGAAGGAACTCTTCGTGGACCATGATGTGGGCACACCTATGTTGCTTTTGGCTCATTGTTTAAATACTAACCCCGCTAATTCTTCCATTTCCCCTTTGATTTCTTGTGTGTTGCAGGATTATGAAGATGTATTTCCTAAAGAACTTCCGCAAGGATTGCCCCCACTTCGGGGAATTGAGCACCAAATTGATTTGGTGCCGGGTTCACAACTTCCAAACAAACCAGCCTATAGGAGCAATCCCATGGACACTAAGGAGCTTGAGAGACAAGTTGAGGAACTTCTCAACAAGGGATACATCAAAGAAAGTATGAGTCCTTGTGCTGTTCCGGTGCTTTTGGTACCAAAGAAAGACGGAACTTGGCGCATGTGCGTAGATTGTAGAGCCATCAACAAAATCACTATAAGGTATCGTCATCCAATCCCTAGACTAGATGATATGTTAGATGAGCTCCATGGCTCTTGTTTGTTTTCTAAGGTGGATCTTAGGAGTGGCTATCACCAAATTCGCATGCAACCCGGTGATGAGTGGAAGACCGCATTCAAGACCAAATTCGGTCTATATGAGTGGCTGGTCATGCCCTTTGGCCTTACCAATGCTCCTAGCACCTTTATGAGGCTAATGAATCATGTAATGAAGCCTTATATTGGGAAGTTTGTTGTGGTTTACTTTGATGATGTGTTGGTATATAGTAAATCTATTGATGATCATGTGATGCATTTGAGGTGTGTGTTTGAGGTGCTCCGAAAGGAGAAGTTGTATGCCAACATGGAGAAGTGTTCTTTTGGTGTTGATAAAGTGATTTTCTTGGGTTTTGTCGTGAGCTCAAGGGGCGTGGAAGTGGACGAATCCAAGATAGACTCTATACGAAGTTGGCCAATCCCTAAAACTATTGGAGAAATCCGAAGTTTTCATGGATTAGCAAGCTTTTATAGGAGGTTTGTCAAAGGTTTTAGCTCCATAGCAGCACCCTTGACTGAGGTTATTAGAAAGGACCAACCCTTTAAGTGGGGTGACGGGCAAGCTAAGGCTTTTGAAGCCTTGAAAGCCATGCTCATCTCGGCGCCTTTGTTACAATTGCCCGATTTTGATAAAATGTTTGAAGTGGAGTGTGATGCTAGTAAGGTTGGCATCGGGGCTGTTTTAATGCAAGAAGGCAAGCCCGTCGCTTATTTTAGTGAAAAGCTCAAAGGGGCAACTCTTAATTACTCGACTTATGATTTGGAGTTGTACGCCCTTGTTAGAGCCTTGGGCAATTGGCAGCATTATTTGTGGCCTAAGGAGTTTGTGATACGAACGGACCATGAATCGTTGAAACACCTTAAGAGCCAAGACAAGTTGAATAGGCGTCATGCTAAGTGGATTGAGTTTATTGAGACTTTCCCTTATGTAATTCATTACAAAAGGGGGAAGGAGAATGTTGTTGCTGATGCGTTGTCTAGAAAGCATGTGCTTGTTGCCACTTTGTCTTCGAAGTTGATGGGTTTTGAGAGTTTAAGAGAATTGTATCCCAAGGACCCTCACTTTGCTCCTATCTTTAGGGAATGCGAAGAATGGGGTAGGGACAAGTGGGATTCGGCTAGGGGTTCAAATCCCTATGCCAAGTTTGATGGTTACTTATTTAAAGGTAGACGATTGTGTGTACCCTCTAGCTCTTGGAGAGAATTGTTTGTGAGGGAAGCACATGATGGCGGTCTAATGGGTCATTTTGGGGTCGAAAAGACCCTCGGAATATTGGAGGAGCAATTCTATTGGCCCAAAATGCGCAAGGATGTGACTAGAATTTGTGGCCAATGTGTAGAATGCAAGAGAGCCAAATCTCGGCTCCTACCTCATGGGTTGTACACCCCGCTGCCCACTCCTCTACGTCCTTGGCTTGATATATCGATGGACTTTGTGTTAGGGCTGCCAAGGACTCGACGAGGCCGGGATAGTATCTTTGTTGTAGTTGACCGGTTTTCTAAAATGGCGCACTTTATTCCTTGCTCTAAGTGTGATGACGCCCCTAGCGTGGCCTCGTTATTTGTTGATAATGTTGTTAGATTGCATGGTGTCCCGAGGACCATTGTGAGTGATAGGGACTCTAAGTTCCTAAGCCACTTTTGGAAGTCCATGTGGGGTAGGCTTGGTACCAAGTTATTGTTCTCTACCTCTTGCCACCCACAAACCGATGGCCAAACGGAAGTAGTAAATAGGACCTTGGGTGCTATGCTACGTTCCATGGTTAAGGGAAAAATGACTTCTTGGGAGGAGCACTTACCGTTGATTGAGTTTGCATATAACCGTGTCATACACTCAAGTACGGGAATGACTCCCTTTGAGTGTGTATACGGCCTCAACCCCCTCACCCCTTTGGATTTAACGCCTTTGCCAAGTGATCTCATGATTAGCTTAGAAGGAAGCAAGCGGGCAGATTCTATGAAGAAGTTACATGAGAAGGTGCGGCTTCAACTTGAGAAGAAAAACCAAGACATGGCAAGGAGGGCCAACAAGGGAAGAAAGAAAGTCATCCTTGAACCGGGAGATTGGGTGTGGGTGCATCTTCGGAGGGATCGGTTTCCATCCCAAAGAAAGTCCAAATTGATGCCGAGGGGTGATGGTCCATTCCAAGTGCTCGAGAAAATCAATGACAACGCCTACAAGATTGACCTTCCACCGGAATACCAAGTGCACCACACTTTTAACGTTTGTGATCTTTCTCTCGTGGAGGCGGTTGAAGACGACCAAGTGCTGAATTTGAGGCCAAATTCCTCTCAAGATGGAGAGGATGATACGGGTGGGACAAGCTGTCCAACAAGTACCCGACCATTCACACGAAGTCAAGCCCGGGAGTTACAAAAACTCCAAGCCGTATTCATGCAAATGGCCGTGTGTGAGTTGGTTATTGAACCACCTAAGGGCCTAAATGTTTTAAGGTGTGAAGATGGGCCTTGAAGTGTAATGTTTTTACACTCCATGGCCGGCTGCTCCACATGGCCCATAAGGTCATTTTTGTCTTTCATTTGGCTTGTAATATAAATAGACAAGCCTAGAATTATTTTGCCTTAGTTTTCTCATTGTAATTTCAAGACAAAGACTTGTAATATTTCACTTTCTCTCTCTCTTCCATTGGGAGGCAGATTCGGCCACAAGCTTGCTAGAAGGAAGCTTGTGTTGTGTTTTGGCTAGAAACTAGGGTCTTGAGGTCATTGAGTTCCTCTTGGTCCAAGTAAGAGCTTGGTGTTTATATTCAATAGTCTTAGGGTCCTCTCTTGATGTTAGGGTTCTTAGTCTCTTGAATATTATATGTCAAGTTATCTATCTTTTCATTATCTTGTTGTTGTTGTCTTTGAGATCTTGAAGTCTAGTGAAGCCGTGTGGGGCTCTTTCGATTCACTAGCATTGTTGCTTACTTGTTAATCTTGTGTTTGTTGGGTTTTCTTGTTGGTGTTGCTGAAATCGTGTGATACATACTTGATCTTGTATCAGCCCTTTTCGAAGAACTAGTTCTCATTTTCAAGTCACTACACTTAACCATTTTCAAATTGCTAGTTCACTATTTATCATCACTACACTTAACCATTTTCAAGTCACTAGTTTTCATTTTCAAGTCACTACACTTAACCATGTTCAAGTCACTACAATTAACCATTTTCAAGTCACTAGTTCACATTTTCAAGTCACTTATCTTAAGCATTTTCAAGTCACTAGTTCACATTTCAAGTAACTACACTTAACTATTTTCAAGTCTCTAATTCACATTTCAAGTCACTACACTTAACTATTTTCTAGTCACTAGTTCACATTTTCAAGCAACTACACTTATCCATTTTCAAGTCACTAGATCACTTTTTGAAGACTTTACACTTTCCCTTTTCGAAGAACTAGTTTTCATTTTCAAGTCGCTACGCTTAACCATTTTCAAGTCACTAGTTCATATTTTAAAGTTACTACACTTAACCATTTTCAAGTCACTAGTTCAAAATTTCAAGTCACTACACAACTATTTTCAAGTCTCTAGTTCACATTTCAAGTCACTACACTTAACCATTTTAAAGTCACTAGATCATATTTTCAAGTCATTACACTTAACCATGTTCAAGTCACCACACTTAACCATTTTCAAGTCACTAGTTCACATTAAAAGTCACTACAATTAACAATTTTTAAGTCACTAGTTATCATTTTCAAGTCACTACACTTAACCATTTTCAAGTCACTAGTTATCATTCTCAAGTCACTAGTTATCATTTTCAAGTCACTACACTTAACCATTTTCAAGTCACTAGTTATCATTTTCAAGTCACTACACTTAACCATGTTCAAGTCACTACAATTAACTATTTTCAAGTCACTAGTTCACATTTTCAAGTCACTTAACATAAGCATTTTAAAGTCACTAGTTCACATTTCATGTAACTACACTTAACTATTTTCAAGTCGCTAGTTCACATTTCAAGTCACTACACTTAGCCATTTTCAAGTCACTAGATCACTTTTTCAAGACTTTCGCTTAGCCCTTTTCGAAAGAACTAGTTCTCATTTTCAAGTCACTACACTTAACCATTTTCAAATCGCTAGATCACTATTTATCGTCACTACAATTAATCATTTTCAAGTCACTTGTTCATATTTTCAAGTCACTACACTTAACCATTTTCAAGTCACTAGTTCACATTTAAAGTCACTACAATTAACTGTTTTGATGTCAATAGTTATCATTTTCAAGTCACTACACTTAACCATGTTGAAGTCACTAAAATTAACCATTTTCAAGTCACTAGTTCACATTTTCAAGTCACTACACAACTATTATCAAGTCTCTAGTTCACATTTCAAGTCACTACACTAAATCATTTTTAAGTCACAAGATCACATTTTCAAGTCATTACACTTAACCATGTTCAAGTCACCACACTTCACCATTTTCAAGTCACTAGTTCACATTAAAAGTCACTACAATTAACCATTTTTAAGTCACTAGTTATCATTTTCAAGTCACTACACTTAACCATTTTCAAGTCACTAGTTATCATTCTCAAATCACTAGTTATCATTTTCGAGTTACTACACTTAACCATTTTCAAGTCACTAGTTATCATTTTCAAGTCACTACACTTAACCATGTTCAAGTCACTACAATTAACTATTTTCACGTCACTAGTTCACATTTTCAAGTCACTTAACATAAGCATTTTAAAGTCACTAGTTCACATTTCATGTAACTACACTTAACTATTTTCAAGTCGCTAGTTCACATTTCAAGTCACTACACTTAGCCCTTTTCGAAGAACTAGTTCTCATTTTCAAGTCACTACACTTAACCATTTTCAAATTGCTAGTTCACTATTTATCGTCACTACACTTAACCATTTTCAAGTCACTAGTTTTCATTTTCAAGTCACTACAATTAACCATGTTCAAGTCACTACAATTAACCATTTTCAAGTCACTAGTTCACATTTTCAAGTCACTTAACTTAAGCATTTTCAAGTCACTAGTTCACATTTCAAGTAACTACACTTAACTATTTTCAAGTCTCTAATTCACATTTCAAGTCACTACACTTAACTATTTTCTAGTCACTAGTTCACATTTTCAAGCAACTACACTTATCCATTTTCAAGTCACTAGATCACTTTTTGAAGACTTTACACTTTCCATTTTCGAAAAACTAGTTTTCATTTTCAAGTCGCTACGCTTAACCATTTTCAAGTCACTAGTTCATATTTTAAAGTTACTACCCTGAACCATTTTCAAGTCACTAGTTCACAATTTCAAGTCACTACACAACTATTTTCAAGTCTCTAGTTCACATTTCAAGTCACTACACTTAACCATTTTAAAGTCACTAGATCATATTTTCAAGTCATTACACTTAACCATGTTCAAGTCACCACACTTAACCATTTTCAAGTCACTAGTTCACATTAAAAGTCACTACAATTAACAATTTTTAAGTCACTAGTTATCATTTTCAAGTCACTACACTTAACCACTTTCAAGTCACTAGTTATCATTCTCAAGTCACTAGTTATCATTTTCAAGTCACTACACTTAACCATTTTCAAGTCACTAGTTATCATTTTCAAGTCACTACACTTAACCATGTTCAAGTCACTACAATTAACAGTTTTCAAGTCACTAGTTCACATTTTCAAGTCACTTAACATAAGCATTTTAAAGTCACTAGTTCACATTTCATGTAACTACACTTAACTATTTTCAAGTCGCTAGTTCACATTTCAAGTCACTACACTTAGCCATTTTCAAGTCACTAGATCACTTTTTCAAGACTTTCGCTTAACCCTTTTCGAAAGAACTAGTTCTCATTTTCAAGTCACTACACTTAACCATTTTCAAATCGCTAGATCACTATTTATCGTCACTACAATTAATCATTTTCAAGTCACTTGTTCATATTTTCAAGTCACTACACTTAACCATTTTCAAGTCACTAGTTCACATTTCATGTAACTACACTTAACTATTTTCAAGTCGCTAGTTCACATTTCAAGTCACTACACTTAGCCATTTTCAAGTCACTAGATCACTTTCTCAAGACTTTCGCTTAGGCTTTTTCGAAAGAACTAGTTCTCATTTTCAAGTCACTACACTTAACCATTTTCAAATCGCTAGATCACTATTTATCGTCACTACAATTAATCATTTTCAAGTCACTACACTTATCCATTTTCAAGTCACTAGTTCACATTTAAAGTCACTACAATTAACCGTTTTTATGTCACTAGTTATCATTTTCAAGTCACTACACTTAACCATGTTGAAGTCACTACAATTAACCATTTTCAAGTCACTAGTTCACATTTCATGTAACTACACTTAACTATTTTCAAGTCGCTAGTTCACATTTCAAGTCACTACACTTAGCCATTTTCAAGTCACTAGATCACTTTCTCAAGACTTTCGCTTAGGCTTTTTCGAAAGAACTAGTTCTCATTTTCAAGTCACTACACTTAACCATTTTCAAATCGCTAGATCACTATTTATCGTCACTACAATTAATCATTTTCAAGTCACTACACTTATCCATTTTCAAGTCACTAGTTCACATTTAAAGTCACTACAATTAACCGTTTTTATGTCACTAGTTATCATTTTCAAGTCCCTACACTTAACCATGTTGAAGTCACTACAATTAACCATTTTCAAGTCACTAGTTCACATTTCATGTAACTACACTTAACTATTTTCAAGTCGCTAGTTCACATTTCAAGTCACTACACTTAGCCATTTTCAAGTCACTAGATCACTTTCTCAAGACTTTCGCTTAGGCTTTTTCGAAAGAACTAGTTCTCATTTTCAAGTCACTACACTTAACCATTTTCAAATCGCTAGATCACTATTTATCGTCACTACAATTAATCATTTTCAAGTCACTACACTTATCCATTTTCAAGTCACTAGTTCACATTTAAAGTCACTACAATTAACCATTTTTATGTCACTAGTTATCATTTTCAAGTCACTACACTTAACCATGTTGAAGTCACTACAATTAACCATTTTCAAGTCACTAGTTCACATTTTCAAGTCACTACACAACTATTATCAAGTCTAGAGTTCACATTTCAAGTCACTACACTAAATCATTTTTAAGTCACAAGATCACATTTTCAAGTCATTACACTTAACCATGTTCAAGTCACCGCACTTAACCATTTTGAAGTCACTAGTTCACATTTAATGTCACTACAATAAACCATTTTCAAGTCACTAGTTATCATTTTCAAGTCACTACACTTAACCATTTTCAAGTCACTAGTTATCATTTTCAAGTCACTACACTTAACCATGTTCAAGTCACTCAATTAACGATTTTAAAGTCGCTAGTTCACATTTTCAAGCCACTTAACATAAGCATTTTCAATTCACTAGTTCACATTTCAAATAACTACACTTAACTATTTTCAAGTCGCTAGTTCACATTTCAAGTCACTACATTTATCCATTTTCAAGTCACTAGATCACTTTTTCAAGACTTTACGCTTAGCCCTTTTCGAAGAACTAGTTCTCATTTTCAAGTCACTACACTTAACCATTTTCAAATTGCTAGTTCACTATTTATCGTCACTACACTTAACCATTTTCAAGTCACTAGTTTTCATTTTCAAGTCACTACACTTAACCATGTTCAAGTCACTACAATTAACCATTTTCAAGTCACTAGTTCACATTTTCAAGTCACTTATCTTAAGCATTTTCAAGTCACTAGTTCACATTTCAAGTAACTACACTTAACTATTTTCAAGTCTCTAATTCACATTTCAAGTCACTACACTTAACTATTTTCTAGTCACTAGTTCACATTTTCAAGCAACTACACTTATCCATTTTCAAGTCACTAGATCACTTTTTGAAGACTTTACACTTTCCCTTTTCGAAGAACTAGTTTTCATTTTCAAGTCGCTACGCTTAACCATTTTCAAGTCACTAGTTCATATTTTAAAGTTACTACACTTAACCATTTTCAAGTCACTAGTTCAAAATTTCAAGTCACTACACAACTATTTTCAAGTCTCTAGTTCACATTTCAAGTCACTACACTTAACCATTTTAAAGTCACTAGATCATATTTTCAAGTCATTACACTTAACCATGTTCAAGTCACCACACTTAACCATTTTCAAGTCACTAGTTCACATTAAAAGTCACTACAATTAACAATTTTTAAGTCACTAGTTATCATTTTCAAGTCACTACACTTAACCATTTTCAAGTAACTAGTTATCATTCTCAAGTCACTAGTTATCATTTTCAAGTCACTACACTTAACCATTTTCAAGTCACTAGTTATCATTTTCAAGTCACTACACTTAACCATGTTCAAGTCACTACAATTAACTATTTTCAAGTCACTAGTTCACATTTTCAAGTCACTTAACATAAGCATTTTAAAGTCACTAGTTCACATTTCATGTAACTACACTTAACTATTTTCAAGTCGCTAGTTCACATTTCAAGTCACTACACTTAGCCATTTTCAAGTCACTAGATCACTTTTTCAAGACTTTCGCTTAGCCCTTTTCGAAAGAACTAGTTCTCATTTTCAAGTCACTACACTTAACCATTTTCAAATCGCTAGATCACTATTTATCGTCACTACAATTAATCATTTTCAAGTCACTTGTTCATATTTTCAAGTCACTACACTTAACCATTTTCAAGTCACTAGTTCACATTTAAAGTCACTACAATTAACCGTTTTGATGTCACTAGTTATCATTTTCAAGTCACTACACTTAACCATGTTGAAGTCACGTAATTAACCATTTTCAAGTCACTAGTTCACATTTTCAAGTCACTACACAACTATTATCAAGTCTCTAGTTCACATTTCAAGTCACTACACTAAATCATTTTTAAGTCACAAGATCACATTTTCAAGTCATTACACTTAACCATGTTCAAGTCACCACACTTAACCATTTTCAAGACACTAGTTATCATTTTCAAGTCACTACACTTAACCATTTTCAAGTCACTAGTTATCATTTTCAAGTCACTACACTTAACCATGTTCAAGTCACTCAATTAACGATTTTAAAGTCGCTAGTTCACATTTTCAAGCCACTTAACATAAGCATTTTCAATTCACTAGTTCACATTTCAAATAACTACACTTAACTATTTTCAAGTCGCTAGTTCACATTTCAAGTCACTACATTTATCCATTTTCAAGTCACTAGATCACTTTTTCAAGACTTTACGCTTAGCCCTTTTCGAAGAACTAGTTCTCATTTTCAAGTCACTACACATAACCATTTTCAAGTCACTAGTTTTCATTTTCAAGTCACTACACTTAACCATTTTCAAGTCACTACACTTAACCATTTTCAAGTCACTAGTTTTCATTTTCAAGTCACTACAATTAACCATTTTCAAGTCACTAGTTCACATTTTCAAGTCACTTAACTTAAGCATTTTCAAGTCACTAGTTCACATTTCAAGTAACTACACTTAACTATTTTCAAGTCTCTAATTCACATTTCAAGTCACTACACTTAACTATTTTCTAGTCACTAGTTCACATTTTCAAGCAACTACACTTATCCATTTTCAAGTCACTAGATCACTTTTTGAAGACTTTACACTTTCCCTTTTCGAAAAACTAGTTTTCATTTTCAAGTCGCTACGCTTAACCATTTTCAAGTCACTAGTTCATATTTTAAAGTTACTACACTTAACCATTTTCAAGTCACTAGTTCATAATTTCAAGTCACTACACAACTATTTTCAAGTCTCCAGTTCACATTTCAAGTCACTACACTTGATGCAACCCAAGGGCTCCCAAAGCCTTTTACAAGGCCTTTCACAAGGAGTCAAGCTCGAGAACTCCAAACTTGGCAAGGGTTATTCATGAAGAAAGATGCACTTGAGTGCATTATGGAGTCCTCCCGAGGATTCCACATGTTCGTTATAGCTTTTGATGGAGCACGCATTGAGAAGGAGAAGGAATATGCTTTGGTTTGATGAATTCTTGAATTCATCACAAAGAGGACATCCAAACAAGACCCTTACATCATTAAGGGTAGAAATGTAATAACATAGTTTCTTCTTTATTTGCTTAGTATAAATAGCCTCTTTTATGCTTTGAAGACTGAGAATTTTCATAAACTAAAAACTCCATTGTTGAGAGAATTAAGAGAGCTTGCTAAAGCTTTTAGTTGTTTCTTGTTTGGAAAGAAGAGTTGCTTGGGATATCATTTCCCTTGAGGTTCTTCTTAGAGTTAGGTGCTTGTTGGGATATTTAAGGAAGGTCTCTTTATTTATTAAAGTGGTTGTCTTTAATTCTCAATTTGTGTCTATCTATTTATCTTCCTCTTGTTTTCTTGTTAATCCTCTTGTCATTAGTCTAAATCGTGCTTTATTTCTTTATCAATCTTAGCTTTCCTTTAGGGTTTATATCATTTGGTATCAAGAGCTTGGATTGGGTTTGTTTCAACAAATCTAAGTCTTGGGTTTTGGTATTTTCTCAAAAAAAAAAAAAAAAAAAAAAAAAAAAAAAAAAAAAAAACCGAATTTTTTTTTTTGTTTTAATTTGTTGTTTTTGACACTAGATCTTGATTCTCTAGTGTTTTTGGAGTCTAAATCTCGAATTTCATTCAAATCGGAGTTTGGAAAGTGAAGTTACCATGAAAGGGTTTTCAAGCTTTTGAACTTTTCAAACTTGGAAAGTGGGTTTGTTGATTGCAACGAAATTGAGGCTTAAAAATCATTGGGGTTTGTTCCCTACGTCTTGGGGAAGCTACTCCTAAATTTTGAGTCAATTCCGAGTTGATTTGGAGGTGTTGGGATTTTGTGTGTGTTCTTGGTGTTCTAGGTGTTCTTAAACATCTTCATATTGTTCTTGGGGAAGAAGAGAGAGGAAATACACTTTGATCCAAAAATTTCAAGTCAAGTTTGGTCAAAGGTGTTTGTGGGTCCACTTGTGGAAATTTAAAAAAAAAAAAAAAAAAAAAAAAAAAAAAAAAAAAAAAAAATTAAAAAAAAAAAAAAAAAAAAAAAAAAAAATTCCCCACCCACCCCTGCAGGCGCGTGGGGCTCAGATTCAGAGAGCAGAAATTTCCAACACTTAGTTTTTTTTAAGGGTCCAAAGTTTTTTGGACCCAAAAATTTTTCTAAGTGTCCAAACTCCGTGATTCTTTTTCCTACGCTTTCTTCTTTCAATTTCTCAACTATTTACCAAGTAATTAACATCTTTAATCACTTGGTAACTCATTTACAACATCAAAACCTCTTCTTTGATCCTTCAATCTAAGTAACAACAAGTAATTCTTTCTACTTTTGTTACTTCGTCTTTGAGTCCGATTTTTTTTGTGCTCCTTTTCTTTGAGCTTTTCTTCTTTATTTTCCCTTGAGACTTCTTGGTTCCCGTCCTTAGCTTTTGAACGTTCCTTCTTGAGTCGTCCAAAAATCCATTCTTAACCTTCAAGTAGAGAGTGGACCCTTGCAACTCATCGGAGCTAAACTAGTTACAACCATTAGCCGAGGCAATTTGTGAGGCAACCATAGGTGCGATTTCTTGAGTGTTCATGAGCTTTTCTTTTGACTAACTTAACGTGTTTGCTTGTTTTGCTTGAGTGTTTTACCTAGGTACCTATGTCGAACCACGGAGACGGTGACTCGATTACAACACGGGATCCCGCAATACTTGAATTGTTGAACATGTTTACCGCTTTCTCAACCCGCATGGATGAGAGGTTGGACCGGTTGGGTAATCAAGTAGAAACTCTTGAAGCAAGGAGTCGGGATGCTTCTTTCACTCCCCCGGCTACTAATTACTTTGGAACCACAAGCGGAGCTCGCCGTGACTCCTCAACCCCAATTTCCCCCGATGCTCTTCACCGAGTGCTCCATCCCACATCCTCCGCTCCACCAACTCAAACCCAAACCGCAAATGCCACCCACCACCGTTTCCAACCACCACCATATACTCCTCTCCTTCCCCAACAAGTTCCCCAACCACCACTATATAGACCTCCACCACCACTAAATGACCACCAACCACTCCATAATGCCCCCCCAATCCAAAATATCCAACAATTGGGTGATGAGTTTCTAGAGGAGTTCCACAATGAGTTTGAGGGTGTACATGGTGACTACGCCCACCGAATGAGGGGTCCGCATGAACAATTCCATGGTGCTCATCGAGGTAGAGGAGGAAGACATGGTCCTATCCCTCAATTGGGTAGGCAAAGGGGATTTCAAGGTCGGGACCTTCATGATGACAACTATGGCGAGGATCATTATGTACATAATGGACCTCATGGACATCTTGGGGGTCGAGACATGAGTCTTACCTCCATCAAGGTTACTCTTCCATCTTTCAAGGGTGAGAGCAACCCCGATGTGTTTCTTGATTGGGTGACACAATGTGATCGCATCTTTTTGACTAATGAGATGTCCGAGGTGCGGAAGGCATCTTATGCTATTGCTCAATTTGAAGGGTTTGCATCTACTTGGTGGGAAACTCAAGTGAAAGTTAGGAGATTGCACGGTTTAGTTCCCACTCCTACTTGGGAGGAACTCAAAACTATCTTGAGGCGTAAGTATGTCACCGATCGTTATCACCAAGAGCAACTCAAGAAGATTTACACTTTGCACCAAGGCACAAAAAGTGTGGAACAATACTATGATGAGTTCCACCTTGTGAAAATGAGAATAGACCTTGAAGAAGATCCTTTGCATGCTATGACACGGTTTCGTGCGGGGTTGAATAAAGAGATTGCTTCCAAAATGAGACTCCATAATTATCGTGATATTGATGAAACTCTTGAAGCGGCTATTGAAATTGAGTTGGGGCTCAAGGAAGAGAAACTTGACAAGTCGAAAGGCTACAAAGGGCCTTGGAACTACAACAAAGAAGGGGGATTTTCCTCTTCCGCTTGGTCAAAGAACAAGGGAACCACACAAGAGACCAAGAAACCATTGGTCCAAACCAATCACGTTGAGAAGCCCACTCCCAAACCCGCTCCACATGACGGAGGTAATTCTTCAAAACCTCTTCGATGTTTTAAATGTCAAGGATTTGGTCATAGAATGAGTGAGTGCCCCAATCGGAGGGCTTTTGTTGTTATGATTGATGATTCTTGTAATGTTGATGGTGTCTCTCTTCTTGAGGGGAACGCTAATGAGGGTACTCATGACGTGGGGGATGATGATGAAGAGGAGGAGAGTGAGGAGTATGGTGATGTTGTTGTTCCTTGTGGGTTGACTAGAAGGGCCTTATTCATCAAGGATTTGCCTCAACAAGGGGAGCTCACCCGTCCAAACTATGTAGTAAGGAGGACAATGATAAGCAAGGCCTTGGATGATCCAAACCAAAGGGAAAACCTTTTCCATTCTAAGTGCCTTATCAAGGGAAATGTGTGTTCCTTGATAATCGATGGAGGAAGTTGTACTAATGTTGCAAGTACTACATTGGTGGATTTTCTTCACCTCCCCACTACCAAACACTCTACCCCTTACAAACTTCAATGGTTGAGTGATTGTGGGGAATTGAAGGTACATAGACAAGTCGTGATTAAGTTCAAGGTTGGCAAGTACCAAGATGAAGTTTTGTGTGATGTGGTACCAATGCAAGCTTGTCATTTATTACTTGGGAGGCCGTGGCAATATGATAAAGCTACTAATCATGATGGTCGCACCAATCGGTATTCCTTTGAGCATGGAGGGTATACACACATCCTACATCCTATGACACCGGTACAAGTTCATGACATGTACCACAAGTTAAGAGAGTTAACTAATAAGGGGAAGGGTGTGGATGCTAGTATTGAGGTCAATAGTGTCGTGGGAGAGAGTAAAGGGAAAGGTTGTTCTAAAGGGAAAGAGAAAGTGGCTCTTTTGGTAAACTTTAAGGAGATTCGGGATGAGTTGAAAGAGAGGCAACCGGTGGTCCTTCTCATGCATAGGGATTACTCCTTTCTCACTAATGAACTAACTTCTTCTCTCCCTAGTTCTCTTTCTTCTCTTTTGCAGGGCTATGAAGATGTGTTTCCCCCGGAACTTCCAAAGGGATTGCCCCCTATAAGGGGAATTGAGCATCAAATTGATTTCATCCCGGGGTCCCAATTGCCAAACAAACCGGCTTATAGATCCAATCCGGAGGACACCAAGGAACTTCAAGGGCAAGTGGAAGAACTCCTTGAGAAAGGGGTGGTGCGGGAGAGCATGAGCCCATGTGCGGTACCGGTGATTTTGGTTCCTAAAAAGGATGGCACTTGGCGCATGTGTATGGATTGTCGAGCCATCAACAAAATAACGGTAAAGTATCGCCATCCCATTCCTCGACTTGATGACATGCTTGATGAGTTGAGTGGTTCTTGCATATTCTCAAAAATAGACCTTAGGAGCGGTTACCATCAAATCCGTATGAAACCCGGGGATGAGTGGAAAACGGCATTCAAGACCAAATTTGGTCTCTATGAATGGTTGGTGATGCCTTTTGGCCTCACCAATGCTCCTAGTACTTTTATGCGTTTGATGAATCATGTGATGAAACCTTTTATTGGTAGGTTTGTGGTTGTGTATTTTGATGATGTGTTGGTGTATAGTAAGACCATGGATGAGCACGTTGATCATTTAAAATGTGTGTTTGATGTGCTTAGGCAAGAACAACTTTTTGCCAATTTGTCTAAATGCTCTTTTGGTGTTGACGAAGTCATTTTTTTGGGTTTTATTGTGAGTTCAAGGGGAGTTGAAGTTGATGAATCCAAAATAGACGCTATTAAGAATTGGCCAACTCCTACATCCATTGGTGATGTGCGTAGTTTCCATGGATTGGCTAGTTTTTATAGGCGGTTTGTTAAAGGATTTAGCACTATAGCCGCCCCCTTAACTAAGGTGATCCGAAAGGATACATCCTTCTTTTGGGGTGAGGAACAAGCAAAGGCTTTTGCTACCTTGAAACAAATGCTTAGTTCCGCACCATTGTTGCAATTACCCAACTTTGATAAAACATTTGAAATTGAATGTGATGCTAGTAGAGTGGGTATTGGGGCTGTTTTGATGCAAGATTTAAAACCCATTGCCTACTTTAGTGAGAAGCTTAGAGGTGCGACGTTGAATTACTCCACCTATGACCTTGAGCTTTATGCCTTGATTCGGGCCTTGGGTAATTGGCAACACTACTTATGGCCTAAGGAGTTTGTCATTAGGACCGACCATGAGTCCTTGAAACATCTTAGGTCACAAGGAAAGTTAAACAAGAGGCATGCCAAGTGGGTTGAATTTCTTGAAACATTCCCTTATGTGATTCATTACAAAAAGGGGAAGGATAATGTAGTAGCGGATGCCTTGTCAAGGAAGCATGTTTTGGTCTCTACTTTGACTTCTAAGTTGTTGGGTTTTGAGAGCTTGAAATCATTATACCCCAAGGATCCCATTTTTGCTCAAATCTACCATGATTGTGGAGCATGGGTAAGGGACCATAAGCTCAAGGATAAACCTACCACTCCATTTGCTATATTTGATGGTTACTTGTTTAAGAACAAGCGACTTTGTGTGCCTATGAGCTCTTGGAGGGAACTTTTTGTGAGAGAGGCACATGATGGGGGTTTGATGGGGCACTTTGGTATTGACAAGACATTGGGGATCCTTGAAGAACATTTCTATTGGCCTAAAATGCGTAGTGATGTTGCTAAAATTTGTGGTCAATGTATTGATTGTCGTAGTGCTAAATCAAGGTTACTTCCCCATGGCTTATATACCCCTCTCCCCACCCCTCAACGGCCTTGGTTTGATATTTCTATGGATTTTGTATTGGGTTTGCCGAGGACTAAGAGGGGTATGGATAGCATCTTTGTGGTTGTTGACCGTTTTTCCAAAATGGCTCATTTTATTGCATGTCATAAGTGTGATGATGCCCCCCATGTTGCATCATTATTTGTTGAGCATGTTGTCAAGTTGCATGGTATTCCTCAATCCATAGTGAGTGATAGGGATCCTAAATTCCTTAGCCACTTTTGGAAGGAGTTGTGGGGTAGACTTGGGACAAAATTGTTGTTCTCTACATCATGTCACCCACAAACCGATGGTCAAACCGAAGTTGTAAACCGCACCCTTGGTTCTATGCTTCGGGCCATGGTTAAAGGAAAACTCACATCTTGGGAAGACCAATTGCCTTTAGTTGAATTTGCATATAATCGTGTCATTCATAATCCTATTGGCATGTCTCCATTTGAGGTTGTGTATGGTTTTAACCCCCTTACCCCTCTTGATCTAACCCCTTTATCTCAAGATGTTGTGTTGAGTTTAGATGGTAACAATAGGGCCGAGGCCATGAAAGCTTTACATGAGAAAGTGAGACTTCAACTTGAGAAGAAGAATCAAGAAACGGCAAAGAAAGTCAACAAGGGGAGAAAAAGGGTGGTTCTTGAACCGGGTGATTGGGTTTGGGTCCATTTTCGAAAGGAGAGGTTTCCCAATAAAAGAAAGACCAAGCTAATGCCTAGAGGTGATGGCCCATTTGAAGTTCTAGAAAGGCTTAATGACAATGCCTACAAAATTGATCTTCCCTCGGATTACCAAGTGCACAATACATTCAACATTTGTGATCTTTCTCCTATGGATGTGTGTGATGAAGACCCTTTGAATTTGAGGACAAATTCTTCTCAAGAAGGGGAGAGTGATGCAACCCAAGGGCTCCCAAAGCCTTTTACAAGGCCTTTCACAAGGAGTCAAGCTCGAGAACTCCAAACTTGGCAAGGGTTATTCATGAAGAAAGATGCACTTGAGTGCATTATGGAGTCCTCCCAAGGATTCCACATGTTCGTTATAGCTTTTGATGGAGCACGCATTGAGAAGGAGAAGGAATATGCTTTGGTTTGATGAATTCTTGAATTCATCACAAAGAGGACATCCAAACAAGACCCTTACATCATTAAGGGTAGAAATGTAATAACATAGTTTCTTCTTTATTTGCTTAGTATAAATAGCCTCTTTTATGCTTTGAAGACTGAGAATTTTCATAAACTAAAAACTCCATTGTTGAGAGAATTAAGAGAGCTTGCTAAAGCTTTTAGTTGTTTCTTGTTTGGAAAGAAGAGTTGCTTGGGATATCATTTCCCTTGAGGTTCTTCTTAGAGTTAGGTGCTTGTTGGGATATTTAAGGAAGGTCTCTTTATTTATTAAAGTGGTTGTCTTTAATTCTCAATTTGTGTCTATCTATTTATCTTCCTCTTGTTTTCTTGTTAATCCTCTTGTCATTAGTCTAAATCGTGCTTTATTTCTTTATCAATCTTAGCTTTCCTTTAGGGTTTATATCAACACTTAACCATTTTAAAGTCACTAGATCATATTTTCAAGTCATTACACTTAACCATGTTCAAGTCACCACACTTAACCATTTTCAAGTCACTAGTTCACATTAAAAGTCACTACAATTAACAATGTTTAAGTCACTAGTTATCATTTTCAAGTCACTACACTTAACCATTTTCAAGTCACTAGTTATCATTCTCAAGTCACTAGTTATCATTTTCAAGTCACTACACTTAACCATTTTCAAGTCACTAGTTATCATTTTCAAGTCACTACACTTAACCATGTTCAAGTCACTACAATTAACTATTTTCAAGTCACTAGTTCACATTTTCAAGTCACTTAACATAAGCATTTTAAAGTCACTAGTTCACATTTCATTTAACTACACTTAACTATTTTCAAGTCGCTAGTTCACATTTCAGGTCACTACACTTAGCCATTTTCAAGTCACTAGATCACTTTTTCAAGACTTTCGCTTAGCCCTTTTCGAAAGAACTAGTTCTCATTTTCAAGTCAATACACTTAACCATTTTCAAATCGCTAGATCACTATTTATCGTCACTACAATTAATCATTTTCAAGTCACTTGTTCATATTTTCAAGTCACTACACTTAACCATTTTCAAGTCACTAGTTCACATTTAAAGTCACTACAATTAACCGTTTTGATGTCACTAGTTATCATTTTCAAGTCACTACACTTAACCATGTTGAAGTCACTACAATTAACCATTTTCAAGTCACTAGTTCAAATTTTCAAGTCACTACACAACTATTATCAAGTCTCTAGTTCACATTTCAAGTCACTACACTAAATCATTTTTAAGTCACAAGATCACATTTTCAAGTCATTACACTTAACCATGTTCAAGTCACCACACTTAACCATTTTCAAGTCACTAGTTATCATTTTCAAGTCACTACACTTAACCATTTTCAAGTCACTAGTTATCATTTTCAAGTCACTACACTTAACCATGTTCAAGTCACTCAATTAACGATTTTAAAGTCGCTAGTTCACATTTTCAAGCCACTTAACATAAGCATTTTCAATTCACTAGTTCACATTTCAAATAACTACACTTAACTATTTTCAAGTCGCTAGTTCACATTTCAAGTCACTACATTTATCCATTTTCAAGTCACTAGATCACTTTTTCAAGACTTTACGCTTAGCCCTTTTCGAAGAACTAGTTCTCATTTTCAAGTCACTACACATAACCATTTTCAAGTCACTAGTTTTCATTTTCAAGTCACTACACTTAACCATTTTCAAGTCACTAGTTTTCATTTTCAAGTCACTACAATTAACCATGTTCAAGTCACTACAATTAACCATTTTCAAGTCACTAGTTCACATTTTCAAGTCACTTAACTTAAGCATTTTCAAGTCACTATTTCACATTTCAAGTAACTACACTTAACTATTTTCAAGTCTCTAATTCACATTTCAAGTCACCACACTTAACCATTTTCAAGTCACTAGTTATCATTTTCAAGTCACTACACTTAACCATTTTCAAGTCACTAGTTATCATTTTCAAGTCACTACACTTAACCATGTTCAAGTCACTCAATTAACGATTTTAAAGTCGCTAGTTCACATTTTCAAGCCACTTAACATAAGCATTTTCAATTCACTAGTTCACATTTCAAATAACTACACTTAACTATTTTCAAGTCGCTAGTTCACATTTCAAGTCACTACATTTATCCATTTTCAAGTCACTAGATCACTTTTTCAAGACTTTACGCTTAGCCCTTTTCGAAGAACTAGTTATCATTTTCAAGTCACTACACTTAACCATTTTCAAGTCACTAGTTATCATTTTCAAGTCACTACACTTAACCATGTTCAAGTCACTACAATTAACTATTTTCAAGTCACTAGTTCACATTTTCAAGTCACTTAACATAAGCATTTTAAAGTCACTAGTTCACATTTCATGTAACTACACTTAACTATTTTCAAGTCGCTAGTTCACATTTCAGGTCACTACATTTATCCATTTTCAAGTCACTAGATCACTTTTTCAAGACTTTACGCTTAGCCCTTTTCGAAGAACTAGTTCTCATTTTCAAGTCACTACACTTAACCATTTTCAAATTGCTAGTTCACTATTTATCGTCACTACACTTAACCATTTTCAAGTCACTAGTTTTCATTTTCAAGACACTACACTTAACCATGTTCAAGTCACTACAATTAACCATTTTCAAGTCACTAGTTCACATTTTCAAGTCACTTATCTTAAGCATTTTCAAGTCACTAGTTCACATTTCAAGTAACTACACTTAACTATTTTCAAGTCTCTAATTCACATTTCAAGTCACTACACTTAACTATTTTCTAGTCACTAGTTCACATTTTCAAGCAACTACACTTATCCATTTTCAAGTCACTAGATCACTTTTTGAAGACTTTACACTTTCCCTTTTCGAAAAACTAGTTTTCATTTTCAAGTCGCTACGCTTAACCATTTTCAAGTCACTAGTTCATATTTTAAAGTTACTACACTTAACCATTTTCAAGTCATTAGTTCACAATTTCAAGTCACTACACAACTATTTTCAAGTCTCTAGTTCACATTTCAAGTCACTACACTTAACCATTTTAAAGTCACTAGATCATATTTTCAAGTCATTACACTTAACCATGTTCAAGTCACCACACTTAACCATTTTCAAGTCACTAGTTCACATTAAAAGTCACTACAATTAACAATTTTTAAGTCACTAGTTATCATTTTCAAGTCACTACACTTAACCATTTTCAAGTCACTAGTTATCATTCTCAAGTCACTAGTTATCATTTTCAAGTCACTACACTTAACCATTTTCAAGTCACTAGTTATCATTTTCAAGTCACTACACTTAACCATGTTCAAGTCACTACAATTAACTATTTTCAAGTCACTAGTTCACATTTTCAAGTCACTTAACATAAGCATTTTAAAGTCACTAGTTCACATTTCATGTAACTACACTTAACTATTTTCAAGTCGCTAGTTCACATTTCAAGTCACTACATTTATCCATTTTCAAGTCACTAGATCACTTTTTCAAGACTTTACGCTTAGCCCTTTTCGAAGAACTGGTTATCATTTTCAAGTCACTACACTTAACCATTTTCAAGTCACTAGTTATCATTTTCAAGTCACTACACTTAACCATGTTCAAGTCACTACAATTAACTATTTTCAAGTCACTAGTTCATATTTTCAAGTCACTTAACATAAGCATTTTAAAGTCACTAGTTCACATTTCATGTAACTACACTTAATTATTTTCAAGTCGCTAGTTCACATTTCAGGTCACTACATTTATCCATTTTCAAGTCACTAGATCACTTTTTCAAGACTTTACGCTTAGCCCTTTTCGAAGAACTAGTTCTCATTTTCAAGTCACTACACTTAACCATTTTCAAATTGCTAGTTCACTATTTATCGTCACTACACTTAACCATTTTCAAGTCACTAGTTTTCATTTTCAAGTCACTACAATTAACCATGTTCAAGTCACTACAATTAACCATTTTCAAGTCACTAGTTCACATTTTCAAGTCACTTAACTTAAGCATTTTCAAGTCACTAGTTCACATTTCAAGTAACTACACTTAACTATTTTCAAGTCTCTAATTCACATTTCAAGTCACTACACTTAACTATTTTCTAGTCACTAGTTCACATTTTCAAGCAACTACACTTATCCATTTTCAAGTCACTAGATCACTTTTTGAAGACTTTACACTTTCCCTTTTCGAAAAACTAGTTTTCATTTTCAAGTCGCTACGCTTAACCATTTTCAAGTCACTAGTTCATATTTTAAAGTTACTACACTTAACCATTTTCAAGTCACTAGTTCACAATTTCAAGTCACTACACAACTATTTTCAAGTCTCTAGTTCACATTTCAAGTCACTACACTTAACCATTTTAAAGTCACTAGATCATATTTTCAAGTCATTACACTTAACCATGTTCAAGTCACCACACTTAACCATTTTCAAGTCACTAGTTCACATTAAAAGTCACTACAATTAACCATTTTTAAGTCACTAGTTATCATTTTCAAGTCACTACACTTAACCATTTTCAAGTCACTAGTTATCATTTTCACGTCACTACACTTAACCATATTCAAGTCACTCAATTAACGATTTTAAAGTCGCTAGTTCACATTTTCTAGCCACTTAACATAAGCATTTTCAATTCACTAGTTCACATTTCAAATAACTACACTTAACTATTTTCAAGTCGCTAGTTCACATTTCAAGTCACTACATTTATCCATTTTCAAGTCACTAGATCACTTTTTCAAGACTTTACGGTTAGCCCTTTTCGAAGAACTAGTTCTCATTTTTAAGTCACTACACTTAACCATTTTCAAATTGCTAGTTCACTATTTATCTTCACTACACTGAACCATTTTCAAGTCACTAGTTTTCATTTTCAAGTCACTACACTTAACCATTTTCAAATTGCTAGTTCACTATTTATCGTCACTACACTTAACCATTTTCAAGTCACTAGTTTTTATTTTCAAGTCACTACACTTAACCATGTTCAAGTCACTACAATTAACCATTTTCAAGTCACTAGTTCACATTTTCAAGTCACTTAAGTTAAGCATTTTCAAGTCACTAGTTCACATTTCAAGTAACTACATTTAACTATTTTCAAGTCTCTAATTCACATTTCAAGTCACTACACTTAACTATTTTCTAGTCACTAGTTCACATTTTCAAACAACTACACTTATCCATTTTCAAGTCACTAGATCACTTTTTGAAGACTTTACACTTTCCCTTTTCGAAGAACTAGTTCTCATTTTCAAGTCGCTACGCTTAACCATTTTCGAGTCACTAGTTCATATTTTAAAGTTACTACACTTAACCATTTTCAAGTCACTACACAACTATTTTCAAGTCTCTAGTTCACATTTCAAGTCACTACACTTAACCATTTTAAAGTCACTAGATCATATTTTAAAGTCATTACACTTAACCATGTTCAAGTCACCACACTTAACCATTTTCAAGTCACTAGTTCACATTAAAAGTCACTACAATTAACAATTTTTAAGTCACTAGTTATCATTTTCAAGTCACTACACTTAACCATTTTTAAGTCACTAGTTATCATTCTCAAGTCACTAGTTATCATTTTCAAGTCACTACACTTAACCATTTTCAAGTCACTAGTTATCATTTTCAAGTCACTACACTTAACCATTTTTAAGTCACTAGTTATCATTCTCAAGTCACTAGTTATCATTTTCAAGTCACTACACTTAACCATTTTCAAGTCACTAGTTATCATTTTCAAGTCACTACACTTAACCATGTTCAAGTCACTACAATTAACTATTTTCAAGTCACTAGTTCACATTTTCTAGTCACTTAACATAAGCATTTTAAAGTCACTAGTTCACATTTCATGTAACTATACTTAACTATTTTCAAGTCGCTAGTTCACATTTCAAGTCACTACACTTAGCCATTTTCAAGTCACTAGATCACTTTTTCAAGACTTTCGCTTAGCCCTTTTCGAAAGAACTAGTTCTCATTTTCAAGTCACTACACTTAACCATTTTCAAATCGCTAGATCACTATTTATCGTCACTACAATTAATCATTTTCAAGTCACTTGTTCATATTTTCAAGTCACTACACTTAACCATTTTCAAGTCACTAGTTCACATTTAAAGTCACTACAATTAACCGTTTTGATGTCACTAGTTATCATTTTCAAGTCACTACACTTAACCATGTTGAAGTCACTACAATTAACCATTTTCAAGTCACTAGTTCACATTTTCAAGTCACTACACAACTATTATCAAGTCTCTAGTTCACATTTCAAGTCACTACACTAAATCATTTTTAAGTCACAAGATCACATTTTCAAGTCATTACACTTAACCATGTTCAAGTCACCACACTTAACCATTTTGAAGTCACTAGTTCACATTTAATGTCACTACAATAAACCATTTTCAAGTCACTAGTTATCATTTTCAAGTCACTACACTTAACCATTTTCAAGTCACTAGTTATCATTTTCACGTCACTACACTTAACCATATTCAAGTCACTCAATTAACGATTTTAAAGTCGCTAGTTCACATTTTCTAGCCACTTAACATAAGCATTTTCAATTCACTAGTTCACATTTCAAATAACTACACTTAACTATTTTCAAGTCGCTAGTTCACATTTCAAGTCACTACATTTATCCATTTTCAAGTCACTAGATCACTTTTTCAAGACTTTACGGTTAGCCCTTTTCAAAAAACTAGTTCTCATTTTTAAGTCACTACACTTAACCATTTTCAAATTGCTAGTTCACTATTTATCGTCACTACACTGAACCATTTTCAAGTCACTAGTTTTCATTTTCAAGTCACTACACTTAACCATGTTCAAGTCACTACAATTAACCATTTTCAAGTCACTAGTTCACATTTTCAAGTCACTTAACTTAAGCATTTTCAAGTCACTAGTTCACATTTCAAGTAACTACACTTAACTATTTTCAAGTCTCTAATTCACATTTCAAGTCACTACACTTAACTAATTTCTAGTCACTAGTTCACATTTTCAAGCAACTACACTTATCCATTTTCAAGTCACTAGATCACTTTTTGAAGACTTTACACTTTCCCTTTTCGAAGAACTAGTTCTCATTTTCAAGTCGCTACGCTTAACCATTTTCAAGTCACTAGTTCATATTTTAAAGTTACTACACTTAACCATATTCAAGTCACTCAATTAACGATTTTAAAGTCGCTAGTTCACATTTTCTAGCCACTTAACATAAGCATTTTCAATTCACTAGTTCACATTTCAAATAACTACACTTAACTATTTTCAAGTCGCTAGTTCACATTTCAAGTCACTACATTTATCCATTTTCAAGTCACTAGATCACTTTTTCAAGACTTTACGGTTAGCCCTTTTCGAAGAACTAGTTCTCATTTTTAAGTCACTACACTTAACCATTTTCAAATTGCTAGTTCACTATTTATCTTCACTACACTGAACCATTTTCAAGTCACTAGTTTTCATTTTCAAGTCACTACACTTAACCATTTTCAAATTGCTAGTTCACTATTTATCGTCACTACACTTAACCATTTTCAAGTCACTAGTTTTTATTTTCAAGTCACTACACTTAACCATGTTCAAGTCACTACAATTAACCATTTTCAAGTCACTAGTTCACATTTTCAAGTCACTTAAGTTAAGCATTTTCAAGTCACTAGTTCACATTTCAAGTAACTACATTTAACTATTTTCAAGTCTCTAATTCACATTTCAAGTCACTACACTTAACTATTTTCTAGTCACTAGTTCACATTTTCAAACAACTACACTTATCCATTTTCAAGTCACTAGATCACTTTTTGAAGACTTTACACTTTCCCTTTTCGAAGAACTAGTTCTCATTTTCAAGTCGCTACGCTTAACCATTTTCGAGTCACTAGTTCATATTTTAAAGTTACTACACTTAACCATTTTCAAGTCACTACACAACTATTTTCAAGTCTCTAGTTCACATTTCAAGTCACTACACTTAACCATTTTAAAGTCACTAGATCATATTTTAAAGTCATTACACTTAACCATGTTCAAGTCACCACACTTAACCATTTTCAAGTCACTAGTTCACATTAAAAGTCACTACAATTAACAATTTTTAAGTCACTAGTTATCATTTTCAAGTCACTACACTTAACCATTTTTAAGTCACTAGTTATCATTCTCAAGTCACTAGTTATCATTTTCAAGTCACTACACTTAACCATTTTCAAGTCACTAGTTATCATTTTCAAGTCACTACACTTAACCATTTTTAAGTCACTAGTTATCATTCTCAAGTCACTAGTTATCATTTTCAAGTCACTACACTTAACCATTTTCAAGTCACTAGTTATCATTTTCAAGTCACTACACTTAACCATGTTCAAGTCACTACAATTAACTATTTTCAAGTCACTAGTTCACATTTTCTAGTCACTTAACATAAGCATTTTAAAGTCACTAGTTCACATTTCATGTAACTATACTTAACTATTTTCAAGTCGCTAGTTCACATTTCAAGTCACTACACTTAGCCATTTTCAAGTCACTAGATCACTTTTTCAAGACTTTCGCTTAGCCCTTTTCGAAAGAACTAGTTCTCATTTTCAAGTCACTACACTTAACCATTTTCAAATCGCTAGATCACTATTTATCGTCACTACAATTAATCATTTTCAAGTCACTTGTTCATATTTTCAAGTCACTACACTTAACCATTTTCAAGTCACTAGTTCACATTTAAAGTCACTACAATTAACCGTTTTGATGTCACTAGTTATCATTTTCAAGTCACTACACTTAACCATGTTGAAGTCACTACAATTAACCATTTTCAAGTCTCTAGTTCACATTTCAAGTCACTACACTAAATCATTTTTAAGTCACAAGATCACATTTTCAAGTCATTACACTTAACCATGTTCAAGTCACCACACTTAACCATTTTGAAGTCACTAGTTCACATTTAATGTCACTACAATAAACCATTTTCAAGTCACTAGTTATCATTTTCAAGTCACTACACTTAACCATTTTCAAGTCACTAGTTATCATTTTCACGTCACTACACTTAACCATATTCAAGTCACTCAATTAACGATTTTAAAGTCGCTAGTTCACATTTTCTAGCCACTTAACATAAGCATTTTCAATTCACTAGTTCACATTTCAAATAACTACACTTAACTATTTTCAAGTCGCTAGTTCACATTTCAAGTCACTACATTTATCCATTTTCAAGTCACTAGATCACTTTTTCAAGACTTTACGGTTAGCCCTTTTCAAAAAACTAGTTCTCATTTTTAAGTCACTACACTTAACCATTTTCAAATTGCTAGTTCACTATTTATCGTCACTACACTGAACCATTTTCAAGTCACTAGTTTTCATTTTCAAGTCACTACACTTAACCATGTTCAAGTCACTACAATTAACCATTTTCAAGTCACTAGTTCACATTTTCAAGTCACTTAACTTAAGCATTTTCAAGTCACTAGTTCACATTTCAAGTAACTACACTTAACTATTTTCAAGTCTCTAATTCACATTTCAAGTCACTTGTACTTAACTAATTTCTAGTCACTAGTTCACATTTTCAAGCAACTACACTTATCCATTTTCAAGTCACTAGATCACTTTTTGAAGACTTTACACTTTCCCTTTTCGAAGAACTAGTTCTCATTTTCAAGTCGCTACGCTTAACCATTTTCAAGTCACTAGTTCATATTTTAAAGTTACTACACTTAACCATATTCAAGTCACTCAATTAACGATTTTAAAGTCGCTAGTTCACATTTTCTAGCCACTTAACATAAGCATTTTCAATTCACTAGTTCACATTTCAAATAACTACACTTAACTATTTTCAAGTCGCTAGTTCACATTTCAAGTCACTACATTTATCCATTTTCAAGTCACTAGATCACTTTTTCAAGACTTTACGGTTAGCCCTTTTCGAAGAACTAGTTCTCATTTTTAAGTCACTACACTTAACCATTTTCAAATTGCTAGTTCACTATTTATCTTCACTACACTGAACCATTTTCAAGTCACTAGTTTTCATTTTCAAGTCACTACACTTAACCATTTTCAAATTGCTAGTTCACTATTTATCGTCACTACACTTAACCATTTTCAAGTCACTAGTTTTTATTTTCAAGTCACTACACTTAACCATGTTCAAGTCACTACAATTAACCATTTTCAAGTCACTAGTTCACATTTTCAAGTCACTTAAGTTAAGCATTTTCAAGTCACTAGTTCACATTTCAAGTAACTACATTTAACTATTTTCAAGTCTCTAATTCACATTTCAAGTCACTACACTTAACTATTTTCTAGTCACTAGTTCACATTTTCAAACAACTACACTTATCCATTTTCAAGTCACTAGATCACTTTTTGAAGACTTTACACTTTCCCTTTTCGAAGAACTAGTTCTCATTTTCAAGTCGCTACGCTTAACCATTTTCGAGTCACTAGTTCATATTTTAAAGTTACTACACTTAACCATTTTCAAGTCACTACACAACTATTTTCAAGTCTCTAGTTCACATTTCAAGTCACTACACTTAACCATTTTAAAGTCACTAGATCATATTTTAAAGTCATTACACTTAACCATGTTCAAGTCACCACACTTAACCATTTTCAAGTCACTAGTTCACATTAAAAGTCACTACAATTAACAATTTTTAAGTCACTAGTTATCATTTTCAAGTCACTACACTTAACCATTTTTAAGTCACTAGTTATCATTCTCAAGTCACTAGTTATCATTTTCAAGTCACTACACTTAACCATTTTCAAGTCACTAGTTATCATTTTCAAGTCACTACACTTAACCATTTTTAAGTCACTAGTTATCATTCTCAAGTCACTAGTTATCATTTTCAAGTCACTACACTTAACCATTTTCAAGTCACTAGTTATCATTTTCAAGTCACTACACTTAACCATGTTCAAGTCACTACAATTAACTATTTTCAAGTCACTAGTTCA
Source organism: Capsicum rhomboideum (assembly GCA_031232105.1). Taxonomy (NCBI): domain Eukaryota; kingdom Viridiplantae; phylum Streptophyta; class Magnoliopsida; order Solanales; family Solanaceae; genus Capsicum; species Capsicum rhomboideum. The sequence continues at coordinate 78,615,355 of CP124709.1, read as the reverse complement.
CATTTTCTAGTCACTTAACATAAGCATTTTAAAGTCACTAGTTCACATTTCATGTAACTATACTTAACTATTTTCAAGTCGCTAGTTCACATTTCAAGTCACTACACTTAGCCATTTTCAAGTCACTAGATCACTTTTTCAAGACTTTCGCTTAGCCCTTTTCGAAAGAACTAGTTCTCATTTTCAAGTCACTACACTTAACCATTTTCAAATCGCTAGATCACTATTTATCGTCACTACAATTAATCATTTTCAAGTCACTTGTTCATATTTTCAAGTCACTACACTTAACCATTTTCAAGTCACTAGTTCACATTTAAAGTCACTACAATTAACCGTTTTGATGTCACTAGTTATCATTTTCAAGTCACTACACTTAACCATGTTGAAGTCACTACAATTAACCATTTTCAAGTCACTAGTTCACATTTTCAAGTCACTACACAACTATTATCAAGTCTCTAGTTCACATTTCAAGTCACTACACTAAATCATTTTTAAGTCACAAGATCACATTTTCAAGTCATTACACTTAACCATGTTCAAGTCACCACACTTAACCATTTTGAAGTCACTAGTTCACATTTAATGTCACTACAATAAACCATTTTCAAGTCACTAGTTATCATTTTCAAGTCACTACACTTAACCATTTTCAAGTCACTAGTTATCATTTTCACGTCACTACACTTAACCATATTCAAGTCACTCAATTAACGATTTTAAAGTCGCTAGTTCACATTTTCTAGCCACTTAACATAAGCATTTTCAATTCACTAGTTCACATTTCAAATAACTACACTTAACTATTTTCAAGTCGCTAGTTCACATTTCAAGTCACTACATTTATCCATTTTCAAGTCACTAGATCACTTTTTCAAGACTTTACGGTTAGCCCTTTTCAAAAAACTAGTTCTCATTTTTAAGTCACTACACTTAACCATTTTCAAATTGCTAGTTCACTATTTATCGTCACTACACTGAACCATTTTCAAGTCACTAGTTTTCATTTTCAAGTCACTACACTTAACCATGTTCAAGTCACTACAATTAACCATTTTCAAGTCACTAGTTCACATTTTCAAGTCACTTAACTTAAGCATTTTCAAGTCACTAGTTCACATTTCAAGTAACTACACTTAACTATTTTCAAGTCTCTAATTCACATTTCAAGTCACTACACTTAACTAATTTCTAGTCACTAGTTCACATTTTCAAGCAACTACACTTATCCATTTTCAAGTCACTAGATCACTTTTTGAAGACTTTACACTTTCCCTTTTCGAAGAACTAGTTCTCATTTTCAAGTCGCTACGCTTAACCATTTTCAAGTCACTAGTTCATATTTTAAAGTTACTACACTTAACCATATTCAAGTCACTCAATTAACGATTTTAAAGTCGCTAGTTCACATTTTCTAGCCACTTAACATAAGCATTTTCAATTCACTAGTTCACATTTCAAATAACTACACTTAACTATTTTCAAGTCGCTAGTTCACATTTCAAGTCACTACATTTATCCATTTTCAAGTCACTAGATCACTTTTTCAAGACTTTACGGTTAGCCCTTTTCGAAGAACTAGTTCTCATTTTTAAGTCACTACACTTAACCATTTTCAAATTGCTAGTTCACTATTTATCTTCACTACACTGAACCATTTTCAAGTCACTAGTTTTCATTTTCAAGTCACTACACTTAACCATTTTCAAATTGCTAGTTCACTATTTATCGTCACTACACTTAACCATTTTCAAGTCACTAGTTTTTATTTTCAAGTCACTACACTTAACCATGTTCAAGTCACTACAATTAACCATTTTCAAGTCACTAGTTCACATTTTCAAGTCACTTAAGTTAAGCATTTTCAAGTCACTAGTTCACATTTCAAGTAACTACATTTAACTATTTTCAAGTCTCTAATTCACATTTCAAGTCACTACACTTAACTATTTTCTAGTCACTAGTTCACATTTTCAAACAACTACACTTATCCATTTTCAAGTCACTAGATCACTTTTTGAAGACTTTACACTTTCCCTTTTCGAAGAACTAGTTCTCATTTTCAAGTCGCTACGCTTAACCATTTTCGAGTCACTAGTTCATATTTTAAAGTTACTACACTTAACCATTTTCAAGTCACTACACAACTATTTTCAAGTCTCTAGTTCACATTTCAAGTCACTACACTTAACCATTTTAAAGTCACTAGATCATATTTTAAAGTCATTACACTTAACCATGTTCAAGTCACCACACTTAACCATTTTCAAGTCACTAGTTCACATTAAAAGTCACTACAATTAACAATTTTTAAGTCACTAGTTATCATTTTCAAGTCACTACACTTAACCATTTTTAAGTCACTAGTTATCATTCTCAAGTCACTAGTTATCATTTTCAAGTCACTACACTTAACCATTTTCAAGTCACTAGTTATCATTTTCAAGTCACTACACTTAACCATTTTTAAGTCACTAGTTATCATTCTCAAGTCACTAGTTATCATTTTCAAGTCACTACACTTAACCATTTTCAAGTCACTAGTTATCATTTTCAAGTCACTACACTTAACCATGTTCAAGTCACTACAATTAACTATTTTCAAGTCACTAGTTCACATTTTCTAGTCACTTAACATAAGCATTTTAAAGTCACTAGTTCACATTTCATGTAACTATACTTAACTATTTTCAAGTCGCTAGTTCACATTTCAAGTCACTACACTTAGCCATTTTCAAGTCACTAGATCACTTTTTCAAGACTTTCGCTTAGCCCTTTTCGAAAGAACTAGTTCTCATTTTCAAGTCACTACACTTAACCATTTTCAAATCGCTAGATCACTATTTATCGTCACTACAATTAATCATTTTCAAGTCACTTGTTCATATTTTCAAGTCACTACACTTAACCATTTTCAAGTCACTAGTTCACATTTAAAGTCACTACAATTAACCGTTTTGATGTCACTAGTTATCATTTTCAAGTCACTACACTTAACCATGTTGAAGTCACTACAATTAACCATTTTCAAGTCTCTAGTTCACATTTCAAGTCACTACACTAAATCATTTTTAAGTCACAAGATCACATTTTCAAGTCATTACACTTAACCATGTTCAAGTCACCACACTTAACCATTTTGAAGTCACTAGTTCACATTTAATGTCACTACAATAAACCATTTTCAAGTCACTAGTTATCATTTTCAAGTCACTACACTTAACCATTTTCAAGTCACTAGTTATCATTTTCACGTCACTACACTTAACCATATTCAAGTCACTCAATTAACGATTTTAAAGTCGCTAGTTCACATTTTCTAGCCACTTAACATAAGCATTTTCAATTCACTAGTTCACATTTCAAATAACTACACTTAACTATTTTCAAGTCGCTAGTTCACATTTCAAGTCACTACATTTATCCATTTTCAAGTCACTAGATCACTTTTTCAAGACTTTACGGTTAGCCCTTTTCAAAAAACTAGTTCTCATTTTTAAGTCACTACACTTAACCATTTTCAAATTGCTAGTTCACTATTTATCGTCACTACACTGAACCATTTTCAAGTCACTAGTTTTCATTTTCAAGTCACTACACTTAACCATGTTCAAGTCACTACAATTAACCATTTTCAAGTCACTAGTTCACATTTTCAAGTCACTTAACTTAAGCATTTTCAAGTCACTAGTTCACATTTCAAGTAACTACACTTAACTATTTTCAAGTCTCTAATTCACATTTCAAGTCACTACACTTAACTAATTTCTAGTCACTAGTTCACATTTTCAAGCAACTACACTTATCCATTTTCAAGTCACTAGATCACTTTTTGAAGACTTTACACTTTCCCTTTTCGAAGAACTAGTTCTCATTTTCAAGTCGCTACGCTTAACCATTTTCAAGTCACTAGTTCATATTTTAAAGTTACTACACTTAACCATATTCAAGTCACTCAATTAACGATTTTAAAGTCGCTAGTTCACATTTTCTAGCCACTTAACATAAGCATTTTCAATTCACTAGTTCACATTTCAAATAACTACACTTAACTATTTTCAAGTCGCTAGTTCACATTTCAAGTCACTACATTTATCCATTTTCAAGTCACTAGATCACTTTTTCAAGACTTTACGGTTAGCCCTTTTCGAAGAACTAGTTCTCATTTTTAAGTCACTACACTTAACCATTTTCAAATTGCTAGTTCACTATTTATCTTCACTACACTGAACCATTTTCAAGTCACTAGTTTTCATTTTCAAGTCACTACACTTAACCATTTTCAAATTGCTAGTTCACTATTTATCGTCACTACACTTAACCATTTTCAAGTCACTAGTTTTTATTTTCAAGTCACTACACTTAACCATGTTCAAGTCACTACAATTAACCATTTTCAAGTCACTAGTTCACATTTTCAAGTCACTTAAGTTAAGCATTTTCAAGTCACTAGTTCACATTTCAAGTAACTACATTTAACTATTTTCAAGTCTCTAATTCACATTTCAAGTCACTACACTTAACTATTTTCTAGTCACTAGTTCACATTTTCAAACAACTACACTTATCCATTTTCAAGTCACTAGATCACTTTTTGAAGACTTTACACTTTCCCTTTTCGAAGAACTAGTTCTCATTTTCAAGTCGCTACGCTTAACCATTTTCGAGTCACTAGTTCATATTTTAAAGTTACTACACTTAACCATTTTCAAGTCACTACACAACTATTTTCAAGTCTCTAGTTCACATTTCAAGTCACTACACTTAACCATTTTAAAGTCACTAGATCATATTTTAAAGTCATTACACTTAACCATGTTCAAGTCACCACACTTAACCATTTTCAAGTCACTAGTTCACATTAAAAGTCACTACAATTAACAATTTTTAAGTCACTAGTTATCATTTTCAAGTCACTACACTTAACCATTTTTAAGTCACTAGTTATCATTCTCAAGTCACTAGTTATCATTTTCAAGTCACTACACTTAACCATTTTCAAGTCACTAGTTATCATTTTCAAGTCACTACACTTAACCATTTTTAAGTCACTAGTTATCATTCTCAAGTCACTAGTTATCATTTTCAAGTCACTACACTTAACCATTTTCAAGTCACTAGTTATCATTTTCAAGTCACTACACTTAACCATGTTCAAGTCACTACAATTAACTATTTTCAAGTCACTAGTTCACATTTTCTAGTCACTTAACATAAGCATTTTAAAGTCACTAGTTCACATTTCATGTAACTATACTTAACTATTTTCAAGTCGCTAGTTCACATTTCAAGTCACTACACTTAGCCATTTTCAAGTCACTAGATCACTTTTTCAAGACTTTCGCTTAGCCCTTTTCGAAAGAACTAGTTCTCATTTTCAAGTCACTACACTTAACCATTTTCAAATCGCTAGATCACTATTTATCGTCACTACAATTAATCATTTTCAAGTCACTTGTTCATATTTTCAAGTCACTACACTTAACCATTTTCAAGTCACTAGTTCACATTTAAAGTCACTACAATTAACCGTTTTGATGTCACTAGTTATCATTTTCAAGTCACTACACTTAACCATGTTGAAGTCACTACAATTAACCATTTTCAAGTCACTAGTTCACATTTTCAAGTCACTACACAACTATTATCAAGTCTCTAGTTCACATTTCAAGTCACTACACTAAATCATTTTTAAGTCACAAGATCACATTTTCAAGTCATTACACTTAACCATGTTCAAGTCACCACACTTAACCATTTTGAAGTCACTAGTTCACATTTAATGTCACTACAATAAACCATTTTCAAGTCACTAGTTATCATTTTCAAGTCACTACACTTAACCATTTTCAAGTCACTAGTTATCATTTTCACGTCACTACACTTAACCATATTCAAGTCACTCAATTAACGATTTTAAAGTCGCTAGTTCACATTTTCTAGCCACTTAACATAAGCATTTTCAATTCACTAGTTCACATTTCAAATAACTACACTTAACTATTTTCAAGTCGCTAGTTCACATTTCAAGTCACTACATTTATCCATTTTCAAGTCACTAGATCACTTTTTCAAGACTTTACGGTTAGCCCTTTTCAAAAAACTAGTTCTCATTTTTAAGTCACTACACTTAACCATTTTCAAATTGCTAGTTCACTATTTATCGTCACTACACTGAACCATTTTCAAGTCACTAGTTTTCATTTTCAAGTCACTACACTTAACCATGTTCAAGTCACTACAATTAACCATTTTCAAGTCACTAGTTCACATTTTCAAGTCACTTAACTTAAGCATTTTCAAGTCACTAGTTCACATTTCAAGTAACTACACTTAACTATTTTCAAGTCTCTAATTCACATTTCAAGTCACTACACTTAACTAATTTCTAGTCACTAGTTCACATTTTCAAGCAACTACACTTATCCATTTTCAAGTCACTAGATCACTTTTTGAAGACTTTACACTTTCCCTTTTCGAAGAACTAGTTCTCATTTTCAAGTCGCTACGCTTAACCATTTTCAAGTCACTAGTTCATATTTTAAAGTTACTACACTTAACCATATTCAAGTCACTCAATTAACGATTTTAAAGTCGCTAGTTCACATTTTCTAGCCACTTAACATAAGCATTTTCAATTCACTAGTTCACATTTCAAATAACTACACTTAACTATTTTCAAGTCGCTAGTTCACATTTCAAGTCACTACATTTATCCATTTTCAAGTCACTAGATCACTTTTTCAAGACTTTACGGTTAGCCCTTTTCGAAGAACTAGTTCTCATTTTTAAGTCACTACACTTAACCATTTTCAAATTGCTAGTTCACTATTTATCTTCACTACACTGAACCATTTTCAAGTCACTAGTTTTCATTTTCAAGTCACTACACTTAACCATTTTCAAATTGCTAGTTCACTATTTATCGTCACTACACTTAACCATTTTCAAGTCACTAGTTTTTATTTTCAAGTCACTACACTTAACCATGTTCAAGTCACTACAATTAACCATTTTCAAGTCACTAGTTCACATTTTCAAGTCACTTAAGTTAAGCATTTTCAAGTCACTAGTTCACATTTCAAGTAACTACATTTAACTATTTTCAAGTCTCTAATTCACATTTCAAGTCACTACACTTAACTATTTTCTAGTCACTAGTTCACATTTTCAAACAACTACACTTATCCATTTTCAAGTCACTAGATCACTTTTTGAAGACTTTACACTTTCCCTTTTCGAAGAACTAGTTCTCATTTTCAAGTCGCTACGCTTAACCATTTTCGAGTCACTAGTTCATATTTTAAAGTTACTACACTTAACCATTTTCAAGTCACTACACAACTATTTTCAAGTCTCTAGTTCACATTTCAAGTCACTACACTTAACCATTTTAAAGTCACTAGATCATATTTTAAAGTCATTACACTTAACCATGTTCAAGTCACCACACTTAACCATTTTCAAGTCACTAGTTCACATTAAAAGTCACTACAATTAACAATTTTTAAGTCACTAGTTATCATTTTCAAGTCACTACACTTAACCATTTTTAAGTCACTAGTTATCATTCTCAAGTCACTAGTTATCATTTTCAAGTCACTACACTTAACCATTTTCAAGTCACTAGTTATCATTTTCAAGTCACTACACTTAACCATTTTTAAGTCACTAGTTATCATTCTCAAGTCACTAGTTATCATTTTCAAGTCACTACACTTAACCATTTTCAAGTCACTAGTTATCATTTTCAAGTCACTACACTTAACCATGTTCAAGTCACTACAATTAACTATTTTCAAGTCACTAGTTCACATTTTCTAGTCACTTAACATAAGCATTTTAAAGTCACTAGTTCACATTTCATGTAACTATACTTAACTATTTTCAAGTCGCTAGTTCACATTTCAAGTCACTACACTTAGCCATTTTCAAGTCACTAGATCACTTTTTCAAGACTTTCGCTTAGCCCTTTTCGAAAGAACTAGTTCTCATTTTCAAGTCACTACACTTAACCATTTTCAAATCGCTAGATCACTATTTATCGTCACTACAATTAATCATTTTCAAGTCACTTGTTCATATTTTCAAGTCACTACACTTAACCATTTTCAAGTCACTAGTTCACATTTAAAGTCACTACAATTAACCGTTTTGATGTCACTAGTTATCATTTTCAAGTCACTACACTTAACCATGTTGAAGTCACTACAATTAACCATTTTCAAGTCACTAGTTCACATTTTCAAGTCACTACACAACTATTATCAAGTCTCTAGTTCACATTTCAAGTCACTACACTAAATCATTTTTAAGTCACAAGATCACATTTTCAAGTCATTACACTTAACCATGTTCAAGTCACCACACTTAACCATTTTGAAGTCACTAGTTCACATTTAATGTCACTACAATAAACCATTTTCAAGTCACAAGTTATCATTTTCAAGTCACTACACTTAACCATGTTCAAGTCACTAGATCATATTTTCAAGTCACTACACTTAACCATGTTCAAGTCACTAGTTATCATTTTCAAGTCACTACACTTAACCATGTTCAAGTCACTACAATTAACCATTTTCAAGTCACTAGTTCACATTTTCAAGTCACTTAACGTAAGCATTTTCAAGTCACTAGTTCACATTTCAAGTCACTACACTTAACTATTTTCAAGTCTCCAGTTTACATTTCGAGTCACTACACTAATCCATTTTCAAGTCACTAGATCACTTTTCGAAGATTTTACACTTGCCCTTTTCGAAGAACTAGTTCTAATTTTCAAGTCACTACACTTAACCATTTTCAAATCACTAGTTCACTATTTATCGTCACTACACTTAGCCATTTTCAAGTCACTTGTTCATATTTTCAAGTTACTACACTTAACCATTTTCAAGTCACTAGTTCACAATTTCAAGTCACTACACAACTATTGTCAAGTCTCTAGGTCACATTTCAAGTCACTACACTCAACCTTTTTAAGTCACTAGATCACATTTTGAAGTCATTACACTTAACCATGTTCAAGTCACCACACTTAACCATTATCAAGTCACTAGTTCATATTTTCAAGTCACTACACAACGATTATCAAGTCTCTAGTTCAAATTTCAAGTCACTACACTAAACCATTTTTAAGTCACTAGATCACATATTCATGTCACCACACTTAACCATTTTGAAATCACTAGTTCACATTTAATGTCACTACAATAAACCATTTTCAAGTCACTAGTTATCATTTTCAAGTCACTACACTTAACCATTTTCAAGTCACTAGTTATCATTTTCAAGTCACTACACTTAACCATGTTCAAGTCACTCAATTAACGATTTTAAAGTCGCTAGTTCACATTTTCAAGCCACTTAACATAAGCATTTTCAAGTCACTAGTTCACATTTCAAATAACTACACTTAACTATTTTCAAGTCACTACACTTAACCATTTTCAAGTCACTAGTTATCATTCTCAAGTCACTAGTTATCATTTTCAAGTCACTACACTTAACCATTTTCAAGTCACTAGTTATCATTCTCAAGTCACTAGTTATCATTTTCAAGTCACTACACTTAACCATGTTGAAGTCACTACAATTAACCATTTTCAAGTCACTAGTTCACATTTTCAAGTCACTACACAACTATTATCAAGTCTCTAGTTCACATTTCAAGTCACTACACTAAATCATTTTTAAGTCACAAGATCACATTTTCAAGTCATTACACTTAACCATGTTCAAGTCACCACACTTAACCATTTTGAAGTCACTAGTTCACATTTATTGTTACTACAATAAACCATTTTCAAGTCACTAGTTACCATTTTCAAGTCACTACACTTAACCATTTTCGAGTCACTAGTTATCATTTTCAAGTCACTACACTTAACCATGTTCAAGTCACTCAATTAACGATTTTAAAGTCGCTAGTTCACATTTTCAAGTCACTTAACTTAAGCATTTTCAAGTCACTAGTTCACATTTCAACTAACTACACTTAACTATTTTCAAGTCTCTAATTCACATTTCAAGTCACTACACTTAACTATTTTCTAGTCACTAGTTCACATTTTCAAGCAACTACACTTATCCATTTTCAAGTCACTAGATCACTTTTTGAAGACTTTACACTTTCCCTTTTCGAAGAACTAGTTCTCATTTTCAAGTCGCTACGCTTAACCATTTTCAAGTCACTAGTTCATATTTTAAAGTTACTACACTTAACCATTTTCAAGTCACTAGTTCACAATTTCAAGTCACTACACAACTATTTTCAAGTCTCTAGTTCACATTTCAAGTCACCACACTTAACCAATTTAAAGTCACTAGATCATATTTTCAAGTCATTACACTTAACCATGTTCAAGTCACCACACTTAACCATTTTCAAGTCACTAGTTCACATTAACGTCACTACAATTAACCATTTTTAAGTCACTAGTTATCATTTTCAAGTCACTACACTTAACCATTTTCAAGTCACTAGTTATCATTCTCAAGTCACTAGTTATCATTTTCAAGTCACTACACTTAACCATTTTCAAGTCACTAGTTATCATTTTCAAGTCACTACACTTAACCATGTTCAAGTCACTACAATTAACTATTTTCAAGTCACTAGTTTTCATTTTCAAGTCACTACACTTAACCATGTTCAAGTCACTACAATTAACCATTTTCAAGTCACTAGTTCACATTTTCAAGTCACTTAACATAAGCATTTTCAAGTCACTAGTTCACATTTCAAGTAACTACACTTAACTATTTTCAAGTCTCTAATTCACATTTCAAGTCACTACACTTAACTATTGTCTAGTCACTAGTTCACATTTCAAGAAACTACACTTATCCATTTTAAAGTTACTAGATCACTTTTTGAAGATTCTACACTTTTCCTTTTGGAAGAACTACTTCTCATTTTCAAGTCACTACACTTAACCATTTTCAAGTCACTAGTTCACTATTTATCGTCACTACACTTAACAATTTTCAAGTCACTAGTTCATATTTTCTAGTCATTACACTTAACCATTTTCAAGTCACTAGTTCACAATTTCAAGTCACAACACAACTATTTTCACGTCTCTAGTTCACATTTCAAGTCACTACACTTAACCATTTTTAAGTCACTAGATCACATTTTCAAGTCATTTCACTTAACCATGTTCAAGTAACCACACTTAACCATTTTCAAGTAACTAGTTCACATTTGAAGTCACTACAATTAACCATGTTGAAGTCACTAGTTCACATTTTCAAGTCACTACACAACGATTATCATGTCTCTAGTTCAAATTTCAAGTCACTACACTAAACCATTTTTAAGTCACTAGATCACATATTCATGTCACCACACTTAACCATTTTCAAGTCACTAGTTCACATTTAATGTCACTACAATATACCATTTTCAAGTCACTAGTTATCATTTTCAAGTCACTACACTTAACCATTTTCAAGTCACTAGTTATCATTTTCAAGTCACTACACTTAACCATATTCAAGTCACTCAATTAACAATTTTAAAGTCGCTAGTTCACATTTTCAAGCCACTTAACATAAGCATTTTCAAGTCACTAGTTCATATTTCAAATAACTACACTTAACTATTTTCAAGTCGCTAGTTCACATTTCAAGTCACTACATTTATCCATTTTCAAGTCACTAGATTACTTTTTCAAGACTTTACGCTTAGCCCTTTTCGAATTGCTAGTTCACTATTTATCGTCACTACACTTAACCATTTTCAAGTCACTAGTTTTCATTTTCAAGTCACTACACTTAACCATGTTCAAGTCACTACAATTAACCATTTTCAAGTCACTAGTTCACATTTTCAAGTCACTTAACATAAGCATTTTCAAGTCACTAGTTCACATTTCAAGTAACTACACTTAACTATTTTCAAGTCTCTAATTCACATTTCAAGTCACTACACTTAACTATTTTCTAGTCACTAGTTCACATTTTCAAGAAAATACACTTATTCATTTTAAAGTCACTAGATTACTTTTTGAAGACTTTACACTTTCCCTTTTCGAAGAACTAGTTCTCATTTTCAAGTCGCTACACTTAACTATTTTCAAGTCACTAGTTCATATTTTAAAGTTACTACACTTAACCATTTTCAAGTCACTAGTTCACAATTTCAAGTCACTACACAACTATTTTCAAGTCTCTAGTTCACATTTCAAGTCACTACACTTAACCATTTTAAAGACACTAGATCATATTTTCAAGTCATTACACTTAACCATGTTCAAGTCACCACACTTAACCATTTTCAAGTCTCTAATTCACATTTCAAGTCACTACACTTAACTATTTTCTAGTCACTAGTTCACATTTTCAAGTAACTACACTTATCCATTTTCAAGTCACTAGATCACTTTTTGAAGACTTTACACTTTCCCTTTTCGAAGAACTAGTTCTCATTTTCAAGTCGCTACACTTAACCATTTTCAAGTCACTAGTTTATATTTTAAAGTTACTACACTTAACCATTTTCAAGTCGCTAGTTCACATTTCAAGTCACTGCAATTAACCATTTTAAAGTCACTAGTTCACATTTTCAAGTCACTACACAACTATTACCAAGTCTCTAGTTCACATTTCAAGTCACTACACTAAATCATTTTTAAGTCACAAGATCACATTTTCAAGTCATTACACTTAACCATGTTCAAGTCACCACACTTAACCATTTTGAAGTCACTAGTTCACATTTAATGTCACTACAATAAACCATTTTCAAGTCACTAGTTATAATTTTCAAGTCACTACACTTAACCATGTTCAAGTCACTAGTTATCATTTTCAAGTCACTACACTAAACCATGTTCAAGTCACTCAATTAACGATTTTAAAGTCGCTAGTTCACATTTTCAAGCCACTTAACATAAGCATTTTCAATTCACTAGTTCACATTTCAAGTAACTACACTTACCTATTTTCAAATCGCTAGTTCACTATTTATCGTCACTACACTTAACCATTTTAAAGTCACAAGTTATCATTTTCAAGTCACTACACTTAACCATGTTCAAGTCACTAGATCATATTTTCAAGTCACTACACTTAACCATGTTCAAGTCACTATTTATCATTTTCAAGTCACTACACTTAACCATGTTCAAGTCACTACAATTAACCATTTTCAAGTCACTAGTTCACATTTTCAAGTCACTTAACGTAAGCATTTTCAAGTCACTAGTTCACATTTCAAGTCACTACACTTAACTATTTTCAAGTCTCCAGTTTACATTTCGAGTCACTACACTAATCCATTTTCAAGTCACTAGATCACTTTTCGAAGATTTTACACTTGCCCTTTTCGAAGAACTAGTTCTAATTTTCAAGTCACTACACTTAACCATTTTCAAATCACTAGTTCACTATTTATCGTCACTACACTTAGCCATTTTCAAGTCACTTGTTCATATTTTCAAGTTACTACACTTAACCATTTTCAAGTCACTAGTTCACAATTTCAAGTCACTACACAACTATTGTCAAGTCTCTAGGTCACATTTCAAGTCACTACACTCAACCTTTTTAAGTCACTAGATCACATTTTGAAGTCATTACACTTAACCATGTTCAAGTCACCACACTTAACCATTATCAAGTCACTAGTTCATATTTTCAAGTCACTACACAACGATTATCAAGTCTCTAGTTCAAATTTCAAGTCACTACACTAAACCATTTTTAAGTCACTAGATCACATATTCATGTCACCACACTTAACCATTTTCAAATCACTAGTTCACATTTAATGTCACTACAATAAACCATTTTCAAGTCACTAGTTATCATTTTCAAGTCACTACACTTAACCATTTTCAAGTCACTAGTTATCATTTTCAAGTCACTACACTTAACCATGTTCAAGTCACTCAATTAACGATTTTAAAGTCGCTAGTTCACATTTTCAAGCCACTTAACATAAGCATTTTCAAGTCACTAGTTCACATTTCAAATAACTACACTTAACTATTTTCAAGTCGCTAGTTCACATTTCAAGTCACTACATTTATCCATTTTCAAGTCACTAGATCACTTTTTCAAGACTTTACGCTTAGCCCTTTTCGAAGAACTAGTTCTCATTTTTAGGTCACTACACTTAACCATTTTCAAATTGCTAATTCACTATTTATCGTCACTACACTTAACCATTTTCAAGTCACTAGTTTTCATTTTCAAGTCACTACACTTAACCATGTTCAAGTCACGACAATTAACCATTTTCAAGTCACTAGTTCACATTTTCAAGTCACTTAACATAAGCATTTTCAAGTCACTAGTTCACATTTCAAGTAACTACACTTAACTATTTTCAAGTCTCTAATTCACATTTCAAGTCACTACACTTAACTATTGTCTAGTCACTAGTTCACATTTCAAGAAACTACACTTATCCATTTTAAAGTTACTAGATCACTTTTTGAAGACTCTACACTTTTCCTTATGGAAGAACTAGTTCTCATTTTCAAGTCACTACACTTAACCATTTTAAAGTCACTAGTTCACTATTTATCGTCACTACACTTAACAATTTTCAAGTCACTAGTTCATATTTTCAAGTCACTACACTTAACCATTTTCAAGTCACTAGTTCACAATTTCAAGTCACAACACAACTATTTTCAAGTCTCTAGTTCACATTTCAAGTCACTACATTAACCATTTTAAAGTGACTAGATCATATTTTCAAGTCATTACACTTAACCATGCTCAAGTCACCACACTTAACCATTTTCAAGTCACTAGTTCACATTAAAGTCACTACAATTAACCATTTTTAAGTCACTAGTTATCATTTTCAAGTCACTACACTTAACCATTTTCAAGTCACTAGTTATCATTCTCCAGTCACTAGTTCACATTTCAAGTCACTACGTTTAACCATTTTCAAGTCACTAGATCACTTTTTCAAGACTTTACGCATAGCCCTTTTTGAAGAACTAGTTCTCATTTTCAAATCACTACACTTAACCATTTTTTCAAATCGCTAGTTCACTATTTATCGTCACTACACTTAACCATTTTAAAGTCACTAGTTATCATTTTCAAGTCACTACACTTAACCATGTTCAAGTCACTACAATTAACTATTTTCAAGTCACTAGTTCACATTTTCAAGTCACTTAACATAAGTATTTTAAAGTCACTATTTCACATTTCATGTAACTACACTTAACTATTTGCAAGTCGCTAGTTCACATTTCTAGTCACTACACTTAGCCATTTTCAAGTCACTAGATCACTTTTTCAAGACTTTCGCTTAGCCCTTTTCGAAAGAACTAGTTCTCATTTTCAAGTCACTACACTTAACCATTTTCAAATCGCTAGATCACTATTTATCGTCACTACAATTAATCATTTTCAAGTCACTTGTTCATATTTTCAAGTCACTACACTTAACCATTTTTAAGTCACTAGTTCACATTTCAAGTCACTACACTTAACCATTTTAAAGTAACTAGATCATATTTTCAAGTCATTACACTTAACCATGTTCAAGTCACCACACTTAACCATTTTCAAGTCACTAGTTCACATTAAAGTCACTTCAATTAACCATTTTTAAGTCACTAGTTATCATTTTCAAGTCACTACACTTAACCATTTTCAAGTCACTAGTTATCATTCTCAAGTCACTAGTTATCATTTTCAAGTCACTACACTTAACCATTTTCAAGTCACTAGTTATCATTTTCAGGTCACTACACTTAACCATGTTCAAGTCACTACAATTAACTATTTTCAAGTCACTAGTTCACATTTTCAAGTCACTTAACATAAGCATTTTAAAGTCACTAGTTCACATTTCATGTAACTACACTTAACTATTTTCAAGTCGCTAGTTCACATTTCAAGTCACTACACTTAACCATTTTAAAGTCACTAGATCATATTTTCAAGTCATTACACTTAACCATGTTCAAGTCACCACACTTAACCATTTTCAAGTCACTAGTTCACAATTTCAAGTAACTACACTTAACTATTTTCAAGTCGCTAGTTCACATTTAAAGTCACTTAACATAAGCATTTTAAAGTCACTAGTTCACATTTCATGTAACTACACTTAACTATTTTCACGTCACTAGTTATCATTTTCAAGTCACTACACTTAACCATTTTCAAGTCACTAGTTATCATTTTCAAGTCACTACACTTAACCATGTTCAAGTCACTACAATTAACTATTTTCAAGTCACTAGTTCACATTTTCAAGTCACTTAACAAAAGCATTTTAAAGTCACTAGTTCACAATTCATGTAACTACACTTAACTATTTTCAAGTCGCTAGTTCACATTTCAAGTCACTACACTTAACCATTTAAAAGTCACTAGATCATATTTTCAAGTCATTACACTTAACCATGTTCAAGTCACCACACTTAACCATTTTCAAGTCACTAGTTCACATTAAAGTCACTACAATTAACCATTTTTAAGTCACTAGTTATCATTTTCAAGTCACTACACTTAACCATTTTCAAGTCACTAGTTATCATTCTCAAGTCACTAGTTATCATTTTCAAGTCACTACACTTAACCATTTTCAAGTCACTAGTTATCATTCTCAAGTCACTAGTTATCATTTTCAAGTCACTACACTTAACCATGTTGAAGTCACTACAATTAACCATTTTCAAGTCACTAGTTCACATTTTCAAGTCACTACACAACTATTATCAAGTCTCTAGTTCACATTTCAAGTCACTACACTAAATCATTTTTAAGTCACAAGATCACATTTTCAAGTCATTACACTTAACCATGTTCAAGTCACCACACTTAACCATTTTGAAGTCACTAGTTCACATTTATTGTTACTACAATAAACCATTTTCAAGTCACTAGTTACCATTTTCAAGTCACTACACTTAACCATTTTCGAGTCACTAGTTATCATTTTCAAGTCACTACACTTAACCATGTTCAAGTCACTCAATTAACGATTTTAAATTCGCTAGTTCACATTTTCAAGTCACTTAACTTAAGCATTTTCAAGTCACTAGTTCACATTTCAAGTAACTACACTTAACTATTTTCAAGTCTCTAATTCACATTTCAAGTCACTACACTTAACTATTTTCTAGTCACTAGTTCACATTTTCAAGCAACTACACTTATCCATTTTCAAGTCACTAGATCACTTTTTGAAGACTTTACACTTTCCCTTTTCGAAGAACTAGTTCTCATTTTCAAGTCGCTACGCTTAACCATTTTCAAGTCACTAGTTCATATTTTAAAGTTACTACACTTAACCATTTTCAAGTCACTAGTTCACAATTTCAAGTCACTACACAACTATTTTCAAGTCTCTAGTTCACATTTCAAGTCACCACACTTAACCATTTTAAAATCACTAGATCATATTTTCAAGTCATTACACTTAACCATGTTCAAGTCACCACACTTAACCATTTTCAAGTCACTAGTTCACATTAACGTCACTACAATTAACCATTTTTAAGTCACTAGTTATCATTTTCAAGTCACTACACTTAACCATTTTCAAGTCACTAGTTATCATTCTCAAGTCACTAGTTATCATTTTCAAGTCACTACACTTAACCATTTTCAAGTCACTAGTTATCATTTTCAAGTCACTACACTTAACCATGTTCAAGTCACTACAATTAACTATTTTCAAGTCACTAGTTTTCATTTTCAAGTCACTACACTTAACCATGTTCAAGTCACTACAATTAACCATTTTCAAGTCACTAGTTCACATTTTCAAGTCACTTAACATAAGCATTTTCAAGTCACTAGTTCACATTTCAAGTAACTACACTTAACTATTTTCAAGTCTCTAATTCACATTTCAAGTCACTACACTTAACTATTGTCTAGTCACTAGTTCACATTTCAAGAAACTACACTTATCCATTTTAAAGTTACTAGATCACTTTTTGAAGACTCTACACTTTTCCTTTTGGAAGAACTACTTCTCATTTTCAAGTCACTACACTTAACCATTTTCAAGTCACTAGTTCACTATTTATCGTCACTACACTTAACAATTTTCAAGTCACTAGTTCATATTTTCTAGTCATTACACTTAACCATTTTCAAGTCACTAGTTCACAATTTCAAGTCACAACACAACTATTTTCACGTCTCTAGTTCACATTTCAAGTCACTACACTTAACTATTTTTAAGTCACTAGATCACATTTTCAAGTCATTTCACACAACCATGTTCAAGTAACCACACTTAACCATTTTCAAGTAACTAGTTCACATTTGAAGTCACTACAATTAACCATGTTGAAGTCACTAGTTCACATTTTCAAGTCACTACACAACGATTATCAAGTCTCTAGTTCAAATTTCAAGTCACTACACTAAACCATTTTTAAGTCACTAGATCACATATTCATGTCACCACACTTAACCATTTTCAAGTCACTAGTTCACATTTAATGTCACTACAATATACCATTTTCAAGTCACTAGTTATCATTTTCAAGTCACTACACTTAACCATTTTCAAGTCACTAGTTATCATTTTCAAGTCACTACACTTAACCATGTTCAAGTCACTCAATTAACAATTTTAAAGTCGCTAGTTCACATTTTCAAGCCACTTAACATAAGCATTTTCAAGTCACTAGTTCATATTTCAAATAACTACACTTAACTATTTTCAAGTCGCTAGTTCACATTTCAAGTCACTACATTTATCCATTTTCAAGTCACTAGATTACTTTTTCAAGACTTTACGCTTAGCCCTTTTCGAATTGCTAGTTCACTATTTATCGTCACTACACTTAACCATTTTCAAGTCACTAGTTTTCATTTTCAAGTCACTACACTTAACCATGTTCAAGTCACTACAATTAACCATTTTCAAGTCACTAGTTCACATTTTCAAGTCACTTAACATAAGCATTTTCAAGTCACTAGTTCACATTTCAAGTAACTACACTTAACTATTTTCAAGTCTCTAATTCACATTTCAAGTCACTACACTTAACTATTTTCTAGTCACTAGTTCACATTTTCAAGAAAATACACTTATTCATTTTAAAGTCACTAGATTACTTTTTGAAGACTTTACACTTTCCCTTTTCGAAGAACTAGTTCTCATTTTCAAGTCGCTACACTTAACCATTTTCAAGTCACTAGTTCATATTTTAAAGTTACTACACTTAACCATTTTCAAGTCACTAGTTCACAATTTCAAGTCACTACACAACTATTTTCAAGTCTCTAGTTCACATTTCAAGTCACTACACTTAACCATTTTAAAGACACTAGATCATATTTTCAAGTCATTACACTTAACCATGTTCAAGTCACCACACTTAACCATTTTCAAGTCTCTAATTCACATTTCAAGTCACTACACTTAACTATTTTCTAGTCACTAGTTCACATTTTCAAGTAACTACACTTATCCATTTTCAAGTCACTAGATCACTTTTTGAAGACTTTACACTTTCCCTTTTCGAAGAACTAGTTCTCATTTTCAAGTCGCTACACTTAACCATTTTCAAGTCACTAGTTTATATTTTAAAGTTACTACACTTAACCATTTTCAAGTCGCTAGTTCACATTTCAAGTCACTGCAATTAACCATTTTAAAGTCACTAGTTCACATTTTCAAGTCACTACACAACTATTACCAAGTCTCTAGTTCACATTTCAAGTCACTACACTAAATCATTTTTAAGTCACAAGATCACATTTTCAAGTCATTACACTTAACCATGTTCAAGTCACCACACTTAACCATTTTGAAGTCACTAGTTCACATTTAATGTCACTACAATAAACCATTTTCAAGTCACTAGTTATAATTTTCAAGTCACTACACTTAACCATGTTCAAGTCACTAGTTATCATTTTCAAGTCACTACACTAAACCATGTTCAAGTCACTCAATTAACGATTTTAAAGTCGCTAGTTCACATTTTCAAGCCACTTAACATAAGCATTTTCAATTCACTAGTTCACATTTCAAGTAACTACACTTACCTATTTTCAAATCGCTAGTTCACTATTTATCGTCACTACACTTAACCATTTTAAAGTCACAAGTTATCATTTTCAAGTCACTACACTTAACCATGTTCAAGTCACTAGATCATATTTTCAAGTCACTACACTTAACCATGTTCAAGTCACTAGTTATCATTTTCAAGTCACTACACTTAACCATGTTCAAGTCACTACAATTAACCATTTTCAAGTCACTAGTTCACATTTTCAAGTCACTTAACGTAAGCATTTTCAAGTCACTAGTTCACATTTCAAGTCACTACACTTAACTATTTTCAAGTCTCCAGTTTACATTTCGAGTCACTACACTAATCCATTTTCAAGTCACTAGATCACTTTTCGAAGATTTTACACTTGCCCTTTTCGAAGAACTAGTTCTAATTTTCAAGTCACTACACTTAACCATTTTCAAATCACTAGTTCACTATTTATCGTCACTACACTTAGCCATTTTCAAGTCACTTGTTCATATTTTCAAGTTACTACACTTAACCATTTTCAAGTCACAAGTTCACAATTTCAAGTCACTACACAACTATTGTCAAGTCTCTAGGTCACATTTCAAGTCACTACACTCAACCTTTTTAAGTCACTAGATCACATTTTGAAGTCATTACACTTAACCATGTTCAAGTCACCACACTTAACCATTATCAAGTCACTAGTTCATATTTTCAAGTCACTACACAACGATTATCAAGTCTCTAGTTCAAATTTCAAGTCACTACACTAAACCATTTTTAAGTCACTAGATCACATATTCATGTCACCACACTTAACCATTTTCAAATCACTAGTTCACATTTAATGTCACTACAATAAACCATTTTCAAGTGACTAGTTATCATTTTCAAGTCACTACACTTAACCATTTTCAAGTCACTAGTTATCATTTTCAAGTCACTACACTTAACCATGTTCAAGTCACTCAATTAACGATTTTAAAGTCGCTAGTTCACATTTTCAAGCCACTTAACATAAGCATTTTCAAGTCACTAGTTCACATTTCAAATAACTACACTTAACTATTTTCAAGTCGCTAGTTCACATTTCAAGTCACTACATTTATCCATTTTCAAGTCACTAGATCACTTTTTCAAGACTTTACGCTTAGCCCTTTTCGAAGAACTAGTTCTCATTTTTAGGTCACTACACTTAACCATTTTCAAATTGCTAATTCACTATTTATCGTCACTACACTTAACCATTTTCAAGTCACTAGTTTTCATTTTCAAGTCACTACACTTAACCATGTTCAAGTCACGACAATTAACCATTTTCAAGTCACTAGTTCACATTTTCAAGTCACTTAACATAAGCATTTTCAAGTCACTAGTTCACATTTCAAGTAACTACACTTAACTATTTTCAAGTCTCTAATTCACATTTCAAGTCACTACACTTAACTATTGTCTAGTCACTAGTTCACATTTCAAGAAACTACACTTATCCATTTTAAAGTTACTAGATCACTTTTTGAAGACTCTACACTTTTCCTTATGGAAGAACTAGTTCTCATTTTCAAGTCACTACACTTAACCATTTTAAAGTCACTAGTTCACTATTTATCGTCACTACACTTAACAATTTTCAAGTCACTAGTTCATATTTTCAAGTCACTACACTTAACCATTTTCAAGTCACTAGTTCACAATTTCAAGTCACAACACAACTATTTTCAAGTCTCTAGTTCACATTTCAAGTCACTACATTAACCATTTTAAAGTGACTAGATCATATTTTCAAGTCATTACACTTAACCATGTTCAAGTCACCACACTTAACCATTTTCAAGTCACTAGTTCACATTAAAGTCACTACAATTAACCATTTTTAAGTCACTAGTTATCATTTTCAAGTCACTACACTTAACCATTTTCAAGTCACTAGTTATCATTCTCCAGTCACTAGTTCACATTTCAAGTCACTACGTTTAACCATTTTCAAGTCACTAGATCACTTTTTCAAGACTTTACGCATAGCCCTTTTTGAAGAACTAGTTCTCATTTTCAAATCACTACACTTAACCATTTTTTCAAATCGCTAGTTCACTATTTATCGTCACTACACTTAACCATTTTAAAGTCACTAGTTATCATTTTCAAGTCACTACACTTAACCATGTTCAAGTCACTACAATTAACTATTTTCAAGTCACTAGTTCACATTTTCAAGTCACTACACTTAACCATTTTCAAGTCACTAGTTCACATTTCAAGTCACTACACTTAACCATTTTAAAGTCACTAGATCATATTTTCAAGTCATTACACTTAACCATGTTCAAGTCACCACACTTAACCATTTTCAAGTCACTAGTTCACATTAAAAGTCACTACAATTAACAATTTTTAAGTCACTAGTTATCATTTTCAAGTCAGTACACTTAACCATTTTTAAGTCACTAGTTATCATTGTCAAGTCACTAGTTATCATTTTCAAGTCACTATACTTAACCATTTTCAAGTCACTAGTTCACAATTTCAAGTCACAACACAACTATTTTCAAGTCTCTAGTTCACATTTCAAGTCACTACATTAACCATTTTAAAGTGACTAGATCATATTTTCAAGTCATTACACTTAACCATGCTCAAGTCACCACACTTAACCATTTTCAAGTCACTAGTTCACATTAAAGTCACTACAATTAACCATTTTTAAGTCACTAGTTATCATTTTCAAGTCACTACACTTAACCATTTTCAAGTCACTAGTTATCATTCTCCAGTCACTAGTTCACATTTCAAGTCACTACGTTTAACCATTTTCAAGTCACTAGATCACTTTTTCAAGACTTTACGCATAGCCCTTTTTGAAGAACTAGTTCTCATTTTCAAATCACTACACTTAACCATTTTTTCAAATCGCTAGTTCACTATTTATCGTCACTACACTTAACCATTTTAAAGTCACTAGTTATCATTTTCAAGTCACTACACTTAACCATGTTCAAGTCACTACAATTAACTATTTTCAAGTCACTAGTTCACATTTTCAAGTCACTTAACATAAGTATTTTAAAGTCACTATTTCACATTTCATGTAACTACACTTAACTATTTGCAAGTCGCTAGTTCACATTTCTAGTCACTACACTTAGCCATTTTCAAGTCACTAGATCACTTTTTCAAGACTTTCGCTTAGCCCTTTTCGAAAGAACTAGTTCTCATTTTCAAGTCACTACACTTAACCATTTTCAAATCGCTAGATCACTATTTATCGTCACTACAATTAATCATTTTCAAGTCACTTGTTCATATTTTCAAGTCACTACACTTAACCATTTTTAAGTCACTAGTTCACATTTCAAGTCACTACACTTAACCATTTTAAAGTAACTAGATCATATTTTCAAGTCATTACACTTAACCATGTTCAAGTCACCACACTTAACCATTTTCAAGTCACTAGTTCACATTAAAGTCACTTCAATTAACCATTTTTAAGTCACTAGTTATCATTTTCAAGTCACTACACTTAACCATTTTCAAGTCACTAGTTATCATTCTCAAGTCACTAGTTATCATTTTCAAGTCACTACACTTAACCATTTTCAAGTCACTAGTTATCATTTTCAGGTCACTACACTTAACCATGTTCAAGTCACTACAATTAACTATTTTCAAGTCACTAGTTCACATTTTCAAGTCACTTAACATAAGCATTTTAAAGTCACTAGTTCACATTTCATGTAACTACACTTAACTATTTTCAAGTCGCTAGTTCACATTTCAAGTCACTACACTTAACCATTTTAAAGTCACTAGATCATATTTTCAAGTCATTACACTTAACCATGTTCAAGTCACCACACTTAACCATTTTCAAGTCACTAGTTCACAATTTCAAGTAACTACACTTAACTATTTTCAAGTCGCTAGTTCACATTTAAAGTCACTTAACATAAGCATTTTAAAGTCACTAGTTCACATTTCATGTAACTACACTTAACTATTTTCACGTCACTAGTTATCATTTTCAAGTCACTACACTTAACCATTTTCAAGTCACTAGTTATCATTTTCAAGTCACTACACTTAACCATGTTCAAGTCACTACAATTAACTATTTTCAAGTCACTAGTTCACATTTTCAAGTCACTTAACAAAAGCATTTTAAAGTCACTAGTTCACAATTCATGTAACTACACTTAACTATTTTCAAGTCGCTAGTTCACATTTCAAGTCACTACACTTAACCATTTAAAAGTCACTAGATCATATTTTCAAGTCATTACACTTAACCATGTTCAAGTCACCACACTTAACCATTTTCAAGTCACTAGTTCACATTAAAGTCACTACAATTAACCATTTTTAAGTCACTAGTTATCATTTTCAAGTCACTACACTTAACCATTTTCAAGTCACTAGTTATCATTCTCAAGTCACTAGTTATCATTTTCAAGTCACTACACTTAACCATTTTCAAGTCACTAGTTATCATTCTCAAGTCACTAGTTATCATTTTCAAGTCACTACACTTAACCATGTTGAAGTCACTACAATTAACCATTTTCAAGTCACTAGTTCACATTTCATGTAACTACACTTAACTATTTTCAAGTCGCTAGTTCACATTTCAAGTCACTACACTTAGCCATTTTCAAGTCACTAGATCACTTTTTCAAGACTTTCGCTTAGCCCTTTTCGAAAGAACTAGTTCTCATTTTCAAGTCACTACACTTAACCATTTTTAAATCGCTAGATCACTATTTATCGTCACTACAATTAATCATTTTCAAGTCACTTGTTCATATTTTCAAGTCACTACACTTAACCATTTTCAAGTCACTAGTTCACATTTAAAGTCACTACAATTAACCGTTTTGATGTTACTAGTTATCATTTTCAAGTCACTACACTTAACCATGTTGAAGTCACTACAATTAACCATTTTCAAGTCACTAGTTCACATTTTCAAGTAACTACACAACTATTACCAAATCTCTAGTTCACATTTCAAGTCACTACAATTAACCATTTTTAAGTCACTAGTTATCATTTTCAAGTCACTACACTTAACCATTTTCAAGTCACTAGTTATCATTCTCAAGTCACTAGTTATCATTTTCAAGTTACTACACTTAACCATTTTCAAGTCACTAGTTCACATTTTCAAGCCACTTAACATAAGCATTTTCAAGTCACTAGTTCACATTTCAAATAACTACACTTAACTATTTTCAAGTCACTACACTTAACCATTTTCAAGTCACTAGTTATCATTCTCAAGTCACTAGTTATCATTTTCAAGTCACTACACTTAACCATTTTCAAGTCACTAGTTATCATTCTCAAGTCACTAGTTATCATTTTCAAGTCACTACACTTAACCATGTTGAAGTCACTACAATTAACCATTTTCAAGTCACTAGTTCACATTTTCAAGTCACTACACAACTATTATCAAGTCTCTAGTTCACATTTCAAGTCACTACACTAAATCATTTTTAAGTCACAAGATCACATTTTCAAGTCATTACACTTAACCATGTTCAAGTCACCACACTTAACCATTTTGAAGTCACTAGTTCACATTTATTGTTACTACAATAAACCATTTTCAAGTCACTAGTTACCATTTTCAAGTCACTACACTTAACCATTTTCGAGTCACTAGTTATCATTTTCAAGTCACTACACTTAACCATGTTCAAGTCACTCAATTAACGATTTTAAAGTCGCTAGTTCACATTTTCAAGTCACTTAACTTAAGCATTTTCAAGTCACTAGTTCACATTTCAAGTAACTACACTTAACTATTTTCAAGTCTCTAATTCACATTTCAAGTCACTACACTTAACTATTTTCTAGTCACTAGTTCACATTTTCAAGCAACTACACTTATCCATTTTCAAGTCACTAGATCACTTTTTGAAGACTTTACACTTTCCCTTTTCGAAGAACTAGTTCTCATTTTCAAGTCGCTACGCTTAACCATTTTCAAGTCACTAGTTCATATTTTAAAGTTACTACACTTAACCATTTTCAAGTCACTAGTTCACAATTTCAAGTCACTACACAACTATTTTCAAGTCTCTAGTTCACATTTCAAGTCACCACACTTAACCATTTTAAAGTCACTAGATCATATTTTCAAGTCATTACACTTAACCATGTTCAAGTCACCACACTTAACCATTTTCAAGTCACTAGTTCACATTAACGCCACTACAATTAACCATTTTTAAGTCACTAGTTATCATTTTCAAGTCACTACACTTAACCATTTTCAAGTCACTAGTTATCATTCTCAAGTCACTAGTTATCATTTTCAAGTCACTACACTTAACCATTTTCAAGTCACTAGTTATCATTTTCAAGTCACTACACTTAACCATGTTCAAGTCACTACAATTAACTATTTTCAAATTGCTAATTCACTATTTATCGTCACTACACTTAACCATGTTCAAGTCACTACAATTAACCATTTTCAAGTCACTAGTTCACATTTTCAAGTCACTTAACATAAGCATTTTCAAGTCACTAGTTCACATTTCAAGTAACTACACTTAACTATTTTCAAGTCTCTAATTCACATTTCAAGTCACTACACTTAACTATTGTCTAGTCACTAGTTCACATTTCAAGAAACTACACTTATCCATTTTAAAGTTACTAGATCACTTTTTGAAGACTCTACACTTTTCCTTTTGGAAGAACTACTTCTCATTTTCAAGTCACTACACTTAACCATTTTCAAGTCACTAGTTCACTATTTATCGTCACTACACTTAACAATTTTCAAGTCACTAGTTCATATTTTCTAGTCATTACACTTAACCATTTTCAAGTCACTAGTTCACAATTTCAAGTCACAACACAACTATTTTCACGTCTCTAGTTCACATTTCAAGTCACTACACTTAACCATTTTTAAGTCACTAGATCACATTTTCAAGTCATTTCACTTAACCATGTTCAAGTAACCACACTTAACCATTTTCAAGTAACTAGTTCACATTTGAAGTCACTACAATTAACCATGTTGAAGTCACTAGTTCACATTTTCAAGTCACTACACAACGATTATCAAGTCTCTAGTTCAAATTTCAAGTCACTACACTAAACCATTTTTAAGTCACTAGATCACATATTCATGTCACCACACTTAACCATTTTCAAGTCACTAGTTCACATTTAATGTCACTACAATATACCATTTTCAAGTCACTAGTTATCATTTTCAAGTCACTACACTTAACCATTTTCAAGTCACTAGTTATCATTTTCAAGTCACTACACTTAACCATGTTCAAGTCACTCAATTAACGATTTTAAAGTCGCTAGTTCACATTTTCAAGCCACTTAACATAAGCATTTTCAAGTCACTAGTTCATATTTCAAATAACTACACTTAACTATTTTCAAGTCGCTAGTTCACATTTCAAGTCACTACATTTATCCATTTTCAAGTCACTAGATTACTTTTTCAAGACTTTACGCTTAGCCCTTTTCGAATTGCTAGTTCACTATTTATCGTCACTACACTTAACCATTTTCAAGTCACTAGTTTTCATTTTCAAGTCACTACACTTAACCATGTTCAAGTCACTACAATTAACCATTTTCAAGTCACTAGTTCACATTTTCAAGTCACTTAACATAAGCATTTTCAAGTCACTAGTTCACATTTCAAGTAACTACACTTAACTATTTTCAAGTCTCTAATTCACATTTCAAGTCACTACACTTAACTATTTTCTAGTCACTAGTTCACATTTTCAAGAAAATACACTTATTCATTTTAAAGTCACTAGATTACTTTTTGAAGACTTTACACTTTCCCTTTTCGAAGAACTAGTTCTCATTTTCAAGTCGCTACACTTAACCATTTTCAAGTCACTAGTTCATATTTTAAAGTTACTACACTTAACCATTTTCAAGTCACTAGTTCACAATTTCAAGTCACTACACAACTATTTTCAAGTCTCTAGTTCACATTTCAAGTCACTACACTTAACCATTTTAAAGTCACTAGATCATATTTTCAAGTCATTACACTTAACCATGTTCAAGTCACCACACTTAACCATTTTCAAGTCTCTAATTCACATTTCAAGTCACTACACTTAACTATTTTCTAGTCACTAGTTTACATTTTCAAGTAACTACACTTATCCATTTTCAAGTCACTAGATCACTTTTTGAAGACTTTACACTTTCCCTTTTCGAAGAACTAGTTCTCATTTTCAAGTCGCTACACTTAACCATTTTCAAGTCACTAGTTTATATTTTAAAGTTACTACACTTAACCATTTTCAAGTCGCTAGTTCACATTTCAAGTCACTACAATTAACCATTTTAAAGTCACTAGTTCACATTTTCAAGTCACTACACAACTATTACCAAGTCTCTAGTTCACATTTCAAGTCACTACACTAAATCATTTTTAAGTCACAAGATCACATTTTCAAGTCATTACACTTAACCATGTTCAAGTCACCACACTTAACCATTTTGAAGTCACTAGTTCACATTTAATGTCACTACAATAAACCATTTTCAAGTCACTAGTTATAATTTTCAAGTCACTACACTTAACCATGTTCAAGTCACTAGTTATCATTTTCAAGTCACTACACTAAACCATGTTCAAGTCACTCAATTAACGATTTTAAAGTCGCTAGTTCACATTTTCAAGCCACTTAACATAAGCATTTTCAATTCACTAGTTCACATTTCAAGTAACTACACTTACCTATTTTCAAATCGCTAGTTCACTATTTATCGTCACTACACTTAACCATTTTAAAGTCACAAGTTATCATTTTCAAGTCACTACACTTAACCATGTTCAAGTCACTAGATCATATTTTCAAGTCACTACACTTAACCATGTTCAAGTCACTAGTTATCATTTTCAAGTCACTACACTTAACCATGTTCAAGTCACTACAATTAACCATTTTCAAGTCACTAGTTCACATTTTCAAGTCACTTAACGTAAGCATTTTCAAGTCACTAGTTCACATTTCAAGTCACTACACTTAACTATTTTCAAGTCTCCAGTTTACATTTCGAGTCACTACACTAATCCATTTTCAAGTCACTAGATCACTTTTCGAAGATTTTACACTTGCCCTTTTCGAAGAACTAGTTCTAATTTTCAAGTCACTACACTTAACCATTTTCAAATCACTAGTTCACTATTTATCGTCACTACACTTAGCCATTTTCAAGTCACTTGTTCATATTTTCAAGTTACTACACTTAACCATTTTCAAGTCACTAGTTCACAATTTCAAGTCACTACACAACTATTGTAAAGTCTCTAGGTCACATTTCAAGTCACTACACTCAACCTTTTTAAGTCACTAGATCACATTTTGAAGTCATTACACTTAACCATGTTCAAGTCACCACACTTAACCATTATCAAGTCACTAGTTCATATTTTCAAGTCACTACACAACGATTATCAAGTCTCTAGTTCAAATTTCAAGTCACTACACTAAACCATTTTTAAGTCACTAGATCACATATTCATGTCACCACACTTAACCATTTTCAAATCACTAGTTCACATTTAATGTCACTACAATAAACCATTTTCAAGTCACTAGTTATCATTTTCAAGTCACTACACTTAACCATTTTCAAGTCACTAGTTATCATTTTCAAGTCACTACACTTAACCATGTTCAAGTCACTCAATTAACGATTTTAAAGTCGCTAGTTCACATTTTCAAGCCACTTAACATAAGCATTTTCAAGTCACTAGTTCACATTTCAAATAACTACACTTAACTATTTTCAAGTCGCTAGTTCACATTTCAAGTCACTACATTTATCCATTTTCAAGTCACTAGATCACTTTTTCAAGACTTTACGCTTAGCCCTTTTCGAAGAACTAGTTCTCATTTTTAGGTCACTACACTTAACCATTTTCAAATTGCTAATTCACTATTTATCGTCACTACACTTAACCATTTTCAAGTCACTAGTTTTCATTTTCAAGTCACTACACTTAACCATGTTCAAGTCACGACAATTAACCATTTTCAAGTCACTAGTTCACATTTTCAAGTCACTTAACATAAGCATTTTTAAGTCACTAGTTCACATTTCAAGTAACTACACTTAACTATTTTCAAGTCTCTAATTCACATTTCAAGTCACTACACTTAACTATTGTCTAGTCACTAGTTCACATTTCAAGAAACTACACTTATCCATTTTAAAGTTACTAGATCACTTTTTGAAGACTCTACACTTTTCCTTATGGAAGAACTAGTTCTCATTTTCAAGTCACTACACTTAACCATTTTCAAGTCACTAGTTCACTATTTATCGTCACTACACTTAACAATTTTCAAGTCACTAGTTCATATTTTCAAGTCACTACACTTAACCATTTTCAAGTCACTAGTTCACAATTTCAAGTCACAACACAACTATTTTCACGTCTCTAGTTCACATTTCAAGTCACTACACTTAACCATTTTTAAGTCATTTCACTTAACCATGTTCAAGTAACCACACTTAACCATTTTCAAGTAACTAGTTCACATTTGAAGTCACTACAATTAACCATGTTGAAGTCACTAGTTCACATTTTCAAGTCACTACACAACGATTATCAAGTCTCTAGTTCAAATTTCAAGTCACTACACTAAACCATTTTTAAGTCACTAGATCACATATTCATGTCACCACACTTAACCATTTTCAAGACACTAGTTCACATTTAATGTCACTACAATAAACCATTTTCAAGTCACTAGTTATCATTTTCAAGTCACTACACTTAACCATTTTCAAGTCACTAGTTATCATTTTCAAGTCACTACACTTAACCATGTTCAAGTCACTCAATTAACGATTTTAAAGTCGCTAGTTCACATTTTCAAGCCACTTAACATAAGCATTTTCAAGTCACTAGTTCATATTTCAAATAACTAGACTTAACTATTTTCAAGTCGCTAGTTCACATTTCAAGTCACTACATTTATCCATTTTCAAGTCACTAGATCACTTTTTCAAGACTTTACGCTTAGCCCTTTTCGAAGAACTAGTTCTCATTTTTAGGTCACTACACTTAACCATTTTCAAATTGCTAGTTCACTATTTATCGTCACTACACTTAACCATTTTCAAGTCACTAGTTTTCATTTTCAAGTCACTACACTTAACCATGTTCAAGTCACTACAATTAACCATTTTCAAGTCACTAGTTCACAATTTCAAGTCACAACACAACTATTTTCAAGTCTCTAGTTCACATTTCAAGTCACTACATTAACCATTTTAAAGTGACTAGATCATATTTTCAAGTCATTACACTTAACCATGCTCAAGTCACCACACTTAACCATTTTCAAGTCACTAGTTCACATTAAAGTCACTACAATTAACCATTTTTAAGTCACTAGTTATCATTTTCAAGTCACTACACTTAACCATTTTCAAGTCACTAGTTATCATTCTCCAGTCACTAGTTCACATTTCAAGTCACTACGTTTAACCATTTTCAAGTCACTAGATCACTTTTTCAAGACTTTACGCATAGCCCTTTTTGAAGAACTAGTTCTCATTTTCAAATCACTACACTTAACCATTTTTTCAAATCGCTAGTTCACTATTTATCGTCACTACACTTAACCATTTTAAAGTCACTAGTTATCATTTTCAAGTCACTACACTTAACCATGTTCAAGTCACTACAATTAACTATTTTCAAGTCACTAGTTCACATTTTCAAGTCACTTAACATAAGTATTTTAAAGTCACTATTTCACATTTCATGTAACTACACTTAACTATTTGCAAGTCGCTAGTTCACATTTCTAGTCACTACACTTAGCCATTTTCAAGTCACTAGATCACTTTTTCAAGACTTTCGCTTAGCCCTTTTCGAAAGAACTAGTTCTCATTTTCAAGTCACTACACTTAACCATTTTCAAATCGCTAGATCACTATTTATCGTCACTACAATTAATCATTTTCAAGTCACTTGTTCATATTTTCAAGTCACTACACTTAACCATTTTTAAGTCACTAGTTCACATTTCAAGTCACTACACTTAACCATTTTAAAGTAACTAGATCATATTTTCAAGTCATTACACTTAACCATGTTCAAGTCACCACACTTAACCATTTTCAAGTCACTAGTTCACATTAAAGTCACTTCAATTAACCATTTTTAAGTCACTAGTTATCATTTTCAAGTCACTACACTTAACCATTTTCAAGTCACTAGTTATCATTCTCAAGTCACTAGTTATCATTTTCAAGTCACTACACTTAACCATTTTCAAGTCACTAGTTATCATTTTCAGGTCACTACACTTAACCATGTTCAAGTCACTACAATTAACTATTTTCAAGTCACTAGTTCACATTTTCAAGTCACTTAACATAAGCATTTTAAAGTCACTAGTTCACATTTCATGTAACTACACTTAACTATTTTCAAGTCGCTAGTTCACATTTCAAGTCACTACACTTAACCATTTTAAAGTCACTAGATCATATTTTCAAGTCATTACACTTAACCATGTTCAAGTCACCACACTTAACCATTTTCAAGTCACTAGTTCACAATTTCAAGTAACTACACTTAACTATTTTCAAGTCGCTAGTTCACATTTAAAGTCACTTAACATAAGCATTTTAAAGTCACTAGTTCACATTTCATGTAACTACACTTAACTATTTTCACGTCACTAGTTATCATTTTCAAGTGACTACACTTAACCATTTTCAAGTCACTAGTTATCATTTTCAAGTCACTACACTTAACCATGTTCAAGTCACTACAATTAACTATTTTCAAGTCACTAGTTCACATTTTCAAGTCACTTAACAAAAGCATTTTAAAGTCACTAGTTCACAATTCATGTAACTACACTTAACTATTTTCAAGTCGCTAGTTCACATTTCAAGTCACTACACTTAACCATTTAAAAGTCACTAGATCATATTTTCAAGTCATTACACTTAACCATGTTCAAGTCACCACACTTAACCATTTTCAAGTCACTAGTTCACATTAAAGTCACTACAATTAACCATTTTTAAGTCACTAGTTATCATTTTCAAGTCACTACACTTAACCATTTTCAAGTCACTAGTTATCATTCTCAAGTCACTAGTTATCATTTTCAAGTCACTACACTTAACCATTTTCAAGTCACTAGTTATCATTCTCAAGTCACTAGTTATCATTTTCAAGTCACTACACTTAACCATGTTGAAGTCACTACAATTAACCATTTTCAAGTCACTAGTTCACATTTTCAAGTCACTACACAACTATTATCAAGTCTCTAGTTCACATTTCAAGTCACTACACTAAATCATTTTTAAGTCACAAGATCACATTTTCAAGTCATTACACTTAACCATGTTCAAGTCACCACACTTAACCATTTTGAAGTCACTAGTTCACATTTATTGTTACTACAATAAACCATTTTCAAGTCACTAGTTACCATTTTCAAGTCACTACACTTAACCATTTTCGAGTCACTAGTTATCATTTTCAAGTCACTACACTTAACCATGTTCAAGTCACTCAATTAACGATTTTAAAGTCGCTAGTTCACATTTTCAAGTCACTTAACTTAAGCATTTTCAAGTCACTAGTTCACATTTCAAGTAACTACACTTAACTATTTTCAAGTCTCTAATTCACATTTCAAGTCACTACACTTAACTATTTTCTAGTCACTAGTTCACATTTTCAAGCAACTACACTTATCCATTTTCAAGTCACTAGATCACTTTTTGAAGACTTTACACTTTCCCTTTTCGAAGAACTAGTTCTCATTTTCAAGTCGCTACGCTTAACCATTTTCAAGTCACTAATTCATATTTTAAAGTTACTACACTTAACCATTTTCAAGTCACTAGTTCACAATTTCAAGTCACTACACAACTATTTTCAAGTCTCTAGTTCACATTTCAAGTCACCACACTTAACCATTTTAAAGTCACTAGATCATATTTTCAAGTCATTACACTTAACCATGTTCAAGTCACCACACTTAACCATTTTCAAGTCACTAGTTCACATTAACGCCACTACAATTAACCATTTTTAAGTCACTAGTTATCATTTTCAAGTCACTACACTTAACCATTTTCAAGTCACTAGTTATCATTCTCAAGTCACTAGTTATCATTTTCAAGTCACTACACTTAACCATTTTCAAGTCACTAGTTATCATTTTCAAGTCACTACACTTAACCATGTTCAAGTCACTACAATTAACTATTTTCAAATTGCTAATTCACTATTTATCGTCACTACACTTAACCATGTTCAAGTCACTACAATTAACCATTTTCAAGTCACTAGTTCACATTTTCAAGTCACTTAACATAAGCATTTTCAAGTCACTAGTTCACATTTCAAGTAACTACACTTAACTATTTTCAAGTCTCTAATTCACATTTCAAGTCACTACACTTAACTATTGTCTAGTCACTAGTTCACATTTCAAGAAACTACACTTATCCATTTTAAAGTTACTAGATCACTTTTTGAAGACTCTACACTTTTCCTTTTGGAAGAACTACTTCTCATTTTCAAGTCACTACACTTAACCATTTTCAAGTCACTAGTTCACTATTTATCGTCACTACACTTAACAATTTTCAAGTCACTAGTTCATATTTTCTAGTCATTACACTTAACCATTTTCAAGTCACTAGTTCACAATTTCAAGTCACAACACAACTATTTTCACGTCTCTAGTTCACATTTCAAGTCACTACACTTAACCATTTTTAAGTCACTAGATCACATTTTCAAGTCATTTCACTTAACCATGTTCAAGTAACCACACTTAACCATTTTCAAGTAACTAGTTCACATTTGAAGTCACTACAATTAACCATGTTGAAGTCACTAGTTCACATTTTCAAGTCACTACACAACGATTATCAAGTCTCTAGTTCAAATTTCAAGTCACTACACTAAACCATTTTTAAGTCACTAGATCACATATTCATGTCACCACACTTAACCATTTTCAAGTCACTAGTTCACATTTAATGTCACTACAATATACCATTTTCAAGTCACTAGTTATCATTTTCAAGTCACTACACTTAACCATTTTCAAGTCACTAGTTATCATTTTCAAGTCACTACACTTAACCATGTTCAAGTCACTCAATTAACAATTTTAAAGTCGCTAGTTCACATTTTCAAGCCACTTAACATAAGCATTTTCAAGTCACTAGTTCATATTTCAAATAACTACACTTAACTATTTTCAAGTCGCTAGTTCACATTTCAAGTCACTACATTTATCCATTTTCAAGTCACTAGATTACTTTTTCAAGACTTTACGCTTAGCCCTTTTCGAATTGCTAGTTCACTATTTATCGTCACTACACTTAACCATTTTCAAGTCACTAGTTTTCATTTTCAAGTCACTACACTTAACCATGTTCAAGTCACTACAATTAACCATTTTCAAGTCACTAGTTCACATTTTCAAGTCACTTAACATAAGCATTTTCAAGTCACTAGTTCACATTTCAAGTAACTACACTTAACTATTTTCAAGTCTCTAATTCACATTTCAAGTCACTACACTTAACTATTTTCTAGTCACTAGTTCACATTTTCAAGAAAATACACTTATTCATTTTAAAGTCACTAGATTACTTTTTGAAGACTTTACACTTTCCCTTTTCGAAGAACTAGTTCTCATTTTCAAGTCGCTACACTTAACCATTTTCAAGTCACTAGTTCATATTTTAAAGTTACTACACTTAACCATTTTCAAGTCACTAGTTCACAATTTCAAGTCACTACACAACTATTTTCAAGTCTCTAGTTCACATTTCAAGTCACTACACTTAACCATTTTAAAGTCACTAGATCATATTTTCAAGTCATTACACTTAACCATGTTCAAGTCACCACACTTAACCATTTTCAAGTCTCTAATTCACATTTCAAGTCACTACACTTAACTATTTTCTAGTCACTAGTTTACATTTTCAAGTAACTACACTTATCCATTTTCAAGTCACTAGATCACTTTTTGAAGACTTTACACTTTCCCTTTTCGAAGAACTAGTTCTCATTTTCAAGTCGCTACACTTAACCATTTTCAAGTCACTAGTTTATATTTTAAAGTTACTACACTTAACCATTTTCAAGTCGCTAGTTCACATTTCAAGTCACTACAATTAACCATTTTAAAGTCACTAGTTCACATTTTCAAGTCACTACACAACTATTACCAAGTCTCTAGTTCACATTTCAAGTCACTACACTAAATCATTTTTAAGTCACAAGATCACATTTTCAAGTCATTACACTTAACCATGTTCAAGTCACCACACTTAACCATTTTGAAGTCACTAGTTCACATTTAATGTCACTACAATAAACCATTTTCAAGTCACTAGTTATAATTTTCAAGTCACTACACTTAACCATGTTCAAGTCACTAGTTATCATTTTCAAGTCACTACACTAAACCATGTTCAAGTCACTCAATTAACGATTTTAAAGTCGCTAGTTCACATTTTCAAGCCACTTAACATAAGCATTTTCAATTCACTAGTTCACATTTCAAGTAACTACACTTACCTATTTTCAAATCGCTAGTTCACTATTTATCGTCACTACACTTAACCATTTTAAAGTCACAAGTTATCATTTTCAAGTCACTACACTTAACCATGTTCAAGTCACTAGATCATATTTTCAAGTCACTACACTTAACCATGTTCAAGTCACTAGTTATCATTTTCAAGTCACTACACTTAACCATGTTCAAGTCACTACAATTAACCATTTTCAAGTCACTAGTTCACATTTTCAAGTCACTTAACGTAAGCATTTTCAAGTCACTAGTTCACATTTCAAGTCACTACACTTAACTATTTTCAAGTCTCCAGTTTACATTTCGAGTCACTACACTAATCCATTTTCAAGTCACTAGATCACTTTTCGAAGATTTTACACTTGCCCTTTTCGAAGAACTAGTTCTAATTTTCAAGTCACTACACTTAACCATTTTCAAATCACTAGTTCACTATTTATCGTCACTACACTTAGCCATTTTCAAGTCACTTGTTCATATTTTCAAGTTACTACACTTAACCATTTTCAAGTCACTAGTTCACAATTTCAAGTCACTACACAACTATTGTCAAGTCTCTAGGTCACATTTCAAGTCACTACACTCAACCTTTTTAAGTCACTAGATCACATTTTGAAGTCATTACACTTAACCATGTTCAAGTCACCACACTTAACCATTATCAAGTCACTAGTTCATATTTTCAAGTCACTACACAACGATTATCAAGTCTCTAGTTCAAATTTCAAGTCACTACACTAAACCATTTTTAAGTCACTAGATCACATATTCATGTCACCACACTTAACCATTTTCAAATCACTAGTTCACATTTAATGTCACTACAATAAACCATTTTCAAGTCACTAGTTATCATTTTCAAGTCACTACACTTAACCATTTTCAAGTCACTAGTTATCATTTTCAAGTCACTACACTTAACCATGTTCAAGTCACTCAATTAACGATTTTAAAGTCGCTAGTTCACATTTTCAAGCCACTTAACATAAGCATTTTCAAGTCACTAGTTCACATTTCAAATAACTACACTTAACTATTTTCAAGTCGCTAGTTCACATTTCAAGTCACTACATTTATCCATTTTCAAGTCACTAGATCACTTTTTCAAGACTTTACGCTTAGCCCTTTTCGAAGAACTAGTTCTCATTTTTAGGTCACTACACTTAACCATTTTCAAATTGCTAATTCACTATTTATCGTCACTACACTTAACCATTTTCAAGTCACTAGTTTTCATTTTCAAGTCACTACACATAACCATGTTCAAGTCACGACAATTAACCATTTTCAAGTCACTAGTTCACATTTTCAAGTCACTTAACATAAGCATTTTCAAGTCACTAGTTCACATTTCAAGTAACTACACTTAACTATTTTCAAGTCTCTAATTCACATTTCAAGTCACTACACTTAACTATTGTCTAGTCACTAGTTCACATTTCAAGAAACTACACTTATCCATTTTAAAGTTACTAGATCACTTTTTGAAGACTCTACACTTTTCCTTATGGAAGAACTAGTTCTCATTTTCAAGTCACTACACTTAACCATTTTCAAGTCACTAGTTCACTATTTATCGTCACTACACTTAACAATTTTCAAGTCACTAGTTCATATTTTCAAGTCACTACACTTAACCATTTTCAAGTCACTAGTTCACAATTTCAAGTCACAACACAACTATTTTCACGTCTCTAGTTCACATTTCAAGTCACTACACTTAACCATTTTTAAGTCATTTCACTTAACCATGTTCAAGTAACCACACTTAACCATTTTCAAGTAACTAGTTCACATTTGAAGTCACTACAATTAACCATGTTGAAGTCACTAGTTCACATTTTCAAGTCACTACACAACGATTATCAAGTCTCTAGTTCAAATTTCAAGTCACTACACTAAACCATTTTTAAGTCACTAGATCACATATTCATGTCACCACACTTAACCATTTTCAAGACACTAGTTCACATTTAATGTCACTACAATAAACCATTTTCAAGTCACTAGTTATCATTTTCAAGTCACTACACTTAACCATTTTCAAGTCACTAGTTATCATTTTCAAGTCACTACACTTAACCATGTTCAAGTCACTCAATTAACGATTTTAAAGTCGCTAGTTCACATTTTCAAGCCACTTAACATAAGCATTTTCAAGTCACTAGTTCATATTTCAAATAACTAGACTTAACTATTTTCAAGTCGCTAGTTCACATTTCAAGTCACTACATTTATCCATTTTCAAGTCACTAGATCACTTTTTCAAGACTTTACGCTTAGCCCTTTTCGAAGAACTAGTTCTCATTTTTAGGTCACTACACTTAACCATTTTCAAATTGCTAGTTCACTATTTATCGTCACTACACTTAACCATTTTCAAGTCACTAGTTTTCATTTTCAAGTCACTACACTTAACCATGTTCAAGTCACTACAATTAACCATTTTCAAGTCACTAGTTCACATTTTCAAGTCACTTAACATAAGCATTTTCAAGTCACTAGTTCAGATTTCAAGTAACTACACTTAACTATTTTCAAGTCTCTAATTCATATTTCAAGTCACTACACTTAACTATTTTCTAGTCACTAGTTCACATTTTCAAGAAACTACACTTATCCATTTTCAAGTCACTAGATAACTTTTTGAAGACTTTACACTTTCCCTTTTCGAAGAACTAGTTCTCATTTTCAAGTCGCTACACTTAACCATTTTCAAGTCACTAGTTCATATTTTAAAGTTACTACAGTTAACCATTTTCAAGTCACTAGTTCACAATTTCAAGTCACTACACAACTATTTTCAAGTCTCTAGTTCACATTTCAAGTCACTACACTTAACCATTTTAAAGTCACTAGATCATATTTTCAAGTCATTACACTTAACCATGTTCAAGTCACCACACTTAACCATTTTCAAGTCTCTAATTCACATTTCAAGTCACTACACTTAACTATTTTCTAGTCACTAGTTCACATTTTCAAGTAACTACACTTATCCATTTTCAAGTCACTAGATCACTTTTTGAAGACTTTACACTTTCCCTTTTCGAAGAACTAGTTCTCATTTTCAAGTCGCTACACTTAACCATTTTCAAGTCACTAGTTTATATTTTAAAGTTACTACACTTAACCATTTTCAAGTCACTAGTTCACAATTTCAAGTCACTACACAACTATTTTCAAGTCTCTAGTTCACATTTCAAGTCACTACATTAACCATTTTAAAGTGACTAGATCATATTTTCAAGTCATTACACTTAACCATGTTCAAGTCACCACACTTAACCATTTTCAAGTCACTAGTTCACATTAAAGTCACTACAATTAACCATTTTTAAGTCACTAGTTATCATTTTCAAGTCACTACACTTAACCATTTTTCAAGTCACTAGTTATCATTCTCCAGTCACTAGTTCACATTTCAAGTCACTACATTTAACCATTTTCAAGTCACTAGATCACTTTTTCAAGACTTTACGCATAGCCCTTTTTGAAGAACTAGTTCTTATTTTCAAATCACTACACTTAACCATTTTTTCAAATCGCTAGTTCACTATTTATCGTCACTACACTTAACCATTTTAAAGTCACTAGTTATCATTTTCAAGTCACTACACTTAACCATGTTCAAGTCACTACAATTAACTATTTTCAAGTCACTTATTCATATTTTCAAGTCACTACACTTAACCATTTTCAAGTCACTAGTTCACATTTCAAGTCACTACACTTAACCATTTTAAAGTCACTAGATCATATTTTCAAGTCATTACACTTAACCATGTTCAAGTCACCACACTTAACCATTTTCAAGTCACTAGTTCACATTAAAAGTCACTACAATTAACAATTTTTAAGTCACTAGTTATCATTTTCAAGTCAGTACACTTAACCATTTTTAAGTCACTAGTTATCATTGTCAAGTCACTAGTTATCATTTTCAAGTCACTACACTTAACCATTTTCAAGTCACTAGTTATCATTTTCAAGTCACTACACTTAACCATGTTCAAGTCACTACAATTAACTATTTTCAAGTCACTAGTTCACATTTTCAAGTCACTTAACATAAGCATTTTAAAGTCACTAGTTCACATTTCATGTAACTACACTTAACTATTTTCAAGTCGCTAGTTCACATTTCAAGTCACTACACTTAGCCATTTTCAAGTCACTAGATCACTTTTTCAAGACTTTCGCTTAGCCCTTTTCGAAAGAACTAGTTCTCATTTTCAAGTCACTACACTTAACCATTTTTAAATCGCTAGATCACTATTTATCGTCACTACAATTAATCATTTTCAAGTCACTTGTTCATATTTTCAAGTCACTACACTTAACCATTTTCAAGTCACTAGTTCACATTTAAAGTCACTACAATTAACCGTTTTGATGTTACTAGTTATCATTTTCAAGTCACTACACTTAACCATGTTGAAGTCACTACAATTAACCATTTTCAAGTCACTAGTTCACATTTTCAAGTAACTACACAACTATTACCAAATCTCTAGTTCACATTTCAAGTCACTACAATTAACCATTTTTAAGTCACTAGTTATCATTTTCAAGTCACTACACTTAACCATTTTCAAGTCACTAGTTATCATTCTCAAGTCACTAGTTATCATTTTCAAGTCACTACACTTAACCATTTTCAAGTCACTAGTTATCATTTTCAAGTCACTACACTTAACCATGTTCAAGTCACTACAATTAACTATTTTCAAGTCACTAGTTCACATTTTCAAGTCACTTAACATAAGCATTTTAAAGTCACTAGTTCACATTTCATGTAACTACACTTAACTATTTTCAAGTCGCTAGTTCACATTTCAAGTCACTACACTTAACCATTTTAAAGTCACTAGATCATATTTTCAAGTCATTACACTTAACCATGTTCAAGTCACCACACTTAACCATTTTCAAGTCACTAGTTCACAATTTCAAGTAACTACACTTAACTATTTTCAAGTCGCTAGTTCACATTTAAATTCACTTAACATAAGCATTTTAAAGTCACTAGTTCACATTTCATGTAACTACACTTAACTATTTTCACGTCACTAGTTATCATTTTCAAGTCACTACACTTAACCATTTTCAAGTCACTAGTTATCATTTTCAAGTCACTACACTTAACCATGTTCAAGTCACTACAATTAACTATTTTCAAGTCACTAGTTCACATTTTCAAGTCACTTAACAAAAGCATTTTAAAGTCACTAGTTCACAATTCATGTAACTAAACTTAACTATTTTCAAGTCGCTAGTTCACATTTCAAGTCACTACACTTAACCATTTTAAAGTCACTAGATCATATTTTCAAGTCATTACACTTAACCATGTTCAAGTCACCACACTTAACCATTTTCAAGTCACTAGTTCACATTAAAGTGACTACAATTAACCATTTTTAAGTCACTAGTTATCATTTTCAAGTCACTACACTTAACCATTTTCAAGTCACTAGTTATCATTCTCAAGTCACTAGTTATCATTTTCAAGTCACTACACTTAACCATTTTCAAGTCACTAGTTATCATTCTCAAGTCACTAGTTATCATTTTCAAGTCACTACACTTAACCATGTTGAAATCACTACAATTAACCATTTTCAAGTCACTAGTTCACATTTTCAAGTCACTACACAACTATTATCAAGTCTCTAGTTCACATTTCAAGTCACTACACTAAATCATTTTTAAGTCACAAGATCACATTTTCAAGTCATTACACTTAACCATGTTCAAGTCACCACACTTAACCATTTTGAAGTCACTAGTTCACATTTATTGTCACTACACTTAACCATGTTCAAGTCACTCAATTAACGATTTTTAAAGTCGCTAGTTCACATTTTCAAGCCACTTAACATAAGCATTTTCAATTCACTAGTTCACATTTCAAATAACTACACTTAACTATTTTCAAGTCGCTAGTTCACATTTCAAGTAACTACACTTAACTATTTTCAAGTCTCTAATTCACATTTCAAGTCACTACACTTAACTATTTTCTAGTCACTAGTTCACATTTTCAAGCAACTACACTATCCATTTTCAAGTCACTAGATCACTTTTTGAAGACTTTACACTTTCCCTTTTCGAAGAACTAGTTCTCATTTTCAAGTCGCTACGCTTAACCATTTTCAAGTAACTAGTTCATATTTTAAAGTTACTACACTTAACCATTTTCAAGTCACTAGTTCACAATTTCAAGTCACTACACAACTATTTTCAAGTCTCTAGTTCACATTTCAAGTCACTACACTTAACCATTTTAAAGTCACTAGATCATATTTTCAAGTCATTGCACTTAACCATGTTCAAGTCACTCAATTAACGATTTTAAAGTCGCTAGTTCACATTTTCTAGCCGCTTAACATAAGCATTTTTAATTCACTAGTTCACATTTCAAATAACTACACTTAACTATTTTCAAGTCGCTAGTTCACATTTCAAGTCACTACATTTACCCATTTTCAAGTCACTA
Source organism: Capsicum rhomboideum (assembly GCA_031232105.1). Lineage (NCBI taxonomy): Eukaryota > Viridiplantae > Streptophyta > Magnoliopsida > Solanales > Solanaceae > Capsicum > Capsicum rhomboideum. The sequence continues at coordinate 78,572,231 of CP124709.1, read as the reverse complement.
GATCACTTTTTCAAGACTTTACGCTTAGCCCTTTTCGAAGAACTAGTTCTCATTTTTAAGTCACTACACTTAACCATTTTCAAATTGCTAGTTCACTATTTATCGTCACTACACTTAACCATTTTCAAGTCACTAGTTTTCATTTTCAAGTCACTACACTTAACCATTTTCAAATTGCTAGTTCACTATTTATCGTCACTACACTTAACCATTTTCAAGTCACTAGTTTTCATTTTCAAGTCACTACACTTAACCATGTTCAAGTCACTACAATTAACCATTTTCAAGTCACTAGTTCACATTTTCAAGTCACTTAAGTTAAGCATTTTCAATTCACTAGTTCACATTTCAAATAACTACACTTAACTATTTTCAAGTCGCTAGTTCACATTTCAAGTCACTACATTTATCCATTTTCAAGTCACTACACTTAACCATTTTAAAGTCACTAGATCATATTTTCAAGTCATTACACTTAACCATGTTCAAGTCACCACACTTAACCATTTTCAAGTCTCTAATTCACATTTCAAGTCACTACACTTAACTATTTTCTAGTCACTAGTTCACATTTTCAAGTAACTACACTTATCCATTTTCAAGTCACTAGATCACTTTTTGAAGACTTTACACTTTCCCTTTTCGAAGAACTAGTTCTCATTTTCAAGTCGCTACACTTAACCATTTTCAAGTCACTAGTTTATATTTTAAAGTTACTACACTTAACCATTTTCAAGTCACTAGTTCACAATTTCAAGTCACTACACAACTATTTTCAAGTCTCTAGTTCACATTTCAAGTCACTACATTAACCATTTTAAAGTGACTAGATCATATTTTCAAGTCATTACACTTAACCATGTTCAAGTCACCACACTTAACCATTTTCAAGTCACTAGTTCACATTAAAGTCACTACAATTAACCATTTTTAAGTCACTAGTTATCATTTTCAAGTCACTACACTTAACCATTTTTCAAGTCACTAGTTATCATTCTCCAGTCACTAGTTCACATTTCAAGTCACTACATTTAACCATTTTCAAGTCACTAGATCACTTTTTCAAGACTTTACGCATAGCCCTTTTTGAAGAACTAGTTCTTATTTTCAAATCACTACACTTAACCATTTTTTCAAATCGCTAGTTCACTATTTATCGTCACTACACTTAACCATTTTAAAGTCACTAGTTATCATTTTCAAGTCACTACACTTAACCATGTTCAAGTCACTACAATTAACTATTTTCAAGTCACTTATTCATATTTTCAAGTCACTACACTTAACCATTTTCAAGTCACTAGTTCACATTTCAAGTCACTACACTTAACCATTTTAAAGTCACTAGATCATATTTTCAAGTCATTACACTTAACCATGTTCAAGTCACCACACTTAACCATTTTCAAGTCACTAGTTCACATTAAAAGTCACTACAATTAACAATTTTTAAGTCACTAGTTATCATTTTCAAGTCAGTACACTTAACCATTTTTAAGTCACTAGTTATCATTGTCAAGTCACTAGTTATCATTTTCAAGTCACTACACTTAACCATTTTCAAGTCACTAGTTATCATTTTCAAGTCACTACACTTAACCATGTTCAAGTCACTACAATTAACTATTTTCAAGTCACTAGTTCACATTTTCAAGTCACTTAACATAAGCATTTTAAAGTCACTAGTTCACATTTCATGTAACTACACTTAACTATTTTCAAGTCGCTAGTTCACATTTCAAGTCACTACACTTAGCCATTTTCAAGTCACTAGATCACTTTTTCAAGACTTTCGCTTAGCCCTTTTCGAAAGAACTAGTTCTCATTTTCAAGTCACTACACTTAACCATTTTTAAATCGCTAGATCACTATTTATCGTCACTACAATTAATCATTTTCAAGTCACTTGTTCATATTTTCAAGTCACTACACTTAACCATTTTCAAGTCACTAGTTCACATTTAAAGTCACTACAATTAACCGTTTTGATGTTACTAGTTATCATTTTCAAGTCACTACACTTAACCATGTTGAAGTCACTACAATTAACCATTTTCAAGTCACTAGTTCACATTTTCAAGTAACTACACAACTATTACCAAATCTCTAGTTCACATTTCAAGTCACTACAATTAACCATTTTTAAGTCACTAGTTATCATTTTCAAGTCACTACACTTAACCATTTTCAAGTCACTAGTTATCATTCTCAAGTCACTAGTTATCATTTTCAAGTCACTACACTTAACCATTTTCAAGTCACTAGTTATCATTTTCAAGTCACTACACTTAACCATGTTCAAGTCACTACAATTAACTATTTTCAAGTCACTAGTTCACATTTTCAAGTCACTTAACATAAGCATTTTAAAGTCACTAGTTCACATTTCATGTAACTACACTTAACTATTTTCAAGTCGCTAGTTCACATTTCAAGTCACTACACTTAACCATTTTAAAGTCACTAGATCATATTTTCAAGTCATTACACTTAACCATGTTCAAGTCACCACACTTAACCATTTTCAAGTCACTAGTTCACAATTTCAAGTAACTACACTTAACTATTTTCAAGTCGCTAGTTCACATTTAAATTCACTTAACATAAGCATTTTAAAGTCACTAGTTCACATTTCATGTAACTACACTTAACTATTTTCACGTCACTAGTTATCATTTTCAAGTCACTACACTTAACCATTTTCAAGTCACTAGTTATCATTTTCAAGTCACTACACTTAACCATGTTCAAGTCACTACAATTAACTATTTTCAAGTCACTAGTTCACATTTTCAAGTCACTTAACAAAAGCATTTTAAAGTCACTAGTTCACAATTCATGTAACTAAACTTAACTATTTTCAAGTCGCTAGTTCACATTTCAGTCACTACACTTAACCATTTTAAAGTCACTAGATCATATTTTCAAGTCATTACACTTAACCATGTTCAAGTCACCACACTTAACCATTTTCAAGTCACTAGTTCACATTAAAGTCACTACAATTAACCATTTTTAAGTCACTAGTTATCATTTTCAAGTCACTACACTTAACCATTTTCAAGTCACTAGTTATCATTCTCAAGTCACTAGTTATCATTTTCAAGTCACTACACTTAACCATTTTCAAGTCACTAGTTATCATTCTCAAGTCACTAGTTATCATTTTCAAGTCACTACACTTAACCATGTTGAAGTCATTACAATTAACCATTTTCAAGTCACTAGTTCACATTTTCAAGTCACTACACAACTATTATCAAGTCTCTAGTTCACATTTCAAGTCACTACACTAAATCATTTTTAAGTCACAAGATCACATTTTCAAGTCATTACACTTAACCATGTTCAAGTCACCACACTTAACCATTTTGAAGTCACTAGTTCACATTTATTGTCACTACACTTAACCATGTTCAAGTCACTCAATTAACGATTTTTAAAGTCGCTAGTTCACATTTTCAAGCCACTTAACATAAGCATTTTCAATTCACTAGTTCACATTTCAAATAACTACACTTAACTATTTTCAAGTCGCTAGTTCACATTTCAAGTAACTACACTTAACTATTTTCAAGTCTCTAATTCACATTTCAAGTCACTACACTTAACTATTTTCTAGTCACTAGTTCACATTTTCAAGCAACTACACTATCCATTTTCAAGTCACTAGATCACTTTTTGAAGACTTTACACTTTCCCTTTTCGAAGAACTAGTTCTCATTTTCAAGTCGCTACGCTTAACCATTTTCAAGTAACTAGTTCATATTTTAAAGTTACTACACTTAACCATTTTCAAGTCACTAGTTCACAATTTCAAGTCACTACACAACTATTTTCAAGTCTCTAGTTCACATTTCAAGTCACTACACTTAACCATTTTAAAGTCACTAGATCATATTTTCAAGTCATTGCACTTAACCATGTTCAAGTCACTCAATTAACGATTTTAAAGTCGCTAGTTCACATTTTCTAGCCGCTTAACATAAGCATTTTTAATTCACTAGTTCACATTTCAAGTAACTACACTTAACTATTTTCAAGTCTCTAATTCACATTTCAAGTCACTACACTTAACTATTGTCTAGTCACTAGTTCACATTTCAAGAAACTACACTTATCCATTTTAAAGTTACTAGATCACTTTTTGAAGACTCTACACTTTTCCTTATGGAAGAACTAGTTCTCATTTTCAAGTCACTACACTTAACCATTTTCAAGTCACTAGTTCACTATTTATCGTCACTACACTTAACAATTTTCAAGTCACTAGTTCATATTTTCAAGTCACTACACTTAACCATTTTCAAGTCACTAGTTCACAATTTCAAGTCACAACACAACTATTTTCACGTCTCTAGTTCACATTTCAAGTCACTACACTTAACCATTTTTAAGTCATTTCACTTAACCATGTTCAAGTAACCACACTTAACCATTTTCAAGTAACTAGTTCACATTTGAAGTCACTACAATTAACCATGTTGAAGTCACTAGTTCACATTTTCAAGTCACTACACAACGATTATCAAGTCTCTAGTTCAAATTTCAAGTCACTACACTAAACCATTTTTAAGTCACTAGATCACATATTCATGTCACCACACTTAACCATTTTCAAGACACTAGTTCACATTTAATGTCACTACAATAAACCATTTTCAAGTCACTAGTTATCATTTTCAAGTCACTACACTTAACCATTTTCAAGTCACTAGTTATCATTTTCAAGTCACTACACTTAACCATGTTCAAGTCACTCAATTAACGATTTTAAAGTCGCTAGTTCACATTTTCAAGCCACTTAACATAAGCATTTTCAAGTCACTAGTTCATATTTCAAATAACTAGACTTAACTATTTTCAAGTCGCTAGTTCACATTTCAAGTCACTACATTTATCCATTTTCAAGTCACTAGATCACTTTTTCAAGACTTTACGCTTAGCCCTTTTCGAAGAACTAGTTCTCATTTTTAGGTCACTACACTTAACCATTTTCAAATTGCTAGTTCACTATTTATCGTCACTACACTTAACCATTTTCAAGTCACTAGTTTTCATTTTCAAGTCACTACACTTAACCATGTTCAAGTCACTACAATTAACCATTTTCAAGTCACTAGTTCACATTTTCAAGTCACTTAACATAAGCATTTTCAAGTCACTAGTTCAGATTTCAAGTAACTACACTTAACTATTTTCAAGTCTCTAATTCATATTTCAAGTCACTACACTTAACTATTTTCTAGTCACTAGTTCACATTTTCAAGAAACTACACTTATCCATTTTCAAGTCACTAGATAACTTTTTGAAGACTTTACACTTTCCCTTTTCGAAGAACTAGTTCTCATTTTCAAGTCGCTACACTTAACCATTTTCAAGTCACTAGTTCATATTTTAAAGTTACTACAGTTAACCATTTTCAAGTCACTAGTTCACAATTTCAAGTCACTACACAACTATTTTCAAGTCTCTAGTTCACATTTCAAGTCACTACACTTAACCATTTTAAAGTCACTAGATCATATTTTCAAGTCATTACACTTAACCATGTTCAAGTCACCACACTTAACCATTTTCAAGTCTCTAATTCACATTTCAAGTCACTACACTTAACTATTTTCTAGTCACTAGTTCACATTTTCAAGTAACTACACTTATCCATTTTCAAGTCACTAGATCACTTTTTGAAGACTTTACACTTTCCCTTTTCGAAGAACTAGTTCTCATTTTCAAGTCGCTACACTTAACCATTTTCAAGTCACTAGTTTATATTTTAAAGTTACTACACTTAACCATTTTCAAGTCACTAGTTCACAATTTCAAGTCACTACACAACTATTTTCAAGTCTCTAGTTCACATTTCAAGTCACTACATTAACCATTTTAAAGTGACTAGATCATATTTTCAAGTCATTACACTTAACCATGTTCAAGTCACCACACTTAACCATTTTCAAGTCACTAGTTCACATTAAAGTCACTACAATTAACCATTTTTAAGTCACTAGTTATCATTTTCAAGTCACTACACTTAACCATTTTTCAAGTCACTAGTTATCATTCTCCAGTCACTAGTTCACATTTCAAGTCACTACATTTAACCATTTTCAAGTCACTAGATCACTTTTTCAAGACTTTACGCATAGCCCTTTTTGAAGAACTAGTTCTTATTTTCAAATCACTACACTTAACCATTTTTTCAAATCGCTAGTTCACTATTTATCGTCACTACACTTAACCATTTTAAAGTCACTAGTTATCATTTTCAAGTCACTACACTTAACCATGTTCAAGTCACTACAATTAACTATTTTCAAGTCACTTATTCATATTTTCAAGTCACTACACTTAACCATTTTCAAGTCACTAGTTCACATTTCAAGTCACTACACTTAACCATTTTAAAGTCACTAGATCATATTTTCAAGTCATTACACTTAACCATGTTCAAGTCACCACACTTAACCATTTTCAAGTCACTAGTTCACATTAAAAGTCACTACAATTAACAATTTTTAAGTCACTAGTTATCATTTTCAAGTCAGTACACTTAACCATTTTTAAGTCACTAGTTATCATTGTCAAGTCACTAGTTATCATTTTCAAGTCACTACACTTAACCATTTTCAAGTCACTAGTTATCATTTTCAAGTCACTACACTTAACCATGTTCAAGTCACTACAATTAACTATTTTCAAGTCACTAGTTCACATTTTCAAGTCACTTAACATAAGCATTTTAAAGTCACTAGTTCACATTTCATGTAACTACACTTAACTATTTTCAAGTCGCTAGTTCACATTTCAAGTCACTACACTTAGCCATTTTCAAGTCACTAGATCACTTTTTCAAGACTTTCGCTTAGCCCTTTTCGAAAGAACTAGTTCTCATTTTCAAGTCACTACACTTAACCATTTTTAAATCGCTAGATCACTATTTATCGTCACTACAATTAATCATTTTCAAGTCACTTGTTCATATTTTCAAGTCACTACACTTAACCATTTTCAAGTCACTAGTTCACATTTAAAGTCACTACAATTAACCGTTTTGATGTTACTAGTTATCATTTTCAAGTCACTACACTTAACCATGTTGAAGTCACTACAATTAACCATTTTCAAGTCACTAGTTCACATTTTCAAGTAACTACACAACTATTACCAAATCTCTAGTTCACATTTCAAGTCACTACAATTAACCATTTTTAAGTCACTAGTTATCATTTTCAAGTCACTACACTTAACCATTTTCAAGTCACTAGTTATCATTCTCAAGTCACTAGTTATCATTTTCAAGTCACTACACTTAACCATTTTCAAGTCACTAGTTATCATTTTCAAGTCACTACACTTAACCATGTTCAAGTCACTACAATTAACTATTTTCAAGTCACTAGTTCACATTTTCAAGTCACTTAACATAAGCATTTTAAAGTCACTAGTTCACATTTCATGTAACTACACTTAACTATTTTCAAGTCGCTAGTTCACATTTCAAGTCACTACACTTAACCATTTTAAAGTCACTAGATCATATTTTCAAGTCATTACACTTAACCATGTTCAAGTCACCACACTTAACCATTTTCAAGTCACTAGTTCACAATTTCAAGTAACTACACTTAACTATTTTCAAGTCGCTAGTTCACATTTAAATTCACTTAACATAAGCATTTTAAAGTCACTAGTTCACATTTCATGTAACTACACTTAACTATTTTCACGTCACTAGTTATCATTTTCAAGTCACTACACTTAACCATTTTCAAGTCACTAGTTATCATTTTCAAGTCACTACACTTAACCATGTTCAAGTCACTACAATTAACTATTTTCAAGTCACTAGTTCACATTTTCAAGTCACTTAACAAAAGCATTTTAAAGTCACTAGTTCACAATTCATGTAACTAAACTTAACTATTTTCAAGTCGCTAGTTCACATTTCAAGTCACTACACTTAACCATTTTAAAGTCACTAGATCATATTTTCAAGTCATTACACTTAACCATGTTCAAGTCACCACACTTAACCATTTTCAAGTCACTAGTTCACATTAAAGTGACTACAATTAACCATTTTTAAGTCACTAGTTATCATTTTCAAGTCACTACACTTAACCATTTTCAAGTCACTAGTTATCATTCTCAAGTCACTAGTTATCATTTTCAAGTCACTACACTTAACCATTTTCAAGTCACTAGTTATCATTCTCAAGTCACTAGTTATCATTTTCAAGTCACTACACTTAACCATGTTGAAATCACTACAATTAACCATTTTCAAGTCACTAGTTCACATTTTCAAGTCACTACACAACTATTATCAAGTCTCTAGTTCACATTTCAAGTCACTACACTAAATCATTTTTAAGTCACAAGATCACATTTTCAAGTCATTACACTTAACCATGTTCAAGTCACCACACTTAACCATTTTGAAGTCACTAGTTCACATTTATTGTCACTACACTTAACCATGTTCAAGTCACTCAATTAACGATTTTTAAAGTCGCTAGTTCACATTTTCAAGCCACTTAACATAAGCATTTTCAATTCACTAGTTCACATTTCAAATAACTACACTTAACTATTTTCAAGTCGCTAGTTCACATTTCAAGTAACTACACTTAACTATTTTCAAGTCTCTAATTCACATTTCAAGTCACTACACTTAACTATTTTCTAGTCACTAGTTCACATTTTCAAGCAACTACACTATCCATTTTCAAGTCACTAGATCACTTTTTGAAGACTTTACACTTTCCCTTTTCGAAGAACTAGTTCTCATTTTCAAGTCGCTACGCTTAACCATTTTCAAGTAACTAGTTCATATTTTAAAGTTACTACACTTAACCATTTTCAAGTCACTAGTTCACAATTTCAAGTCACTACACAACTATTTTCAAGTCTCTAGTTCACATTTCAAGTCACTACACTTAACCATTTTAAAGTCACTAGATCATATTTTCAAGTCATTGCACTTAACCATGTTCAAGTCACTCAATTAACGATTTTAAAGTCGCTAGTTCACATTTTCTAGCCGCTTAACATAAGCATTTTTAATTCACTAGTTCACATTTCAAATAACTACACTTAACTATTTTCAAGTCGCTAGTTCACATTTCAAGTCACTACATTTACCCATTTTCAAGTCACTAGATCACTTTTTCAAGACTTTACGCTTAGCCCTTTTCGAAGAACTAGTTCTCATTTTTAAGTCACTACACTTAACCATTTTCAAATTGCTAGTTCACTATTTATCGTCACTACACTTAACCATTTTCAAGTCACTAGTTTTCATTTTCAAGTCACTACACTTAACCATTTTCAAATTGCTAGTTCACTATTTATCGTCACTACACTTAACCATTTTCAAGTCACTAGTTTTCATTTTCAAGTCACTACACTTAACCATGTTCAAGTCACTACAATTAACCATTTTCAAGTCACTAGTTCACATTTTCAAGTCACTTAAGTTAAGCATTTTCAATTCACTAGTTCACATTTCAAATAACTACACTTAACTATTTTCAAGTCGCTAGTTCACATTTCAAGTCACTACATTTATCCATTTTCAAGTCACTACACTTAACCATTTTAAAGTCACTAGATCATATTTTCAAGTCATTACACTTAACCATGTTCAAGTCACCACACTTAACCATTTTCAAGTCTCTAATTCACATTTCAAGTCACTACACTTAACTATTTTCTAGTCACTAGTTCACATTTTCAAGTAACTACACTTATCCATTTTCAAGTCACTAGATCACTTTTTGAAGACTTTACACTTTCCCTTTTCGAAGAACTAGTTCTCATTTTCAAGTCGCTACACTTAACCATTTTCAAGTCACTAGTTTATATTTTAAAGTTACTACACTTAACCATTTTCAAGTCACTAGTTCACAATTTCAAGTCACTACACAACTATTTTCAAGTCTCTAGTTCACATTTCAAGTCACTACATTAACCATTTTAAAGTGACTAGATCATATTTTCAAGTCATTACACTTAACCATGTTCAAGTCACCACACTTAACCATTTTCAAGTCACTAGTTCACATTAAAGTCACTACAATTAACCATTTTTAAGTCACTAGTTATCATTTTCAAGTCACTACACTTAACCATTTTTCAAGTCACTAGTTATCATTCTCCAGTCACTAGTTCACATTTCAAGTCACTACATTTAACCATTTTCAAGTCACTAGATCACTTTTTCAAGACTTTACGCATAGCCCTTTTTGAAGAACTAGTTCTTATTTTCAAATCACTACACTTAACCATTTTTTCAAATCGCTAGTTCACTATTTATCGTCACTACACTTAACCATTTTAAAGTCACTAGTTATCATTTTCAAGTCACTACACTTAACCATGTTCAAGTCACTACAATTAACTATTTTCAAGTCACTTATTCATATTTTCAAGTCACTACACTTAACCATTTTCAAGTCACTAGTTCACATTTCAAGTCACTACACTTAACCATTTTAAAGTCACTAGATCATATTTTCAAGTCATTACACTTAACCATGTTCAAGTCACCACACTTAACCATTTTCAAGTCACTAGTTCACATTAAAAGTCACTACAATTAACAATTTTTAAGTCACTAGTTATCATTTTCAAGTCAGTACACTTAACCATTTTTAAGTCACTAGTTATCATTGTCAAGTCACTAGTTATCATTTTCAAGTCACTACACTTAACCATTTTCAAGTCACTAGTTATCATTTTCAAGTCACTACACTTAACCATGTTCAAGTCACTACAATTAACTATTTTCAAGTCACTAGTTCACATTTTCAAGTCACTTAACATAAGCATTTTAAAGTCACTAGTTCACATTTCATGTAACTACACTTAACTATTTTCAAGTCGCTAGTTCACATTTCAAGTCACTACACTTAGCCATTTTCAAGTCACTAGATCACTTTTTCAAGACTTTCGCTTAGCCCTTTTCGAAAGAACTAGTTCTCATTTTCAAGTCACTACACTTAACCATTTTTAAATCGCTAGATCACTATTTATCGTCACTACAATTAATCATTTTCAAGTCACTTGTTCATATTTTCAAGTCACTACACTTAACCATTTTCAAGTCACTAGTTCACATTTAAAGTCACTACAATTAACCGTTTTGATGTTACTAGTTATCATTTTCAAGTCACTACACTTAACCATGTTGAAGTCACTACAATTAACCATTTTCAAGTCACTAGTTCACATTTTCAAGTAACTACACAACTATTACCAAATCTCTAGTTCACATTTCAAGTCACTACAATTAACCATTTTTAAGTCACTAGTTATCATTTTCAAGTCACTACACTTAACCATTTTCAAGTCACTAGTTATCATTCTCAAGTCACTAGTTATCATTTTCAAGTCACTACACTTAACCATTTTCAAGTCACTAGTTATCATTTTCAAGTCACTACACTTAACCATGTTCAAGTCACTACAATTAACTATTTTCAAGTCACTAGTTCACATTTTCAAGTCACTTAACATAAGCATTTTAAAGTCACTAGTTCACATTTCATGTAACTACACTTAACTATTTTCAAGTCGCTAGTTCACATTTCAAGTCACTACACTTAACCATTTTAAAGTCACTAGATCATATTTTCAAGTCATTACACTTAACCATGTTCAAGTCACCACACTTAACCATTTTCAAGTCACTAGTTCACAATTTCAAGTAACTACACTTAACTATTTTCAAGTCGCTAGTTCACATTTAAATTCACTTAACATAAGCATTTTAAAGTCACTAGTTCACATTTCATGTAACTACACTTAACTATTTTCACGTCACTAGTTATCATTTTCAAGTCACTACACTTAACCATTTTCAAGTCACTAGTTATCATTTTCAAGTCACTACACTTAACCATGTTCAAGTCACTACAATTAACTATTTTCAAGTCACTAGTTCACATTTTCAAGTCACTTAACAAAAGCATTTTAAAGTCACTAGTTCACAATTCATGTAACTAAACTTAACTATTTTCAAGTCGCTAGTTCACATTTCAGTCACTACACTTAACCATTTTAAAGTCACTAGATCATATTTTCAAGTCATTACACTTAACCATGTTCAAGTCACCACACTTAACCATTTTCAAGTCACTAGTTCACATTAAAGTCACTACAATTAACCATTTTTAAGTCACTAGTTATCATTTTCAAGTCACTACACTTAACCATTTTCAAGTCACTAGTTATCATTCTCAAGTCACTAGTTATCATTTTCAAGTCACTACACTTAACCATTTTCAAGTCACTAGTTATCATTCTCAAGTCACTAGTTATCATTTTCAAGTCACTACACTTAACCATGTTGAAGTCATTACAATTAACCATTTTCAAGTCACTAGTTCACATTTTCAAGTCACTACACAACTATTATCAAGTCTCTAGTTCACATTTCAAGTCACTACACTAAATCATTTTTAAGTCACAAGATCACATTTTCAAGTCATTACACTTAACCATGTTCAAGTCACCACACTTAACCATTTTGAAGTCACTAGTTCACATTTATTGTCACTACACTTAACCATGTTCAAGTCACTCAATTAACGATTTTTAAAGTCGCTAGTTCACATTTTCAAGCCACTTAACATAAGCATTTTCAATTCACTAGTTCACATTTCAAATAACTACACTTAACTATTTTCAAGTCGCTAGTTCACATTTCAAGTAACTACACTTAACTATTTTCAAGTCTCTAATTCACATTTCAAGTCACTACACTTAACTATTTTCTAGTCACTAGTTCACATTTTCAAGCAACTACACTATCCATTTTCAAGTCACTAGATCACTTTTTGAAGACTTTACACTTTCCCTTTTCGAAGAACTAGTTCTCATTTTCAAGTCGCTACGCTTAACCATTTTCAAGTAACTAGTTCATATTTTAAAGTTACTACACTTAACCATTTTCAAGTCACTAGTTCACAATTTCAAGTCACTACACAACTATTTTCAAGTCTCTAGTTCACATTTCAAGTCACTACACTTAACCATTTTAAAGTCACTAGATCATATTTTCAAGTCATTGCACTTAACCATGTTCAAGTCACTCAATTAACGATTTTAAAGTCGCTAGTTCACATTTTCTAGCCGCTTAACATAAGCATTTTTAATTCACTAGTTCACATTTCAAATAACTACACTTAACTATTTTCAAGTCGCTAGTTCACATTTCAAGTCACTACATTTATCCATTTTCAAGTCACTAGATCACTTTTTCAAGACTTTACGCTTAGCCCTTTTCGAAGAACTAGTTCTCATTTTTAAGTCACTACACTTAACCATTTTCAAATTGCTAGTTCACTATTTATCGTCACTACACTTAACCATTTTCAAGTCACTAGTTTTCATTTTCAAGTCACTACACTTAACCATTTTCAAATTGCTAGTTCACTATTTATCGTCACTACACTTAACCATTTTCAAGTCACTAGTTTTCATTTTCAAGTCACTACACTTAACCATGTTCAAGTCACTACAATTAACCATTTTCAAGTCACTAGTTCACATTTTCAAGTCACTTAAGTTAAGCATTTTCAATTCACTAGTTCACATTTCAAATAACTACACTTAACTATTTTCAAGTCGCTAGTTCACATTTCAAGTCACTACATTTATCCATTTTCAAGTCACTAGATCCCTTTTTCAAGACTTTACGCTTAGCCCTTTTCGAAGAACTAGTTCTCATTTTCAAGTCACTACACTTAACCATTTTCAAATTGCTAGTTCACTATTTATCGTCACTACACTTAACCATTTTCTAGTCACTAGTTTTCATTTTCAAGTCACTACACTTAACCATGTTCAAGTCACCACACTTAACCATTTTCAAGTCACTAGTTCACATTTTCAAGTCACTTAACTTAAGCATTTTCAAGTCACTAGTTCACATTTCAAGTAACTACACTTAACCATTTTCAAGTCACTAGTTATCATTCTCAAGTCACTAGTTATCATTTTCAAGTCACTACACTTAACCATGTTGAAGTCACTACAATTAACCATTTTCAAGTCACTAGTTCACATTTTCAAGTCACAACACAACTATTATCAAGTCTCTAGTTCACATTTCAAGTCACTACACTAAATCATTTTTAAGTCACAAGATCACATTTTCAAGTCATTACACTTAACCATGTTCAAGTCACCACACTTAACCATTTTGAAGTCACTAGTTCACATTTATTGTCACTACAATAAACCATGTTCAAGTCACTAGTTATCATTTTCAAGTCACTACACTTAACCATGTTCAAGTCACTAGTTATCATTTTCAAGTCACTACACTTAACCATGTTCAAGTCACTCAATTAACGATTTTAAAGTCGCTAGTTCACATTTTCAAGCCACTTAACATAAGCATTTTCAATTCACTAGTTCACATTTCAAATAACTACACTTAACTATTTTCAAGTCGCTAGTTCACATTTCAAGTCGCTAGTTCACATTTCAAGTCACTAGATCACTTTTTCAAGACTTTACGCTTAGCCCTTTTCGAAGAACTAGTTCTCATTTTCAAGTCACTACACTTAACCATTTTCAAAATGCTAGTTCACTATTTATCGTCACTACACTTAACCATTTTCAAGTCACAAGTTTTCATTTTCAAGTCACTACACTTAACCATGTTCAAGTCACTACAATTAACCATTTTCAAGTCACTAGTTCACATTTTCAAGTCACTTAACTTAAGCATTTTCAAGTCACTAGTTCACATTTCAAGTAACTACACTTAACTATTTTCAAGTCTCTAATTCACATTTCAAGTCACTACACTTAACTATTTTCTAGTCACTAGTTCACATTTTCAAACAACTACACTTATCCATTTTCAAGTCACTAGATCACTTTTTGAAGACTTTACACTTTCCCTTTTCGAAGAACTAGTTCTCATTTTCAAGTCGCTACGCTTAACCATTTTTAAGTCACTAGTTCATAGTTTAAAGTTACTACACTTAACCATTTTCAAGTCACTAGTTCACAATTTCAAGTCACTACACAACTATTTTCAAGTCTCTAGTTCACATTTCAAGTCATTACACTTAACCATTTTAAAGTCACTAGATCATATTTTCAAGTCATTACACTTAACCATGTTCAAGTCACCACACTTAACCATTTTCAAGTCACTAGTTCACATTAAAAGTCACTACAATTAACAATTTTTAAGTCACTAGTTATCATTTTCAAGTCAGTACACTTAACCATTTTTAAGTCACTAGTTATCATTCTCAAGTCACTAGTTATCATTTTCAAGTCACTACACTTAACCATTTTCAAGTCACTAGTTATCATTTTCAAGTCACTACACTTAACCATGTTCAAGTCACTACAATTAACTATTTTCAAGTCACTAGTTCACATTTTCAAGTCACTTAACATAAGCATTTTAAAGTAACTAGTTCACATTTCATGTAACTACACTTAACTATTTTCAAGTCGCTAGTTCACATTTCAAGTCACTACACTTAGCCATTTTCAAGTCACTAGATCACTTTTTCAAGACTTTCGCTTAGCCCTTTTCGAAAGAACTAGTTCTCATTTTCAAGGCACTACACTTAACCATTTTCAAATCGCTAGATCACTATTTATCGTCACTACAATTAATCATTTTCAAGTCACTTGTTCATATTTTCAAGTCACTACACTTAACCATTTTCAAGTCACTAGTTCACATTTAAAGTCACTACAATTAACCGTTTTGATGTCACTAGTTATCATTTTCAAGTCACTACACTTAACCATGTTGAAGTCACTACAATTAACCATTTTCAAGTCAGTAGTTCAGATTTTCAAGTCACTACACAACTAATATCAAGTCTCTAGTTCACATTTCAAGTCACTACACTAAATCATTTTTAAGTCACAAGATCACATTTTCAAGTCATTACACTTAACCATGTTCAAGTCACCACACTTAACCATTTTGATGTCACTAGTTCACATTTAATGTCACTACAATAAACCATTTTCAAGTCACTAGTTACCATTTTCAAGTCACTACACTTAACCATTTTCAAGTCACTAGTTATCATTTTCAAGTAACTACACTTAACCATGTTCAAGTCACTCAATTAACGATTTTAAAGTCGCTAGTTTGCATTTTCAAGCCACTTAACATAAGCATTTTCAATTCACTAGTTCACATTTCAAATAACTACACTTAACTATTTTCAAGTCGCTAGTTCACATTTCAAGTCACTACATTTATCCATTTTCAAGTCACTAGATCACTTTTTCAAGACTTTACGCTTAGCCCTTTTCGAAGAACTAGTTCTCATTTTCAAGTCACTACACTTAACCATTTTCAAATTGCTAGTTCACTATTTATCGTCACTACACTTAACCATTTTCTAGTCACTAGTTTTCATTTTCAAGTCACTACACTTAACCATGTTCAAGTCACCACACTTAACCATTTTCAAGTCACTAGTTCACATTTTCAAGTCACTTAACTTAAGCATTTTCAAGTCACTAGTTCACATTTCAAGTAACTACACTTAACCATTTTCAAGTCACTAGTTATCATTCTCAAGTCACTAGTTATCATTTTCAAGTCACTACACTTAACCATGTTGAAGTCACTACAATTAACCATTTTCAAGTCACTAGTTCACATTTTCAAGTCACAACACAACTATTATCAAGTCTCTAGTTCACATTTCAAGTCACTACACTAAATCATTTTTAAGTCACAAGATCACATTTTCAAGTCATTACACTTAACCATGTTCAAGTCACCACACTTAACCATTTTGAAGTCACTAGTTCACATTTATTGTCACTACAATAAACCATTTTCAAGTCACTAGTTACCATTTTCAAGTCACTACACTTAACCATTTTCAAGTCACTAGTTATCATTTTCAAGTCACTACACTTAACCATGTTCAAGTCACTCAATTAACGATTTTAAAGTCGCTAGTTCACATTTTCAAGCCACTTAACATAAGCATTTTCAATTCACTAGTTCACATTTCAAATAACTACACTTAACTATTTTAGGGGTATTGATGCACTCCCAGCTGGTTGGGAAGAATTTAGAATGGCATGTCTTGATCATTACCTCTTGTATGAGATTCGGGAGGCACGTGCAGACTAATTTCTGAATTTGCATCAGGGAAATATGAGTGTCACAGAATACAGTTTACAGTTTAATTCCTTGGCTAGATATGCTCCAAATGTAGTAGCCACCATGGAAGATAGAGTCCATCAATATGTGGACAGATTAGAGCCTTATTTGGTACGAGACTGCACTATTGTTGCCTTAAATCAAGATATAGATATAGCTAGAATACAGGACTTTGCGCAGAAAATGGAGGACCAAAGGCAAAGAAGAAGGACACAGAAATCTAAGGAAGGGCCATAAAAAAGGGCTAGACCTATGGGGCAGTCTATGGTGTCCCCAGGAGAATCTGGATCTCGAATGTTACTGCCTAGACCCTCATCCTCTTATTCCACAGCAGGTGCTCATTCTCAATTCCGAGGGTCTAGAGGTGGTCGATCTGAACAGAGTAGTGGAATTCATGGATCACAGGCAACCAGATTTTCTCATCAGCTGTGCCCGCGCTGTGGGAGATTTCATGTAGGTGAATTCCAGTTTGATATGAATGTTTGCATTGTACATAGTAGGCTAGGACACATGATGAGAGAATGCCCACAGAGGCCTACGGGTAGTATGACACGACCTACAGGATCAGCCGATATGGCATCGGCAGCTGGTGTACAGTCTGCTGGTCGTGGTAGAGGTGCCAGAGGAGCAGCCAGTTCCAGTGGAACTAAGAATCGCACCTATGCTTTAGTGGACCGGTCGGATGCGGAGGCATCTCCTGATGAAGGTACAGGTATTTAGTTATATTACCATATTTTTACATGATGTGTATGTATGGACTGATCCGAGCTCTACTCTATCGTATGTTACTCCATCAACTACGACGAATCTAATAGGATACTGGGGTTATTAGTTAAGTCAATGGATATCTCTATCTGTAGTTAAAGGAACATATCGTAATGGTATAAGTAGATGTTTGTGATCATAAATGATTAAGTACTCTTAAAAGCGTTACTCATGAAAGGTATAATGGAATTCAGAAAGAAGGGAAAATTGACCCTATACAACATGCCATGTGATATTGTTGAAGGTGTATAAGAGTTTCCTTTCATATTGTTCCCATTGGAGATATACAAAGTTCGGGGGATCTCACTAGGAAAAGATATCTATGGCTATTCTAAAGTGTCAAGCGTGAAGGTTAACAAATAAAGACGTACTTTCTGAAAAAGCTCTTTGGGGGAAATCAACAAGTCGAGGAGATCGCATGGGAAGTTGGAAAAACATGATGAAATTGACGTACCCATATTTGTTTCAAATGGAAGAAAAGGTTCAAAATGTGGAAGTGGACTGATACTAAGTAAGTATCTATGACTATTAAGTGTCTATGTCTACGTATGCTATTATCGAGATGCAATTGTTGTAATTGAAGAGATATCTTTAACATTCGAGGACAAATGTTTCTAAGGGGGGGAGAATGTAACACCCCGTACCTTCCCAACCGTATGTGATGACGTTGAATAATGGTTACTTAGGTGTCGAGATGCCATGAGTATGTATTTTGTAATGTTAGTGATGAGAAAATTGAAATTTGGCCCCGTACATGTGATTAGCCCTTCGTAGGAGGTGTTTTGTGATTTTAGTGGAGCATTTGTGGGGTTCAAAATGAGGCTAAGAGGACCTCTAAACAAAGGATATTAAAGGTAATAAGTAAGTTAAAGAATAGGACTTGAAGTATTTAACCAAATCCGCGAAGAAAAGTCGAAGAAGCAAAATTTTGAAAAAAAATAAGGTGGGGCACGCCAGAGGGCATGCCAGGACACTCTGGGATAAAATTTTTAGCCCAGAGGCAGCAAGCTGGCGCGCCCAAGGGCGTACCAGGGTGGTTTTGCCCATTTTTTAAAAGTTGGAATTTTTCTAAGTCCCAAGGGTGTCCGGGGATGTACCGGGCTGATTTTTACCACGTTTCTTTTACAATCCTGAGCATATACATGGAATGAGTGAAGTATTATATTGGTATGATAAAATTACTCGATAATAAATTTGGCACCAAAATGAGGATTTTACCCTTTGGTCAAAATAAGCCATACGTGGCTAGAATTGCTCGTTTTTGGAATTGAGGCTACGAGTATGAATTGCGTGAGTGGTAATATTGTCGTAAAGTGTTTGAAATTAATTAAACATGAAGAATTATTGATTTTATTGGGTTAAGTGAATTGGGCTCAAAAAGGGCCCAAAATGATAAGAAGACATGGGCCAAAAAAATGGGTCAAACGACCCATTCTTGCCTTGACCTTCTAGACCAAACATTAAATTCCACAAGTGTGGATAAGGATGGAATTAAAGGTCTATAAAAGGGTCCAAAAATCTGATTTTTATTATCATAAACACACATGCTTTTCTATCTCTTTTTCTAGACTTTTCAAGAACATCCCTTTGGGCTCTTCAAACCCTAAGCCATCTTTGGAGCAAGATCATCATTTTTAAAGCTTGGGTAAGTGATTATTATTATGGATCAATATATTATATGTATGGGAGAGTATTTAAATCATGTTTGTTATTCTTGGAAGTTTTGAATATGGTACTTTGTGTTTTTTCTAAAAGATGTGTTATCCATGGAATTGTAACTTGAAATATGACTTGTGGGTTTGATGAAAGAGAATGGTATGGATGAAATAACAACATGTATGGTATTATTATGGTCCTAAACTTGTTATTTTTCTATAAGTGTAACTTATGGGATTTTGGTCGATTTGTTGTTGTGAGGTGTATTGAAGTAATTTGATGGAAGAATTGTGATGTGGTGGTGATGGAGAAGTGTAAAGTATGAACTTGGTGTGACATGCTATTGGTTATCATGTATTGGGTAATGTATGGAATATTGTGGGATTATTGGCATAATAATTTCATGAATGGTATTGTCAAGGGGGAAATGACATGGTAAAGCCAAACATGTAACTCATTGTTATTGTATGCCATTGTAAGGTAGTTGGTGGTTAATGTTGGTTCCGTTATGTACTTGTGTTGTAGAGTGAAACATAAGGACGGAGCGGTACTATTGTATACACACTTAAGATTGTAGAATCGTATTAAGAATACAAGGTATGTAAGGTTCCTTTTTCCGTATCCTTCTGCAACATATTGTTCATATTGACATTGGGCTTGTTCTATTCCGAGAGGTTTTGAAGTATATCAATTCAGGTTGACGTATATTGTTATTCATATGTGTCCTATTCTTAGATGACTTATGCTTCATTTATCTCTTATTTATTGATTGAAGTTCCAAAGATTTCATAACGTTATAATTTCTAAAAGCACTATCTCAAGAAAGTAATAATGTAGGAGAATCTATTTATTCTTGAAACACATTTTCCAATCATGTCATGTTCCAAAGTCCAATAATATAATGATTATCTTTATACCGATCTTTCACAAATAAAAGTACCAATCTCATAAGAGTAATAAGAGAGGTGATGTGCAAGTTAGTATAATTATCCCTTATAAGTGAAGATGTCAATCTCGTGAAGTGAAGGAGTGAAGTGAGATGTGTATATAAGTGTGTGCCTTAAGGTCATGATCTTTAACGTGTCACTCTCATAACTATGTAAAGGGTATAAGTTCGATATGGAATAATCCCAATATTATGCTATGTCATTTCTAACCCACCAAAGGTGGAGGCCCGGTATTATATACTATCATGATCCTCAATATATAAATCTCTCATGAGTGAATGAATCAATCTTCCCCAAGTAAGAAAAGAAGAAAGGTGTGAAAAATAAATATATTTACCCACCAAAGAGTGGATGTATTAATTCACCCACCAAAGAGTGGATGTAGTAATTTACCCACGAAAGAGTGGATGTAGTTATTAACCCACCAAAGAGTGGATGTAGTTAACCAAGAAGATGAATATTAATGATGATGAGTGTAAAAGCAAGAAAAAAGCTATTGCATATAAAGAATCTCTTGAAGGCAAGTCTCTTGAGTAAAAGTAACTCTCTTTTGAATAAGGAGGTATATAGAGGATGGTAAATTACAACAGTAGAAATATTCATGATTTCCTCACATACAAAAAGAGAGTTTATTCACACTTACCATTTTTCTTATATTGACTCCATTGTTGTTGTTAGCATGTATGATGAATTCTTATGAGCCTTACATACTCAGTAAATTCTTTGTACTGACCCCCTCGGGGGACTTACCTTACATGTTGCAGGTGCAGGCATTAGTAGACCTCCTCTGTAGACTGGGGATCATTTGCAGCATTTTGGTGAGCTCCACTTGGTTCGGAGCTTTCTGGGTCATAGTTGTGTATTTGTTTTGATATTGTAAATATTGTATAAAGCGGGGACTTTTCCCGACAGTAAGTTGGTCTTGTTGATGCATTTGTTAGAGGCTTTTGTAGACATATGTGGGTATATGGATGTAAGCGACGAATATGTAAAAGACGAATGTCCGTCTTGACTTGAGGGCCCCAACGACCAAGTTTCCTAAATATATATATATATATAGATAGATAGATAGATAGATAAATAACATATGTTTCCATGATTAACGTCTTCCACATAGTTGCATGAGGTATAATAAGATTCATACGAGGATACGTATATGAAGGTTCATGAGCAAAATTGGTTCTCTCGAGCCATATCGGCTTCGGGTACCAGTCCGGCCCGAATGGGATTTTGGGTCATGACAATATTCCTAGAGGTCTTCAATAATCTGCCCTATACGACATATAAGCATTGACCACTTTTCCCTCAACTTAAACCAAGAGAAAAACAAATTTTAAACCTTTTGTTTTGAGGAGGGGGGGGGTTGCACCGCATGGTATATAGCATGGACAAGGGGGGTAAAGAGCAGTCCTATAGAATGGCCAAGATAGTGTACCCTCACCCTAAAGGGTGCGGCTCATGGCTGCCTCCACAAGGTGATGTTTTGTCCAATATTTGTTCTCTTTTTCTCGTCTACTTATTCCTTGTTTCCCCACTCCTTGTGGCTTGTGTGTGGGCTTAATTTAGCTTCGATAGCTGCTCCAATGGTCTCCTGAAATATCTCATAACAAGAATTCGGCCACACAATACAATAAAGCTTATCAAAGTACACTAGAACGAACATAGCTTAGGCTAGCCGAACTGGTTTTCTCGTCTAAACTCTATTTGATCATTTTGACTCATGACTTGTTTCAAATTCACCCTAAACACTCTAAACATGTAACTTAGCACACAAATACACAAATAACACTTTATACATCATTAATCACATCAAGTTATCCACTAAGCTAAATGTGCGTAGATAGTTACACTTAGGTGTATAAATACGTCTAAGATCACCACACCACAATTAATGCGTTGATAGTCCTCAAACAACTCTTTACACTAATCACAATTAAGGAATACTCTAACATCACTACTTGAACTAATACACTCAATCTAGAACTATAAAGACTAAACGAATAACAAGTTCTACATTAGGTATGTCACACTATCAACTTCAAACACTTGAATGACTACTTAAAACCTTCTAGCCTCGAGGATTGACTCTAACATGTTGGAAAACTCATACACATTACTCAACAAAGAGATCATATAAGTCACCTATCCAGTATTAAACATGCATAC
The DNA here is from genome assembly GCA_031232105.1 of Capsicum rhomboideum. NCBI lineage: Eukaryota > Viridiplantae > Streptophyta > Magnoliopsida > Solanales > Solanaceae > Capsicum > Capsicum rhomboideum. Next base: position 78,549,514 of record CP124709.1, on the reverse strand, counting down.
TTACCACAAGAGAGTCACCCATATTCACTCACAAACACACAATTTCAGCACAAGGATGGGTGTAAGAAGAGAATTTCGCTCACTCTCACAAAGAATGCTCATGCCACATATGATGAACTATAAGCTTGACCTTATTGTACTATTCTACTAATATGATAACGTCAAAACTCATGATTAAGTAGGAATTTACGGGTTGTAATATAGGCTAATGATGGGCAGGTACTATTCTGGCCAGTAATAGTGACTATCATTTGTGAAATCCATTGATCAACTTATTCATATTATAATTGGTTCTATCCATGTTACCTTTTTATAATGAAAATCCCCAAAACATTTGTATTTTTTGTTTGGATTCTAGTAAGTTGCTTTTATTTTGTACTTTCTCAATTGTGCACACATTGTTTCATATGGGATCGACCCCGACTCTAAGTTAGATAAATATATTTCTAACGACTGCATACATTCATTTCTAGAGTGTATTTGAGCATTATCATATAGCAACAAAGAAAATAGGCAAGCACTCAACAGAAATAAGAAAGGCAAGATTCTAATAGTTTTGCAACTCTAAAATCAAGGACTATAGAAACTGCTAATTCATAATCAAACAAATATAACAACAATTAATAGCAATGACTGATTTAAAAGTAAAAATATAGACAAGAATGATAGAACCTAACTTATCCATGATGTTGGCCTCAAGTTGTTACGGCTTTGTTGATTTCTGGTGTGGTTATCGTTGTTTTGTTCCAATAGAAGTGATGTAGCCACCAAATGATTACCCAACTCAAGATGGTGAAATTGAGCCCCAAAATCTACATATTTTGATAATATAGATAAATTAAAGAACCACGTTAATGGTGGAACCTTCAGCAGAGCAATTTAGGAATATCTTGAGAGAAATAATAAAGCAACAATGACATATTGAATTTATTCCATCAATAATTTATTGGAGTATCAATTGGGGATTTCTTGAGAGAAATAACCAAGTAAGTATTTATATTTTTATACATTGTTAATTTTGATAAAGATAATGGAACTTGTAGATCAGTGAAGAGTAGTGGTGGGTCACAACAGTGGAGAAGTAAAGATTGTGCAGAAATTAGAAGTTGAATTGGGCGAATTGAGGTTCTTCAAAATCAAAATTTAATGGGAAAAAAGGTAAAAAAAGTAATATATTAGCACGTAAGAAAACAAATTTAATAGCGGTGCTTGTAGTTTTTAGAAAATTGAGAAGGACATCTGCAGAAGAATTCGGAGTTGTAGAATTGAAGATACCATTAAAGGTTTTCAAGATTTTGAGTTTTCAAAACTTGGAAAGTGGGTTTTTTGATTGAGGAGAAATTGAGGCTTGAAATTCATTGGGGTTTGTTCTCTAAGACGTGGGGAAGCTACTCCCAAATTTTGAGCCAATTCCGAGTTGATTTGGGTGTGCTAGGGTTTGGTGTGTGTTTTTGGTGTTCTTGAACACGTTCATATTATTCTTGGAAAAGAAGAGAGAAGAATGTAATACCCCGTACATTTCCGACCTTACTTGACAACTTTGAGCCATGTTTACCTTAGTGTTGAGAGTAATAAGTACGTATTTTGTATTGCGTTGATGGGGTATTGGATGGTATGCTGAGCAGTCAAAATTCAGAGAAAGAGCAAAAATTGTGCCACTCCTTGTTTCATGGGGTGTGGCGCAAGCCTTCTGATTCAGAGGCCATGCCATTCTCGCGCCACTACTTGCTTTGCAGTAGTGGCGCAAGACACAAATAAGTTGGCCCTTCCGTGCTCGTTTTGCAATGCATTTCAACGTCGATTCTTCCTTGGACTCTTTTGGTTCCTTGGTGATCCTTTTATCCTTGTTAAAGTTTCAAATACCTCAATACACTCCTACATAATCAAATCATGAAACACAAGTATTTATGAAATTATGTTCAATGAAGCCATGAGTGGCTAGAATTTCTATTTTTGAGATTAAGGCTACGAACATGAATCTCGTAAGTGAATATTGTCGTGACATTATGGAATGATTTAAACATGGAATAATTGGATTATTACACCTTGAAATTGGTGGGCTAAGTTAAGATGTGCAAATGGGCTCAATTTAAGGCCTAAAAAGGATTAAAAGACAAGGCCAAAAGGAGAAAATGACCCATTCTTCCATGTTGACTAGATAGACATGGCATTTAATGCCAAGAAGTGGATAAGGATGCATTGAGAGTCTATATAAAGGCCACAAAATCAGATTTTTTATTCATTCTAACACACATGCCTTTTTAGACATTTTTCTACAAGATATTTCTCTATTTTCCAAACCCTAAGGCAACCATTTTCTTTGGACACTTTGGACAAGATCATCACTTTGCAAGCTTGGGTAAGTGTTTATTCTTGTGATTTAATATAGGATATATATAAGATATTGTGTAGATCATGATGGTTATGTTGGCAAGGTTAAATAGGGCACTTTTGCTTTTTGCTAAAAGATGTGCCATCTTTGTGATTTAAACTTGAAAGGAGACTTGAGGTTTTGATGAAAGTGCAGGGTATGGATGAAATATCAATATGAATGGTGTGGTTATGTTACTTAACTTGTTATTTTTCTATAAGTACAACTTGTGGGATTATTGTCGATATGTTGTTATGAGGTGTATTGAGGTGACTTGATGGGTTAATTGTGATGCGGTGTTAATGAGAAGGTGTAAAGGAGAAACGTGTTGTGAAATGCTATTGGTATATGATGATTTGGTCAATGTGTGGAATGTTTTGGAATTGTTGGTATGACAATTGTAACACCCCGTACCTCCCCAACCCTACTTGATGATGTTGAATAATGGTTGCTTAGGTGTCGAGAGATATAAGTATGTATTTGGTAATGCTAACGATGAGAAAATTGAAATTTGGCCACGTACATGCAATTAGACCTTCATAGGAAGGGTTTTGTGATTTCGTGGAGCATTTTTGTAATACCCCGTACACATTCTAACCTCATTGGGTGACTTGGAGTCATGTTTACTTGATGATTAAGATCACTAAGGAAGTATTTTGTAGTGTTTTGATAAGGTATTGGACGATATGCAAGTATTGAAGAAGTGGCCGAAAAATTCAGCAAGGTGCTGAAACTTGCGCCACTACCCTGTTTCAGGGGGTGTGGCGCAAGCCACTGATTCAGAGGGGGTGGAATTCTTGCGCCACTTCCTTGCTTTGCAGCAGTGGCGCAAGGCACAAATATTGTGCCCTTCCGTACTCGTTTTGTAACGCAATTCTACGACGATTCTTGGATGGTTTATTTTGGTTCTTTGGAGCATTGTTAAAGATTCAAACACTTCAATACACTCCAACATACTCCTACAGGATCAAATCATGAAACATAAATAGTTATCCAAAATGTCTAATGAAGCCATGGGCGACTAGAATTCCTATTTTTGCGATCAAGACGACGAATGAGAATCTCGTAAGAGAATATTGTCGTGACATTATGGAATTATTTAAACATGAGATATATGGTGAACTATACATGAAAGTTGATGGGTTAAATGGATATGTGTTATTGGGCCCAAATTTAGGCCCCAAAAGACTTGGCCCAAATGGACTAAATGATCCATTCTTCAAAGACCTTCTAGAAATAGCAATTAATGCTATAACTAATGGCTAAGGGTGAATTGAGGGCTTATATAAAGGGCCAAAAATCAGATTTTTAACACACAAAAGTCTCATGCCAAGTCTAGAAATTTCCCAAAATCATTTCTCTCAATTCCAAACCCTAAACTTTCTCTTGGAGCAAGATCATCATTTTTCAAGCGTGGGTAAGTGTTTATTATTATGGTTTAACATCTTATATGCATGGGAGATTATGTATGTCAAGTTGGTTATGCTTGGAAATGGTGGACATGGTACTTTGTGTTTTTATATAAGATTTGTGATCCATGAGATTCAAGCTTGAATTATGACTTGATGTCTTAATGAAATAGCATGGTATGGATAAAATATGAACATGTATGGTGTGATTTTGTTATTAAACTTTTTATTTTTCTAAAAATGTAAATTGTGGGATTTTGGCCGATATGTACTATGAGGTGTATTAAGGTCATTTGATGGATTATTTGTGATGTGATATGGATAAGAAAGTGTAAAGGAGAAGTGTTGAGGTGAAATGTATTGATTATCATGTATTGGTCAATGTTGGGAATATTGTGGGATTTTTGGAATAATAATTTCATCAATGGTTTTGTCAAGGGGAAATGGCATGTTTAAAGGCAAACATGTAACTCATTGATGTTACATACACTTGTAAGGTAGTTGGTGGTTAATGTGAATTTCGTTATGTATTTGTGTTGTAGAGTGATACATAAACAAGGAGCGGGACTATTGTATACACGTCTAAGATTGTGTATTCGTATTTAGAATAAAAGGTATGTAAAGTTACTCTTTCCGTATCCTTCTACAAGATATTGTTCTTTTTGACATTGGACTTGTTTCAATTCCAAGGGGCTTGAAGTATATCAATTCAGGGTGACGCATATTGTTATTCATATGTGCCCTATTCTTAGATGAATTATGATTTACTTATCTCTTATTCATTGATTGAAGTTCCAAAGATGCCATGACGTTGTAATTTCTAAAAGAACTATCTCAACGAGAGTAATGAGGTAAAGAGAGCTTGTTTAGTTTGAATAGCGTTATTCCAATCAATTCTTGTTCCAAAGTCCTATAGTATGATGATTATCCTTATGCCAATTGTTCATAAGTAAGAGTACCAATCTCATAAGAGTAATAAGAGAGGTGATGTGCAAGTTAGTATAATTATTTCTCATAAGTGAAGTTGTCAATCTCATGAGGTAAAGGAGTGAAGTGAGGTGTGCATATAAGTGTTTGCTTTAATGTCATGATCTTTAACGTGTCACTCTCATAACTAAGTAGAGGGTATAAGATTGTAAAGAGGTAATGTTCATGGTTGCTATATGTTTCATTGAGTATGGATCACTTTCTAGATGGTATAAGTTCAATATGGAATAATCCCAATGTTATGCTTTGTTATCTATTATAGCCCACCAAAGGTGGAGGCCCGGTATCATATACCTACTTATATAAGATCTCATAAGAATAGTGAAGGAGGTAAAGTGCGAGCTAATATATCTATCCCTCATAGGTTAAGGTGTTAATCTCATGAAGCATAAAAGTAAGGTAAAACATAGTTGTGTGTTTCAATTATTATCATGATCCTTAATGTGTTAATCTCTCATAAGTTGATATACCAATTTCTCCCACCATAGAGTGGATGTATGTTCTCCCACCATAGAGTGGATGTATGTTCTCCCACCATAGAGTGGATGTATGTTCTCCCACCATCGGGTGGATGTATGTTCTCCCACCATGAGAGTGGATGTACGTTAATAGAATAGATGTATGTTATATTGTTACCCCACCACTAGAGTGGATGTATATGGATGAATGTTATTCTTTTACAACCTACTAACCAAGTAGATGAACAGTAGTGGTATGAACATAGAAGCAAGAAAGAATCTCTTGGGTATAGAAGAATCTATTGGAGGCAAGTCTCTTGAGTGAAGGTAATTTCCCTTGAAGGAGAGTAGTTATAAATGATAGTATATAAATGATTGTTTATACACATTGTCTATTCTCTCATAAATTATTTTATTGACATTCTCATGTATGATGCTATTTCTTATGAGCCTTACATACTCAGTACATTCTTCGTACTGACCCCCTCGGGGGACTTACCTTACATATTGCAGGTGCAGGAACTAGTAGATGTTTAAACAGACAGTAAGTTGACAGTTAGTTGTGGATCTTTGGTGAGCCCCAGTTGCTTCGGGACTTATCATAGTTGTACATTTGTTTTGATGTTGTAAATGTTGTATAAAGCAGGGACTTGTCCCGAATTTAAGTTGGTCTTGTATAATCATCTGTTAGAGGCTTTTATAGACGTATGTGGGTATATAGATGCAAGAGACGTATGTTCATTTTGACTTGATGGCTCTAACGGCCATAGTTTCATATTGTACATGTTTTCCATGACTTCCGCCATTAGCATTTTTATATGTTATCGGTTACATGAGATAGTACGATGTTCAAACGAGGATATACATATGTACATGAGCAAAGATTGGTTCTCTCGGGCCATATCGGCTTTCGGTGCCAATCACGCCTTGTTGGGATTTTGGGGCGTGACAAAAGTTGTAGCAGAGTAGGTCGTTCTAAGGGTGTCTACAAAGCCGTGTCTGAGTAGAGTCTTACTTATCGATGTGTTGTGCACCATATTTATAAGTAGGAGGCTACGAGACATTTAGGATGTTGTTTCTGTTTTTCACTTCTAGATCGTGCACTAGATCCAGTGTTGTAAGTTGAATTAGATCTGATCATGATGATTGTTTTTCTTTGGTATAGTAAACATGCCAATCACGAGAAGAGGTAAAGGTAAAGGGAAGCAGGTGGATGTGCCCGCTGAAGAAGGAATGAGTAGATTACCACCTGACCAAGTTAGTCAAGGTGGAGCTAACGCTGAAATTGCATTGCGGTCTTCTTCTACCTTTCCAGCTCTGGAAGAGCTAAGAGGTAGAGAAGTACCCGTAGAACCACCAATGAATGCCACAAATCAAGATTTACGAAATGCAGTACATATGTTGACACAGTTAGTGGCTGCACAAACCCAGGGACGACCTGGTCCAATGGTAAATGAAGATGACGCGGCTAGAGCAGCTAGTCGACGTACACAGGACTTTTTGAAATTAGACCCTCCCATATTCACAGGGTCCGATCCGAAAGTAGATCCACAGGATTTTGTAGATCAGGTTCAAAGAGCACTAGAGGTGATGTACGTAACACGTGTAGAAACGGCTGAACTAGCAGCGTATAGACTAAAGGGCGAGGCTATTTTGTGGTATGAGGACTGGAAAAGATCAAGAGGTATTGATGTACTCCCTGCTGGTTGGGAAGAATTTAGAATGGCATTTCTTGATCATTACCTCCCGTATGAGATTCGGGAGGCACGTGCAGACCAATTTCTAAATTTGTATCAAGGAAATATGAGTGTCAGAGAATACAGTTTACAGTTTAATTCCTTGGCTCGATATGCTCTAAATGTAGTAGCCACCATGGAAGATAGAGTCCATCGATATATGGATAGATTGGAGCCTTATTTGGTATGAGACTGCACTATTGCTGCCTTAAATCGAGATATGGACATAGCTAGAATACAGGCCTTTGCGCAGAAAATGGAGGGCCAAAGGAAAAGAAGAAGGACAAAGAAATCTGAGGAAGGGCCATCAAAAAGGATAGACCTATGGGGCAGTCTATGTTGTCCCCAGGAGAAACAGGATCTCGAATGTTACCGCCTAGACCCTCATCCTCTTATTCCACAACAGGTGCTCATTCTCAATTCCGAGGGTCTAGAGGTGGTCGATCTGAACAGAGTAGTGGGATTTATGGATTACAGGTGACGATATCTTCTCTTCAGTTGTGCCAGCGCTGTGGGAGATTTCATACAGGTGAATGGCAGTTTGATACGAATGTTTGCTTTGTATGTAGTAGGCCAGGACACATGATGAGAGAATGCCCACAGAGGCCCACGGGTAGTATGACACAGCCTGTCGGATCAGCCAATATGGCATCGGCAGCTGGTGTACAGTCTACTGGTCGTGGTAGAGATTTTAGAGGGGCAGCTAGTTCCAATGGAGTCCAAAATCGCACTTATGCTCTAGTAGACCGACAGAATGAAGAGGTGACTCCTGATGAGGATACAGGTATATTAACATATTTTTACGTATTGGTTGATTCTAGCTTTACCCTATCGTATGTTAATCCATCGACTACCGTGAACTTAATAGTACATTGGGGTTTTGAGTTATGTTAAAGGAAATATCTCCACCTGTCGGCGAATATAGTATAGGTAAAAAAACCAATCGAAATGGTATAGTAGATATTTGCACTCATAGATGATTAAGTACTCTTAAAAGCGTCACTCATGAAAAGTATAATGGAATTCCGAAAGAAGGGAAAAATGACCCTATACAACATGCCATGTGAAATTGTTGAAAGTATATAAGAGTTTCCTTACATATTGTTCCCATTGAAAATAGACAAAGTTCGGAAGATCTCACTAGGAAAAGATAGCTATGGCTATTCTAAACCGACAGGTGTGAGGGTTAATAAATAAAGACGTACTTTCTGTAAAAGTCCTTTGGAGAAAACAACAAGTAGAGGAGATCACATGGTAAGCTAAAAAAAAAAAGATGAAATCAACGTACCCATATTTGTTGCAAATGGAGGAAAGGGTTCAAAATGGGAAAGTGGACCAATACTAAGAAAGTATCCATGAGCCTTAAGTGTTTATGTGTGCGTATGCTAATATAGAGATGCATGTGTTGTAATTTAAGCGACATCGTTAACATTCAAGGACGAATGTTTCTAAGGGGGGGAGAATGTAACACCCCGTACCTCCCCAACCCTACTTGATGATGTTGAATAATGGTTGCTTAGGTGTCGAGAGATATAAGTATGTATTTGGTAATGCTAACGACGAGAAAATTAAAATTTGGCCACGTACATGCAATTAGACTTTCATAGGAAGGGTTTTGTGATTTTGTGGAGCATTTGTGTAATACCCCGTACACATTCTAACCTCATTTGGTGACTTGGAGTCATGTTTACTTGATGATTAAGACCACTAAGGAAGTATTTTGTAGTGTTTTGATAAGGTATTGGACGATATGCAAGTATTGAAGAAGTGGCCGAAAAATTCAGCAAGGTGCTGAAACTTGCGCCACTACCCTATTTCAGGGGGTGTGGCGCAAGCCACTGATTCAGAGGGGGTGCAATTCTTGCTCCACTTCCTTGCTTTGCAGCAGCGGCGCAAGGCACAAATATTGTGCCCTTCCGGACTCGTTTTGTAACGCAATTCTACGACGATTCTTGGATGGTTTATTTTGGTTCTTTGGAGTTCTTTGAGCATTATTAAAGATTCAAACACTTCAATACACTCCTACTTACTTCTACAGGATCAAATCATGAAACATAAATAGTTATCCAAAATGTCTAATGAAGCCATGGGCGACTAGAATTCCTATTTTTACGATCGAGACGACGAATGAGAATCTCGTAAGAGAATATTGTCGTGACATTATGGAATTATTTAAACATGAGATATATGGTGAACTATACATGAAAGTTGATGGGTTAAATGGATATGTGTTATTGGGCCCAAATTTAGGCCCAAAATGGAATAAAAGACTTGGCCCAAATGGACTAAATGATCCATTCTTCAAAGACCTTTTAGAAATAGCAATTAATGCTATAAATAATGGCTAATGGTGAATTGAGGGCTTATATAAAGGTCCAAAAATCAGATTTTTAACACACAAAAGTCTCATGCCAAGTCTAGAAATTTCCCAAAATCATTTGTCTCAACTCCAAACCCTAAACTTTCTCTTGGAGCAAGATCATCATTTTTCAAGCTTGGATAAGTGTTTATTATTATGGTTTAACATCCTATATGCATGGGAGATTATGTATGTCAAGTTGGTTATGCTTGGAAATGGTGGACATGGTACTTTGTGTTTTTATATAAGATTTGTGATCCATGAGATTCAAGCTTGAATTATGACTTGATGTCTTAATGAAATAGCATGGTATGGATAAAATATGAACATGTATGGTGTGATTTTGTTATTAAACTTGTTATTTTTCTAAAAGTGTAAATTGTGGGATTTTGGCCGATATGTACTATGAGGTGTATTAAGGTCATTTGATGGATTATTTGTGATGTGATATGGATAAGAAAGTGTAAAGGAGAAGTGTTGAGGTGAAATGTATTGATTATCATGTATTGGTCAATGTTGGGAATATTGTGGGATTTTTGGAATAATAATTTCATCAATGATTTTGTCAAGGGGAAATGGCATGTTTAAAGGCAAACATGTAACTCATTGACGTTACATACACTTGTAAGGTAGTTGGTGGTTAATGTGAATTTCGTTATGTATTTGTGTTGTAGAGTGAGACATAAAGAAGGAGCGGGACTATTGTATACACGTCTAAGATTGTGTATTCGTATTAAGAATACAAGGTATGTAAGGTTACTCTTTCCGTATCCTTCTACAAGATATTGTTCTTTTTGACATTGGACTTGTTTCAATTCCGAGGGGCTTGAAGTATATCAATTCAGGGTGACGTATATTGTTATTCATATGTGTCATATTCTTAGATGAATTATGATTCACTTATCTCTTATTCATTGATTGAAGTTCCAAAGATTCCATGACGTTGTAATTTCTAAAAGAACTATCTCAACGAGAGTAATGAGGTAAAGAGAGCTTGTTTAGTTTGAATAGCATTATTCCAATTATGTCTTGTTCCAAAGTCCTATAGTATGATGATTATCCTTATGCCAATTATTCATAAGTAAGAGTACCAATCTCATAAGAGCAATAAGAGAGGTGATGTGCAAGTTAGTATAATTATTTCTCATAAGTGAAGTTGTCAATCTCATGAGGTAAAGGAGTGATGTGAGGTGTGCATATAAGTGTGTGCTTTAATGTCATGATCTTTAACGTGTCACTCTCATAACTAAGTAGAGGGTATAAGATTGTAAAGAGGTAATGCGCATGGTTGCTATATGTTTCATTGAGTATGGATCACTTTCTAGAGGGTATAAATTCAATATGGAATAATCCCAATGTTATGCTTTGTTATCTATTATAGCCCACCAAAGGTGGAGGCCCGGTATCATATACCTACTTATATAAGATCTCATAAGAATAGTGAAGGAGGTAAAGTGCGAGCTAATATATCTATCCTGCATAGGTTAAGTTGTTAATCTCATGAAGCATAAAAGTAAGGTAAAGCATAGTTGTGTGTTTCAATTAGTATCATGATCCTTAATGTATTAATCTCTCATAAGTTGATATACCAATTTCTCCCACCATAGAGTGGATGTATGTTCTCCCACCATAGAGTGGATGTATGTTCTCCCACCATAGAGTGGATGTATGTTCTCCCACCATGAGAGTGGATGTATGTTAAACCACCAATAGAGTGGATGTACGTTAATAGAATAGATGTATGTTATATTGTTACCCCACCACTAGAGTGGATGTATGTGGATGAATGTTATTGTTTTACAACCTACTAACCAAGTAGATGAACAGTAGTGGTATGAACATAGAAGCAAGAAAGAATCTCTTGGGTATAGAAGAATCTATTGGAGGCAAGTCTCTTGAGTAAAGGTAATTTCCCTTGAAGGAGAGTAGTTATAAAAGATAGTATATAAAATGATGGTTTATACACATTGTCTATTCTCTCATAAATTATTTTATTGACATTCTCATGTATGATGCTATTTCTTATGAGCCTTACATACTCAGTACATTCTTTGTACTGACCCCCTCGGGGGACTTACCTTACATGTTGCAGGTGCAGGCACTAGTAGATATTTAAATAGACAGTAAGTTGACAGTTAGTTGCGGATCTTTGGTGAGCCCCAGTTGCTTCGGGACTTATCACAGTTGTACATTTGTTTTGATGTTGTAAATGTTGTATAAAGCGGGGACTTGTCCCGAATTTAAGTTGGTCTTGTATAATCATCTGTTAGAGGCTTTTGTAGACGTATGTGGGTATATGGATGCAAGAGACGTATGTTCATTTTGACTTGATGGCTCTAACGGCCATAGTTTCATATTGTACATGTTTTCCATGACTTCCACCATTGGCATTTTTATATGTTATCGGTTACATGAGATAGTACGATGTTCATACGAGGATATGCATATGTACATGAGAAAAGATTGGTTCTCTCGGGCCATATCGGCTTCGGGTGCCAATCACGCCTCGTTGGGATTTCGGGGCGTGACAACAATGCCTTGAATTATATTGTGAAGGGGGAAATGACATCATAAGGGAATCATGTCATTCATTGTCGTCTTGTGCACTTGTAAGGTAGTTGGTTGTTAACGTAATCTCCGTTATGTCCTTGTGTTGTAGAGTGAGACGTAAGAAGAGAGATAGACTATTGTATTTACATATAGGATTGTGTATTCATATTGAGAAGATAAGGTATGTAAGGTTACTCTTTCCGTATCCTTATGCAGCACATATTGTCCACATTGACATTGTACTTGTTCCATTCTAAAATGTTCTAAGGTATCTAATTTCAAGTTGTGATCCATTGTTGTCTCATATTCCTTATTCATTGATCATTTGTTATTCATGTGTTACATAATTGAGGATATGGTTCCAAAGTTCCAATAATGTACACTCACCAATGTATCACTCTTATAGATAAAGAATGAAGTAATGTATAATTGATGAATTTTCTTGGGTGGTATCTCATAGGGTGGCCGGAACACCTGCATGGGTCGATCCCAATATTTTGGGTGGTATCTCATAGGGTGAAAGGAAAACCTGCATGGGTCGATCCCAATATCACGGGTGGTATCCCAGGGGTTAACATACCTAGCATGGGTTGATCCCGATTTATGTATTTAAGAGGACCGTATCCCAGGGGTGGAAGGACCTAGCATGGGTCATCCTCTTTACCACTGATCAGCTGTTCATTTGTTTAAAGTAAAGTAAAGTAATGAATGTAATGTACATGGTTCCACACATACAGAGCGATGGGTTATCCATATTGCTTATTCTCTTATATTTGATTTCCACTGATGATCTCATGTATTGATTCAGTTCTTTATGGCCTTGGCTCTAATCTGTCCACATATCCATGGACTTTGTCTGTCATCGTGGCCACTACATTTGGAGCATATCGAGCCAAAGAGTTAAACTGTAAACTGTATTCTCTAACACTCATATCCCCCTGATGGAGATCTAGAAATTGGTCTGTACGTGCCTCTCGGATCTCATATAGGAGGTAGATCATACTCAGTACATTCTTCGTACTGACATCCCTTGGGGGACTTACCTTACTTGATGTAGGCACAGGTGCTAGTAGACCTCCTCAGTAGGCTACGAGATTTCCATCGAGTATTGGTGAGCTCCAGCTGCTTCGGGGCTTTTCGAGTCACATATGTACATTCGTCTTGGTACTGTATTGGTATTGTATATGTGCATAGAGCGGGGTATTGTCCCAACTCTAAGTTGGTTTTTATTAGGCATCTGTAGAGGCTTTGTAGATGTTGTGGGACAAATGAAGGATATGTAAGGAACGTTTGTTTTTGTCTTGATGGCCCCAACGGCCAAGTTTCATAGTTATCATGTATTTTCCATGACTTCCGCTATTGGCATATTATATCCATTTTTGGTAGCGATGTATGTTGAGTAGCATGCATATGAATGTACAGGAGCAAAGATTAGTTCTCTCGGGCCTCAACGGCTTCGGGTACCAGTCCGCCCCATTGGAATTCGGGGTGTGACAAAGAAGTACACTTTGATTCGAAAATTCCAAGTCAAATTTGGTCAGAGGTGTTAGTAGGTCCACTTGTGGAAAAAAATAAAAAAAAAAAAATTCCATGTGGACGTGCCATGTCAGCATTGACCAGTCAACAGGCTGCCACGCCAGCACCACACAAGCACCAGCACAGCAGCTGGCCAGTCAACCATTCAGTCAGTAGGCGACCAGCACACCAACTTGCACCTGTACGCGCGTGCAATGCACTTTCAGAGGCCAAATTCCTACAGTTTCAACACTTAGTTTTTTTTAAGGCTCCTAAGTTTTGGGGACCCAAAAAAAATTTCTAAGTGTCCAAACTTCGAGATTTATTTGTTCTCTTTCTCCTTAGATTTCTCAACTATTTAACAAGTAATTAACATCTTTAATAACTTGTTAACTAGTTTTAAAAATCAAATCATCTCTTTGATTCATCAAAATTAAGAAACACAAGTATTTTTTCTATTTTTGTTACTTAGCTTTTTTTTAAGTCAGATTTCTTTCATGCTTCTTTTCTTCAACTTTCCTCATCTTAATTCATTGATAAACTTCTTGAATCAATTCCTTAAGTCAGATTTCTTTCATGCTTCTTTTCTTCAACTTTCCTCATCTTAATTCATTGATAAACTTCTTGAATCAATTCCTTTTACCTACAATTGAGTCATCCTTCTTTCAAGAGTCACAAGAATCCACTCCACCACAAAGGATAGATGATCTTGAATTGATCAAGCAAAGCTAGTTCACTACCAATTTTGAGATGACACTTTAGGAGGTGAGTTGAGAGTTTACATATGAGTGATGTGAGTCTTTTACCACTACTATTATTTTTTGAGTTTTGTATGTACAATGTATAATCATTTTACTTATAACCATGGAGGAAAGAGCTCGGTGAACAACATGGTGACAAATTCTAATATGTCAAGGAGAGTGACCAATGTGAATGAAATGGTGGTTGAAAAAAATGGGAGGTTTAGAGGTATGGAGTAAAGGGTGAAAAGGATGGATAGTATGATTGAAAGGAGGTTCCCTATGACAAGTCGAAGTGAAGAAACAAGAAGGACCTCGGGTTAAAAATCAAACTTATACTACCCCAACTAAATTGGAACCAAACTTACCCTCAAGCTACATTCTGAATGAACCCGAGCTATGTTAGGAAAGTCACCCCACATCCAAATACCCAACCATATCATCCACCATAAAGGATTCCTTCTTTTGTGGAGACCCAAGTTAGAAGCCAAGCACCTCCATGAAATGTATCACATGCATCCTTGCATGTACCCTATGTTCCAATCCAACAACAATACCCACAAGTACCCTATAAGGATATCTACTATCAAAACCCTTTTTATGATGAAATATGTGAAGAGGTTAACCTGAATGAATGGTGGGAAGGACCCGAAGTCTTTGGTACGAACCAAGACATGAGATGTCAAAGGAAATGGGATAGTGATGATAGGTATAGGGATGAATAAGAAAGATGTGAAGACCAAAGTGATCGATATGGTGGTCAGGGTGTTCCAAATCAAGGGATGGGTCACAACATGGTGAGTTTTCTAGTATTTCAAGATGGTAGTCAAGCTATCCAAGCTAACTACAACACAAAAGGGGAAGATCAAGCCTATCAAGGTAATCATGATGTACCTCAATCTTCTTTTCCTTCTAACATTCGATGTTATAAATGTCAAAGTGAAAGACATATTGCTAGAGAGTGTCCACAAAGGAGGTCAAATGTGATCTTGTGTGATAGATCTTGTGCTACAAATGTGATAGAGTATGAGGTTAGGAATCATTGGGATAAGACTAAGGTTAGGCATGATGATGCAACTTCAAATGTAGATGATGAGAAATTGGAGAAGGATTTAAACCTTTTGTTATCTAAATCGAATCATAGGGGATCTTTCTTAAGAGGAACTTGATCAAAGTGTGAACCTATTCCATGCGAGGTTTAAGATGATTGATAGGGTATGTTCCTTGGTCATTGATGGTAGGAGTAGCATTAATGTGGTGAGTTGCACTATGGTTGATAGAATGAAGTTTCCTACACAAAGACACCCCAAGCCATACAAACTTCAATGGCTCATTGAAAATGATGAAGTAGAGATAACCAAAAAAGAGGTCATGAATCTAAGCATTGACAAGTATAGAGGATGAAAGCACACTCTTGTTCCATTAACACCCTATCAAGTAGGTGAGGACTACAAGATAATGAGAGAGCTTTGGAAAGAACTTAAGAGAGAAGAACTTGCCAAGAAGGAGAAAGACTTTGCTTAATAAGGGGAATTACCTACCAAGGAATCTCCTACAAAGAAGCGGGTGGATGATCCTTGTAAAACATGTGTACAAGACAAGAAAACAATCTCCAACCTTTATTCCCAAGGTATGTATCTACCCCCTCCTATTCCTAGTGATCCTTGGAGACATGATGATATTTTTCTTATGGTAAGTAGAATCTTTGAAATGAGTGATCCCTTACCATACTATGAGAAGATTGAAGTCTCCAAGATTCTTTCATTGTTTATTTCTTTTATGCTTAAATTGTGTGAGCTTCATGTTTTGGATGTCAACTATACTTGTTGTTTGTAAAAGAATTCATGGTGCATCCATGATGCCCAAGTTTTGTGTCCTACTCTTTGTCACATTATATGATTAGACAAGTTGAGGTGTTAGGATGAATTCTCAGGAGCATGCTCATTATGGGAGTTTGTTTGAGGAAGGAAAATGAAGTGTACTTGAAATGCTTAATCTTGTCCTCTAGTGTTTCAAATTGTGAATACCGTTTTGCTAATATTCTTACCTTAAAGTGCGTATTAACAATGGAGAACCCTTGGGATGAGTTGAATTCCCTTTATTCCTTTCTTTACTACTTGTTAGCATATGATGACCCTTATATCAAATGTGGTCTCATGCTTATGGATGCTAAGTTGATCATTTGTTTTTGGGAGAGTCCATGGATATTGAAAGCTCCTTGTCACCTTCACAGGGTTGGACAAGTTAAAGTTTCAAATAGGACTCTTGGAAGCATGCTTGGTGCTATGATAGGAGGGATACCAACTCCTTGGAAGTATTATTTAGCATGGAGTGATTTGACTTCTAATATATTCCTCGACTGTTCTAGTAGGATGGCTTCATTGGTACACTTCCTTTCCTTAGGAAGTTGCTTGATAGAGAGGGTTGTTTGGTGCTTAAAATGTCTCTTATTATCTACCAGTGTCCTTATCTTTTGGCACGCCCTAGATGAGAATAGTGAGTATAACACCTTTCTCTACTACCTCTTTGCTTATGATGATACCCATGATGGTATGGGATTTATTTTGTATGGAGGTAGAGATATGCGGGTCTTTTACTTCTTTGAACTAGATGAACCCTTGTGGGTGATTACACCACTTTTGGTGTGGCCTTCTTGTGAGACAATGAAACAGTTATGTCTTATGTCTCCCAAGTTAAATGTGGTACCATCATTTGGAGTTCTTGATTCCACAAAGATATTTGTGTTTGCCTTGTCCATTGAGGTTCAACATACCCAAAACCTTTTCTCCTTAAATGATGGATTACTTTTATTGAAAGCAAAGGATATTTGGTTGTATCTCAAATTTATGCCTCCATGGGATGGTGATATTGTTACTAACCCTCAAACTTTGAGGATGCTTTGGCTGTTGTCCTTCTTATATGTTTGCAAGATTTGGATTCGAGGACGAATCCATTTCAAGAAGGGGAGAATGATACTAGCATGGATCAGATGGTTGACACAAGTATGGATGACGTGGATGACACGTAGAATGTTCATGAAAAGGAAAGCATAAGAGTCCATGAGAGTGATGTGGAAAAATAAAAGAGGCCATTTGTACAAGTGGCTAGATTTTAAATTCAAGAATTCACAACAACTCACCAAACAAGGCCCTTGTCTCTCATTAAGGGCATATTTGTAAAAGCTAGTTGTCTTTAATTTACTTTAGAATAAATAGGATAATTTCTCATTTTGCATGGAGTTTTTGATGATTATTGAATATTGAGCTTTAAAGCTTGTAGTTTCTAGGTGAAGCCTAGCATTTAGCTTGTAGTTTCTAGGTGAAGTCGAGCATTAGTTGGTAATTTTAGTAGTGGGGATCTTGGAATTGTTGGTGAACTTTTTGGTTTGGTTAATCAAAGGTTACTTATTTGTGGTTTCTTGGTTTTCTTTGATTTTCTCAGACTAGGGTTTGTGTTTGAATTGTTGAATTCAATTGGGAGGTGAGGGTATCAAGTCCCTTGTTGCCCATTGTCACGCCCCGACTTCCAACTAGGCGTGATTGGCACCCAAAGCCGATATGGCCCGAGAGAACCAATCTTTGCTCATGAACCTTCAATGCATATCCTCGTATGAATAATGTTATGCCTTATGTAACTATGCGTAAAACATGAACATGGAACATATGCTATATATATATTTATGAAACTTGGCCGTTGGGGCCATCAAGTGAAATGGACCTTTATCTCGTACATTCATAACCCACATATGTCTACAAAAGCCTCTAATAGATGCATTTACAAGACCAACTTAAAGTCGGGATAAGTCCCCGCTTTATACAATATTTACAATGCCAAATAAATATACAACTATGACCCAGAAAGCTCCGAACCAAGTGGAGCTCACCAAAACTCTGCAAATGATCCCCAGTCTACAGAGAAGGTCTTCTAATGCCTGCACCTGCAACATGTAAGGTAAGTCCCCCAGGGGGTCAGTAGGAAGAATGTACTGAGTATGTAAGGCTCATAAAAAAATATCATCATACATGAGAATATCAATAGAATAAAATACAATAGAATAGTCAGTGTGGATAAACCATCATGTTATATAATATCTTTCATAACTACTCTCCTTCAAGGGAAATTACCTTCACTCAAGAGACTTGCCTCTAATAGATTCTTCTATACCCAAGAGATTCTTTCTTGCTTCTATATTCATTACCACTATTGTTCATCTACTTGGTTAGTAGGGTGTAAAAGAATAACACTCATCCACATACATCCACTCTAGTGGTGGGGGTAATAATATAACATACATCTACTCTATTAACAAACATCCACTTTATTGGTGGTTTAGCATACATCCACTCTATTGGTGGGGTAACATACATCCACTCTCATGGTGGGGCAACATACATCCACTCTCATGGTGGGGCAACATACATCCACTCTATGGTGGGAGAACATACATCAACTCTATGGTGGGAGAACATACATCCACTCTATGGTGGGAGAACATACATCCACTCTATGGTGGGAGAACATACATCCACTCTATTGGTGGGAGAACATACATGGGATAGATTGATATATCAACTTATGAGAGATTAATACATTAAGGATCATGACACTATTTGAAACACACAAATAGGCTTTACCGCACTCTTATACTTCATGAGATTAACACCTTAACTTGTGAGGGATAGATCTATTAGCTCGCACTTCACTTCCTTCACTAATCCTATGATATCTTACATAAGTAAGTATATGATACCGGACCTCCACCTTTGGTGGGTTATAATAAATAACAAATCATAATCTTGGAATTATTCCATATTGAACTTATGCCCTCTAGAGTGTGATCCATACTCAATGAAACATATAGCAACCATGCACATTACTTCATTACCATCTTATACCTCTTACCTAGTTATGAGAGTGACACATTAGAGATCATAACACTAAAGCTCATACTTATATACACATCCCACTTCACTACCTTACCTCATGAGATTGACATCTTTACTTATGAGGAATAATTAAACTAACTCGCACATCGCCTCTCTTATTATTCTTATGAGATTGGTACACAGATAATCATCATACTATAAGACTTTGGAACAAGACATGGTTGGAATAATGCTATTCAAACTAAAC
Organism: Capsicum rhomboideum; assembly: GCA_031232105.1. Classification (NCBI taxonomy): domain Eukaryota; kingdom Viridiplantae; phylum Streptophyta; class Magnoliopsida; order Solanales; family Solanaceae; genus Capsicum; species Capsicum rhomboideum. Next base: position 78,530,256 of record CP124709.1, on the reverse strand, counting down.
AAGCTCTCTTTACCTCATTACTCTCGTTGAGATAATCCTCTTAGAATTTACAATGTTATGACATCTTTGGAACTCCAATCAATGAATAAGAGATAAGTGAATCATCATTCATCTACGAATAGGATACGTATGAATAACAATATACGTCAACCTGAATTGATATACTTCAAGACTTTCGGAATTGAAACAAATCCAATATCAATGTGAACAACATGTTGCAGAAGGATATGAAAAAAAAAGGAATCTTACATACCTTGTGTTCTCAATACAATTCTACAATATTAAGTTTGCATAAAATAGTCCCACTCCGTCCTTATGTTTCGCTCTAAAACACAAGTTCATAACGAAACCAACATTAACCACCAATTACCTTACAATGGCATACAATAACGATAAGTCACATGTTTAGCTTTAACATGTCATTTCCCCCTTGACAATACCATTTATGAACTCATCATACCAATAATCCCACAATATTACATAAATTGACCAACACATGATAAACAATAGCATGTCACACCAAGTTCATAGTTTACACTTCTCCATCACAACCACATCACAATTATTCCATCAATTTACTTCAATACACCTCACAACAACAAATCGGCCAAAATCCCATAATTTATACTTATAGAAAAATAACAAGTTTGGGACCATAATCACACCATACATGTTGTTATTTTATCCATACCATGCTTTTTCATCAAGACCACAAGTCATAATCCAAGTTACAATCCCATGGATAACACATCTTTTTCACAAAACCAAAAGTGCCATGTCCAACACTTCCAACCCTAACCAACATGATATACATAATATCTCATGCTTATAATATGTTAAAGTACAAGAATAATCACTTACCCAAGCTTGTAAGATGATAATCTTGCTCCAAAATTTGGCTTTGAGCTCTTAGGGTTTGTGAGCAAGAAAAACTTTCTTGAGACTTCTAGAAAAAGATAGAAAAAGCATGTGTGTTGTTGTGTATTAAAAATCTGATTTTTGGTCTCCTTTTATAGACCTTTGGAGTCATCCTTATCCACTCTTGGCATTTAATTCTAATTGTGGCTAAGTCAATGGAAGAATGGGTCATTTACCCATTCTTGACCCATGATTTCTTCTCTTTTTGGGCCCCTTTTTGAGCCCAATTCACTTAACCCACTAAAATCCATAGTTAACCATGTTTAATTCATTACATACTCATTACGACAATATTCTCACTCACGGGATTCACACTCGTAGCCTCAATTCCAAAAACAAGCAATTCTAGACACATGACTTATTTTGACCATAAGGGTAAAATCGTCATTTTGATGCCAAATTCGTTCTCGAGTAATTTTATCATACCAATATAATAATTTACTCATTTCATGTGTATTCTCATGGTTGTAGAAAAATCGTGGCAAAAATTGGCTCAATACGTCCCCGGGCACCCTTGGGACTTAAGAAAAATTCCAACTTTTGAAAGGTGCGCACAAGCAGCCCGGCACGCCCTTGGGCGCGCCACCTTGATGCCTGTGGGCTAAAAATTTTAGCCCAGAGCGGACCGGCACCCCCCTGGGCGCGCCCCACCTCTTTTTTTTCAAAATTTTCATTTCTTCGACTTTTCTTCGCGGATTTGGTTAGACACTTCAAGTCCTATTCTTTAACTTACTTCTTACCCTTAATATTCTTTGTTTGGAGGTCCTCTTAGCCTTATTTTGAACCCCACAACTGCGCCATAAAAATCACAAAACAACTCTTATGAAGGGCTAATCACATGTATGAAGCCAAATTTCAATTTCCTCAACATTAACATTACCAAATGCATACTTATAACTCTCGACACCTAAGTATACATTGTTCAACGTCGTCAAGTAGGGTTGTAAAGGTACGGGGTGTTACATTCTCCCCCCCTTAGAAACATTCGTCCTTGAATGTTAACGATGTCGCTTCAAATGCAGCTCTATATTAGCATACGTAGACATAGATGCTTAATACTCATGGATACTTACTTCATATTGGTCCTCCTACACATTTTGAACCTTTTCCTCTGTTTGAAACAAATATGGGTACGTCGATTTCATCGACTTGTTGATTTCTTCAAAGAATTCTTACAAAATGTACGTCTTTATTTATTAACCTTCACACTTGTTGGTTTAGAATAGCCATCGCTATCTTTTCCTAGTAAGATCCTCCGAACTTGGTGTATTTCCAATGGGAACAATATGTAAGGAAACTCTTATACACTTTCAACAATTTCACATGGCATGTTGTATAGTGTCAATTTTCCCTTCTTTCTGAATTTCATTATACCTTTCATGATCACAAACATCTACTATACCATTACGATATGTTCCTTTAACTATACTAAACTCACCGACAGGTGGAAATATTTCTATTGGCTTCACTCATAACCCCAGTGTACTATTAAATTCATGACAGTCGATGGAGCAACGTACGATAAAGTAGAGCTCTAATCAATCAATACATATGCATCATGTAAAATATGGTAATATACCTAAATACTTGTACCGTCATCAGGAGGTGCTTCCTTATTCTGCCGGTCCACTAAAGCGTAAGTGCGATTTTGAGTTCCACTAGAACTGTCTGCTCCTTTGGCACCTCTACCATGACCAGCAGACTGTACACCAACTATCGGCGCCACATCGGCTGATTCGGTAGGCCGTGTCATACTACCTGTAGGCCTCTATGGGCATTCTCTCATCATGTGTCCTGGCCTACTACATACAAAGCAAACATTCGTATCAAACCGGCATTCGCCTGTATGAAATCTCCCACATCGCGGGCATAACTGACGAGAAGATCTCGTTCCATGTGATCCATGAATCCCACTACTCTGTTCAGATCGACCACCTCTAGACTCTCGAAATTGAGAATGAGCACCTACTGTGAAATAAAAGGATGAGGGTCTACGTGGTAACATTCAAGATCCAGATTCTCCTGGGGACACCATAGAATGCCCCATAGGTCTAGCCCTTTTTGATGGACCTTCCTCAGATTTCTGTGTCTTTCTTCTTTGCCTTTGGTCCTCCATTTTCTGCGCAAAGGCCTGTATTCTAGCTATGTCCATATCTCAATTTAAGGCAGCAATAGTGCAGTCTCGTACCAAATAAGGCTCCAATCTGTCCACATATCGATGGACTCTATCTTCCATAGTGGCTACCACATTTGGAGCATATCTAGCCAAGGAATTAAACTGCAAACTGTATTCTCTAACACTCATATTTCCTTGACGCAAATGGAGAAATTGGTCTGCACATGCCTCCTGAATCTCATATGGGAGGTAATGATCAAGGAATGCCATTTTAAATTCTTCCCAATCAGCTGGGAGTGCATCCATACCCCTTGATCTTTTCCAGTCCTCATACCACAAGATAGCCTCGCCCTTCAGTCTTTAAACTTCTAGCTCAACTGTTTCTACACCTATTACGTGCATCACCTCTAGTGCTCTTTGAACTTGGTCCACAAAATCCTGTGGATCTGCTTTCAGATCGGACGCTGTGAATATGGGAGGGTCTAATTTTAAAAAGTCCTGTGTTCTGCGACTCGCCACCCTAGCCGCATCATCCTCATTTATCATTGGGCCAGTTCGTCCTTGTGTCTGTGCAACAACTAGCTGTGTCAACATATGTACTGCATTTCTCAAATCCTGATCAGTGGTATTTATTGGTGGTTCTGCAGGTACTTCTCTACCTCTTGGCTCTTCTGGAGTTGGCAAGGTAGAAGAAGACCACAATGCAATTTCAGCATTAGCTCCAGCGTGACTAACTTGGTCAGGTGGTAATCTACTCATTCCTTCTTCAGCAGGCACATCCACCTGCTTTCCTTTACCTCTACCTCTTCTCGTGATCGGCATGTTTACTATACCAAAGAAAAACAATCACCATGAACAGATACAATTCAACTTACAACACTGGATCTATTGCACGATCTAGAAGTGAAGAAAGGAAACAACATCCTAAATGCCCCCGTAGCCTCCTACTTATAAATGTGGTGCATAACACATCGATAAGTAAGACTCTACTCAGACACAGCTTTGTAGACACCCTTAGACCAACCTGCTCTGATACCACTTTTGTCACGCCCCGACTTCCAACAAGGCTTGATTGGCACCCGAAGCCGACATGGCCCGAGAGAACCAATCTTTGCTCATGAACCTTCGTATGCATATCCTCGTATGAATATTGTTAAGCCTTATGTAACTATGAGTAAAACATGAACATGGAACATATGCTATATATATATATATATATATTTATGAAACTTGGCCATTGGGGCCATCAAGTGAAATGGACCTTTATCTCGTACATTCATAACCCACACATGTCTACAAAAGCCTCTAACAGATGCATTTACAAGACCAACTTAAAGTCGGGACAAGTCCCCGCTTTATACAATATTTACAATGCCAAACAAATATACATCTATGACCCAGAAAGCTTCGAACCAAGTGGAGCTCACCAAAACTCTGCAAATGATCCCCAGTCTACAGAGGAGGTCTACTAATGCCTGCACCTGCAACATGTAAGGTAAGTCCCCCGAGGGGGTCAGTACGAAGAATGTACTGAGTATGTAAGGCTCATAAAAAAAATATCATCATACATGAGAATATCAATAGAATAGTCAATGTGGATAAACCATCATGTTATATAATATCTTTCATAACTACTCTCCTTCAAGGGAAATTACCTTCACTCAAGAGACTTGCCTCTAATAGATTCTTCTATACCCAAGAGATTCTTTCTTGCTTCTATATTCATTACCACTATTGTTCATCTACTTGGTTAGTAGGGTGTAAAAGAATAACACTCATCCACATACATCCACTCTAGTGGTGGGGGTAATAATATAACATACATCTACTCTATTAACAAACATCCACTTTATTGGTGGTTTAGCAAACATCCACTCTATTGGTGGGGTAACATACATCCACTCTCATGGTGGGGCAACATACATCCACTCTCATGGTGGGGCAACATACATCCACTCTATGGTGGGAGAACATACATCAACTCTATGGTGGGAGAACATACATCCACTCTATGGTGGGAGAACATACATCCACTCTATGGTGGGAGAACATACATCCACTCTATTGGTGGGAGAACATACATGGGATAGATTGATATATCAACTTATGAGAGATTAATACATTAAGGATCATGACACTATTTGAAACACACAAATAGGCTTTACCGCACTCTTATACTTTATGAGATTAACACCTTAACTTGTGAGGGATAGATCTATTAGCTCGCACTTCACTTCCTTCACTAATCCTATGATATCTTACATAAGTAAGTATATGATACCGGACCTCCACCTTTGGTGGGTTATAATAAATAACAAATCATAATCTTGGAATTATTCCATATTGAACTTATGCCCTCTAGAGTGTGATCCATACTCAATGAAACATATAGCAACCATGCACATTACTTCATTACCATCTTATACCTCTTACCTAGTTATGAGAGTGACACATTAGAGATCATAACACTAAAGCTCATACTTATATACACATCCCACTTCACTACCTTACCTCATGAGATTGACATCTTCACTTATGAGGAATAATTAAACTAACTCGCACATCGCCTCTCTTATTATTCTTATGAGATTGGTACACAGATAATCATCATACTATAAGACTTTGGAACAAGACATGGTTGGAATAATGCTATTCAAACTAAACAAGCTCTCTTTACCTCATTACTCTCGTTGAGATAATCCTCTTAGAATTTACAATGTTATGACATCTTTGGAACTCCAATCAATGAATAAGAGATAAGTGAATCATCATTCATCTACGAATAGGATACGTATGAATAACAATATACGTCAACCTGAAATGTATACTTCAAGCCTTTCGGAATTGAAACAAATCCAATATCAATGTGAACAACATGTTGCAGAAGGATATGAAAAAAAAGGAACCTTACATACCTCATGTTCTCAATACAATTCTACAATCTTAAGTGTGCATACAATAGTCCCGCTCCGTCCTTACGTTTTGCTCTACAACACAAGTTCATAACGAAACCAACATTAACCACCAATTACCTTACAATGGCATACAATAACGATAAGTCACATGTTTAGCTTTAACATGTCATTTCCCCCTTGACAATACCATTTATGAAATCATCATACCAATAATCCCATAATATTCCATACATTGACCAACACATGATAATCAATAGCATGTCACACCAAGTTCATATTTTACACTTCTCCATCACCACCACATCACAATTATTCCATCAATTTACTTCAATACACCTCACAACAACAAATCGGCCAAAATCCCATAATTTATACTTATAGAAAAATAACAAGTTTGGGACCATAATCACATCATACATGTTGTTATTTTATCCATACCATGCTTTTTCATCAAGACCACAAGTCATAATCCAAGTTACAATCCCATGGATAACACATCTTTTTCACAAAACCAAAAGTGCCATGTCCAACACTTCCAACCCTAACCAACATGATATACATAATATCTCATGCTTATAATATGTTAAAGTACAAGAATAGTCACTTACCCAAGCTTGGAAGATGATAATCTTGCTCCAAAATTTGGCTTTGAGCTCTTAGGGTTTGTGAGCAAGAAAAGCTTTCTTGAGACTTCTAGAAAAAGATAGAAAAAGCATGTGTGTTGTTGTGTATTAAAAATCTGATTTTTGGTCTCCTTTTATAGACCTTGGGAGTCATCCTTAGCCACTCTTGGCATTTAATGCTAAGTGTGGCTAAGTCAATGGAAGAATGGGTTATTTAACCCATTCTTGACCCATGATTTCTTCTCTTTTTGGGCCCCTTTTTGAGCCCAATTCACTTAACCCACTAAAATCCATAATTCATCATGTTTAATTCATTCCATACGCATTACGACAATATTCTCACTCACGGGATTCACACTCGTAGCCTTAATTCCAAAAACAAGCAATTCTAACCATGTATGACTTATTTTGACCATAAGGGTAAAATCATCATTTTGATGCCAAATTCGTTCTCGAGTAATTTTATCATACCAATATAATACTTTACTCATTTCATGTGTATTCTCATGGTTGTAGAATAATCGTGACAAAAATCGGCTCAATACGTCCCCGGGCACCCTTGGGACTTAAGAAGAAAGGTGCGCACAAGCAGCCTGGCACGCCCTTGGGCGCGCCACCTTGCTGCCTGTGGGCTAAAAATTTTAGCCTAGAGCGGCCTGGCACGCCCCACCTTTTTTTTTTCAAAATTTTCGTTTCTTCGACTTTTTCTTTGCGGATTTGGTTAGACACTTCAAGTCCTATTCTTTAACTTACTTCTTACCCTTAATATCCTTTGTTTAGAAGTCCTCTTAGACTTATTTTGAACCCCACAACTGCGCCATAAAAATCACAAAACAACTCTTATGAAGGGCTAATCACATGTATGAAGCCAAATTTCAATTTCCTCAACATTAACATTACCAAATGCATACTTATAGCTCTCGACACCTAAGTATACATTGTTCAACGTCGTCAAGTAGGGTTGGAAAGGTACGGGGTGTTACACCCATAAATTCAAGAGTATGAATATTAATCCACATATCCTTCTTTTGTTTTTCTTTCCTTCTTGTTCTTTTCTCTTTGATTTGTTATCAATAATGGCGGAAAAAAAGTTAGAAAACGAAGGAAAATTGGGAAAGACAACAATATATAGGGCCAGGGGACCATCATCACAAATATGGGACCCCAACCGCGCATACGGTACCTCACCAGTCTGACCCTTCATGAAAGCGCCTTGTCTTTCACAAATGCAAAGAAGAAGCTGGATAGGGTCAGACCGATCCTCCTTCCAGGGGCTCGAGATTCATTTTGAACCCCGTGCATGCAAATGAACTATGCTACCCTACAAAATTTGGTATTTTGGACTCAATGGGACTATCAAAATTTCCATCCAAGGTCATTTTAATAAAAAGTAGGCCCCATACCCACTGTTCTAATTTTACCAATATCCACCCAATTGCCCAAAATTAGCCCAAAAACCTCAGGACCCGGACCAAGGGTCCCTTGGCCTAAAATAGATATTTTGGAGCTAACGGAACCCTCAAAATTCTCATCTGAGGCCATTTTTGTAGAAGTTTTGACCCAAGACCAAATTCTCAACTTCAAAAGCTCCAAAACAGGAAATTAGGCTTAAAAATCAAACAAATTGTCGAGAAGCACACCGATGGTCCCGATAAGTCATTAATAACCTGTAGGCTCTGTAGGAAAAATACAAAACACAAAAAATATATGAAAATGGAAAAAATGACCTAGAAGGTCATTACAACATCCACTACTAAATGGACTTTCATTCTCAATAATCAAAGACTAGATAGAGCCGAAAGCTCAAAAGGACAAGGTACTGGGCCAGCATACCCATGCAAGGCTCCTCAGGTAAAATCTGCGGCCAAGCAATGTTTCCAAGGGATTTCTTTAAAGGTATCCCTTTTACTCTCAATACCTTACTCCACCTTTCCAAAAACCAGTAACTTATCCCCAAAAGTCAATTGGCCTCCAACTGAACCAAGCCCAACTAAAACATCAAGCCCCAAACCCAAGCATACCTCCATCACATCCACATGAGCACAACTAAGTGAATACTCACCCAAGCTAAAGATATCCCAATACATGAACCATAAAACCAACTTTAAACTCCAAATCTAACTTTCTCTTGTCTTTCCAAACCTGTTGCCTACTCTGAACTACACAAAATTTCTTCAACATCATTTGAGTCCTATCCGCATAATCACATCACACCAACCTTGAAGAATGAATCTGACCCACCGAAGATACACACAGACTAGAATAAGAACACTGTTTCATAAAGATCCATCTGAATACCCAAAGGGTGGTGACTAAATTCTGCGACCTCTGCCAAAGCCAATAATTGGTCCCGATGACCCTCAAAACCAATAGTCGTGAGTCCGATGCATAACCTCTTAAAACTAGATGATTTGCTCTAGAATACCCCACCAACTATAGATGGAAAAATACAAAGCCCAACTCATATGCAACTCTCCCACTTAGTAGACTTCCAAAAGTCTGATGAAAACTGAGAACCAAGACCAAACATAGTAGAAACAAACACCATGTGCCAACGAACCATACCTCGAACATTCATCTAAGCCAATCTCCCTGAACTAAAGAAAATTAAACCAGTTGGTAGAGAGTAGGCCTAGTCATCCTACTGAAAATAACTCAACCGACTCAAACCTTGAAATATAGGCTGCAAACTAGTGACAAATCTATATCTAACTTACCATTAAAGCTGAACTACTCAACCTTAACTACCTAAATCGATCATACTCACGGGTAAGCATCCATACACCAAAATCTATCACAACTTTCAAGCCACCATCCGAAAGAGTCAAAATCAAAAATGGGGCCAATGAGTCTTTAAGAATATCAAATACCATACAAGTCTCACCTTCAGAAACTAGGAATATACACAATGGTTCTTGCAAGAGCTAAAACTAAGATGTTGTCAAAGAACACAATCACATCGGAGCAAAACCACAAGCCAAAGACATTAGCAATTAAATCCATATATGCTGAGGGGCACAACACACCAATGCATACCTAAGAACTTACTAAGACTTTAAAAAGTCCTAATGATAGTGTAACACCCCGTACATTTTTGAACCTACTTGATTGGTGATCTAGGGTTTATATGCCTTATTTGAACCATGTTTACCTTAGTTTTGAGAGTAATAAGTACGTATTTTGTATTGTTTTTGATGGACTGTTGATATTGTATAAAAGTACACAAAGAAAAGTCGAAGAAAGGAAGAAATTCAAAATTTTGGTGTCAGGCGCACCAGGCAGTGTGCCAGGCCGCTTTTTGCCAAAAATTTTCTCTGACCACTAGTCTCTAAATAGGGATCTTGCGTTATTGTATCATTATTCCATCTTAGTGGGACTACTCTTGGAAAATTTAGACATCCAAATGAGGATTAATTCTTCTTCCTTTTTATTTTTATTTCTTTGTTTTATAATTTTTATCAATTTATGATAAATTAAGCCATGAGTGGCTAAAATCGCTTATTCTTAGGGTTGAGGCTATGAACATGAATCTCGTGAGTTGAATATCATCTTAACATTTATGGAATTCTCTAAACATGAGATAGTTGGTGGACATGCATTAAATTTGATGGGCTAAATTAATCTTGTGTTATTGGGCTCAATTGAGGCCTAAAAATCAAACAAAAGACATGGCCCAAATGGGGCAAATGACCCATTCTTGTGTTGACCAAGTAAACATAGCATTTAATGGCCAAGAAGTGGCTAGGGATGACTTGAGGGCCTATATAAAGGTACAAAATCAGATTTTTATTCATTTTAACTCTCATACCTTTCTAAACATTTCTAAAGACACTTCTCATCTCACAAACCCTAAGGCAACCATTTCCTTTGGACAAGATCATCACTTTGCAAGCTTGGGTAAGTGTTTATTATTGTGATTTAATATATTATATGCATGAGAGATGGTGTATATCATGATGGTTATGTTTAAAAATGTTGAGTAGTGCACTTTTTCTTTTTGCTAAAAGATGTGTCATCCATGTGACTTGAACTTGAAAGGAGACTTGAGGTTTGGATGGAAGTGAATGGTGGGGATGAAACATCAACATTTATGGTGTGTTTATGTCCTTAACTTGTTTGTTTTTCTATGTGTATAACTTGTGGGATTATTGTTATGAAACATATTGAGGTGACTTGATGGAGTAATTGTAACGTAGCGTTAATGAGGGAGCGTAAAGGATAAACTTGGTGTGACATGCTATTGGTTTATGATGTCTTGGTCAATGTATGGAATGTTGTGGTATTGTTGGTATGACAATGCCGTGAATTGTGTTGTAAAGGGTGAAATGACGTTATAGGGAAATCATGTAACTCATTAATGTCTTATGCACTTGTAAGGTAGTTAGTTGTTAACGTGAGCTCTGTTATGTACTTGTGTTTTAGAGTAAAACATAAGGAAGGAGCTGGATTATTGTATTCACGTATAGTACTGTGTATTCATATTGGGAAGATAAGGTATGTAAGGTTACTCTTTCCGTATCCTTCCGCAGCACATATTGTTCACATTACAATTGTACTTGTTCCCTTCCGAAATATCCAAAGGTATTGTCATATAGTATTACTCACAGAACCAATTGTGATTCACATGTCTCATGGTCCATTGACTAAGGTTTCAAAGTTCCAATAATGTACAATCACCAATGTATCACTCTTCTAATGAACGAATAAAGTAATGTAAAATTGTTTGTATATTCTTGAGTGGCATCCCAGGGGTGGAATAAACACCTAGCTTGGGTCAATCCTAACATCATGGGTGGTATCCCAGGGGTTTAAATACCTAGCATGGGTCGATCCCAATATCACAGTAACATCCCAGGGGCGATAGAAAAGCCTAGCATGGGTTATCACAGTAACATCCTAGGGGCGACAGAAAAGCCTAGCATGGGTTAATTACATCCCAGGTGTTAAAATACCAGCATGGGTTATCCTCTTTTACCACTGATCAGTTGGTCATAGAATGATGAATGAACGTAAAGGCAAAGAAAGTAATGAATATAACATGTATGATTCCTCACAAACAGAACGATGGTTTATCCATATTGACTATTCTCTTATATTTGATTCCATTGATGTTCTTGTTATGATGTAGTTTCGTATAGCCTTACATACTCAGTACATTCTTCGTACTACCGTCCCTTGGGGGACTTACCTTAGTTGCTGTAGGCACAGGTGCTAGTAGACCTCCACAGTAGGTTGCGGATCATTTGTCGATCAATGGTGAGCTCCAGTTGGTTCGGGGATCTCCGAGTTACATGTGTACATTTGTTTTGGCATTGTAAATATTGTATAAAGTGGGAACTTGTCCCGACTTTAGGTTGGTTATGTCCATGTATCTATAGAGGCTTTGTAGATGTTGTGGGACAAATGAAGGAAATGTAAGGAATGTATGTTTTTTACTTAAGGGCCCTAACGGCTAAGTTTCCTATTTATCATATATTTCCCATGACTTCCTCCATTGGCATCTTATATCTATACGTGATAGTGATGTTTATTAAGTGACATGCGTATGAGTGTATATGAATGAAGATTGGTTCTCTCGGGCCTTAACGGCTTCGGGTGCCAGTCTGCCCCGTTGGAATTCGAGGCGTGAAAGATAGCCACATTGAGCAACTACAAAAAAACATAGTCACAGGTACTCACTCCCTAGAATCACACCCTTTGGTTGCCGACAACTTATATACAAGAATACACAACCACCCTTTTATACCAAGCGAAAGCATCCCACAAAATCACACTAGGTGAAACAAATCCCTCAATGAGAAGCCACTAAAATCACCTATTCTAACCAAACTCAACTCACCTGAGCCATGAATTACATCATAGAAAAAACTGTGTGCTCGACTCAACATCAAAACCCAAGATCAAGGACACTATCGGGAGATAAACCATATAATCTGAAAGAACAAGCCTCAACTTACCAACCTTAGGAATGGCTATAGAAAAGAGTTGTCAATACCGTAACAACAATATAAACATAGAAGACCAAACCTTCATTCACACAATTCTCTTAACAACCGACCTTGCCTTACTAACAGAAGAAGGAAAACCAATCAACAAAGGTGGAAAACCAATCAACCAAGGTAGCCGTCTAGGCCAAACAGACAAGAATTGAAAGAAACAAGTTACTAACTAGATAATGCTAGTCTACCCATCTATCAAATAAGGGTCCACAATAGTTAAAATAATATCATGTAATAGTAGAGGCATAACAGAAAGACAAACAATCCAAATTCCAAAACCAAATTGAAATCCACTAAGCCAAAGAAAAGGAAATTTACCCAAGTGCTACTGCCCAACGTAGTTACAATACTGATCCACTCAATCCAATATTAAAAGAAAATATCTACGGGGATAGTTATTTATGCATAGACCTACATAAAGGCTTAAACAAATAGCATAGTAATATCAAGGCATAAGGACACCGATGAGTGTGAAAACCGCAATTCAAATTATATAGAAACTAGAAGATAATAAATCAAAACCGCACCTATAACAATGAAAGCTAAAGTCGTGGTCCCTGGTCTACCTGAAAAAGTACAAATCTGAATGTGTTCGAACCAAAACTGAGCATCTAAACGACCAACTAAAATAACTAGGGCAACACTTCTGACTGAAAGTGCCACATCCTTAAGAGGATGATCTGGATGCACTAGCGATCTAATAAACCCACATCGAGGACACTCTCTAGACCAATGATCGATCTCCATGCATGATAACAAACGCCTAAAGCTTTGATCTAGCAAGAAACACATGTTGACCCCAACTAGATGACCAAATCACACCTACAACACTCACTAGATCAATGACCCAGAGCGGGCGCCATGACCAGAAGACCTAGACTAAGAACCCCGTGATGCCTGACCAGCACTCTGTCTACTATGATCACTATAACTTATCTAAGAGTGACTATTAATCTGATTTTCTACCTGAACGGGCCTAGTAGACTATGAGTGATGAAGGCATCTACTGGGAGGATCCCTTCATTTGGATGGAATACTATTGAAACTGTACTAATGATGGGCCTCTTGTCGCCACCTCCAAATGTCTCAAGACATGTCCACTCTATAGTCCTTGCATGATTAACAACTTGGAGGAAGGTATACCCAACTGCTATCAAATGCTTTGATGCTAAATGGAGTGGTATAGCTAATCCTCTGATAAATCCCCACACCATCTCATGCTCAATAGGAGATAATATAGAAGTATGCCTAACCCACTCGAGAAAACCTATCTCATACACTAAAACCAATAAAGAACCTCGCTGAATGCTGACAAACCCAGCTCTAGACTGAAAACCACTCGATGTACTAGATGCCACCTCTGACTGTGAAGTATCCTTGAAAAGGCGCAAATCCCTAACACAGTATCCTGAAGAATCGAAGTGTTCATAAATCCTGTCGAAGCCTGGGCTAGCCCCAAACCCACTGGCTGATGCTGTAGATCCTCAATACCAAGATCTGACTCCCTGGTCTGACCCTGAACAAAAACTCGGGTAACACATGCAGAAGTCCCATCCGCATCTATCGACAACCTCAATCTATCAATCTGAGAAGGAGTGGAGCCAAAAAAGGTATGTAGAAGTTAACAGAAGTCAAGACACACGATGAAGGATCAAGAAATAGGATTCCCCAAAAATGCCCAATATCCTTCCAAAAATAGGATACAGACGTAATCATACCGATCTGCAGGTATCTACTAGGCACTTTGCTCTTGTATCAACGACATCGGTGAACCTAAGCTCACTTACCAAACTATCATGACCCAATTTCTTAGGTCATGATTGTATCTACTATAACCCACTAGTAGGAGAGCCAACCCATAGCCCAAAAATTTGAGAAATGGGCTAACTAGACAAATGGAAGTGGAAACTAAATAAAAATAAGAAAGGAAACCAGAAGAAAAGAAAATACTCCCCAAAACCTGGTGAAGCCAATACAAGAGCTACTAACGAAACAAAAGTACAAGGTAAACATGATATAAAGATGTAAAATCGTCTCTAAAATATAAAATAAAGACCAGCCCAGCAAAAGAGGGAGAGCAGGAACAACTTCAAACGCTAGGAGCTCACCCCAAGTCTCCGATCCATGGCAGCTCCGCACGATGCACACGTCAGTGGTGAGAACTTTCACTATGATGTGTCAAGTACAGAAGTGTAGTATAAGTAAAAAAACATAAGGTACTTAGAAGGCTCGAGCGACTGAGCTAAAAAAATAATGCAAGTATAAATACCAAGTAAGGCAAGAATATACATAACTAACAACTAACTAAGAAATAAAATGCAATAAAGATAACAAAGAGGTAAAGGTAAACTGCTATACTCTACCAGTTACTAGGAAGAGTGGTACGTTACACTAAGTAGCTAAACAATACACTATAGCAGTTGAAGGAAGAGATATACATTAGTAGTATGCAGAAAAAGGATATATACGATAGTAGTACAAAGGAGGAAAGTCATATACCCTAGGAATAACTAAACATGATGGTGTTAACCTGAGGGAGCTAGACTAACAACCTAAATATCACGAGGATTAGAATATAAAGAAGGGAGCTAACTCTAGTATAATCAGGATGTCAAACCATAATATGAATAACCATAAGATAGTCTAACAACAATAAAACTCACCATAATAAATATAAAAAGAGCTCAAAAGCGAAACTATAACCTCGAGTACCAATTTATAACCAGCCTACCCTAAACTATACAATAGTATCCAAACAATAACATAACTAGCTAGCCCATACAAGCTATAACCTAATCGAGCCCTCATAAGCCTGAGAGGTACAAAAAATCATTGAGCAAACGACAAACATAATTTATACCTATCTAGTCCCCCATAAAACTGATAGATACAAGTGCCAAACAATTATACTAGTGATAGACAATGCTTAGAAATAAATGAATGCAACGCAAATACAATACTACCATAACGGAGTTCCATAACGTACTAAGTATATACACCTCCTTCGACTCTCCTACTCACAAGGAAGGACATATGGTTATCCCCTCTTATGACATGTGATTACTAGCAAGAAGGACCCATAGGGGACTTGGGATATTCATATATACTGCCTGGTACCAAACCAGGACTTCTAATAATCAACCACAACAAATATGCTTCATCCCGTACCAGAGAGATTTAGGAATATACAAAAGTGTCAGTATCAATCCGAGACTAAATAAGTAGAAATCTGTAACTAAATCTAGTGCTCGAGATTATATCCGGGACTAAAATAGTAGAACAGTGTTTAAAGGGTTGGAATCTCCCTCGACCGAAATGAGTAAATAATGAGAAAAAGTGGATCAAGAATGGACCAGAATCTTCCTCGGTCTGAGTTTCCAAAATAGTATGTTTAGTTCAATAGTCATAAACCAATAATAAAGATGGTACGACACCCATTTAAAAATCAATTTTGAAAGTGGAAAATTAGGAATAAACCCTTTTTGGAAAATAGTAGTAAAACAAAGGAATTAGTTGGAATTGTACCACTAAATAAGCGTATGAATGTGGATAATGTATGCATACATCACCAGTATCCAAACAAGGCAAATGTAAGTGTAACACCCTGTATGTTTCCAAACCTAGTTAATTCCCGTAACATATATGGAATTAGTTAAACATGAGAGATTTGATGAATTACACATTTAACTATTGGACATTAATGAGTCTTGTTCCATTGGGCCAAATGAGGCCCAAAAACCATAGAAAGACTTGGCCCAATGGGGCAAATATAATCCATTCTTCCATTGACTAATCAACCATTGCATTTAATGCCAAGAATTGGATAAGAGAGACTTAAAGGGACTATAAAAAGGGAACAAAATCAGATTTTTATTTCATTGTGACACCCATGCCTTTTCTAGAATATTCACAACATTTTCTTTTTGGCTCTCAAGAACCCTAAGTCATCTTTGTGGCAAAGATGATCATCTTGCAAGACTTGGTAAGTGTTTATGCTTATGGTTTGATAAATTATGTGCATGATATATGGTGTATATCATGTTGGTTATGTTGGCAAAGTGTTGGACAGTGTACTATGTGTAAAACTGTCTATTTTTGCAATCGGAGAAAGGTTTTTGCCTTGTAAACTTGAAAATGGACTTGTGGTCTTGAAGGAAGTGAGCTTGATGGATACACTATTGAAATGTGAGATGTGATTATAGTCTTAACTTCTTTTATCCTTGTGTCTAATGTTTAGAATTGTTATTGTGAAATTTGTTATGGATTTGGTGACGTATTGAACGAGAAGTGTAGTTTTGGGTGTTGTTTATGTGTGTTGTGAGACCATGGCTGATTGTTGGAATCAAAGATGATCAAAATATGTCAAAAGAAGTTTAGTTGTTATGATGGACCATTCATTGCATAAAAAGACCAAAAAGAGATCAATTTGGACCAAAACGGGCATCCGCCCCCGCAGACGAGGGCACCTTCGGGTGCAGATGCCAAAGCAGGTGCCTCTGGCATATTCCAAAGGCCACCTGTGGGTATAACTCAGCCACCTACGGGTGCAGGTGTCTTCACAGGTCAGCCCCAGGTTCGTTTTGTATGTTTTCGCATCTATTTGACCCCGAAGGCCCCTATACCCTTTTTGGATGTAATTATCAACTTGTGATGCTGTTTTAATGACTTTAAAGGGGCGTACGGAGGTATGTTGAACAATATTAAGTATATATTGTTGTTCATAAGTTGTGATGAGGCAAGTTGATAGGGTAATTGTGACAGAATGATAATAAGGAAGCGTAAAGGGTAACCATGGTGTGAAATGCTATTGGTTTATGATGTCTTGGTCGATGTGTGGTATGTTATGGTGTTGTTGGTATGATAATGCAATGGATTGTATGGTCAAGGATGAAATGATGCTATATAGCAGTCACGTAACTCATTGTGACACTTAAACATTGTAAGGTAGTGTATTGTTAACGTACGCCGTTATATACTTGTGTTGTAGAGTGAAACGTAAAGGAGGAAGATGGACTATTGTATCCCCATATAGGCTTGTGTATTCGTAGTGAGAAGACAAGGTATGTAAACTTACTTTCTCCGTATCTTTCTGCAGCATAGAGTATTCACCTTGTTATGGTACTTACTCATATTCGAAGTGTTCTAAAGTATCCCAGTTCAGGTTGAGATATATTGTTATTCACATGTGTTCTATTCTTAGATGAATTATGATTCACTCATATCTTATTCATTGACTGAAGTTCCAAAGCTGTCATAATGTTGTAATTTCTAAAAGAACTACTCAAAGAGAGTAAGGTGTAAAGAGAATCTATCTATTCTTGAATAACATGTCCAATCATGTCATGTTCCCAAGTCCAATAATATTATGATTATCTTTGTACCAATCTCCCACAAGTAAAAGTACCAATCTCATAAGATCTCATAAGAGTAATGAAGAGGTAATGTGCGAGCTAATATATCTATCCCTCACAATTAAAGATATCAATCTTATGAGGTAAAGGAGTGAAGTAATATATTTGTGTGCCTCAAATAATGTCATGATCCTCATTGTATCACTCTTAGAATGAAAGCAAGAATAATAAGAGATATGATTATTCATGGGTTACCATAAGATTCCAGGGGTCAAAGTACCTAGCATTGGTTAAGAACATCCCAGGTGTGACACGAAAGCCTAGCATGGGTTATCACAGTACATACCAGGGGTCAAGGTACCTAGCATGGGTTAATAACATCCCAGGGGCGACACGAAAGCCTAGTATGGGTTAATATAACATCCTAGGGGTCAAAGTACCTAGTATGGGTTAATCTCATCCCAGGGGCGATAGAACAGCCTAGCATGGGTAGAACAATAAAGATAAACATATGTGAAGACAAGAGAAGTAAAGAACGTAATATACATGGTTCCTCACATACAGAAAGAGAGTTTATTCACATTGACTAGTTCTCTTATATTGACTCCATTGTTGTTGTTATTATGTATGATATAGTTCTTATGAGCCTTACATACTCAGTACATTCTTCGTACTGACCCCTCTTGGGGGACTTACTTTAATTGCTGCTGGCGCAGGTGCTAGTAGACCTCCTCTGTAGGCCGTGGATCATTTGTAGATTTTTGGTGAGCTCCAGTTGGTTCGAGGCTTTCCAAGTCACAGTTGTACATTTGTTTTGATGATGTAAATGTTGTATAAAGCGAGGACTTGTCCCGACTTTAAGTTGGTATTGTAGATGCATCTGTTAGCGGCTTTTGTAGACATATGTGGGTATACGAATGTAAGAGATGATTGTCCGTTTTGACTTGATGGCCCCAACGGCCAAGTTTTATATCTATATATATGGCATATGTTTCCATGTCCATGACTTCCGCATAGTTGCATGAGGTATAATCAAATTCATATGAGGATATGTGTACGAATGTGCAAGAGCAAAGATTGGTTCTCTCGGGCCATATCTGCTTTCGGTGCCAGTCCGCCTCGTTGGAATTCGGGGTGTGACAAAAGTGGTATCAGAGCAGGTCGTTCTAAAGGTGTCTACAAAGCCATTTCTGAGTAGAGTCTTACTTATCGATGTGTTGTGCACCACATTTATAAGTAGGAGGCTACGGGGTATTTAGGAGTCATTTCTTTTCTTCATTTCTAGATCGTGCAATAGAGCCAGTGTTGTAAATTGAATTGTATCTGACCATGTTTTTTTTGGTATAGTAAAATGCCAATCACAAAAAGAGGTAGAGGCAAAGGTAAGCAGGTAGATATGCCTGTCGGTGAAGGAATGGGTAAATCACCACCTGACCAAGCTAGTCAAGGTGGAGCTGACGCTGAAATTGTATCGCAGTCTTCCTCTACTTTTCCAGCTCCAGGAGAATCAAGAGGTAAAGAAGTACCTACAGAACCGCCTATGAATACCACTGATTAGGATTTAAGAAATGCATTACATATGTTGACTCAGTTAGTGGCTGCACAAACACAGGGATGAACTGGTCCAATGGTAAATGAAGATGACACGGCTAGAGTAGCTAGTCGGCGGACATAGGACTTTCTAAAATTAGACCCTCCCATATTCACAGGGTCAGATCCGAAAGCAGATCCACAGGACTTTATGGACCAAATTCAAAGGGCCTTAGATGTTATGCACGCAAAATGTGTAGAAACAGTTGAGCTAGCAGCTTATAGGTTGAAGGGTGAGGCAATATTATGGTATGAGGACTGGAAAAGATCAAGGGGTATTGATGCACTCCCAGATTTTTGGGAAGAATTTAAAATGGCATTCCTTGATCATTACCTCCCATATGAGATTCGGGAGGCACGTGCAGACCAATTTCTAAATTTGCATCAAGGAAATATGAGTGTTAGAGAATACAATTTGCAGTTTAATTCCTTGGCTCGCTATGCTCCAAATGTAGTAGCCACAATGGAAGATAGAGTCCATTGATATGTGGATAGACTGGAGCCATATTTGGTACGAGACTGCACTATTGATGCTTTGAACAGAGATATGGACATCGCCAGAATTCAGGCCTTTGCACAGAAAATGGAGGACTAAAGGCAAAGAAGAAGGACGCAGGAATCTGAGGAAGGGCCATCAAAAAGGGCGAGACCTATGGGGCAGTCTATGGTGTCCCCAGGAGAATCTAGACCTCGAATGTTACCGCCGAGACCCTCATTCTCTTATTTCAAGCAGGCACTCAACCCCAATTCCAAGGGTTTAGGGGTAGCCAATCTGGAGAGAGTAGTGGAGTGTAAGGTTCACAGACAGTAGAATTTTCTCGTCCTCCATGTAAGCATTGCGGAAGGTATCATTTAGGTGAGTGCCGGTTGGGGACAAATGCTTGTTTTTGGTGTGGCGCAGCGGGGCATATAATGAGAGAATGCCCACAAAGGGGCGCGAGTGGTATAGCACGACCTACGGGATCAACCGAAGCATCATCAGCATCGGTTCCTTTCCTAGGCAGAGGTGTTCAACCTATTGGTCGTGATAGAGATGTTAGAGGAGCAGCTAGTTCCAGTAGGGCCCAAAATCGCACCTATGCTCTAGTGGACCGGCAGAATGAGGAGGCATCTCCTAATGAAGGTACAAGTATATTACCATATTTTCACATGATGTATATGTATTGATTGATCTGAGCCCTACCTTATCGTATGTTACTCCATCGACTACCGTGAATTTAATGGGACACTGGGGGTTATTAGTTAAGTCAATGGAAATATCTCCACCTGTCGGTGAATTTAGTATAGTTAAAAGAACATATCATAACGGTATAGTAGATGTTGTGATCATAGATGATTAAGTACTCTTAAAAGCGTCACCAATGAAAGGGGTAATGGGGTTTGGAAAGGAAGAAAAAAAAATGGCCCTATACAACGTGCCATGTGAAATTGCCGGAAGTGCATGAGAATTTCATTTCATATTACTCCCATTGGAAATATACAAGTTACGGAGGATCCCACTAGGAAGAGATAACTATTGACGTAACTTACGTAAAAGTTCTTTGGGGAACTCAACAAGTCGAAGAGATTACTTGGGAAGCTAGAAAAAAAATGATGAAACCAAGGTAATCATATTTGTTCCAAACGGAAAAAAAAAAAAAAGTTCAAAAGTGTGAAAGTTGAGAAGTACTAACTAAGTATCTATGATTGTATATGTATAACGTAAAGATGCATTTGTTGTACATGAGACGATGTTGTTAACATTCGAGGATGAATGTTCCTAAGGGGGAAAAATGTAACACCCTGTATGTTTCCGAACCTAATTAATTCCCGTAACATTTATGGAATTAGTTAAACATGAGTGATTTGATGAATTACACATTAAATTGTTTTACATTAATGAGTCTTGTTCCATTGGGCCAAATGAGGCCCAAAAACCATAGAAAGACTTCGCCCAATGGGGCAAATATGATCCATTCTTCCATTGACTAATCAACCATTGCATTTAATGCCAAGAATTGGATAAGAGAGACTTAAAGGGACTATAAAAAGGGAACAAAATCAGATTTTTATTTCATTGTGACACCCATGCCTTTTCTAGAATATTCACAACATTTTCTTTTTAGCTCTCAAGAACCCTATGTCATCTTTGTGGCCAAGATCATCATTTTGCAAGACTTGGTAAGTGTTTATGATTATGGTTTAATAAATTATGTGCATGATAGCTGGTGTATATCATGTTGGTTACGTTGGCAAAGTGTTGGACAGTGTACTATGTGTAAAACTGTCTATTTTTGCAATCGGAGAAAGGTTTTGCCTTGTAAACTTGAAATGGACTTGTGGTCTTGAAGGAACTGAGTTTGATGGATACACTATTGAAATGTTAGATGTTATTATAGTCTTAACTTCATTTATCCTTGTGTCTAATGTTTGGAATTGTTATTGTGAAATTTGTTATGGATTTGGTGACGTATTGAATGAGAAGTGTAGTTTTGGGTGTTGTTTATGTGTGTTGTGAGACCATGGCTGATTTTTGGCATCCAAGATGATCAAAATATGTCAAAATAAGTTTAGTTATGATCATGGACCATTCATTGCATAAAAAGACCTAAAAGAGACCAATTTGGACCAAAACGGGTATCCGCCCCCGCAGACGAGGGCACCTACGGGCACAGATGCCAACGCAGGTGCCTCTGGAATCTACCAAAGGCCACCTGTGGGCGCACCTCAGCCACCTGCAGGCGCAGGTGGCTTCGCAGGTCACTTATACATTTGTAAGGTAGTGGATTGTTAACGTACGCCGTTATATACTTGTGTTGTAGAGTGAAACGTAAAGGAGGAAGCTGGACTATTGTATCCCCATATAGGCTTGTGTATTCGTAGTG
This sequence comes from Capsicum rhomboideum, assembly GCA_031232105.1. Taxonomy (NCBI): domain Eukaryota; kingdom Viridiplantae; phylum Streptophyta; class Magnoliopsida; order Solanales; family Solanaceae; genus Capsicum; species Capsicum rhomboideum. The sequence continues at coordinate 78,507,880 of CP124709.1, read as the reverse complement.
AGAATACAAGGTATGTAAGGTTACTTTCTTCGTATCTTTCTGCAGCAAAGAGTATTCACCTTGTTATGGTACTTACTCATGTCCGAAGTGTTCCAAAGTATCCCAGTTCAGGTTGAGATATATTGTTATTCACATGTGTTCTATTCTTAGATGAATTATGATTCACTCATCTCTTATTCATTGACTGAAGTTCCAAAGCTGTCATAATGTTGTAATTTCTAAAAGAACTATCTCAAAGAGAGTAAGGTGTAAAGAGAATCTATTTATTCTTGAATAACATTTCCAATCATGTCATGTTCCCAAGTCCAATAATATTATGATTATCTTTGTACCAATATCTCACAAGTAAAAGTACCAATCTCATAAGATCTCATAAGAGTAATGAAGAGGTAATGTGCGAGCTTATATATCTATCCCACACAATTAAAGATATCAATTTCATGAGGTAAAGGAGTGAAGTAATATATTTGTGTGCCTCAAATAATGTCATGATCCTCATTGTATCACTCTTAGAATGGAAGTAAGAATAATAAGAGATATGATTATTCATGGGTTACCATAAGATTCCAGGGGTCAAAGTACCTAGCATTGGTTAAGAACATCCCAGGGGCGACACGAAAGCCTAGCATGGGTTATCACAGTACATACCAGGGGTCAAGGTACCTAGCATTGGTTAATAACATCCCAGGGACTACACAAAAGCCTAGCATGGGTTAATATAACATCCCAAGGGTCAAAGTACCTAGCATGGGTTAATCTCATCCCAAGGGCGACAGAATAACCTAGCATGGGTAGAATAATAAAGATAAACATATGTGAAGACAAGAGAAGTAAAGAACGTAATATACATGGTTCCTCACATACAGAAAGAGAGTTTATTCACATTGACTAGTTCTCTTATATTGACTCCATTGTTGTTGTTATTATGTATGATACAGTTCTTATGAGCCTTACATACTCAGTACATTCTTTGTACTGACCCCTCTTGGGGGACTTACTTTAATTGCTGCAGGCGTAGGTGCTAGTAGACCTCCTCTGTAGGCTGTGAATGATTTGCAGATTTTTGGTGAGCTCCAGTTGGTTTGGGGCTTTCCGAGTCACAGTTGTACATTTGTTTTGATGATGTAAATGTTTTATAAAGTGGGGACTTGTCCCGACTTTAAGTTGGTCTTGTAGATGCATCTGTTAGAGGATTTTGTAGACATGTGGGTATACGAATGTAAGTGATGATTGTCCGTTTTGACTTGATGGCCCCAACAACCATGTTTTATATCTATATATATGGCATATGTTTCCATGTCCATGACTTTCGCATAGTTTCATGAGGTATAATCAAATTCATATAAGGATATGCGTATGAATGTACAAGAGCAAAGATTGGTTCTCTCGGGCCATATCGGCTTCGGGTGCCAGTCCGCCTCATTGGAATTCGGAGTGTGACAGTAAGTGCCTACGCGTCTATAAATTAATTCACAACTCTTTTGAGGCAAAGAGAACTAACCTGGTATCCAACTAGTCTTGTAAACCAAGGCCTCAGGCCTAAGAATATATATAACAATTAGAGTATATATAAATAAAAACTCATGAGCAGAAACAATGGGAGGGATCATACTATCAAGATAGTTTAATTGAGGAAAATTATCGAAATAGAAAAGTACTACTCCAATACCTACACTAGGGATTTTATTATGAACCTAAGGTCATAACAGGGATATAATCAAGCTCTACATAACCCTATAACTATAGTGGGTATTCTAGGCTAAGGCTTAAATCACAATTTTATTTTAATATCCCCTAAATAGGTCAAATCAAGATACAACTAGCTATAAATCTATCCTATAACCCCCACCTAGCATGCAATCTACACAATACACAATCATATAGAGAAGAGTAGACTATATCCTACCTTGTAACTGAAGAATAATCTTAGCCATCCATGAACTGCTCATCTCCGCTTCACAAACTCTAAATGATATCGTGCTATAAAAATCATAATCTACACATTAACATGAGTAAATTGAAATCCATATTGCAATATAAAACTCCATTCCAAAATTGAATTATTCATCAGGTCCCTCGAAAGACAAGCAATGTGTGCTTAAAAATTGAGCACAAATGGAGTCTCAATCGGGGCTCAAAATAGCCCCAAAATCGAAGAAACAACCTGAGTAAAATTGAGAATTAAATGGATAATCAGGTTACCAAATTTTGAGATAATGATGGGAAAATGACCACCAACACGTCCCTGACTTGATCCCAGTTCTAATTTATAATTTCCCATAAGTTCTTGAGCTTTCAAGTTCAATAGTGGCAGAAAAAGAGTTAGAAAATGAAGGAAAATTAAGAAAGACATCAATATATAGGGCTAGGGGTCCTTCATCGTGATTTTTTGAATCCAACCGCGAATGTAGGACCCCACTAGACTAAACTTTCATGAATGTGAGGCATCCTTTGCCAAGGCAAAGAAAAACTAGATAGGGTCAGACCGGTCCTTCTTTAAAAATACGAGAGGAGGCTCGCAAGCGTGATGGTATAAAACATGACCCTACAGAAATGAATTCCTCGTGAATGCAAAGAGAAACCATGGCCTGCACCAAGTTTTTTTCACCAGCAAAATGCCAAGTTCCAACGAACTTTGATAAGAGGCTTGGAATTCATTTAGAACCCCCTGCAAGCAAACAAACTATGCTACCCTACTAAATTCAGCATTCTGGACTCCATAAAACCATCAAAATTTCCATCTGAGGTTTTTTTGATAAAAAGTGGGGCCCATACCTAGTATTTTATTTTTACCAATGTCTATTCAATAGCTCAATACGAGCCTGAAAGCCTCAAAACCCGAACCAAGGGGTCCCCCTTGGCCAAAATCAACATTTTGGAGCTAACAAAACTGTCAAAATTCTCATCCGAGGCTGTTTACTATATGTTTTCTCCCAAGACCAATTTTTTAACTTAAAAAAGCTTTAAAATAGGGTAATGGGTTTAGAACCAAAACGAACTACCCGGAAACCAAACTGATGGTCTCAATAAATCATAAATCACCTATAGCCTCTATGGGAGAAATATGAAACAACAAGAATATGTGAAAATGGAGATAATGATTAAGAGAGTCATTACAAATCCCTTAACCTTTATTCATAAATTCATGTTTTGGACTATTCTACAAACCTTATGAACTTTTGTTATTTTAATGTTTATACCATGTTTTTACTGAATTACCACATATTTCCCGAAGTATGAAAGTATGTTTGAAATAAAGTATTGCACCTTATAACTTCAAAATTTGCATATCATTTCAGCTATTTGAGGATAGGATCACCAATAGTAAAATTTTAAAGATCAGATATAGAGCAAAGACTCATATTATACTTTCAGTTTACCTATTATGGAGTATAGTATAAGAATATATAAGTTTTGTGAGGACTATTTAATACTGAGAGGGGCTAGGGTTTTGATAACACTTGCCCCAAAAAACTACATAGCCCAGCATAGGATATGATCATTCTGCATGTTGGGAACACTCTTCTTTTAGCCTATAGATGCATAGTATGGATCCATAGTTTCAATTTCATTCAATACCTTAGCAAGGTATAGGATAGCTCTCCAAATTAGGTCAGAGGTTAGACATTTTGAGCTCACGTAGTGTATGTCAGTTATGAGAAACACAATAAAAAAACTCAATAGTTTTTGCTAATTATGTATTGATTATGATTTTTGCATATAAGTACTTATGATAGAAATCTCTAATTTTAAGATTTAGTTCATGATTCAGGCTTACATACATTGAATGTTCTTTTTTCATGATTCCAGAAGTTCATATTTACAATTTAAAATCTTTTTAAGCTTTCATTTTATTGAAGATTAAAAAAGTCCTTGTGTCATATCTCAATTCTCAGCTACAACTACCAATTTATTGTATATCATATATACATTTAGTCCTTAGTCTACCGAATATTGGTTTTGATTACATTCAACTTATTTACTTTACATACCATACATTTTATGCACTGATGCTATTTGACACTGCATCAGTTCATGATGTAGATTTAGGTACTCAGGTCCGCATCTTAACACTCTATTAGATTTTGCTCTGTCAGCATATGGTGAGTCCACTTTTCATTCAGAGGACTTAATTAAAACTTGTTCATCTCATTCTTTTAGTTTATTGAATAAAAGTATCATATGGCTTTGTTACGGTAGACTTATTCTATTCAGAGTTTTTAGAAGCTTTATTAGACATTAAGTTGGTTTAACATTTTGTTGTACTCAGTTTCATTTATCTAAAATTTTCATATTTTGAAAGTTGATATTACTCAAAGTTTAGTTCACATTTATTATTTTAGATCTTTGGCATGTTTTAGTATTCAATCATATTGGTGCACTAAGCCAATGGTTTTCTCTGGTCGGTAGTAGTTCCAGGTACCAGCCATGTTCAGGGTGTAGTCTCGAGTGTGATAAAATTTGTATCAGAGATTTAGGATTAAGTCTTAGGATGTATTTGAAGTTTCGTCTAGTAAAGTCCTTTTGATGGGTGTGAAATGCACCACACTTATAATAGAGAAGCTCCAGGATGTTCGGAAGTACCACCCTATTTTCATACTCTAGTTCGTGCGATAGAGTTGACCCCTATGAAAATTTTTCTAACTCGTGTTTTACACGTATTTCAGATTATGCCTCGAATAAAGATAGCCCATCAGGGAGCTACCACCTACACTGTGGTTCCTATTAGAACCAACGGTAACAACATGCTTCAACCCTATGAGACCAGAAAAAGAGGTCGTTCTCCTATTCAGGGTGCTAGTACTAGGACTCCACCTATGCTATCATGCCTAGTGAGAGTTACTACTTCATCTACTCCTCATCCTCCCCAAACTTCTACTACTATTATTGAATTCAAAGGAGCTATTTATATGCCGACAAATCCTACTGCTGCTTAGTCTAGTTGTCATGTGCGTAGCCTCTACAATTTCTAGCTCTCATGACTCCTCTAACACCTCAAGAATTTGTGAGTTTCTTAGAATGAATCCACTGATCTTCATAGGGTCTAAGGATAAGGATGACCCTCAAAACATTATTGATGAGATTTATAAGATTTTCTGAGTGATGCATGTTAGTTAAACAAAAGGGAAGTATCTTGCCATCTATCAATTGAAAGATGTCACTAGCCTTTGGTATGAGCATTGGGACTTGACTCATTTATGAGGATGATGCTCCTATGGAGTGGGAAAATTTCATGGATGTTTTTATTTATCATTTCCTTTCCTTAGTGTTAAGGGAGGCTAGAGCTAATGAGTTTGTGAACTTTAGGTAGGGCACCATGCATGTAAGGAAGTATAGCCTCCAATTCACTCAGTTGTCTCGTTGTCTTCTATGAGGGCAAGGATGAGGAAATTTATGTCTTGAATTGCTTAGAATGTGAAGAAGGAGTGCATAGGGGCATTACAAATCAGTAAAATATACATATCCAGATTAACGGTTTATTCCCAACAAGTTAAGAGAAAAAGTAAAAGGATAGGGTGGAACACCAAAGTAAGAAGGCCAAGTCACCCCACAATGAAACTAGTCACTAGAGGATAGGTAATGGTAATATGTTATTATTTCATAAGAGGTTGTCTGGATATGCTCTATCTTTAGCTAGTACACTTGCACCAAGGCCATGAAATGATCAGAATTGTAGAGCACCAGGATCTCAGTGTTGTGGTAGTGTGGCACAAGGGACTCTGAGGTACCCTACTTGCAACAAGTGTGGTAAGAACCATCAGAGTGAGTGGTTTTATAAGAGGGATGGATACTTTGGGTGTGGCCACTCGGACAACTTTCTAATGGACTATCCATCTTTAAGGCAAAATAATAGGGGCAACAGAGCCTAGTCTACTACATCATCTGCTCCAGTAGGCTGAGTTACATAGAAAGGGACTACTTCAGGGACATACAGGATTCAGATCCACGTGTATACCTTGTCTAATAGTAAGAACAAGAAAACTCTCTGGATTTTGATATAGGTATGTTGATAATTTTCTCTATTGATGCTTATAATTTGCTCAACTTTAGAAATACTTTGTAATTTTTAACCCCTTATATTGTTGTAAAGTTTGGAATTAGTCCCGAACAGCTCTTAGAGACTTTTGTTATTTCAACTCCTTTTGGTGAATCTATATAGCTTTGTGATTTTGTAAAAAATGCACAGTGTCAGTCCATCACAAAGAAACCACATCTGACCAAGTTGAGTTAGACATGGTTGATTTTGATGTTGTCATGACCCATGTAGTTATGAGCGGCACCCACCTAACTCTACAGTGGGATAACCATTCAACCCAACCTTAGCCAACAAATATAGAACTTATATCTACCCTCTTTCTAAGTTAACTACCATTTATTATACTAAAATATTCCAAGAGAAATAAGTCATCTAATAATCTATTAAAATCAAAATAAAATAAAAGTGCAAATATATATATATATATATATATATATATATTACATCACAAACTAGAGTCGAGATATCGTCTCAAACACTGGAACACACTCTGCACTCAACAGAAAGAAGAGTACAGGTAGTATCAGTACAATAACTACGTACTGGTAGGCATCATCGACCAACTTAATTAAACACTATACAATTAGATAAGTTAAATGCATGTATAAAATGATCAACACACAACTCATAATCAATTGACAATTAAATGTAACTTCAACTCACCAAACGAGCAACCATCCTCTTCATATCAATCCATTTATAAGTTATTCAGATACATTATTTACACGTAGGCAATTTAGTCAAAAAAATTAAGACAGCTAAATGTACAGATGCAATAATTTATGCATGCACGAAAGGTGTACACACATACTAGGGTCAATAGGGACCCTTAATTATGACCTACAGGGGATAAGCTCTGTCTATGTACCAGTATTAGTATGATACCAGATCCAAATAAAAGTGTCAGTAGGACATCTGATCCAAATATCAGAGTTGGTGTGACACCCAATCTAAATATCAACTCCTGTCGGCATAACACCCAATCCCGACATCATCTTACAGAATAATCCTAATGCAATGCTCAACATATGATTACAATCAACAATAACAAGTAATGCTCAAAGTCTAGTCACAAACATTCAACTCAAATATAAACACAGAGTCAAATCAATTCTATAACTACAATTAAACCATAACCTACCTAATATCCTTATTCAAAAGCACTACTTGGCTAATTGCTTGCCTTTTCTTTCAATTTCCATTAATTCCTAGTCTATAAACAACAAATAGGCATAAATCAACACAACATTCCCTACATGTAGGCATTATAAACCCAAACCCATCAATTCTAACCTATGAACTTAATCTAGTTCATCATTCTTGGGTTTTCTGCCCTTTAATCTCTTCGTATTTCATGATTACAAAGAAGAATTCAACACTAGGAAGTGTTTTCTAACAACCTAGGATAAAGATAATAGAATTTAAGTCATTCCCAACAGATTTATAAACCTAGGGCTAAATCCCAATTTTCAACCATAGTTATGATCCTTGCAATTTTAAGAATCAAAGGGAGTAATTACAAGTTTGAATGATAAAGAAACTATACCTCAAAGATGAAAAACCTTCAAGTATTGTGAAAATCGCCCTCTTTCATCCCTTAAATGAAAACTAAAATAATGGGAATGAAAAATAAAAATTTATGTTTTTACTTAATGCATTTTCATCGCCGCACTAATGAATATGTTATTGCGGTGATGCTCTAGCTAAAAGGATCCATCGCTGTGGAGACACCTCTGTCATTGCGGTGACTTCACTGCAGCGATGCATCCATCACTACAATGATGCTTATGCACTAGCCCGGGATACATTCCAAGTTCTATCCATTTCACAATACACTTCTAGAATTTCAACATCACATTCTGACCCTTTTACGATAAAAGTTATAGCTAGAGTTCTGCTAGCCCGTTTTATGAACTAGAAGTTTCTACGACTTCCTAAACTTGCTATCTAACACATTATCAACTCAAATCCACCACTAACAACACCAATACGTACCAGATTTTCCTAGATCACTCCATATTCAAAATCTACCTAAAATTAGGCTAGCCCTAAATATCACTAAATTGACCTAAGGAAAGGTTAAGTTGAGATTTCACTCTTCTATTTTAGTATAACGACATTTTGGGTCATTACTTTAGATACCAAATTACCACTCATTCATCTTTGAATGACAACTAGTGAGAACAGATGAAAAAAATAAGCATGAAATTACCTGACTCGATGAATAACTAAGGATAGCACTTGTGCATATCTGCCCGTATTTCCTATGTAGTCTTCTCACCAAGATGTTTCCTCTACTAGACTTTAACGGGCAGAATCATCTTAGTTCTCAACGTCCTTACATTTGTATCTTGAATAGCAATTGGTTTCTTTTTATAAGAGAGTTCATTATCAAACAACTACAGATCCGAATGGATGATATAGTACCCATCTCCATGATACTTCTTGAGCATTGAGATGTGTAATACTGGATGAATCCCAATAATCTAGGAGGTAGACCCAACTAATAAGAAACTAACCCTACTCCATTCAGTATCTCAAATGGTCTAATATTCCTCAAACTTAACTTGTCTTTCTTCCAAAATTGCATTACACCTTTCATAGGTGACACTTTAAGTAAAACTTTCTCACCCTTCTCAAAATAAACATCCCTTACCTTTTTTTCTGCATACTTTTTTTATCTATTCTTAGTTGCCACCAATTTCTCTTGGATGAACCTCACTTTCTCCATTGACTCCCTCAACACATAGATGTCCCAAGGTTTCACCTTAAAGGCATCAAACCACCCAATTTGCAATCTAAACCTTCTCCCCTGCAAAGCTTCAAAAGGAGCCATGTCAAACCTTGAATGGTAGCTATTACTGTATGTAAATTCACAAAAGGGATAGAATTGGTCCCACTGACCACTAAAATCTATCACACGTGCTTGGAGTATATTCTATAGTACCTGTAATATCCATTCTCACGGCTCATCAGTCTGTTGATGGAAAGTTATACTTATGTCAAATCTAGTGCCCAACTTTTCTTGAAACTTCTCCAAAAAATTAGAGGTAAACTGTGTATCTCTATCAGACAATATGGAGACAAGCACCCTATAAAGTCTAACAATTTCTTTCACATAAATCTTAGCCAACTTTAACACATTATATTCCACTCATACCAAAATAAAATGTACAGACTTGGTCAATCAATCAACAATTACCCAAATAGACTCATATTTCCTTAAGGTCTTAGGAAGACCAACAACAAAATCCATAGTTATTCTTCCCACATCCATTCTGAAATGGGCATACTCTGAAAAGTGCTACCTGATTTTTAATGCTCATATTTAACACGTTGATAGTGTTGACACTTAGTCACAAAATAGACAATGTCTTGTTTCATTCTTGGCCACCAAGAGTATTACCCTAAGTCTCTTTACATTGTGTGTGCACCCGGATGTATAGAGTACTCAGAACTATGAGCCTCTACAAGGATAGTAGAAATCAAGTTTCCCATATAAGGCACACATACACACTCTCGAATCCTCAACACTCCATCTTCATCAAGAATGGCCTCCTTGGCCTCACCTTGTAATAGTTCTTCCCAAATTTTATTCGGTTTATTATTCTCAAATTCACTTTCTTTAATCTGATTAAGAAAGCTGACTTAGCCTCAACATTGGCTAAAACTCCTTCCTTGTTAGTCACCTGCAATCCTAGAAAAATGTTAGCTATAGATTTTACCTCTCTAGCCAACGGACGTCTCGACACCTCCAAGCATACCAAACTCCCCAAGCTCACAGGCTTTCGACTCAATGCATCCGCTACTATATTAAACTTACTTGAATGATAAAGAATCAAAATATCATAATCTTTAAGCAACTCCATCCATCTTCACTGCCTCAAAATCAGGTCCCACTGAGTAAAGACATGCTGCAAACTGCGGTGGTTCGTGAACACCTCACACTTCACCCAATAAAGGTAAGGTTTCTATATCATGAGAAAAAACACCACCACTGCAAACTAGTAGATCGTAAGTGGGGTAGTTCTTCTTATATGGTTTTATATTCCTCGAAGCATAAGCGATTATATTCTTTTCCCTCATCAAAATAGCACCCAAACAAGATCGTAAAGCATTCCAATACAAAATAAAATCCTTACCTTTTGTCGGCAAGGTAAGAATAGGAGCTGAAGTTAGTAAAGTATTTAGCTTTTGAAAACTCTCCTCACATTCATCATTGCATACAAAAGGTACCTCCTTCTAAGTCAGATGGGTCATATGCAAAGCAATGGATGTGAACCCTTTCACAAACCAGCGATAATAGGTGGCCAAGCCCACAAAACAACAAACCTCTATTACCATGGTCTATCTGGACCAATTCTTAACAACTTCAATATTCTGTGGGACTACCCAAACCCCTTTCTTAGACACAATATTTCCCAAGAAAGACATAGAAGAGAACAAGAAATCATACATTGAATACTTAGCAAAAAGTTGCTTTTCCTTAAGAAAACCCAACATTGTCTGCAAGTGAGCTCCATGCTCCTCCTTACTCTTAGAGTAAGACAATATATCATCAATGAAAACAACAACAAACAAATCCAAATAAGGTTTGGATACTCCATTTATCAAACTCAATAAAAGGGCAAGGGCATTGGTCAAGACAAAAGACATGAAAAAGAACTCGAAATGGCCCTAACGAGTTTGGAAGGCAGTCTTTGGGGCGTCCTCTACCCGAATCATTAGTTGATGATAACCCAACCTTAAATCAATCTTTGAGAACACCGCGACACCCTATAACTAGTCAAATAAGTCATCTATCTTAGGCAAGGGATACTTATTATTACGAATGGTCACTTTGATCTACTTTCAATTGTCTATACATATTCGCATACTACCATTTTTCTCTTTAATAAAACGCACAGGAGCATCCTAAGGAGAAGTAACACGATGAATAAAACCCTTCCTCAATAAATCTTGAAACTAAGATTTCAATTCTCTTAACTCTATTGGTTCCATCCTATAGGGAGGGAGGGATATAGGGCCAGTGTATGGCTCTAAGTTTATACAAATGTCAAAATAATGATCAGGTGGCATATAAAAAAGATCATTAGGAAACACATCTTTAATTTCGTACACTACTAAAACTGAAGCAATAGGATGGACTGCCGAACTATCATCCCAAAGATGAGCTAGGAACGCCCAACACCCCCTTTTAACTAACTTCTGGGCATGAATAGAAAACACAATTTTCAAAAGAGAAGGCTTATAATAACCTTCCCACCATAATCTCTTCATCTCGGGCATAGCTACAGTGATAGTCTTAACATGACAATCAAGAATAGCATGATAAGGAGATAAATAGCTCATCCCTAAAGTAATATCAAACTCTTTCATATCTAAAATCACTAAGTCTGCCAAAGTTTTATACCCCATAAACAGTACAAAAAAAGCCCGATGAACCTAATCAACATACACAAAAACCTTAACCGTGTAGATACATACATGGGTGCATCAAGTAATTCTTAATTTAAGTTCCATCCCAAAGTAAATTTCATAGATGCATAAGAGAAAGTAGACCCTGGATCAAATAACATAGAAGCCATATGGTCAAACATAATAATAGTAGTTGTGATCACCATCACAAGCTTTAGCTTCAGGATGAACCAAAACAACATCAAATGAACCTTATCAACAACTTGGCCACCACCTCTACCAGTCTATGTGCCACTCCGACCAATCTGTTGGCCACCACTAATTGGTTTGGTAGCCGCCCCTACCCATAGTATGACTACCACGCCCATCATGTGGATAACCTCTTCCATATCCTCCCCCACCATGACCTTCTAAAACAAAATCACTAGAAGTTGGCTATTGAGTGAACAAATCTAGAGATAAAAAGTTAGGACAAAATATCCAAATGTGACCTACTCCTCCGCACTCGTGGCATCTAAAGTCTAACGTGGGTCGTTGGACTGAAGATGTTGAAGGTGTACAACAGTCTATCCAGGAAGGCTGATAACTAACACCTGATAAGCCTTCAAAGAACACAAATATAACTAAATACAATAGTCAAGAAGAGTAATATTGTGAACCAGGGCCCCTCGAATGGGAACCACTAAAATGACCTAATTTTCATGCCTTCTTTTCCTCTACCTTAACCTCTCATTGTTTATTCAACCCCTCCACTTTCTTATCAAATTCCACCACTTCTTGAAAAGTCATTCTGAAAAAAGCCACTTGTAATGTAGCCACTTACAGACTCGTGTTCAAACCCTTTATGAAATATCTAATTCTTTCCTCTTCTATAGTGATCACCTGCAACGCATAATGGGACAAAACATGAATTTTAGCCTCATAGGGCACCACAAACATATCACCCTACGCTTAGGAACTCGTCCTTCTTCATATCCAGATAGGTACGACAAACATATTTCTCATGAAACACATTCTAAAATTGAGATCAAGTAAGTAGAGGTAAAACAACCCTACAATCAACAAAGGACCTCCACCATTACATGGCCCCTCCCTATAACTGAAAAGTCACAAACTGTATACTATATCTCTTTATAATACTCATTTTGTGCAGACACTCATAACAGTCAATCAAAGACATCATATGCTTCCTCAGATTTAGCCCCTTGAAACACTGGAGGTTTTATTTTCATAAACTTGCAAAACAAACCATGTTCATCACTGGTCATAACTGGACCCAACACCTGTCGGGGAAAAACTCCCATCTCAGGACTCTCATACATCTAAGGTGGTACAGCAGTGGCATGCTGCATATTTGGGGACTGAAAGGCTGGAACTACCGGAGTAGAACTAGTGCCAGCTAAACCACTCAAGAACCACAAAACCTATTCAATCAACTCTGAGGACATTGGCACCTAAGTTGTACCATCTTGTACATGCACCACATTCTCTGGAACTAGAACCTTCTCACCCTCAACTACCACCTCTTCATCAAGATCTAAGTTTGGGGAAGCTTTTTGTGGGGAGGGGATGGTGATCTCTGCCTAGTCGGTCATCTGACTTCCCGAGATCCACCCCTAATAGGTGTTGCCCCTTTTATTCCCTTCTCACCCTAGCTCTACCCCAAACTAAAGCCCAGTGGCTGATTCTGGTACTGTTGTTATAGCTACTACTACTATAGTTGAACAAGTGTTCACCATCTATGAAATAAAAATGAAGGAGGTCAAAATCAATTTGGATCACCAGATACCAATTAGAATCAGGTATTAGCACAAAAGGAAAGAAAGAAGTGAATGTTTTTCCTAAACTCCTGTAGCCTCTCAAAGAAAAGTACAAACGTCTCTGTACCATTCCATAAGACTATACTATACCTATTCTTGTACAAGGAGATAGACAAACCCAATACTCTGATACCTGCATCTTTGTCACTCCCCAAGTGGTTAAGAGTGGCACCCACCCTACTCTATAGTAGGAGAACCATTCAACCCAACCCTTAGCCAACCAATATATAACTTATATTTACCCTTTTTCTAAGTCAACCACCATTTATTAAAATAAAACATTCCAAGCAAAATAAATCATCTAATAATCCATTAATATAAAAATAAAACAATACTGCAGGAATATCTCTATCTAGTACATCCCCCATGACTCGAAGTCACCGGATAAGAACTTTAAATCTTGAATAAGTTCTATTAACATTATCCAAAATACTAAACCAATAGAAAATTCATTATCAAGAAATAAAGGACATGAACAATAAGAAGATCCAACAGTTGCTTGAACATAGTGCTCACCCTTGAATCAAAGTTGAAATCACTAACTAGAACCGAGGTCTCATCTCAAACTCTGGAACACGATATACACTCAACAAAAAAAAGAGTACAGGTAGGACCTGTACAATATCTATATATTGGTCGGCATCATCGGCTGACATGACTCAACACTATACAAATAGATAAGTTAAATGCAAGTAAGAAGCATTCAAGACACAACTTATAATTAGTTGACAATTAAATATACATTCATACGCACTACAAGTCACCAAACCAGAAATACTACTCTTCATATCAATCCTTTTTTAAGGTATTCAGATATGTCATTTATACTTAGGCAGTTCAGTTAACAATAATCAAGACAACTAAATGTGCAAATGCAATAATATATGCATGTATGCAAGGTGTACAGACATACTAGGATCGGTAGGGACACTTATTTATGATATGAATGGGATGAGCTAATTTCATGTACCAATATCGGTGTGGTACTCAATCCAAATAATAGTGTTAGTGTGACACCCAATCCAAATATCAGTGTCGGCATGACACCCAATTTAAATATCAACTCGTGTCAGTGTGACACCCAATCCCAACATCGTCTCACTAAATAATCTCAACATAATACTTAATGCATGATGACAATAATTAATCACAAGTAAGGCCCGAAGGCTAGTCACAAACATTAAAAACAAATATAAGCACAGAGTTTATCAGGTCTATAACTATATTTAAACAATAACCTATCTCGTATCCTTTTCCAAAATAACTACTTGGCCAAATCCTTTCCTTTCAATTTCCATTTGTTCTTGTCTATAAACAACAAATAAGCACAAATCGATACAACATTCCCTACTTCTAGGCATTATAAACTCAAACCCATCAATTCCAATCTATGACTTAACCTACTTCATCATGGAAGGGTTTTCTACCATTTAATCTCTTTGAATTCTCTGTATTTCATAATTAAGAAAGAATTCTACACTAGGAAGTGTTTTTTAACAACCTAGGATCTAAATAATGGAATTTAAGTAATTCCCCACCAATTCATAAACCTAGGCTAAATCTAACTTTTCAACCATGGTTATGATCCTTGCAATTCTGAGAATCAAGGGAGTAATTACAAATTTTAATGATAAAGAAACCTTACCTCAAAAATGGAAAACCCCAAAGTACGGTAAAAATCACCCTCTCACAACCTTTAAATAAAATTGAAATAATGGGAATGAAAAATGCAAATTTTTTTGTTTTAATTGTCACTTACTGCATTTTCATAACTATAGTGATAAATATGTCATTGTATCGATGCTCAGGCTAAAAGGACCTATCGTTGTGGCGACACCTCTATCATTGCAGTGACATCCCTACATCGATGCATCGGTCGCTGTAGCAATACTTAAGTAGTAGCTCAGGATTCATTTCCAGCTTTATCTATTTCACAACACACTTCTCAAATTTTGACATCACGTACTGACCCATTTATGGTAAAAGCTATAACTTGAGTTCTACTAGTCCTCTTTATGCAGCAAAAATTTATACGACTTCCTAAACATATCATCTAACAGATTAATAACTCAAATCCATAAATCACCACACATATAACTACCAGATTATCCTGGACCACTCCGTATTCAAAATTCACCAAAAACAAGGCTAGCCCTGAATATCACAAAATTGGCCTAAAGAAAGGTTAAGCTGAGGTTTTACTCTTTATTTCAGCATAATGGCACTTTGGTTCATTATAGATCTTATCCTAGGCATGGATTAGTTGTATTCCTATTATGCCTCTATTGATTGTAGAACGAAAGATGTGAAATTCCAATTTCCTAATGAACCCGTCATAGAGTAGGAAGGTTGTCCAATTATGCCCAAGGGTTGAATCATCTCATACCTTAAGGCTAAGAAGATGGTTTCTAAGGGGATTATTTATCAATTAGTTTGGGTTAGAGATTCGAGTGTTGAAGACCTACCCCTTCCGTTAGTTCCACCTACTAATGAATTAAATGATCTTTCTATAGTCCCTCGTGATAGGGATATTGATCTTGGAATAGAAGTCTTTTATGATACTCAACCTATCTCTATTCTACCATACAAAATGGCTCTACCTGAATTAAAAGAACTAAAGAATAGTTGAAGTATCTCTTTGATAAGGGATTCATTAAATTAAGTATCTCTCTATGAGGTGTTCTAGACTTTTTTATGCATATGAAAGATGGTTCTCTTAGAATATGCCTCAACTATCATTAGTTGAAATAGGTCACCATTAAGAACAAGTATCCTGTTTTAAAAATTGATGACTGATTTGACCAACTTCAGGGTGCTGAGTGTTTTTCTAAGATTAATATCAAATTCGGATATCATTATTGAAAGTTAGGGAATATGACATTCCCAAGACAACCTTAAGAACTCGCTATGGCCATTTCACATTTTTTATCATTTCAAATTTGGTTCATAGGTATCCTTCTAACCATGACCTGCATTTGAGGAGGAATAATCCTAATGGGGAGATATTGTAACACCTTGGATTCCAAACCTATGCTTGAACCATTCTTAGCCTAGCTTAGACTGGACCGAGAAAGGGTTTTATGGTCGTGTGTACGGATCATACAACTAGTGCATAATCCATGAAGTGAGTAGTTGTATCCAACAAAAATAACCTTAACTTTCTAGGTCACCACGAATAGGTTCACGATCCATAAAACATATCAATAATTTGTGCATCAAACCATAAAATGGTCCATAGATTCATGAACCTAGTCCATGGTTTTTGGAAAGGACCATACGTCGGGTATTTAGAACTTTTAAAAGACGCATTGAATATTTCTTTTTCCAGTTTCAAATTCTAGATACCCTATCAGATTCCAAGGCTCTCTCTCATTCACCTAAGACTAGGTAAGTGTTCTTCACCCTTCTTCAATATAAATTTAATTTAATTCTACACAAAAACTATTGATTCTAAAAATATTTCCTACTGCAAATCCTTATGTTGTTCGAATACATTCTTCTCTAGATTTCCAAGGACAAAGGTCGTAGTCTCTCCTTCTTTTTAGGTTGTATTTAGGTATATAAGGCTACTTTTAGTGTGGGAACCATATTCTTCCCTATGATTCATAGTTTAAAGTTTATTCTAGTAAGAGATCCAGTTAGGGTTTAGACCCCACATCCTTAAATCAATTCCTTTACTTCTTTGATTAAACCTATTGTAATTTGACTATGGGAAACTATGGAATTCCATGAAATGTATGGCCAATCATTAACCTTGATTCTTAAATACATGTTTTGGACTATTTTATGAACCGTATAAACTTACTGTCATGCCGCGACTTCCAACGAGGCGTGATTGTCACCCAAAGTCAATAAGGCCCGAGAGAACCAATCTTTGGTTATGTTCGTTCATGAGCATGACATAAGAATTACCATTATCACGTACGGAATTCATGAAACATGTGATATATATATACATATATGAAACTTAGCCGATAGGGCCATCAAGTCAACATGGACATACAACTCTTACATTTGTCTTCCCACAACCGTCTACAAAGCCTTTACAGATACATGACCATGTCTATACAATATTTACATAATACAAAAACCTAGAGTACATATGTGACTTGGGAAGTCCCGAAGCAACTGGAGCTCACCAAAGATCTGTATATGGTCCGCAGCCTACTGAGGAGGTCTACTAGTACATGCAACTCCAACAAGTAAGGTAAATCCCCCAAAACGGGTCAGTACAAATAATGTACTGAGTATGTAAGGCCATACAAATTACATCATACATAATAACAACAACAATGGAGTCAATATATGAGAAATAGTCAATGTGAATAAACTCTCTTTCTGTATGTAAGGAATCATGTACATTACGTTCTTTACTTCTATTGTCTTCATATATGTTTATCTTTATTGTTCTACCCATGCTAGGTTGTTCTGTCGCCCTTGGGATGATATTAGGCCATGCTAGGTACTTTGACCCCTGGGATTTTATATTAACCCATGCTAGGCTTTCGTGTCGCCCCTGGATTTTATTAACCCATGCCAGGTACTATGACCCCTGGGATGTACTGTGATAACCCATGCTAGGCTTTCGTGTCACCCCTGGGATGTTATTAACCCATGCTAGGTACTGTGTCCCCTGGGATGTACTGTGATAACCCATGCTAGGCTTTCGTGTCGCCCCTGGGATGTTATTAACCCCATGCTAGGTACTGTGACCCCTGGGATGTACTGTGATAACCCATGCTAGGCTTTCTGTAGCCCTTGGGATGTTATTATGTTACATTGAGATCGACCCATTCTAGGTATTTCAACCCATGGGATACCACCCAAGATTACTCATCAATTATACATTACTTCTTTCTCTTATGACTCTTTCTTTCATTACTTAGCTATACCTTGTGACTTGGAACACATACATACATTAATTCACGTCTTTACTCTTGTAAGATTGATACCTTTACTTGTGAGGGATAGATACATTATCTTGCGCATTACTTCCTTCATTACTTTTGAGAGATTCATATCTTTACTTGCGAGAGATTGATTATTTGCTTGTGATAGTTTGATACTAAGATAATCGTAATGTTATTAAACTTTTGGAGCATGACATGAATGGAACAATGCTATTCAAACTAAACAAGCTCTCTTTGAATTTACAACATCATGACAGCTTAGGAACTTCAGTCAAGAAATAAGAGATAAGTGAATCATCATTTATCTAAGAGTAGGACACATGTGAATAGCAAGATATGTCAATCGTAGTTGGAATTCTATAGAACCCTCATGGAAAGTAACACTTTTGGAACCTTAGGATAATGATCCATATTAGATAATGAACATGAATCAACCAATGGACATGAGTCATATGATTTACCATTGACCAATGAGTAAGGAACATATGAGTCACATTAGTCAACTACCGGATACAGAATACCTTAGAGCATTTCGGAATCGAATGAGTACTATGACAATGTAAACACCATATGCTGCAGAAGGATGTAGAAGAGTAACCTTACATACCTTCACTTTCAAGTATGAGTACACAAGTCTCTATATGAACACAACAGTCCAGCTTCTTCCTTACGTCTTACTCTACAATACAAGTACATATCGGAGCTTATATTAACAACTAGTTACTATACAGGCGTACAAGACGACAATGAACTTTATGACTGCCGTATAACATCATGTCACCCCTTACAATACAATCCACTGCTTTATCATATCAACAACACCATAACATTGCACACATTGACCAAAATATCTTACATTAATAGCATTTCACATCACATTTACCCTTTAGGCTTTCTCATTAGCATTCCGTCACAATTACTCCTATCGACTTGCCTCATAACAACATATGAACAACAATACATACTTAATACAGTCCAACATGCCTCCATACGACACTTTAAATTCATTAAAATGTTATCACAAGTTGCTAATTATATCCATAAAGGGTATAGGGGCCTTCGGGGGTCAAAGAGGGATAAAAACATGCAAAACGGGATTCTGGAAGTGACCTGTGAAGCCACCTGCACCCCCAGGTGGATGACTTGCATCCACAGGTGCCCTTTGGAAGTATCCAAGGGCATCTGTGTTGGCACCTGCGCCTACAGGTGCCTCACCTGCGACGGCGGATGCCCCTTTTCGGCCAAATTGGTCTCTTTTAGGTCTTTAATGCTTCGAATGGTCCATGATCATAACTAAACTTATTTTAACATATTTTTGATCATATTATATGCCAAAAATCATCCATTATTTCACAACACACCATAACATCACCAAAACGACACTTTCCTTACATTACGTCATCAAATCCATAACCAATTTCACAATAAAAATTCCAAACACTATACACAAGGATAAAACAATAAAATACTATAATCACATCTCACATGTCAATATTGAATCCATAAAGTTCACTTCCTTCAATATCACAAGTCCATGTTCAAGTTTACAAGGCAAAACCATTCTCCGATTTAGCAAACACAAATTGTTTTACACATAGTGAACTTCTCACACTTCACCAACATAACCAACAAGATATAAACCATATTACATCCATAAAATATATTTAACCATAATAATATACACTTACCAAGTCTTGCAAGATAATGATCTTGGTCCAAAGGATGAAGGTCTAGGGTTTGTGTGAGATAAGGAAAGTTAGAAAAAATTCTAGAAAAGGCATGGGTGTCCAAATGAATTAAAATCTGATTTCCCTCATATATATAGGTCCCTTTAAGTCTCTCTTATCCAATTTTGGCATTAAATGCTTGGTTGATTAGTCAAAATGAAAGATTGGATCATTTTGCCCCATTAAGCCTAGTCTTTCAGTCTTGTTTTGGGCCTCATTTGGCCCAATGGCTCATTACTCATTAATACCCAAAAAATTAATGTCTAATTCAACAAATCTCTCATGTTTAACTAATTCCATAAGTGTACACGTAGTCGTATAGGTTTGACAACATACGGGTGTTTCACCTCCTACAAAGGTCTAATCCCATATACTAGGCCCAATATCAATTATCTCATCAATAATATGACAAAATACATACTTTTGACTCTCGACACTTGCGTAACCATTGTTCAAGATCGTCATATAGGGTTTAGTAGATACGGGGTGTTACATTCTCCCCCCCTTAGGAACATTCATCCTCGAATGTTAACAACATCGTCTCATGTTCAACAAATGCATCTCTATATTAGCATTGCTATACATATACTCATATAGGTACTTGTATAGTCCCAATGGGAGAAAAATGAAACGACACTCTTATGTACGTCCGACACATTTCACACCCTCTCTTTCCAAATCCACTTACCCTTTTCATTGGTGACATTTTTAAGAGTACTTAGTCATCTATGTTCACAACGTCTACTATACCATTACGATATGCTCTTTTCACTATACTAAATTCATGGTAGTCGATGGAGTAACATACGATAGGGTAGAGCTCGAATCAATCAATACATGTACATCATGTGAAAAATATGATAATATACTTGTACCTTCATCATGAGATGCTTCTTCATTCTGCCGGTCCACTAGAGCGTAGGTGCGATTTTGGACCCCATTGGAACTAGCTGCTCCTCTCATATCTCTACCATGACCAATAGGCTGAACGCCTCTGCCTGGGGAAGGAACCGATGCTGATGATACAACGGTTGATCCCGTAGGTCGTGCTATACCACTCGCACCACTTTGTGGGTATTCTCGCATTAGGTACCTCTCTGTGCCACACCAAAAACAAGCATTTGTCCCCAACTGGCATTCACCTAAATGGTATCGTCCGGAATGCTGACACGGAGGAAGAGAGAATCCTGTTGTCTGTGAACCTTGCACTCCACTACTCTGTCCAAGTGGACCACCTCTAGACCCTCAAAATTGAGAGTGAGCACCTGCTGTGGAATATGAGAATGAGGGTCTAGGCGGTAACAATCGAGATCTGGATGCTTCTGGGGACACCACAGATTGCCCCATAGGTCTCGCCCTTTTTGCTGGCCCTTCCTCAGATTCCTGTGTCCTTCTTCTTTGCCTTTGGTCCTCCATTTTCTGTGCGAAGGCCTGAATTCTAGCTATGTCCATATCCTTATTCAAGGGATCAATGGTACAATCCCTTACCAAATATGGTTCTAACCTTTCCACGTATCGATGGACTCTGTCTGTCATTGTAGCTACCACATTTGGAGCATATCGGGCCAAGGAATTGAACTGAAGACTATATTCTCGAACACTCATGTTCCCTTGATGTAAATTCAGAAACTAGTCTGCATGTGCCTCCTGAACCTCATATGGGAGGTAATGATCAAGAAATGCTATTTTAAATTCTTCCCAACAAACTGGGGGTGCATCAATGTCCCTTGATCTCTTCCAGTCCTCATACCATAATATGGCCTCACCCTTCAGTCTATAAGCTGCTAATTCAACTGTTTCTACACCTGTTACGTGCATCACCTCTAGTGCTCTTTGAATTTGGTCCACAAAATCCTGTGGATCCGCTTTCAATTCTGACCCAGTGAATATAGGAGGGTCCAATTTTAGAAAGTCTTGTGTACGCCAACTAGCTGCTCTAGCCGCGTCATCTTTATTTACCATCGGACCAGTTCGTCTTTGTGCTTGTGCAACCACTAACTGAGTCAACATGTGTACTGCATTTCTAAGATCCTGATCTGTGGCATTCATTGGTGGTGCTGCGAGTCCTTCCCTACCAACTGGCTCTTCCAGAGCTGGAAAAGTAGAGGAAGACCGCGAGGAAATTTTAGCATGTGCTCCACCTTGACTAGCTTGGTCAGGTGGTAATCTATTCATGCTTTCATCAGTAGGCATATCCACTTGCTTACCTTTACCTCTGCCTCTTCCTGTGATCGGCATGATTACTATATCAAAGAGAAACATTTACCATGGTCAGATACAATTCAACTTACAACACTGGCTCTATTGCACGATCTAGAAATGAAGAGAAACAACATCCTAAATGTCCCGTAGCCTCCTACTTAAAGATGTCGTGCACAACACATCGATAAGTAAGACTCTACTCAGACACGACTTTGTAGACACCCTTAGAACGACCTGCTCTGATACCACTTTTGTCACGCCCCAACTTCCAATGAGGCATGATTGGCACCCAAAGCCGATAAGTCCTGAGAGAACCAATCTTTGCTTATGTTCGTTCATGTGCATGCCATAAGAATTACCATTATCACGTAAGAACTTATCATGCTAATAACGGAATTCATGAAACATGTGATAAATATATACATATGTGAAACTTGGCCGACAGGGCCATCAAGTCAACATGGACATACATCTCTTACATTTGTCTTCCCACAACAATCTACAAAGCCTCTACAGCTACATGACCATGTCTATACAATATTTACATAATACAAAAACCTAGAGTACACATGTGAATTGGGAAGCCCCGAAGCAACTGGAGCTCACCAAAGATCTGTATATGGTCCGCAGCCTACTGAGGAGGTCTACTAGTACCTGCACCTGCAGCAAGTAAGGTAAATCCCCTAAGAGGGGTCAGTACGAATAATGTACTGAGTATGTAAGGACATAAGAATTACATCATACATAATAACGACAACAATGGAGTCAATATATGAGAAATAGTCAATGTAAATAAACTCTCTTTCTGTATGTAAGGCATCATGTACATTACATTATTTACATCTCTTGTCTTCATATATGTTTATCTTCATTGTTCTACCCATGCTAGGCTGTTCTGTCGCCCCTGGGATGAGATTAGCCCATGCTAGGTACTCTGACCCCTGGGATGTTATATTAACCCATGCTAGGCTTTCGTGTCGCCCCTGGGATGTTATTAACCCATGCAAGGTACTGTGACCCCTGGGATGTACTGTGATAACCCATGCTAGGCTTTCGTGTCACCCCTGGGATGTTATTAACCCATGCTAGGTATTATGTCCCCTGGGATGTACTGTGATAACCCATGCTAGGCTTTCGTGTCGCCCCTGGGATGTTATTAACCCATGCTAGGTACTGTGACCCCTGGGATGTACTGTGATAACCCATGCTAGGCTTTCTGTAACCCCTGGGATGTTATTATGTTACATTGAGATCGACTGCTAGGTATTTCAACCCCAGGGATACCACCCAAGATTACTCATCAATTATACATTACTTCTTTCTTTTATGACTCTTTACTTCATTACTTAGCTATACCTTGTGACTTGGAACACATACATACATTAATTCACGTCTTTACTCTTGTAAGATTGATACCTTTACTTGTGAGGGATAGATATATTAGCTTGCGCATTACTTCCTTCATTACTTTTGAGAGATTCATATCTTTACTTGCGAGAGATTGATTTATTTGCTTGTGATAGTTTGATACTAAGATAATCGTAATGTTATTAAACTTTTGAAGCATGACATGAATGGAACAATGCTATTCAAACTAAACAAGCTCTCTTAGAATTTACAACATCATGACAGTTTAGGAACTTCAGTCATGAAATAAGAGATAAGTGAATCATCATTTATCTAAGAGTAGGACACATGTGAATAGTAAGATATGTCAATCGTAGTTTGAATTCTATAGAACCCTCATGGAATGTAACACTTTTGGAACCTTAGGATAATGATCCATACTAGCTAATGAACATGAGTCAACCAATGGACATGAGTCATATGATTCACCATTAACCAATGAGTAAGGAACATATGAGTCACATTAGTCAACTACCGGATACAGAATACCTTAGAGCATTTCAGAATCGAATGAGTACTACAACAATGTGAACACCATATGCTGCAGAAGGATGTAGAAGAGTAACCTTACATACCTTCACTTTCAAGTATGAGTACACAAGTCTCTATATGAACACAACAGTCCAGCTTCTTCCTTACGTCTTACTCTACAATACAAGTACATATCGGAGCTTATATTAGCAACTAGTTACTATACAGGTGTACAAGACGACAATGAAATTTATGACTATCGTATAATGTCATGTCACCCCTTATAATACAATCCACTTCTTTATCATACCAACAACACCATAACATTGCATACATTGTCAAAATATCTTACATCGATAGCATTTCACATCACACTTACCCTTTATGCTTTCTCATTAGCATTCCGTCACAATTACTCCTATTGACTTGCCTCATAACAACATATGAACAACAATCCATACTTAATACATTCTAACATATAGTACCATACGACACTTTAAAGTCATGAAAATGGTATCTCAAGTTGCTAATTATATCCGTAAAGGGTATAGGGGCCTTCGGGGTTCAAAGAGGGACAAAAACATGCAAAACGGGGTTCTGTAAGTGACCTGCAAAGCCACATGTGCCCACAGGTGGCTGACCTGCATCCACATGTTCCCTTTGGCAGTAGCCAGGGGCATCTGCGTTGCGCAGGTGCCTCACCTGCGAGGGCGGATGCCCCTTTTCGGCCAAATTGGTCTCTTTTGGGTCTTTTAATGCTTCGAATGGTCCATGATCATAACTAAACTTTTTTTAATATATTTTTGATCATCTTATATGCCAAAAATCATCCATGATCTCACAACACACCATAACATCACCAAAACGACACTTTCCTTACATTACGTCATCAAATCTATAACCAATTTCACAATAAAAATTCCAAACACTATACACAAGGATAAAATAATAAAATACTATAATCACATCTCACATGTCAATATTGAATCCATCAAGTTCACTTCCTTCAATATCACAAGTCCATGTTCAAGTTTACAAGGCAAAACCATCCTCCGATTTAGCAAACACAAATTGTTTTACACATAGCGAACTTCTCACACTTCACCAACATAACCAAAATGATATAAACCATATTACATGCATAAAATATATTTAACCATAATAATATAAACTTACCAAGTCTTTCAAGATAATGATCTTGGTCCAAAGGATGAAGGTCTAGGGTTTGTATGAGATAAGGAAAGTTAGAGAAAATTCTAGAAAAGGCATGGGTGTCCAAATGAATTAAAATCTGATTTCACTAATATATATATATAGGTATCTTTAAGTCTCTCTTATCTAATTTTGTCATTAAATTCTTGGTTGATTAGTCAAAATGAAAGATTGGATCATTTTACCCCATTGGGCCTAGTCTTTCACTCTTGTTTTGGGCCTCATTTGGCCCAATGGCTCATGACTCATTAATACCCAACAAATTAATGTCTAATTCATCAAATCTCTCATGTTTAACTAATTCCATAAGTGTACACGTAGTCGTATAGGTTCGACAACATACGGGTGTTTCACCTCCTACAAAGGTCTAATCCCATATACTAGGCCCAATATCAAATATCTCATCAATAATATGACAAAATACATACTTTTGACTCTCGACACTTGCGTAACCATTGTTCAACGTCGTTATGTAGGGTTTAGTAGATACGGGGTGTTACACTTACTTTGTGATTTTAAAGTTAATACCATGGTTTTAATGAATTGCCTCATTTTTTTAGCAAGTATGAAAAGTATATTTGGAATAAAGTATTATTACTTGAAACTTTAGAATTTCCATACATTTTACCAATTTTACCATAAGCTCACTAGCAATATAGTTTTAAATATCAGTAATTTACCTATTATGGAGTATAATATGAGAATATATAAGTTTTTGGAGGATATTTAAAACCAAGAGGACTACGGGTTCAAATAATAATTGCCCTAAAAAACTATGTATGCCAGTGTAGGATAAGATCATTTCTCAAGTTTGGATGGCTCCTCTTTTAGACCACACAGACCTAGTATAGATCAATAGTTTCTATTTTATTTTATATCCTGACAAGGTATAGATAACTCTACCAACTAGGTCGCAGGTTGGAAATCATGAGCTCACGTGGCATATGTTGGTTATGAGAAACTCCCTAATTAAGAAACTCAGTATTTTTTGCTAATTGTGTATTGATTATGTCTTTTGCATATAAAATACTTATCAGAAAAATTTCAATTTTTTAATTTTAGTTCATGATTTAGGCTCACATACATTCAGTGTTCTTTTTTCATAATTTCAGCAGTTCAAGTTTTCAGTTTTATATCTTGTTTAATCTTTCAATTCATTGAAGTGTTAAATGGCCCATGTGTTATATCACAAACCTCAACTACTTCTATCAATAATTATATGTCAAACTTAAACTCAGTCCTTAGTTTATCAAATATTGGTTTCAAGTAGATTTTGTTTATTTATTTTATAGGCCATACATTCTATGTATTGATGCTATTTAGCACTGCATCATTTTATGATGCAAATCAGGTACTCAAGCCCACTGCCAAAAGGTCCATTAGACCTCTCACTCTCAGCCTATGGTGAGTTCTCTTTGCATTTGGAGGACTTAGTTATGTCTTCTTCAGCTTATTAGTTCAATTTATTGAATAAAGGTAAGGTAGTGTAACAACCCTTATTGTGATTTTTAGCTTTTCTGTGGTATGAATATTTTTCCCTTTCTCATAGCTGTTATATCTCATTTATGAACTGTGGGGATGGTTGGCACGATAACCAAAGCACTCATGAGTGATATATATGAGTTTGAGATTTTAGTAGCCTTCAAAGTGAGATATTTGACTTTGGTCAACATTTTGTGATCCGAGTATAGGATGGTGATTCTGTTAATTCCATTAGATCCAAAATGTCATTTTTGGGTCAGCAACATGGTTGGTTTGGGTCTCAAGTCTTTATTTTGAGTTTTAAGTATTTCGGTGAGAAACTAGTTAAACTAGCCTAAAAGGGCCCCTGGGGGGTAACATGTTGATAATAACCTCTTTTGATAAATGTGATGGTATCATTGAGTCTAGAACGTTAAAATTAGCCTAGTAGCTTTAATGGTTTATTTTTGTGGGATTCCAAATGACTCTCGAGGGTCCGTTCAGATGATTTTTAATCATTTCCCTTTGTTAAATTGTTGATATCTGGTGCATACCGATTTCCTTTTTCATGTATGCCGGGGTCCCTTCATATTTGAGGAGACGGATTTCACTTGGTCATCATGAACTTGAGGTGTTGGCTTCATTCACAAAGAGTAATCGGGGTTGGGTTGGGTTTGTTTTGTCATTGCGTTCACGACCAGACCACCACAATCATGGTAGATCCTGGTCGGTAATCTCCATGAATGTGAGGGACCAACTACACTTGAATTGAAGGTATTGTTCACCCAAACAATATTTAAACCTTTCTTTTCGCAATTTTCTCCATTTTTCACCATTGTTGGACCTTGAGACCTCAATTTTTGGTGATTTCAAGAGGGTTCTTCTTAAAAATTGCTTGGGTAAACTTTTAAATCACATTTCAATCATTACACATTGATTTTATATCAAAAATAACTTCAAAACATAGATTTTAAAATTGGAATTTTTGGGTTTCACCCGATAAAGTAAGAAAATGATTTTTCAATGATTTCAAGCACGATTCCAACTTTTTTTTGGATGGGTTTTCATAGTCAGAACCCTTAAAGTATCGGTAACATGATTCTTTATTAAAATTCTAATTTTACCCTTTTATTTTTAGAGTTAATTTTTGATGTTATTTTGGACCCGAAAGGGATGTACGCCAATATGGGTATCAATAGACTCTTTTTGATGTGTAGATTATATTTTTAATTGATTGGGTTTGTTCCAAGGCTTCACAGTAGGGATAGGATTCTTGTTGAGGGATTTAGGCTTGAGTTTTGGCTTTTCAAGGTAGGTTATTGCATAACTTTCTTCAGACAGGGCTAGGTAGTTAACCATTCATCTAAAGAATGCTATGGTTGGTGATTTTATCATGAGATTCACCTTTTGAGATCATTATTTTATCATGTTACCCATGTGGGGCTTATTTGAACTTTGTTATTGACTTGAGAGATTATTACTATTGTGATGTCCGTGTTGGGATTGATATTCATCTTGTTTGAGCATTAATTGTCTTTATTATTATTGTGATGCCCAAGTGGGGACTTGAATTGATATTATTAATGTATTACGTGACTCCTTATTATTGTGTTGTCATTCAATGGCTTGTTTCATATTCTATTAGGATTTGAGGAAACTTGAGCTCTTTTATACCATTATTGATTTGGTTCATTACATGATATTGATTTGGTTATGAGCATGCATCTTGATTTCGTTCACCCATATTCATGGAATTGGTACTACTTAGAAACACTGATTTTTAAAGAAAATAAGACAATTTGTAAAATGCCTTAATCGAGGGATGCGCGCTAAGGTTGATTGATGACATTGTGATAGTATATGAATTACAAACCCCCCATGGGTCCTTTCTTAGAAGATTATACTCGGAAGGTATATACTAGGAGACAGTAAAACATTATATATTTATCCAGTCATTGCATTTCTCTTGTGTGTTTAATATCAAGTAATTTAGTCTCTCTCCTATGATATATCTGTTGTGTAGTTACTCTCATTCTATTATTGTAGTTGTATTATGTATACTACTTAGGTATTGTATGGCTTGAGTCGTTGTTGGGAACTTTTCTCTATGCAGGTAGAAGCATGCTCATAGTATTCTTTTAGTTTTCTACTTTTTTTGGTGGATCTATGATGTCCACTGAGTACAAGTGGACCATACTCACTTCTACTTTTTGTACCATTTTGGTGTAGATCCTAGTTCTTGTGTGACCAACAGAGCTTGAGTTTGTATTGATTTAAGATTGTTCAAAGTACTAATGAGCTTCTCGTTCAAAGCATTGTCCCAAACTTCCGCTTATTATTTCTTGTCTTTACTTTACATTCAGAGACAGGGGTTTTATGTATTTTCATTCACTTTATCGATTTAGAGTGCTCTTTACTCATGACTCTAAATTTTGGGATTTGAGTTGTATCTATTTCTATTTTTTAGTTGTTCTATTTATTTGGCCTGACTTTATCCTAAAGTCTCGCATTTGATTATTATTTATCTTCTTTTGTATTTCATATCTCATGTGGAATTAGGCTTACCTACCTAGGTTGGGTTTGGTAGGTGTTATTATGACCTCAAATTCTGGGTCATATCAAATTGGTATCATAGCGCTAGGTTCATCGGTCCCATGAGTAAAAGAGCAAGATGTCTAATAGAGTCTGCAGATCGATACATTGATGTATGTATCTATCATCGGGAGGCTATGGGACATTTTTAAAAAAACTTCTTTGATTTGATTGCTTATAGTGTGTATTATTCATACCCAGTATTCTAAACTTGTATTCAAATCTTTTTGTGCAGATGTTAAGAACTCAATGAGGAGCTGATGAGGATGCTCAGCCAACACCCATTGTAAGAGTCATAGTTAGGGGATGAGGCAGGGATCATGATCGAGATTAAGGTAAGGTCGGGCATGAGGAGTGGCTTCGTCTAGAGAATGAGCTAGAGCGCCCTCTCGTAAGCTTGAGATTGAGCATGTTCTAGTGGCTTATCAGCCAGAGGATATGAGACCAGCCTCCCCTCAGGGTTTTGTTGTTACTCAATTATTATAGGATCTGCTGATTAATAATTTAGGCTTTTTGGGTGGCAATCCACAGAAAGATATTCTACCAAGTACACTAGATGGTTCTCAGACTACATGAGGTGTTCAGCTGCCAGGGCAGGTTCCTACTCAGGGTTTTCAGACTCTCGGGGCATAGCCAATTGCCATTATGGCTCCATGTGTTGAGGGTTTACCTGTTATATTTGTTGTTTTACCTGTAGCTCCTGGTCTGATGATGTCTGCTGATAAGCAGAAGATTTTTGAGAGATTTATGATATTGTCCCCTCCTACATTTAGTGGTGCTATTGGTGAGGAAGCTTAAGAGTTTTTGATTGATTGTCAAGAGAGGTTGCATAACCTCAATTCGCTTGAGTTCCATAGTATTGAATACACTACCTTCCAATTGACTGATGTAGCTAAGTAGTGGTGGATATTTTTTGTCAGTGGTAGACCAGTGGGTTCCCCTCCTTTGAC
This sequence comes from Capsicum rhomboideum, assembly GCA_031232105.1. Classification (NCBI taxonomy): domain Eukaryota; kingdom Viridiplantae; phylum Streptophyta; class Magnoliopsida; order Solanales; family Solanaceae; genus Capsicum; species Capsicum rhomboideum. Next base: position 78,477,673 of record CP124709.1, on the reverse strand, counting down.
TTGGACGACCCAATTTTTTGAGGTTTTCATTGAGATCCTGAGGGACTAGTTTGATTATTTGGAGAAGGGCTCTATGACTATCGTGAAGAATGAGGCTTATTTTTATGCCTTGTCTAGGTATGCCACAACTAGTATCTTCATAGAGTCTAAGAGGATTAGAAAATTTGTTAAGGGTTTAACTACTTCTTATCCGTTGGGGACAACTCAGTTAGTGGTTCCAAGAGGATCCTTATAGAGTATTATGGATTTTGCCAAAAGATCAATTTTATTTGCTAGGGTACTCAGAGTGGTGGTGCTAAGAGAGTACGTCGATAGGGCAATTTTAGTGGCTAGTCTTCCTGAGGTAGGGATTTCTCAAGAAAATGCTCAAATGGTACCACAGTAGACCAATTTATGTAGCTTTGCAGAGTTCATATAGTGGGGATGTGGCTTCTAAGGTTTCAAGTGGTAAGAGATCAGGTCATGTGGTCTGAGGGTATTTTTTTGGTGTATCAGGTTATGGAGGACATTTTGGTTCTTTTGGGCCCTCGCAGTATGACTCTTCTAGTTCAAAATATTTTATGTGTGATGAGTTTGGACACTTGGCGAGGGATTTTCCCCGATGTATGATGAATTCTTCCCAGTAGGTTTCTCAGGTTTAGCTTTGCCTCACACAAGTGTCATCCATTAAAGGGGGTGCACCTGGAAGTAGAGGTGGTTCTAGAGGTACTAGAGGTGGGGCTCAGGGAGGTCATGGTAGTGGATAAGGATTTGCTCAATCCAATAATAGGGGCATCAGTTCTATGCTTTTCCTGGGAGACCTACGACAGCGACCTCTGATGTTGTGATTATGGGTATCATCCTATTTTTCAATCGTCCCACTTCTATATTTTTGACCCTGGGTCAACATTCTCTTATGTTTCTACAAATTTTGCTATTAGTATTGATGCTATGTGTGATTCACTTGTTATGCCCATTCATGTTTCTACCCCTGTAGATGATTCTTTAGTGGTGGATCGAGCGTATCAATCATATGTGGTGACCTTTTTGAGGTGTGCAACTCTTGTAAAATTGATTATGTTTTATAATGTTGACTTTAATATCATATTAGGTATGGTTTAGTTGTCTCTTTATCATGTAATTTTGGATTGTTTTGCCAAGACCATGACCTAAAACTATTTTGGGTGTGCCATGGTTAGAGTGGAAAGGTACTCCCATGGTAGGGAAAAGGTGTCTTTCTTATTTGGCCTATGCATATGATACTAGTGGTGATTCATCACCTTCCTTGGATTCTAAGAGATGTGTTAGAGAGTTCATGGTCGTATTTTCTTTGGACATACCTGATATTTCTCTGGATAGGGATATTGAATTTTCTATTGATGTAGAGCTGGGCTTTAAGCCCATTTCAATTCCTCCTTCTAGGATGGACCCAACAGAGTTGAAAGAATTGAAGGAGCAATTGCAAGATTAATTAAGGGTTTGATTAGATCAAGTGTGTCTTCTTAGGGTGCCTCTGTCTTGTTTATGTAGAAGAAAGATGGATCTATGGGCATATGTATTGATTATTGGTAATTTAACAAAGTGACTAGCAAGAAAAGTATCATTTTCCTTGCATTAATGATTTATTTGATCAGTTTTGGGGTGCTTCAGTATTTTTTAAGATCAAATTGAGACTGGTTACCAATTGGTTAAGGATTAAAGCTTTAGATAATCCAAAGGCAACTTTTTAAATGTGGTATGGGTACTATGAGTTCTTGGTTATGTCTATTAGGCTGACTAATTTCACAGCATCATTTATGAAGTTAATGAATGGGGTGTTTTAACCTTATTTTGATTCTTTCATAATTGTGCTCATAGACGATATCTTGGTTTATTTCAAGAATAAGGCTGAGCATATGAGGCATTTGAGGGCCTTACTTCAGAGGTTGAAAGATAAAAAGTTGTATGTCAAGTTCTGTACGTGCGAGTTTTGGCACCAAGGATGGTATCATGGTCCATCCAGCTAAGGTGGCGGTGGTGTGTGATTTGGATAGACCTACTTCTCCTATTGAGATTCAGTGTTTAGTTGGGTTAGCAGGCTATTATTGATGGTTTATGTAGGGTTTCTCCACCATTGTGGCTTTTTTGACTAAGCAAACATAGAAGAAGGTTGTTTTTGAGTGGTTAGATAATTATGAGAGGAGCTTTCAAAAGCTCAATGAGTTATTGACTTTAGCTCCTATCTTGACTTTACCTAAGAAGGGTGTGGGTTTCACTGTGTTTTGTGATGCTTTTAAAGTTGGCTTGGGTGGTGTGTTGAAGCAAAGGGGTAAGGTGATAGGAAATTCTTCTAGACAGATAAAGGTCCATGAGAAGAACTACCCTACTTATGGTTTGGAGTTAGTCATGATTATGTTTGTGCTGAAATTATGGAGATACTATTTGTATAGGGTTCATTGTCAGATTTTCTCCCATCATCGTAGCCTTTTGTACTTCTTCAGTTACAAAAATCATAATATGAGACAATGTAGATGGTTAGAGTTGCTTAAGGATTATGATCTCACTATTCTTTATCATCCGAACAAGGCTACTGTAGTAGTGGATGCCTTGAGTTGGAAGGTGGTGAGTAAGGGGAGATTGGCTTATCTTTTGATGGAGGGGAAACCTTTAGCCTTAGATGTTCAGTCTTTGGCTAACCAGTTTGTTTGGCTTGATATTTCAACACCTAGGCATGTTTAGGCATATATTGAGGCTAGATCCTCATTGATAGAGCAGATTCAAGCTTGATAGTTTGATGATGAGAATTTGAGAGTGATTTGTGATAAAGTGTTGAGTGGTGAAGCAAAAACTATATCTCTTGATCTTGAGGGTGTTTTGAGGATTGGTGGTCGTGTTTGTGTATCAGGAGCCAATGGTTGGATTAGATTGATCGAAGAGGAGGCTCATTATTTGAGGTATTTTATTCATCTAAGAGAGGCTAAGATATACCATGACAAAGCAACACTATTGGTTCTGTAGGCTAAAAAAATACATTGTAGAGTTTGTGGCCAAGTCTTTAAATTGAAAACAAGTGAAGTTTGCGCATGAGCGACCGAGTGGTACGATGTAGAGGAAGCCTATACCCGAGTGGAAGTGGGAGTGGATCACTATAGACTTTATGCTTGGTGTACTCCTAACTTTAGGGAGGTTTGATTCTATTTAGGTGATTGTGGATGGGTTGACTAAATCAACACACTTTGCACTGGTGAAGGTGAACTATAATGCAGAGAATTTGGACAAGATCTACACCTGAGACACTATTTGGTTGCATAATATACATATCTCCATTTGTTCTAACAGAGGTATGCAGTTTACCTTTAATTTTTAGAGTTCTATGTAGAGTGAGTTGGGTACTCATATTGAGATGAGAAAAACTTTTCACCCTCAGATGGATGGTCAGTTAGACCAAACTATTTAGGTGTTAGAGGACATTTTTTGAGTGTGTATTATAGATTTTAGTGGTCATTGGGACCAGTTCTTACACTTAGCGGAGTTTGTCTTCAACAACAATTACCATTCCAGCTCCTTTTATGGTTTTTTATGGGAGAAGGTATAGATCCCTCATAGGATGATTTGATTCTTTTGAGGTTAGTCCTTGGGGTACTGACTTGTTGAGCTACTCGATGGATAGAGTGAGATTAATTTAGATGAGGCTTGTTGCTACCCAGAGTAGGAAGAAAATTTACACTGATTGATGAGTTCATGATATGGCATTCATTCTTGGCAAGCTGGTCTTGTTGAAGGTATCACCCATGATGGGTGTGATAAGATTTAGGAGTAAAGGAAAGCTTAGTACGAGATTTATTGTACCTTTTGAGGTTCTTAAGAAGTTTGGGGATATGGCCTATAGGTTGGCTCTACCTATACATCTATCGGTTGTTGATACAAGATCAAGTCCACAACACACAATATGCAGCAACCAGCCACGAAATCCAGCCAACCAAGCAAAATAACATCCAACAAACACAAGATTTAACAAGTTGAACACAATGCTAGTGAATCGAAAGAGCCCCACCCGGCTTCACTAGACTTCAAGATCTCAAAGACAACAACAACAAGATAATAAAAGATAGATAACTTGACATATAATATTCAAGAGACTAAGAACCCTAACATCAAGAAAGGACCCTAAGACTAGTGAATATAAACACCAAGTTCTTACTTAGACCAAGAGGAACTCAATGACCTCAAGATCCTTGTTTCTAGCCAAGATACAACACAAGTATCTCTCTCCTTTGTGGACTGTTTTGAGAGACAAAGAGAACCCTAAGTGTTACAAGTCTTGTGATTCAAATGTCAAAATGGAAGAACCACTCAAAATAACCCTAATGTATTCTATTTATATTACAAGGTAAAATGAAGCCAAAAAGACTAGTTTGCCCTTCTCAATGCTGCCGCCCCCTTGGAGTGTAAGTTTATTACACTCCAAGGTCCCACTTCACACTTAAAACATTTAGATCCTTTGGGGGCTCAATGACCAACTCACACACGGCCATTTGCATGAACAAGGCTTGGAGTTTTTGTAACTCCCGAGCTTGGCTTCGTGTGAAAGGTCGTGTACTTGTGGAGCTTGTCCCACCTGTGTCATCCTCTCCATCTTGAGAGGAATTTGACCTCAAATTCAGCATTTGATCATCGTCCACTGCACTCACGAGAGAGAGATCACAAACGTTGAAAGTGTGGTGCACTTGATATTCCGGTGGAAGGTCAATCTTGTAGGCGTTGTCATTGATCCTCTCAAGTACTTGGAAAGGCCCGTCACCCCTAGGCATCAATTTGGACTTTCTTTGAGATGGAAATCGATCCTTTCGAAGATGCACCCACACCCAATCTCCCGGTTTAAGAATGAATTCCTTTCTTCCCTTGTTTTCCATGTCTTGGTTTTTCTGCTCAAGTTGAAGCCGCACCTTCTCATGTAACTTCTTCATAGAATCTACCCGCTTGCTTCCATCTAAGCTAATCATGAGATCACTTGGCAAAGGCGTTAAATCCAAAGGGGTGAGGGGGTTGAGGTCGTATACACACTCAAAGGGAGTCATTCCCATACTTGAGTGTATGACACGGTTATAGGCAAACTCAATCAATGGCAAGTGCTCTTCCCAAGAAGTCATTTTTCCCTTAACCATGGAACATAGCATAGCACCCAAAGTCCTATTTACTACTTTCGTTTGGCCATCGGTTTGTGGGTGGCAAGACGTAGAGAATAACAACTTGGTACCAAGCCTACCCCACATAGACTTCCAAAAGTGGCTTAGGAATTTAGAATCCCTATCACTCACAATGGTCCTCGGGACACCATGCAATCTAACAACATTATCAACAAATAACGAGGCCACGCTAGGGGCATCATCACACTTAGATCAAGAAATAAACTGCGCCATTTTAGAAAACTGGTCGACTACAACAAAAATACTATCCCGACCTCGTCGAGTCCTTGGCAGCCCCAACACAAAGTCCATAGATATATCAAGCCAAGGACGTAGAGGAGTGGGCAGTGGGGTGTACAACCCGTGAGGGAGGAGCCGAGATTTGGCTCTCTTGCATTCGACGCATTGGCCACAAATCCTAGCCACATCCTTGCGCATTTTGGGCCAATAGAATTTCTCCTCCAATATTCCGAGGGTCTTTTCGACCCCAAAATGACCCATTAGACCGCCATCGTGTGCTTCCCTCACAAACAACTCTCTCCAAGAGCTAGAAGGCACACACAATCGTCTACCTTTAAATAAGTAACCATCAAACTTGGCATAGGGATTTGAACCCCTAGCCGATTCCCACTTGTCCCTTCCCAAGTCTTCGCATTCCCTAAAGATAGGAGCGAAGTGAGGGTCCTTGGGATACAACTCTCTTAAACTCTCAAAACCCATCAATTTTGTTGACAAAGTGGACACAAGCACGTGTTTTCTAGACAAAGCATCGGCTACTATGTTGTCCTTACCCCTTTTGTATTGGATAACATAAGGGAAGGTCTCAAGGAACTCAATCCATTTGGCATGCCGTTTGTTAAGCTTGTCTTGGGCCCGAAGATGCTTTAAGGATTCATGGTCCATTCAGATCACGAACTCCTTAGGCCATAAGTAATGTTGCCAAGTGGCCAAGGCTCTAATCAAGGAATACAACTCTAAATCATACGTGAAGTAGGTTAGAGTTGCTCCTTTGAGCTTTTCGCTAAAGTAAGCAATGGGTTTCAATTCTTGCATCAAAACAGCCCCTATGCCTACTTTACTCACATCGCACTCGACCTCGAAGGTCTTATCAAAGTTGGGCAATTGTAACAAGGGTGCGGAGATGAGCATCGCTTTCAAGGCTTCAAATGCCTTAGCTTGCTCGACACCCCACTTGAAGGGTTGTTCTTTCCGAATGACCTCGGTCAAGGGGGCTGCTATGGTGCTAAATCCTTTGACAAACCTTCTATAAAAACTAGCCAACCCGTGGAAGCTTCTTACTTCTCCAATGGTTTGTGGGGTTGGCCAATTTTTGATAGCATTTATCTTGGATTCATCCACTTCGACCCCTCTTGAACTAACAACAAAACCCAAGAAAATAACTTCATTAACGCCAAAAGAGCACTTTTCCAGATTTGCATACAATTTTTCCTTCCTAAGGACATCAAGCACACTTTGTAAATGCATCACATGCTCTTCTAAAGACTTACTATACATCAAGACATCATCAAAGTAGACAACAACAAACTTTCCAATAAATGGCCTCATCACATGATTCATTAGCCTCATAAAAGTACTTGGAGCATTTGTTAGGCCGAATGGCATAACCATCCATTCATAGAGACCAAACTTGGTCTTGAAGGCGGTTTTCCATTCATCACCGGGTTGCATTCTTATTTGGTGATAGCCACTCCTTAAATCAATCTTGGAAAACAAACATGAACCATTCAACTCATCTAGCATATCATCTAACCGAGGAATAGGGTGGCGATATTTTACCGTAATTTTGTTGATGGCCCGGCAGTCCACACACATGCGCCACGTTCCGTCCTTTTTGGGCACTAATAGCATCGAAACCGCACACGGACTCATGCTCTCCTTGACATACCCTTTGTTGAGGAGCTCCTCAACTTGACGTTGCAATTCCTTGGTGTCCGTAGGGTTGCTCCTATAAGCCGGCTTGTTTGGCAATTGTGATCCCGGCACAAAGTCAATTTGGTGCTCAATTCCTCAAAGCGGGGGCAATCCTTGCGGAAGTTCCTTAGGAAATACATCCTCATAATCCTGCAATACACAAGAAATCAAAGGAGAAATGAAAGAATTAGTGGGGTTAGTATTAAAACAATGAGCCAAGAGTAACATAGGTGTGTCCTCATCATGATCCACGAAGAGTTCCTTCTTCCTAACCAACATCACTATGTTTCCCATCCCCTTTGTCGTTGAGGCAGCCTTGGATGACCCCACTGCCCCACTTATGGAATTCCCTCCCTTCTCCCCCTTTTCGGATTCCCTTCCCTTTTTCTTCAATTCTCTCATCCTTTGATGCCACTCATTTACTTGGGAAGGTGAAAGAGGGTGAAGTGTAACCTTTCGACCATCCTTCTCAAGTGTATATCGATTGGTCCTCCCATCGTGTTTGGTAGACCTATCATATTGCCATGGTCTACCTTGCAACAAGTGACATGCTTGCATTGGTATCACATCACAAAGCACTTCATCGTGGTAGTTTACCACCTTAAACCGTATCACACATTGCCTTGCGACCCTTAATTCACCACAATCAAATAACCATTGTAACTTGTAAGGACTAGTGTGCGGGGTAGTTGGTAATTTTAAGAAGTTTACCATAGCATTGCTTACAAAATTTGTACAACTACCACTATCGATCACTAAGGTACACACACTCCCCTTTACAAGACATTTAGTATGGAAGAGATTTTCCCTTTGGCTTGGGTCATCTACTACCGTACTAATCATGACACGCCTAACCACAAAGTTTGGAATCACACACTCCCCTTCTTGCGGATAAACATCTTCACCATCATCACCATCATCATCATGTGGTCCATCATCGATTTCCTCTCTATCTTGAGGCTCGACCTCATCTTCTCCCCTTTTGGGACCCACCTCCTCACCAAGGTAATACACTCTCCCTTCCCGTAGGATCACATTGCACCAGTTTGGACATTCATTGGCCTTATGCCCCCAACCTTGGCACTTGAAACATTGGAATCCCTTTGGGTTAGGATACTTGTGAGCTTCCGGTTTTGGAGGGAATTTGGGGACTGTTTTGGGCTCGGGCAGCCTCGTATTGGCGGGTTGGTCCTTGTTTTTGGGCCAACCCGAGGGGGCTTGTCCCCTTGCCTTGAAGGATGATCTCTCTTTAAGTTCTCTTTCAATCTCAAGAGCCGCTTGGAAAATACCGTCAACGGTTTCAAACTTGTGAAGGGTTAAATGAGTGGAGATCTCTTTGTTCAACCCACACTTGAACCGGATGATGTCGTGACTGATTTGCTCCCCACGATGATCAAGTTTCAACATGAGTTGTTGAAACTCATCAAAATATGCCATCACACTCTTGTTACCTTGACGCAAGCCATACAATCTGGCAAGCAACTCATGGCGATATCTCTCGGGAAGGTATCGTTGCCTCATCAAGTACCTCAACCGATACCAAGGTGGTGGCTGCCCATCAACTAGTTCATTAACCACTTGACGTACTCCCACCAAGTGTTAGCATAACCCTCAAAGTGAGCTATAGCATAACTTCCTTTCTTTTCTTCCGAGATATCATTAACTTGGAAGACTTTGTCACAAGCCGATTCCCAAGCTAAGTATGCCTCGGGGTCACTTTCACCCTTAAAGAGAGGTAGACTCAACTTGATGGTGTTGATGCCTACATCTCTCTCATGGTGTCAGTTTCCTCTTTCTTCATATCCACGGTATCTTCGCTGAACTCCTCTGCCCCCTCTCACCTCCTCCTCCCTCATGTAAGTATCATCAAAGGCCCTGTACCCTTCATACTCCTCCCTACCATACTCCTCAAGGTGGGCTGGTCGGTTTTGGATATTTGGAATTTGATTTGGGGGTATTGGGTTTTGTGGAGGTGGTGGTCTTTGGTTTAATGGAGCTTGGAATGGAAGGTTCGGATTTAGTGGTGGAATTTGACGTCCAAATCCCTCTTGTGGAATTTGAGGAGCTTGGAAATGTATTGGTCTAGTGGGGTCACGGTTTGGAGGGAAAAAGGTGGTTTGGCTTGCGGCATTTAGTGGAGCTTGAGGTGCATTTAGCATTTGGTGGACTGTTTTGGGGGTGATAGTTGCGGAGGAAGTCCTATCATGCCCATTGGTAGAAACATGTAGAGGAGTAGAAGTACGAGAGTTCCTTTGACTCTCCACTTGTTCTAATCTCCCACTAATAGTCGACACTTCTCCCTTGATGGCTGCCAAGTCCCCTCTCACGGCCCCAAATTCCGATTTCAACCTTTCAAGTGTCCGGGTAACGGCCTCAAGAGTGACCCTCATAGAGTCAAGTGCATTAGTATCCACGTTATGGGATGTGGTCCCTTCCATTGTCAAGGTATTATACTCTTTAGATCACCACACGCTTGAGTTCCACAAGTGTTGTAAATTGGCTAGTAACCGTGAATCCTTTAAGGTATGAGTAAGCTCTTATCCGGAGTGGATTTTTGTTTGAAGACTCAAAGAATTCTTGTCAGACTAGAACCAAAAATAGCAACGTATTCAAAAGATAAAAAAGGCACTCAAGTAATCGTTGACACGAACAAACGGATTCAAAGGACTAATCGATAACCTAGTAGGAATGTACTAGTTTGTTAATTAGTTCTAGAACCAAGTAAAGGAAACCAAGAATCAACAATTAGCAACTAGAATAATATCCAAAGTTGAGCTTAGGGGTGATGTGGCAGCATGCAATTGGCATTGGACCCACACGGTTTGTATATATAACTTATATGTATATTTTATTTTATTTTATTTTTGTGTCTCAAATCTGAAATTCAATATTCATACAACTTGTGATGGATGACAATGTGTTTTGGAGGGAAAAATAATAGTCTTGTAGCCTTTTCAACCTTTCAAACTCAAAGGGTGAGGTTTGACTACTAGTCCCACAAAACAATGCTCCTTGAATTAGGGAAGAGTGGTTGACAAGACTAGGAAGTGATGGGTGCAAGTCTTTCACCAACAACTTTATGACTTGTGTTGCAACTTGAACACAACAAGATGAACAAGTTTAAAAGATGAACACCTTCATCAACTTCTTCAAGCACACAACACACAACCACCAATTTTTGTCATCAACAACATACAACTTTCAGCCACTTCAAGTCACCACAACAATGGTCAAGTTTTCAAGCTCAACTTTTAGATCTAGACACTTTAGTGTTGGTGAGAAAGAAACCAACACTAGAAACACACTAAACAAGCAAAATAACACCTAGATCTAAACATACAACAACATTCTCGATTTTGTCTTCAATGGACAGATTTCAGATTTTTTTTTTTTTTTTTTTTTGTTTAATCCGAGAACAAGCCCAAGATGGGTTGTGTTGGAACACAACCGGTCTTGCTCTGATACCAAATGATACAAGATCAAGTCCACAACACACAATATGCAGCAACCAACCACGAAATCCAGCCAACCAAGCAAAATAACATCCAACAAACACAAGATTTAACAAGTTGAACCCAATGCTAGTGAATCGAAAGAGCCCCACCCGGCTTCACTAGACTTCAAGATCTCAAAGACAACAACAACAAGATAATAAAAGATAGATAACTTGACATATAATATTCAAGAGACTAAGAACCCTAACATCAAGAAAGGACCCTAAGACTATTGAATATAAACACCAAGTTCTTACTTAGACCAAGAGGAACTCAATGACCTCAAGATCCTTGTTTCTAGCCAAGATACAGCACAAGTATCTCTCTCCTTTGTGGACTGTTTTGAGAGAGAAAGAAAACCCTAAGTGTTACAAGTCTTGTGATTCAAATGTCAAAATGGAAGAACCACTCAAAATAACCCTAATGTGTTCTATTTATATTACAAGGTAAAATGAAGCCAAAAAGACTAGTTTGCCCTTCTCAATGCTGCCGCCCCCCCTTGGAGTGTAAGTTTATTACACTCCAAGGTCCTACTTCACACTTAAAACATTTAGATCCTTTGGGGGCTCAATGACCAACTCACACACGGCCATTTGCATGAACAAGGCTTGGAGTTTTTGTAACTCCCGAGCTTGGCTTCGTGTGAAAGGTCGTGTACTTGTGGAGCTTGTCCCACCTGTATCAGTTGTCCATTTCGTATTCCATGTTTTAATGTTGAAGACATACCTTCCTAATGATTCTCATGTGAACCGGTGGGATTCAATTGCATTAGACGATGATTTGTCATTTAAGGAGGAGTCTATTGCTATTTTGGATAGACAGACTAGAAAGTTGAGATCCAAGAATACTGATTATGTAAAATTTTTGTGGAGATATCGCCCGATTGAGGAGGCTACATTAAAGGTTGAGTCCAATATACGGATTAGATACCAATAGCTTTGGCCACTCTTTAATTTTTGATTCGAGGACAAACACATGTTTTAGTGGTGGATAATGTAACAACCCTCATTGTGATTTTAATATTTTCTATAATTTGACTATTTTGTGTATCTCCGTAGTTTTTATGTGTCATTTATGAGCTGTGGGGATGGTTGGAACAGTCCTCAAAGCATTCGAGAGTGATTTATATGAGTTTGACATTTTAAGTTGCATTTAAAGTAAGATGTTTGACTTAAGCCAAAATTATGTTATTCACGCATCGGATGATGATTCTGTTAGTTCCATAAGATTTAGAATGTTATTTTGGGTTAGTAGCGTGGTTAGTTTGGGTCTCGAGTCTTTATTTTATTTTTTTATCATTTAGACGAGAAACTTGTTAAATTAGCCTAAACGAGATCCTCGAGGGTAACTTTTTGATAATGACCTCTTTTGATAAATCTGATAGTTCCATTGAGCCCGAAACGTCCAAATTAGCCTAGTATGTAGCATTATTGGTTTATTTTTGTGGGGTCCCAAACTAATCCTAAGGGTCTATTCAGACAATTTTTGATCATTTCCCTTAGCTGAATTGTTGATATCTGGTGTAGACCCATTTTCTTCTTTACATTTACAGGGGTCCCTTTGCATTTTTGGATAAGGAATTTACTTGGTCATCGTTAACACGAGGTGGTGTCTACATTCGCAAAGAGTAATCAGGGTCAAATCGGGTTTGTTTGCTATCACATTTGCGAGCGGGCCACCATGATTACGATACGTCTGGGTCGGTAATCTTTGTGAATACAAGGGACCGAACGCATTCATGATGAATGTACTACGCACTTAAATCTTTGTGAATACGTTTGGTTGCCATGCAATTGCTTGTTCATAATCTATTAGGATTTAAGGAGACTTGAGCTCATTTATACCAATATTGTTTTGGTTCATTACTTGATATCTATTTGGTTATAAGAATGTGTCCTTATTTCATTCACCCATATTACTGGAATTGGTACCACTCAAAAACATTGATTTTGAAAAAATATGAGGCACTTATAAAATGCCTTAACCGTGGGATGTCCCGATAAGGTTGATTGATGAGATTATGATAGTATATGGGTTGTGAACTTGCTATGGGTCCTGTCCTAAAATCTTATTCTCGAAAGGTGTATACGAGGTGACATTGAGACATTACATCCTTATATATCATTGGATTGCATCATTTGCATTTCTTTTATGTGTTTGATATCATGTAATTTAGTCTTTCTTCTATGCATATATGTTGTGTAATTACTCTCCTAATGTTATAATAGTTGTACTATTTATACTATTTAGGATCTATACAGCTTGTGCTGTAGTTAGGAACTTTTCGGTATGTAGGTGGTAGCGTTCTCATAGTATCCTTTATATGCTTAGTTTTCTTCTTTGCTTGGTCGATTATGATGCCTACTAACTACAAGTGGATCGTATTCACTCCTACTTTCTATACCCTTTTAGTGTAGATACCAATTCAAATGCGACCAAAAGAGCCTGAGTTTGTGTTGATTGGAGACTGTTCGAAGTATTGGTGAGCTCCTCATCTAGAGCATTGTTCCAGACTTCCTCTTATTATTATCTTGACTTAAAATTACATTAAGAGACAAGGTTTTTGTGTATTTTTGATCACTTTATTGGTTTTAGAGTGCTCTTTACTCATGACACTAGATTTGAGATTTGAGTTGTATCTATTTCCATTTTTGGAGTTGTTTTATATATTTGGCCTGACTTTATCCTAAGTCTTGTATTTGATTATTATTAATCTTCTTTTTGTACTTCATCTCTCTTGTGGAGTTAGTCTTATCTATAATGGTTTAGTATAGGTAGGTGCCATCATGACCTCAAATTATAGGTCATGACAGGTAGACTCATTAAGTTCAGATATTTTAGAGGCTTCATTAGACATGTAATTGGTTGTACCCAGTTTTAGTTGACACAAGCTTTATATTTTGAAAATTTATGTTATTCTATCTCAAATTATGGTCCATATTTAATATTTTATAGCTTTCGCATGTTTTGTTATTTAGCCTTTATCGTGTGCCAAGACAAGGGTCCCTTTAGGCCAATAGTGGTTCTGGATGTTGTCCACGTCTAGGGTGTAGAATCAGGGCATCATCATTTCTGGGAAGAACTGGGGTCCCACACATGAAGGTTAGCCTTACATTCCTTCGAAGATGCTAGAACTTTAGAGGAGAAACCTGAAAAATTACTTGTCATGCTTTTGGAGCATTGTTTGATTGAAACCCTTGTAGTTTATATAGGGGAGGGAGGACATGAATAAAAAAACATAGGTTTATAAGTGTTTTTTATAATAACCCTCATTATGATTTCTAGACTTTTCTATGTTTGAAAATTTTGTCATTCCCTATTATTGCTTTTTATTATTTATGAGTTATGGGGATGATTGGTACAGTCCCAGAAGCATTCGAGAGTGATTTATAAAGCCTTTAAAGTGATCTTATTTACTTTGGTCAACAAATTTATGATTCGAGCCTCGAATGGGAGTTTTCTTAGTTTCATAAGATCTGGAATGTTTATTTTGGGTTAGTAGCGTAGTTGGTTCAGGTTCTGAGACCCTTTTGTGTTTTTTTGCATTTGGTCAAAATACTTGTTTTATTGGTCTAAAGTTTGTTTTTCGGGTAACTTGTTGATAATGACCTCCTTTAGTAAATACGATGGTTTTATTGAGTCTGGAAGGTCGAAATTAGCCTAGTAGCATTATTGGTTTATTTTTGAGGGGTCCCAAAAGAATCGCTAGGGTCTATTGAGTGAGATTTTTGAACCATTTCCTTGTTGTCATTTGTTGATTCTAGTACATACCCTTTTTGCTTATCGTGTTAGCGACCCTAGCCTTGCATTTGTGATGAAGAAATTTCTTGTGTATCGCGTTCGCGGGGGGAAGGGTGCATACATTATGAATGATGAGCATGGGCAGGGTCGAGTCAATTTTCCTTATTCGCATTCACAGCTAGAGGATCGTATTCGTGAAGGTTTAGGTCGGGTTAGCCTCGCAATTTTGACAAGGGGGTCTAGTTTGCGAAGGCCAAATAACCCTTGGACAACCTTTTATTTCCTTTTAGGCCCCAAACCTTAATTTCACCATATTTAGAGCTTAGGAGCTCGGATTGAGATGATTTCTAGTGGGTTTTCATGATTTCAAATATTGGTAAGTTTCTAAACCTTGTTTTCATCATTTTCTATGGATTATAGTAGAAAATCTTCTTTAAATCTTTGCTTTGACAATTAAGATTTTGGGTGTTTACTTGGTAAAATGAAAAATGAGTTTTTAATGATTTCAAGCTTGAGTTCTACATGATTTTCCTTGGGATTTCAGATTTAGAACCCTTAAACTATGGGTGACTTGATTCCTAGGGTTGATTTTTGAGGTGATTTTGGACCCCGAACCAAAGTATGTTAATATGGGTATTGTTGGTTTTGTGTTTATGTGTAGATGTCATATTTGATTAGGTTGGATGCATTTGGTAGTGATTCAAGGGAAAAGAGCTTCTGTTTGATTCTTCAGACTGTGGTTTGGCTTTGCATGTCTTCTTTAAGGCAAGTTGAGATCTACCTTCACTTTTTTTGGGTGTTTATGTGCTATGTGCTTTTTGCTTGTGTGTTCTGGATCACTAAGGGTTTAGGGGTTTTGCCTAGATGAAATGGCGAGCATGTCTCTGCGAGTATTGGAGTCTAATAGTTGGTTAAGATGATAAAATGGATATCTTAATTGTTCTCTCTACTTGTTAATATGTTTATAGTAAATTGTGTTGTTATATGACATATTGATCATTAATAAATTGATAGTAAGTAACTACTTGATGGTTTAAATCATGTTTAGTGGAACTTGATGGAATAATTAGAATTTAGTAACTACTTAAGGTACAAACAGATTGTAGACATAAATAGGATATTAAAAAGAGAAACATTGACTTAGTTACTATTCATATTATGAATATAACCAAACTTTAGAACATGTTTGTTAACGAGTATAGTTCCTTTTTTAGTATTTGAGTCTAGTTGTGTCATAATTTGGAAAGGTGAAAAGTTTTCATGTAAATCATGCTATGGTTCGGGTGAATCCTCAATGTTTATATTACTTGATTGATTATCATTATTGGGATGCCCGTAAAGGGACTTGTGTGAATCTTATTATTGTCTTGTATGATTATAACTATCGGGATGCCTGCTTTAGGACTTGTGTCAGTCTTATTATTAACTTGATTGATTATTATTGTGATGCCCGTGCGGGGAGCCGGTGTTGTCCTTGTTTAAGTATTGATAGCTCCTTATAATTATTGTGATTCCCATGAAAGGGTTGGTGGTTGTTTTGTTTGAGCATTAATAGTTCTTTATTATCATGGTGATTCTCATACGGAACTTGAATTGATATCATTTATGTCTTATATGATTCTTTATGATTGTGTTGCCATGAGAAGGCTTATGTTATTCCTTATTTAGAGTCAAGTGATTTGAGTTCATTCATGTCATTGTTGATCTAATTATTGTATGTTGTTGATTTTACTACGATTATACTACTCATTCATCACTCATTTTTATGAAACTGATATTATTATGGAACTTGGAGTCTTTGTGAAAGAAAATGAACTATTTTATAAAATGCCTTAGCCGAGGGATATGCTGACAAGGTTGATTGGCGAGGTTATGATTAGTATATGGGTTGTGAACCCCCATCACTCCTCTATTGGATCTTAGGCTCAGAAGGAGTATATAGGTTATACTTTTGCCACTGTATTTCATCTTAAACTACCATATTACTTTGCATTAATTTTTCTCTTGGGTGATGTTGTGATCGAGATATTATTATATGTTGTGTATTTGTTATTGCTTTTCCATTGAGAATGTTGTGTAACATCTATTGGTTCCGGGATATGCACTTTCTCTAACTTACCCTAGATTACTATTTTAGTGCGATGAGTGTATATATATTACTGTGTTGGTGAAATCATCCCTTAATGTGACTTATTCTTCTCCTGTTGATACTAAACTTGTGTGGTTAGCCTTACTTAACTGGTTTGATTACCTTGGTGATAGTTGCTATCCGCTAGGATAGGCTAGAACATTCCGAGTGTAGGTTTATTTGGGGTAAAATCGATAGTTGGTGTGGTGGTCCTCGCCATCACTTTCAATTAGGGTCGGTTATTGATAATGCTTGTTAAGTACATGTGTTTTTTTACTTACCCTTGGTTTTTCTTTCCCTTTTTTGCACCATATTTTGGTATTGAGTGAGTTGCAAAGCATTGATTGTGTTCCCCCAGTGTTTTCTTTATGAAGATCGAGGTAGCAGTTCTTTTATCACAAAGCTTACTCAGATCCCTCTGTCATTTAACTTATACATTTATCCGTATTTATGATATTTTGATCTATTATATTACATTTGGTATTAAAGGTTTGTACTAGAGACATCCATCCCTGGGATGTTGTGTTGAGATTGTACTTCTTTCTATATCATTGGGGATTATTTTAATTTCTTATGGTCTTTCACTTCGATTTCACTTTGACTATCTAGTTTGGGTTAGGATAGGTTTAGCTGCACTCGAGGGTGTGACAGGTGCCATCATGGACTCTATTTTGGGTCATGGAAAATTGGTATTAAAGCCCTAGGTTCATTGGTCTCATTAGTACAAGCTGAGTCTATAAGAGTCTTATAGATAGGTGTGGACACATTCATTATCTATCTTCCAGGAGCTACCTGTCTTTAGGAGAAATCTACTTCTTAATTTTATGTCGTGTGTACATATCTTATTGTGACTCAAAGACCTCTTATCAATTCCCCCATAAATTGTGAGGACATGTTCTTCTTTAGCTAGAGATTCAGAGCCCATGCCTTTGGTATGTGGTAGGGATAGAGGTCAAGACAGAGGTCAGACTAGAGCATCTAGACTACTTAGAGGTTAGGCAGAGTTTTCCACCATAGTTCAGGAGTTGCTCATGTTGATGGTTCTGATCAAATAGATGGGTTGAGCCCAGTATTGATACCACCTGCTTTCATATTCGTATCTATGCTTGAGGATTTTTTGGTCCGAGTGTTGGGTTTCCTTGAGGGGATGGCTCAGGCATTCATTCAGCACTCCACTTCGGGGCTTCTGACTGCAGATACATAGTTGGCTACTACTATAGATCCTTCTAATGTTGATGAGATATTATTGGGTATCGCCCTATATCCAATGACTTTACACGCTATGTACATGGAGGGGCAGAGTAGGTTTGTGGAGTTCATAAGTGCAGATCCTACCCAGCTTGATGGAGATCTTATGATCGATGCCTATGAGTTCTTGGTTGGTTGTTACGAGGTTTTCATAGGTCTGCCCTGGTAGACTCTAATGGAGTAGATTTTACATTTTTTTAGTTGTATAGACTAGCTAGATAGTGGTGAAGAACTATTATTGAGAGTAGACTAGATGGATCACCTCTTCTCTCATGGGATCAGTTTGCTCAGGTGTTTTTAGTGAAGTTTATATGGAGAAGTGAGGAGCATGTAGGTAAGAGGCTCCACAGACATGACAACAATAGCGATAACTATGGTAGAGGTTAGACTTCTCATGGTTATTCTAATAGATTGTTAGGCCATGGTAGTTTTTTGGGTTCTTCAGATCCAGTTCAGCGGAATGCTATTATTTCTAGATGCTTCATATGTAGGGATCTCGGGCACTATAGGACGATAGCCCACAGTGTAAACTAAGTGTTACATCATCTTTGGGATGAAGAGATGACAGGGCTCAATATTATGTTCCTCAAGGTCGACTCAAGGTAGGAGCTTTTGGTACAGTGGTCACAAGTATGGCTTTAGTACATTTTTGATCTATTTTGTTAGTATTTGATCGCGGTTCTACATTCTCCTATGTGTTTACCTATTTCTCATTGGGTCTTGATGTTATTTGTGAGTTTTTTGCCATATCTATTCATATTACTACCCCAATAGGTGATTCTTTAATGGTGGATCGGTGTTTTGATCTTGTGTTGTGACTCATTTAGAGTATATCATTGGGGTTAGATTTGATTTCTCTAGATATTGTGGATTTCAGTATGATTTGGGAATGATCTTTTTAATGCTTATGTTGTGGAATAATGGTGGATCAATGGTAGGTATTGGTATGTTCTATTAAGGGATGTATTTCAGAGGTTTACGCGAGGGTCGTGATATCAATTGGCATCAAGGAAGTAATTGAATTATTTTGACAAAAAGTTGTGAATAGATGAAGCTTACAATTGGTATACTTGTATGTAGAATTTATCTACAACTGTTAGCGAAAGTGTGCATGCATAAGTTATTTGTCTTACAAGGTCAGACAGATTCATCTGTTATTTGGGTTCTTACATTGATGAAGAGATTGATCATGTGGTACGACTAGGGATATTTATCAGATTGGGCAAGAAGACTTTGTGATGGATTAGACTTGTGGTGCGACTAAGCTAAAATATTGAAATTAAAGGATCCTAGTTAGAAAGCGCAAGATTTTCAGGCATTTGGGCCTTGTAATTTGTTACTACCTTGATGATTAGGTTTGCATTCGTGGAAAGACTTATGGTGTTATGAAACACTCCTCGGGTAAACTTAAAGGAACTCAACTTAACAAGGTATTTGCCTTTGATTTGGAAAGTTATGGATTCATCTCCGAGGATTGGGACTTGCATTCAGAATGGAGTGGTCACTTGGGCTAAGTTCAGGCTATGCTGGTACTACTTGATGTTTTGAATGGGTTGTTATTGGTCGGTAGAGAAAGTTGTCTACATGGGTTGAGGTCGTAAATTCTGGGTTTTTATGGTAAGGCTACATTGTGGTAATGGATTATGTTATAGTATAGATGGGAATGATAAGGAAGCTTACGGATGCTACTTTTAGAGAACTTGAAAGGACTTTTTCATGGAAAATCACATGGGTTGTAGTAATTATTACTTTATAAGTGAAAAGGCTTAACAAAGTATTTTACTGAAGAGTTTTGATTTAGAGTATGTGGTATTATTCTATGGTCCTTGTGTTAAAAAATACAGAATGGGCAATGAGTTAAGCAAAAGATAAGGAACTTATATATAGGAAATTTTGAAGTATTCAGAATTGTGTTACGGGTACGAGTTAGAAATTTAAAGTCCTGATAGTATGGTTCGATAGAGGATCCTGAAAGGATTAGTGGTGACTTTCCTAAGATTTGATTTTTTATTTGGGCGACGTTCATTGATATGTGGTAATCTTACACCTCTACTCTGGGTTGAATTGTTCATTATTATGATGGGTTGTTATATGCGTGTTTCCAAAAAGGGGACTACAAAGCTACATAGCTATTGCAGTCTTTGGGTTGATTTTTGTTTGTTTTGTTATTGAAAAACCGTACAGGCTATCGTGAATAGGTTGCATGAGAATTTGGTGATGTATAAAGAGTACATGTCATGGTATGGTATGTTTTGTGATGATTCATGGTTTTCTCCAAGGGTTGAGCATGTAAATATTACAAATTGAATGGTGATCAAAGTGTGACCTTTGAGGATTTGTGTGAAATTGATATCGAGTTCTATCTTAGTTATTTTAGCTAGAGGAAATAGTACTCTCCAGTTCGACATTTATGATATCAGCCTTGGATGAGTGTGATTAAGCCCAAAAATGTGTAAAGTGGGCTTTAAAATAGCAGAAAATTCTTTTGAGATAGAGGGAGGCTAGATTCAGTATTCTGGAGAGTGATAATGTGGTTCTATGGAATCTTTGATATTTTGTTGGTACAGTGACGACACTGGTTTTATAGTACAGTTAGTGACTTGTGATGACGTTGATAGGTTTAGGTAAAATGGGTATGTTCAAAACTTCTAATGTGATCAACTCAGTTATTGGGTATAGAGACAGTTTAAAAAAATAAAATCATATACATTCAAAAATTCAGTTTCAGATACTAGAGTTGTGGCCTTAAGAGTTAAATGTGAAGGGATTCTGGTTACTACTGCGAAATCGGTGGTACTATAGAAGTGACTCCTTCTGAGAGTGCTTGCATAAGATGTGTGGGGGTAATTTTGGCACCTTGTTAGTTTGGGTATTTTCCTTACCTTTACATTCGAGGACGAATGAAAGTCTTAGTGGTGGATAATGTAACAACCTTCATTATGATTTTTAGAATTTTCTCTATTTTGACCATTTTTTCCCTTCCCCGTTGTTGCTTTATATCATTTATGAGTTGTGGGGATGGTTGGCATGGTCCCTGTAGTGTTCGAGAGGGATTTATATAACCTTTAAAGTGATATAGTTTACTTTGGTCAACATTCTAGATTCGAGCATCGAATAAGAGTTTTCTCAGTTCCATAAGATCTGGAACGTCCATTTTGGGTTAGTAGCTTAGTTGGTTCAGGTTCTGCCACCCTTTTGTGATTTTTGTACGTTCGGTCAAAATGTTTGTTTTACTGGCCTAAAGTTTGTTTTGGGGATAACTTGTTGATAATGACCTCCTTTAGTAAATCTGACGGTTTTGTTGAGTCTGGAATGTAAAAATTAGCCTAGTAGCACTATTGGTTTGTTTCTGAAGGGTCCCGAATGAAATACTAGTGTCCGTTCTGAGAGTTTTTGGAACCATTTCCTTGTTGTCATTTGTTGATTCCATTGCAGACCCTTTTCTTCATCGCGTTAGCAACCCTAGCCTCGGATTTATGATGAACAAATTCCTTGTGAATCGCGTTCGCGGGAGGAAGGGTGCATTCATGATGAAGGATGAGTATGGGTCGGGGTCAGGACAATTTTCCTTCTTTGCATTTACTGCTATAGGATTGCATTCGCAAAGGTTTGGGTTGGGTTAGCCTTGCATTTGAGTCAAGGGGGTCGCGTTCACAAAGGCCAAATGACCCATGGACAACTCTTTCTTCTTTTTTAGTCCCCAAACCTTAGTTTCACCATCTTTAGGGTTTGGAAGCTCGGATTGAGTTGATTTCAAGTGGGTTTTAAAGATTTCAAATGTTGGTAAGTTTCTACATCTTGTTTTCAGCATTTTCCATTGATTATATTACAAAAACATCTTCAATCTTTGCTTTTAAAGTTTAGAATTTTGGTTTTTACTCGGTAAAGTGAAAAATAAGTTTTTAGTGATTTGAAGCTAGAGTTCTACTTGACTTCTTTAAGGCAAGTTTAGATCTACCTTCCCTTTTTTTAGGTGTTTATGTGTTATATGCTTTTCGCTTGAGTGTTCTGAATCACTAAGGGTTTAGGGGTTCCGCCTAGATGAAATGACGAGCATCTCTACGGGTATCAGTGTCTAATGATGGGTTAAGATAGTAAAATGGATATATTGATTGGTTCTCTCTACTTGTTTATATGTTTATATTAAACTGTGTTGTTATATGACCTATTGATCATTAACAAATTGATAGTAATTATAAACTTGATAGTTTAAATCATGCTTAGAGGAACGTGATGGAATAATTGGGGTTTAGTAACTACTTAAGGTATAAAGAGATTGTAGTTATAAATAGGATGTTAAAAAGAGGAATCTTTACCTAGTTGTTATTCATTTTGTTAATAAAAGTGAATTTTAGAACATGTTTGTTAAGGAGTATAGTTCTTGTTTTAGTATTAAGTCTAAATGTGTCATAATTTGGAAAGGTGGAAACTTTCCATGTAAAGCATGCAATGGTTTGGGTGAATCCTCAATGTTTATATTACTTGATTGATTATCATGATTGGGATGCCATCATAGGGACTTGTATGGATCCTATTATTTTCTTGAATGATTATCACTGTTGGTACGCCTGCTTAGGGACTTATGTAAACCTTATTATTGACTTGATTGATTATTATTGTGATGCACCGTGTAGGTGGTTGGTGTTGGTCATTTTTTAGTATTGATAGCTCTTTCTTACTATTGTCATGCCCATATGAGGGTTGGTGTTTGTCTTATTTGAGCATTAATTGTTCTTTATTATCATTGTGATGCTCGTGCGGGACTTGGATTGATGTCTTATATATTTTTTTATCATTGCATTTCCATGAGAGGTTTTATGTCATGACTTATTATGATTTGGGCGATTTGAGTTCATTCATGCCATTGTTGAGCTGGTTATTTTATGTTGTTGTTTTGCTATGATCATTCATACTTATTCATCACTCATTTTCATGAAACTCATATTATTATGGAACTTGGATTATTTGCAAAAGAAAATGGATCATTTTATTAAATACCTTAGCCGAGGTATATGCCGACAAGGTTGATTGGCAAGATTGTGATTAGTAAATGGGTTGCAAACACCCCATAGGTCCTCTTCTAGACCTTAAGCTCGGAAAGAGTATACAGGTTGTACTTTTGCCATTGCATCTCAACTCATATCACCATATTACATTGCATTGCACACTCTCTTGGGTGATATTTAGGTCGAGATATTATTATATGTTGTGTATTGATTATGGCTTAATCCATTGAGATTGTTGTGTCACATCTATTGGTTGCGGGATAATTCTTTCTCTGTCATACACGGGATTGCTTTTTTGATATAATGAGTGTATATACATTACTGTATTGGTGAAATCCTCCTCTAATGTGGCTTATTCTGCTCTTGTAGATACTAAACTGGTATGGTCGGTCTTACTTAATGGGTTGGATTAACTTGGTGATAGTAGCTATCTGCTAGAATAGGCTAGAACATTCTGTGTGTTGTTTTATTTGGGATAAAATGGATGGTTGGTGTGATGTTCCTCGCCATTATTTTGGATTAAGATCGATTATCGATGATGCTTGCTGAGTATAAGTATTTCATACTCACCATTGCTTTTTCTTTCCTTTTTCTACATCATGTGGAGGTATTGAGCGAGTAGAGAGAATTTATTTTGTTCCCCAGTGTTGACTTTATGGTGATCGAGGTAGCAATGATTGGATCATAGATTTCACTCAAATACCTCTTTTATTTATCTTGTGCATTTATTCGCATTTAAGATATTTTGATATATTGTATTACATTCGGTATTAGAAGCTTGTACTAGTGACAACCAAACCTGGGATGTTGTGTGGAGATTGTACTTCTTTCTATATCATTGGGGATTATTTCCATTTCTTATGGTCTTCCACTTCGATTTCACTTTGATTGTCGTGTTTGGGTTAGGATAGGCTTACTTATACTGGAGGGTGTTACAAATTCCATCACAAACTCTTTTTTAGGTCGTGATATTTTATATGTAAAAAGGGTTTTAAAATGTATATAATTAGTACCCAAATATTAGAGGACAAAAAAATCCTTAAAAATATGAATTGCACTGATTGTAGATGCTAGGGTACTGCCCTGCCCATAGCAATGCATGCCAGGGATATAGCCTCTGCACCGCACTGATCACAAAACTTCATAGAAGCCCACATGTCCTAACTATCCCTCAATAAAAAACACATAAACTTTTACTTGAAAGTCAAATTGA
Source organism: Capsicum rhomboideum (assembly GCA_031232105.1). Lineage (NCBI taxonomy): Eukaryota > Viridiplantae > Streptophyta > Magnoliopsida > Solanales > Solanaceae > Capsicum > Capsicum rhomboideum. Next base: position 78,453,767 of record CP124709.1, on the reverse strand, counting down.
TGAATGGTTGATGACATCAAAAACTAGACTCAAAGACATTTAATATAATAGGTAATGAACCACATAACTGTTCATATTATATGAGGAATGCTTATTCGAAGTTGAACCTGGTAAAATCTTAATACTAAAACTTAATTGGTACAAAATCTTTTAACTCAACTTTGCGTTGAAGGTTTTTTAGGACCTTAATTCACATCCACTACACTTCCCATACTTAATACTTGACCTTTACACTAGGTACAATCAAATTCACTAGGTTCATGTCATGTTAAATACGTAGAATGGTTCAAATATAGCTTGAAAGTTCTTGGTGTTACACCTTTTTAGATTATTTCTTTCCCTAAGATATATAAGATACAAAGGTTGAAGAATCTTTTTTCACTTAAGCAGAATTAAATAAGTTCAATAATGTACAACCTCAAATTCACTTATCTGTCCAGATTTGCACCTGATAATAATACTACAAATGTCGGGATACGTCTATTTTTGAATGTTCATGAACCCCACAAGATTCAACCTTGTTCAATGGAGGTATTAGACTAAAAAATGAGTACTGCTTGTATAATGACATTTACACAGTAGACCAAAGAGATCCAATATAAAACCAAAGCAGAGTATGACAAGATTAAAGTAAAGGGGCTAGAATATATGGTATTTATCAGAGTAGTGATAAAGAATATTTTGACAGATCGCCACAAAGGCCATCAGTTGTAGAACCTTTCTCCACCACCAGTTCTCCCTCTCGATTCTAGAGGTTGAGGCTTGAATGGAGCTCATAGTGTAGGGGAATCACCAAACATGGTCACAAGTATCTTATATATCTTTTCACATGATGTGTATGCATTGATAGATCTAGCGGATACTCTTTCATTTGTTAATCCATTGCTAAGAAGTTCAGAGCAGGACAAGAACTATTACATGAGCCATATGTAGTATCAACTCTAATTGGAGAGTTATTTATAGATTGACGAGTCTATAATAGTTGCATAGTAGAAGTATTTTTTTCAAGACACTCCAAAAAAAATTTTGAGCTTGATATGGTAGACTTTGATGTCATTATGGACATGGATTTTTTGTTATCCTATTACACTATAGTTGATTGTTAGGCTAAGATTGGTTGATTTCACTTTCCAATGAGCTTTTTCTAGAATGGAAGAGTAGTGTCGTGATACCTACAAGTAGATTAATTTCTTATATTAAGGCCAAGGAGTTGATTTCCAAGATTTGTTCATGTCACCGGGATCTTGATGTTGTGAAAGAGACAACAACTCTAAATCTGTGCCAATTATAAATGCATATCTAGCTAGACGCATTCTCTAAGGAGCTTCCAGGACTTTCTCTAGACAGAGGGATTGAGATTGGTATTGATGTGGATCCTGGTACCCAAAATATATCAATTCCACTCTATAGAATGGCCCAAGTAGAGCTAAAAAAGTTGAAAGAATAATTGAAAGATCTCTTTGATAAAGGATTCTTTTGACCAAGTATATCACCCTTGAGTGCTCTAGTGTTATTTGTATGAAATAAAGATGGTTCATCGCACAAGTTTATAGATTGTTGGTAGTTTAACAAGTTATTATAAAGAATAAGTATCAAATTCCCTAAATAAATGATTTTATATTTGATTAGTCTAGGGTATTAAGTGCTTTCCCAAATTGATTTAAGGTCCGGATATCATTAGTTGAAGATCAGATAAGTCGATATTCTAAAAAGAACTTTCTGGACTCAAAATGAGCACTTTGAATTTCTAGTAATTTTCTTTGGTTTGACTAATGCCCTTGAAACTTTTATGTACCCGATGAATAGGCTCTTCAAGACCTTTAGATTTGTTTGTGATTGTATTCATCCATGAAATTTTTATATATTCACGGGGTGAGGTAGACCATATAGATCACCTTAGAGTTTTATTACCGACACTTAAAGATCATTGGCTATATCCCAAATTTTCTGAAAATAAATTCTGGTTGGACTTTGAAGTTTTTCTGTTGGTGGATATTATTGTATGCCCTTATGTATATTTCATTTTGTGATCCTAGGCAGAATAAGTATTAAGTGAAAAAAAGAGGGCTGAAGCCATAGTATGTGCGGCTGTCGAAGTGGGTTCGATCAAAAAAGTTGACCCCCTTATAATTGGTATCAGAGCTTTGTGTTGTGATGACTAGAGAAAGCAATTAAAATAAGTTACATGAAAAAGTTACATGGCTGTAAATACTGGTTGGCTTAACAGATGATGTAGACAAACTAGTTGATGTCATGACTCAAATCCATGGCCTCAACACCAAACTGGCAAGTTATCGTGTTATTGTTGACATTCAGTTGGTTGGTCTTGTCATTTTCAATTGAACTGTAGGTACATAAATTAAAGGACTACTGAGGGAAAATAAAAATCTTAAGGTGGAGGTTGTGGTCCTTTGTCGGGTAGTTGCAAGTTTGTCAGGTGGCGGTAAAGAACATGCCAAAATTAAGATCCCAAAACCAAAGTACTTTGATGGTGTTTGTGGTTCTAAGGAACTAGAAAATATTCTGTGGGAGTTAGAGAACTATTTTACTACTACTCATGTGCCTAAAAATGACAAAGTGACCATGTCAATTTGCTATTTTAGGAATGATGCAGTGATGTGATGGCTTACAAAGAATGCTGATGAAGAGAAGGTTGGCAGACCCAAGTACGATACATGGGAAAACTGAGGGATGCACTTCATAAAAAGTTTCTTCCTATAAATTCATCTTGGGTTGCTAGGGATAGACTGAAATGGTTGAAACAAGTTAGTTCCATTTGGGACTATGTAAAGGATTTTTCATCGTTAATGCTTGATTTTCAGAAAATGTCTGATGAAGATAAGTTGCATAAATTCATTTCTGGAATGCAAGGCTGCACACAAAAAAAACTGCGTAGGCAGAAAGTTCAAGATCTACCTAGTGCCATTGAAGTGGCAGATGCATTGATGATTTTTATTCTAATAGTGTTGCCCATCATCCTACTTCTTGTAAGATGAAGTAGAAGGAAAAGAGCAGAGACTAGAAGAAGGATTATCGAAGGCTAGAGGGAAATGACAAAGGCACGGGTAAGATAGATGCTACTACTTCTATGCAAAATAAGTAGGCTGGTGAAAAAGTCTGTTGGACGTGTCAAAAACCAGGGCATCAGGAAAGGAATTGTCCAAAAAAAGGGAAAATCAATGCTCTTCATATTGAAGAGGAGAAAATAGGGCAAGGGACAGGAAATGTTTGCCTATGTGAATCCACTATGTTTGTTAAATACATTGTCTAGCATAAATATGGTGGAAATAGAGGAATATAATATTGCTGAAAAGGTAGCCTTGATCAAAACCACTGAAGGTGTTGAAGATCAGTCGGTAGCCTATGGTTCTTTGATGTACGTTAATGTCAAAATTGGGGATAAAAGTGTGGTGACAATGGGTGATACCAATTCTACTCAAACTTTTGTGGTGTCAAAAATTATGCAAACATATGGACTGAAGGTGACTACTTGTGCAGTAAGGATATAGGCTATAAATTCTGCAGTACAGTCAGGCTTTGGCATGGCACTGGATGTCCTACTGACCATCGGTCATTAGACTGTTACTCACAAGTTAATTGTGGTGCTACTTGATGACTTTAATCTTCTGCTTAAGATTGATTTTATAATGAAGTTCAAGGCCGCTCCAATTCCTCACTTGAATGGTCTGATATTCATGGGGGAGAATTACTATAGATTTATGAAAGGTATTTGACCCGATGATAAGGAAAAGAAGAGGAAACACTCAGGAATTGCTGTTATATTATTTGCTATGGATTTTGAAAAAGTCCTAAAGAAGGGTGAGACAGCTTATCTTACTGCCTTGGTTGAAGTGAAGCCTTATGTGCAGATTGAAGTCCCGGACAACATTGCTAAGTATTGAAAGAATTTAAGGATATGATGCCACCAGAACTGCATAAAGAATTTAATGATGTGATGCCACAAAATTGAACTTATTCTTGGATCAGTGCCACAAGCACACCTTCTTTATCGCATGTCTCCATTAGAATTGGTAGAATTGAGAAAGCAGTTGTCTTTATTTCTTAAGTGATAACCCCCAAAATACGAAAGTTGAAAACAAACACGAAAACTCAATGATATGATTGAACTAAAATACGAAAGGTAAAGAGAGTTAGATTGACACAAGAAGATAAGAAAATAGGAACCAATGAATATCTTAAATTCAAAGATCCCTAATTTTGACTATCAACAAAAACCTAATCTCCTACGAATGACCACGAGGGAATCGTAACACCCTCCTAACCACCATTTCTAGGCAAAGATCAATACAAGCTTTTCCAAGCTGCACTCATGCTCCAAAAGGAGTCTCACAATATCAATATCATTAAAGATCAATACAAGCCTTTTCAGGTGCCTCTGCAAAAGCTAAAATAGCCACCTGCTGATGCAGGCGGATGACCTACGGCCGCAGGTCAGGGTGCAAATGACCTCAGGTCATTTTTTAGCTCCTTTTAGCTCTCCAACAACCTCTCCAATAGTTTTCTTGACTCCAAGCTATCTTCCATACGCGATATTGCTCTACTTGAAGTGCAAAATAGACCCTCCTCCCACATCCTTGTAGCCTTAAGCTCTTAGGGGCTTGGATCCATTGTTGTTGCCCTTGAAATACAAGCTAAGAAAGGTTGACACCAATTTGGCTTGTATCATCCTCCCCTTCTTGAAAAGGATTCGACCTCGAATCCAAACCTTGCAAAATCATAGGGAAAACAAACAACAATAATTTTTCGCCTAGCATGAGGGTTAGTGCTAGCAATAACAAGTTTATCACCACGCCAAGGAGGAACACACTTAACATATAACCAAGCATCAAAATGATTAATCAAGGGTGTGTAACCCCACAAAGTAAGAACTACTTGGCTACTCAAGAGACTTTGACAAAAGGGTAAACCAAAAGAACCATGGTAAATAGCCAATCACACATGTAAACCCACATTGGTTCTATATTTCAACAAGCATAAGACCCCTTTTAAGTCAAGACTCACATGATAGTTCCCATAACTAAGTGTGTGGTCATAAACAAGGTTATCCCAAGTTAAGACTCCACTTAATGCACTAGTTATCTTTAAAGACTCTTTGTTGGGGTTCTTTCCCTTACACAACTTTTTTCCATCAAGTGGATTGAAAATCCTTGAGAAAGACATTCCATCGTAGGGAAGGATACCAACAACCTCAATAAAACTTTGCTTGTCGTCTTGACCAAGCACCAAGTTTGCTGTATAAGAATCACCACACTCTAAGAGTTCACCGGGGTCAAATGGGAGAAGTATCCAAGAACATGGGTTAAGGCAATACCCATTTTCCCCAAAGGTGCCATCCTCACAAATAGAAATACCCACTATACTATCATTGACAATTTCATAAGCAAAGAGAGGGTAGAGCAAGGTGTCATTCAAGTTAACTTCAACTAAGGTGTCCTCATGCATGTACTCACTATTAGATTGAAGATCATCACCATGAGTATCCTCGATAAAGGAAGCACACAAAGAAGAAGTAGAAGTAATTTCTAGACAAATAACACCTTTTTCAAGGGAGGAATCCTCAAGTACACTCAAACCACCACCAACACCAAGGAGGTCATGACTCAAGTCATTACAAGAATCACACAATTCCTTCTCACATTTATCAAACAAGGGTGGGGTGTCATACAAATGATCACTATCAAAATCATTTTCATAAGAACAATCATTAGTTGGGTTCCTCAAATATTCAAGTAAATCAAGACTATCTTCACCCAATTGATAATTCTTTTCCACAAGTGAGAGATCACTATCAAAAATAGGATAGTTAGCACAATATTCACTCAATCCTATATTCTTAATGCATTTTAAGAAATAGGAAAACATGTGAATCTTAAGCATACCATCCTACTTTTCAAGGAAATCTAAATGCACATCACTAGATGCCACACTAGAAGTGATCTCACAATTATCAATCAAGACATCCTTCTTTGAGAGAGGATTATTAACCAAAGGTGAGGAATTAAAGCATGTAATTTCACTCTAAAAAAGATACATGTAATTTTTCACAACATTTTCATTCATATGATCAACTCTATCAACTACATCACTATCTTGAGGCTCATCAAGCACATAACAAATATTCTCAAGTAGTGGATTAGATTCGCAAGCAAGTTGATCAATGCACACACCTTCACTAGTTGTAGGCAATTCACATGCCAACATAGACTCACCTTGATTTTCACAAGGGTCAACTAGTGTGTGAATACTCTTATCACATGGCAATGGGACCTCATTCAAGTTACAAGTGCTAGAACTAGGTGGACACAAATTGGTCTTGCTAGAAGAGTCAATTCAGTCATCTATAGGATAAACTAGTGTTTGCAAACTCACAACAAGAACTTGATCATCATGAAACTTAGCACTACCAAGAGTATCACAAAGGGAAGACTCATGAGACTCTACATTGGACAAGCCACCAATTACACTCACTTGGCTACTATCCACATCAAGACATTTCAAGTTTAGAGAAGTGCAAGGGTTAGCATTGTTACCTTGTAGCTCACACAAAGTATGCTCTTCACCTTGGTGTTCAATATGGGAAGTCCTTATCACTCTTCCCGAAGTTGGAATTCTTAGCCAAGAAATTTGTTAGTTCTTCAAGCATATGTTTGTAAGGAACTCTCCTTGGATCCTCCATTGGAAGTTCATGAACCTGCACAAGAGAAGAAGTGATACTAGGTAAAATGCTAGTATCATGGTTAGTAGGTAACAAGGGATTAATGTTGACAAGTCCCATAATTAAGTGTTCCTTGTCCACTTCCTTCAAGCAACTACTTGGCTCGTCAATCTTACTCAACTCTCCTCTTTGAGCCAAGCCTTTCTTTCCTTGTACAAGGGACAATTCCCTTTCCCTCTTCTCAACTTTCTCCTTCTTCAATACTTCCCGAAACCCTTTCATGATCTCATAGTCCTTACTCACTTGTTCGGGTGTTAAGGTTATGATGTTGATCTTTCGTCCTCCCAATACAATCGAGTACTTATTAGACTTCTGTTGATACTAGAAAACCCTATCATCTTGCCACGACCTACCAAGCAATTTATGAAAACCTCGCAAGGGCACTACATCACATCACACTTCATCTTGAGAATTTCCCTAGCTAAATTTAATAACCACTTGCTTGGTCACCTCTATTGGACCACTCTCATCTAAACACATGAGCTTGTAAGGCTTGGGGTGCCTTTGTGTAGGGAGTTTCAAGAAATCAACACATTTGCAAGATATAACATTAGTGCTACTCTTCCCATCAATGACTAAGGAACATAGGGTATCCATCACCTTAACCCTCGTATGAAATAAATTCACACTTTGTTCTAGTTCCTCTTTCACAAGGTCTCCCACAATTTGCCTTAAATCAAAAGATAAGCTCAAGTGTACCTCCATTACAGGTCCAAAAGTAACACCTCCCGCACGGTTTGGTGCTTTTTTTTTTTCCAAAGCCATTGTACCTAGAAATTAAGACTCTCTACAAAGACAATAAACAATGTTAGCATTAGCAAATAAAGCTCATAATCACTCGTGTTTACACACCTTTGATTGCCTCACAATTGGATCGGCTAGTGTTGAAGATTGCCTATACTTTGGTAGTACACAAGGTGTCAATTGCTACTCTTGGCCTGAATAGATACTTGTTTAAAGAAGAATGGATGACTCAATTTAAACTAAAGGACTTTAAACAAGAAGTTAACTACAAAGCTAAACTAGAAAAGCACAAAAGAAAATGGACTAAGAAAGAATGGACTCAAGAACTAATCAACCAACTAAGTAAGGATAATTACCCGTTGATAATTAGTTTAGGAATCAAGAAATGAAACTAAGATGATGGAACCAGAGTAAAATTGGTTTTGGAGTGCTTGAGGTGCGTTTGGATGGGTTGAGGATGCATGTGGTGACCTGCCCCCGCAAGTGGAGATCGCAGATGATGGCAGGAGGCCACTTGAATGGCCTGCACTGGCCTGGTGTGGCTGTATGTGCCACCTACTATAACACCCCGTACCTTCCCAATCCTATGTGACGACGTTGAATAATGGTTACTTAGGTGTCGAGATGCCATGAGTATGTATTTTGTAATGTTAGTGATGAGAAAAATGAAATTTGGCCTCGTACATGTGATTAGCCCTTCGTAGGAGGTGTTTTGTGATTTTCGTAGAGCATTTGTGGGGTTCAAAATGTGGCTAATAGGAACTCTAAACAAAGGATATTAAAGGTAATAAGTAAGTTAAAGAATAGGACTTGAAGTATCTAACCAAATCCGCTAAGAAAAGTCGAAGAAGCAAAATTTTGAAAAACAATAAGGTGGGGCGCGTCAGAGGGCATGCCAGGCCGCTCTGGACTAAAATTTTTAGCCCAGAGGCAGCAAGCTTGCACTCCCAAGGGCGTGCCAGGCTGGTTTTTGCCACTTTTCAAAAGTTGGAAATTTTCTAAGTCCCAAGGGTGCCCGGGGACGTACAGGGCCGATTTTTTCCACATTTCTTATACAACCATGAGAATATACATGAAATAAGTGAAGTATTATATTGGTATGATAAAATTACTCGAGAACGAATTTGGCACCAAAATGATGATTTTACCCTTATGGTCAAAATAAGCCATACGTGGCTAGAATTGCTCGTTTTTGGAATTGAGGCTACGAGTATGAATTGCGTGAGTGGGAATATTGTCGTAACATGTATGAAATGAATTAAACCTGATGAATTATTGATTTTATTGGGTTAAGTGAATTGGGCTCAAAAAGGGCCCAAAATGAGAAGAAGACATGGGCCAAAAAAATGGGTCAAATGACCCATTCTTGCCTTGACCTTCTAGACCAAACATTAAATGCCATAAGAGTGGATAAGGATGGAATTAAAGGTCTATAAAAGGGTACAAAATTCTGATTTTTATTATCATAAACACACATGCTTTTCTATCTCTTTTTCTAGACTTTTCAAGAACATTCCTTTGGGCTCTTCAAACCCCAAGCCATCTTTGGAGCAAGACCATCATTTTTCAAGCTTGGGTAAGTGATTATTCTTATGGATCAATATATTATATGTATGGGAGAGTATTTAAATCATGTTGGTTATGCTTGGAAGTGTTGAATAAGGTACTTTGTGTTTTTACTAAAAGATGTGTTATCCATGAAATTGTAACTTGAAATATGACTTGTGGGTTTGATGAAAGAGCATGGTATGGATGAAATAACAACATGTATGGTGTTATTATGGTACTAAACTTTTTATTTTTCTATAAGTGTAACTTATGGGATTTTGGTCGATTTGTTGTTGTGAGGTGTATTGAAGTAATTTGATGGAAGAATTGTGATGTGGTGGTGATGGAGAAGTTTAAAGTATGAACTTGGTGTGACAGGCTATTAGTTATCATGTATTGGTCAACGTATGGAATATTGTGGGATTATTGGTATAATAATTTCATGAATGGTATTATCAAGGGGGAAATGACATGTTAAAGCCAAACATGTAACTCATTGTTATTGTATGCCATTGTAAGGTAGTTAGTGGTTAATGTTGGTTCCGCTATGTACTGGTGTTGTAGAGTGAAACATAAGGATGGAGTGGGACTATTGTATGCACACTTAATATTGTAGAATCGTATTGAGAATACAAGGTATGTAAGGTTCTTTTTTCCGTATCCTTCTGCAACATATTGTTCATATTGACATTGGGCTTGTTTTATTCCGAGAGGTTTTGAAGTATATCAATTCAGGTTGACGTATATTGTTATTCATATGTGTCCTATTATTAGATGACTTATGATTCATTTATCTCTTATTCATTGATTGAAGTTCCAAAGATGTCATAACGTTATAATTTCTAAAAGCACTATCTCAAGAAAGTAATAATGTAGGAGAATCTATTTATTCTTGAAACGCATTTTCCAATCATGTCATGTTCCAAAGTCCAATAATATGATGATTATCTTTGTACCAATCTTTCACAAATAAAAGTACCAATCTCATAAGAGTAATAAGAGAGGTGATGTGCAAGTTAGTATAATTATTCCTCATAAGTGAAGATGCCAATCTCGTGAAGTGAAGGAGTGAAGTGAGATGTGTATATAAGTGTGTGCTTTAAGGTCATGATCTTTAACGTGTCACTCTCATAACTATGTAAAGGGTATAAGTTCGATATGGAATAATCCCAATATTATGCTATGTCATTTCTAACCCACCAAAGGTGGACGCCCGGTATTATATACTATCATGATACTCAATATATCAATCTCTCATAAGTGAATGAATCAATCTTCCCCAAGTAAGAAAAGAAGAAAAGTGTGAAAAATAACTATATTAACCCACCAAAGAGTGGATGTAGTAATTCACCCACCAAAGAGTGGATGTAGTAATTCACCCACCAAAAAGTGGATGTAGTTATTAACCCACCAAAGAGTGGATGTAGTTAACCAAGAAGATGAATAATAATGATGATGAGCGTAAAAGCAAGAAAAAATCTATTGCATATAAAGAATCTCTTGAAGTCAAGTCTCTTGAGTAAAAGCAACTCTCTATTGAATAAGGGGGTATATAGAGGATGGTAAATTACAATAACAGTAGAAATATTCATGATTTCCTCACATACAAAAAGAGAGTTTATTCACACTTACCATTTCTCTTATATTGACTCCATTGTTGTTGTTAGCATGTATGATGAATTCTTATGAGCCTTAAATACTCAGTACATTCTTCGTACTGACCCCCTCGGGGGACTTACCTTACATGTTGCAGGTGCAGGCATTATTAGACCTCCTCTGTAGACTGGGATCATTTGTAGAGTTTTGGTGAGCTCCACTTGGTTTGGAGCTTTCTGGGTCATAGTTGTGTATTTATTTTGATATTGTAAATATTGTATAAAGCGGGGACTTGTCCCGACAGTAAGTTGGTCTTGTTGATGCATCTGTTAGAGGCTTTTGTAGACATATGTGGGTATATGGATGTAAGTGACGAATATGTAAAAGACAAATGTCCGTCTTGACTTGATGGCCCCAACGGCCAAGTTTCCTAAATATATATATATATAGATAGATAGCATATGTTTCCATGATTCATGTCTTCCGCATAGTTGCATGAGGTATAATAAGATTCATACGAGGATACGTATACGAAGGTTCATGAGCAAAATTGTTTCTCTCGAGCCATATCATCTTTGGGTGCCAGTCCGTCCCGAATAGGATTTTGGGTCGTGACACCTACACCCACAGGTGTTCCAGTCAGCTCAGCTGGAAGCTCTGATTTTTGCTCTTTCTGTGGGCCCTTTTGAGTTCTCTCTCCTAGAATATTCCCTTTTCTTTAGGGATATTCCTTGTACCAACACCCAAACACTTTTCTCTTTCTCCCCTTTAGGATCTAATACACCTTTTTGAATATTCCCCTTCCATAAGATATGAATGTCATAAGAACACCAATAACATGGATGAACTTTAAAATTTCATATATTCTTCATTTTAGCTCGAAATTCAATAAAATTTGAAATCTAGGATCTCTTTGATATGAGGAACAATCCCCAATACTCTTTAACCCTCAATTCCAAGCCATTTTTTTTTTTTCAGATTTTCAAATCCATTTGAAACTTCTTCAAGCTTCAAACTCAAAACTGGTGGATTCTCCAAAACTTCTCCCAATGGCACCAAATTTCAAATTTATGTTCTCTTTGATATGAGAAGCACTTTACAACTATTTTCAACCCTCAAATCCACACCAAATTTGTAAGATTGAGAAACCCCTTTTTAATTTTATTCAAACTCAAGAACATAACATTAGGGTTTCCTCAAATCAAGCTCAAATCTCAAGATTCCGACTCTAATAACACTAGAGGAAACAAATCTAGTGCTAAAAATTAAAAAATGAATCAAAAATATTTTTGGGATTTTCGGTAAAAATGTTTTTGACTCTTTTTTTTTTTAGATAACAAAACCTAAGATTGAATTCGTGGGAACGAACTCTAGCTCGATTTTGATACCAAATGATAACCCCCAAAATAGTGAAGTTGAAATCAAACACGAAAACTCAAAGATATGAATGAACTAAAATACGAAAGGTAAAGATAGATAGATAAAGATAGTTAGATTGACACAAGAAGATAAGAAAATAGGAACCAATGAATACCTTAAATTCAAATACCCCTAATTTTGACTATTAACAAGCACTTAATATCCTACTAACAAACATGAGGGAATCATAACGCCCTTGTAACCACCGTTTCTAGGAAAAGATCAATACAAGCTTTTCCAAGCTACACTCATGTTCCATAAGGAGTCTTACAATATTAATATCATAAAAAATCTAAGGAAAATGAAAGAGGAACTAGTATTTATAGCCTTGGGCCTTTTATTATATTTAATGGGCCCAAAAGTGACCTAATTCAGCAAATTGGGCATTTGCCCAGGTAGGTGGGGCACCTGCTAGTGCATGTTAGGGCGCAGGTGCCTCTGGAAGGGCTAAAATAACCACCTACTGGCGTAGGTGGATGAATTGTGGCCGTAGGTGAGGGTGCAGATGGCCCCAGGTCTTTGCTTAGCTCCTTTTAGCTCTCCGACGACCTCTCCAATGGTTCTTTTGACTCCAAGCTATCTTCCATACGCGATATTTCTCTACTTGAAGTGCAAAATAGACCCTCCTCCCACATCCTTATGGCCTTAAGCTCTTCGAGGCTTATATCGATTGTTGTTGCCCCTGAAATACAAGCCAAGAAAGGTTGACGCCAATTTGGCTTGTATCATTGAGGCCGGACTGATCCAACCTTTAAAGGCTCCCTATAGAGCCCCAATACATTTCCAAAAAAAGTAGGATGGAATTCTGTGAATGTGTGTTGACTATCATTCACTAAAGAAAGTGACTGTGAAGAACAGTATCTGGTGCCACTAGTTGAAGACTTGATGGATAGCCTGGCTAAGGCTAGTTTTTTTTCTAAGTTAGACTTAAGGTCTTGCTATTGGCAAGTGCGCATAGCTGAAGGGGATGCCCTAAAGACCATTTGGATAACTATATATAGTAGTTATGAATTCCTTGTAATGTTGTTTAGGCTGACTAATGCCCTGAATACTTTCTGTAACTTAATGAATAATGTTCTTTAAGTGAACCTTGATGACTTTGTAGTTGTTTAGTTTGATGATATAGTCATTTATAGTAGAACACTAGAAGATCATTTGTTGCATTTAGTGTTGCAATAACTTAAAGAGTATCAACTCTATGTCAAGATGGAAAAATGTGAGTTTGCTTGTCGCAAGATCAAATTTTTTGGTCATTTGGTTTGTGAAAACTCGGTGCGAATTGACCTTAAGAAAGTACAGGCTATTGTTGATTGGCAGGAACCAAGCGGGGTTAAATAATTGAAATTATTTTTGGGCTTAGCAATCTACTATTGAAAGTTCATTAATGGCTATTCAAAGAAGGCTGCCCCATTGACAGATTTGTTGAAGAAGAATGTTAAGTGGGTTTAGTCCAAAGCAAGTGAAAAGGCTTTCAAGTCCTTGATGGAGGTCATTTCTTCTGAACCAATATTATGGTTGTATGATTTTTATTTACCATTTGAAGTTTACATCGATGCTTCTAATTATACAGTTAGTGGTGTGCTACTGCAAGAGGATCATCTGATAGCATTTGAAAGTAGAAAATTAAATCCCATGGAGAAAAGGTATTTTGCTCATGAAAAAGAGATGGTGGTAGTACTCCATTGTCTTTAAATCTTGCGAGTGTATTTGTTGGGAACAAAGTTTGTTATCAATATTGACAATGTGGCTAATACATACTTTAAAACTCAACAAAAATGAATTCTGAAGTAGGCCCAATGACCGGAGATACTTGCTGAATATGACTTTGTTTGGATATACAAACCAGGCAAATAAAATCAAGTTACGGATGCATTAAGTCGCAAAGAGGTATTTGTTTTAGTTTATTCAATAACTAGTCTTGAATCTTATTTCTTAAATAAGGTAAAGTTTAGTGCTACCTTTGATTCATTACATGTGAAATTGATGGATTAAATAAAAGAAGGGATAGTTAGACGGTATTGGATTGAGGATGATCTGTTGTATTTTAAGGGGGAAGAATCATGGTGCCTCATGGTGATGGATTACGTCAAAACCTTATCAAAGAAATATGACATTGTCTATGTTGGTCATCTAGGTATTGAAAGGATGATGGCATTGTTTTCTCAAAATTATTTTGTCCAAAAATGGAAGATGACACTGAAGCCTATGTGAAGTATTATCTTGTTTGTCAACTTGACAAGACTGAAAGAAGTAAGGAAGCTAGATTGCTGCAACCTCTGCCTGTTGCAGAGTGTCTATGGGCTTCCATTTCTATGGATTTCATTAGCGGATTTCCAAAGGTTGATTGCAAAGTATCGATCATAGTTGTGGTAGACAGGTTTTTAAAGTATGCTAGTTTCATTACTTCTCCTACTCTTTGTTCTTCCTAGGTAGTTGCTAAATTATTCTATAAGTTCGTGGTGAAGAGTTTTGGGGTTCCACTTGATATTGTGAGTGATCGAGATACAAGGTTCACAAGCCAGTTTTGGACTGCATTGTTCAATATAATGGGTACTGAACTAAAGTTCTCAACTGCGAATCATAAACAAGCTGATGGATAAACCGTCACGCCCCGACTTCCAACGACGCGTGATTGGCACCCAAAGCCGATATGGCCCGAGAGAACCAATCTTTGCTCATGTACATATGCATATCTTCGTATAAACATCGTACTATCTCATGTAACTGATAACATATAAAAATGCCAATGGCGGAAGTCATGGAAAACATGTACAATATGAAACTTTGGCCGTTAGGGCCATCAAGTCAAAAAATGAACATACGTCTCTTTTTACCTTTATACACCCACACCCGTCTACAAAAGCCTCTAACAGATGCATTGACCAAATGAACTAAAAGTCGGGACAAGTCCCCGCTTTATATTTACAATATCAAAACAAATGTACAACTGTGATAAGTCCCGAAGCAACTGGGGCTCACCAAATATCCGCAACTAACTGTCAACTTACTGTCTGTTTAAAAATCTACTAGTGCCTGCACCTGCAACATGTAAGGTAAGTCCCCCGAGGGGGTCAGTACGAAGAATGTACTGAGTATGTAAGGCTCATAAAAAAAATATCATCATACATGAGAATATCATTAGAATAAAATACAAGAGGATAGTCAATATGTATAAACCATCATTTTATATAATATCCTTTTATAACTACTCTCCTTCAAGGGAAATTACCTTCACTCAAGAGACTTGATTCTAGTAGATTCTTCTATACCCGAGAGATTCTTTCTTGCTTCTATGATCATTACCACTATTGTTCATCTACTTGGTTAGTAGGTTGTCAAAGAATAACATTCATCCACATACATCCACGCTAGTGGAGGGGTAACAATATAGCGTACATTCACTCTAGTAACGTACATCCACTCTATTAACGTACATCCACTCTCTAGGTGGGGCAACATACATCCACTCTCATGGTGGGGCAACATACATGCACTCTCATGATGGGGCAACATATATCCACTCTCATGGTGGGGCAACATACGTCCACTTTATGGTGGGAGAACATACATCCACTCTATGGTGGGAGAACATACATCCACTCTATGGTGGGAGAACATACATCCACTCTCATGGTGGGAGAACATACATCCACTCTATGGTGGGAGAACATACATCCACTCTCATGATGGGAGAACATACATCCACTCTATAGTGGGAGAACATACATCCATTCTCATGATGGGAGAACATACATCCACTCTATGGTGGGAGAACATACATCCACTCTATGGTGGGAGAACATACATCCATTATATGGTGGGAGAATTTGATATATCAACTTATGAGAGATTAATACATTAAGGATCATGATACTAATTGAAACACACCAATATGCTTTACCTTAATCTTATACTTCATGAGATTAACACCTTAACTTATGAGGGATAGATATCTTATCTTAGCTCGCACATTACCTCTTCACTACTCTTATGAGATCTTATGAGATTGGTACTTTTGCTTATGAACAATAGGCACAAGGATAATCATCATACTATAGGACTTTGGAACAAGACATAATCGAAATAAAGCTATTCAAACTAAACAAGCTCTCTTTACCTCATTACTCTCGTTGAGATAGTTCTCTTAGAATTTACAATGTTATGACATCTTTGGAATTCCAATCAATAACTAAGAGATAAGTGAATCATCATTCATCTACAAATAGGATACGTATGAATAACAATATACGTCAACCTAAATTGATGTACTTCAATCCTTTCGGAATTGAAACAAATCCAATATCAATGTGAACAACATGTTGCAGAAGGCTATGAAAAAAAGGAACCTTACATACCTTGTATTCTTAATACGAATACACAATCTTAGACGTGCATACAATATTCCTGCTCCTTCCTTATGTTTCGCTCTACAACACAAGTTCATAACGAAACCAACATTAACCACCAATTACCTTATAATGGCATACAACAACAATAAGTCACATGTTTAGCTTTAACATGTCATTCCCCTTTGACAATACCATTTATGAAATCATCATACCAATAATCCCACAATATTCCATATATTGACCAACACATGATAACCAATAGCATGTCACACCAAGCTCATATTTTACACTTCTCCATCACCATCACATCACAATTATTCCATCAAATAACTTCAATACACCTCACAACAACAAATCGGCCAAAATCCCATAATTTACACTTATACAAAAATAACAAGTTTGGGACCATAATAACACCATACATGTTGTTATTTTATCCATACCATTCTTTTTCATCAAGACCACAAGTCATAATCCAAGTTACAATCCCATGGATTTCACATCTTTTACCAAAACACAAAACACCATATGCAACACTTCCAAGCATAACCAACATGATATACATAATATATCCTGCTCATAATATGTTAAAGTACAAGAATAATCACTTACCCAAGCTTGGAAAATGGTGATCTTTCTCCAACAAGTGCCTTAGGGTTTGAGAGCCCAAAAGGATGTTCTTGAAAAATATAGAAAAAAAGAGAGAAAAGCATGTGTATTTTGTGGATTAAAAATCTGATTTGTGCCCATTTTATAGATCCTTGAAGTCCTTTTTATCCACCTTTCTCAATTATTGATTAGTTAAAGGAAGAATGGGTCATTTGACCCATTCTTGGCCCATGTCTTTTGCCTTATTTTGGGCCTCTTTTGAGCCCAATTTACCTAATCCAATAAAATCAATAATTCCTCATGTTTAATTAATTTCATATGTTTTAGAACAATATTCCCACTCACTCTATTCATATCCATGGACTCAATCCCAAAAACAAGTGATTCTAGCCACGTATGGCTCATTTGTATCAAAAGGGTAAAACCGTCATTTCGACGCCAAATTCGTTGTCGAGTAATTTTATCATACCAACATAATATCTTACTCATTTCATGTATATTCTCATGGTTGTAGAAGAAACGTGGCAAAAATTGGCTCAATACGTCCCCGGGCACCCTTGGGACTTAAGAAAAATTCCAACTTTTGAAAGGTACGCACAAGCAGCCCGGTACGCCCTTGGGCGCTCTAACTTACTGCCTGTGGACTAAAAATTTTAGCCCAGAGCGGCCCGGCATGCCCCTGGCCGCGCCCCACCTCTTTTTTTTCAAAATTTTCGTTTCTTCGACTTTTCTTCGCGGATTTGGTTAGACACTTCAAGTCCTATTCTTTAACTTACTTCTTACCCTTAATATCCTTTGTTTAGAGGTCCTCTTAGCCTTATTTTGAACCCCAAAACTGCGCCATAAAACTCACAAAACAACTCTTATGAAGAGCTAATCACATGTATGAAGCCAAATTTAAATTTCCTCAACATTAACATTACAAAATGCATACTTATAGCTCTCGACACCTAAGTATACATTGTTCAAAGTTGTCAAGTAGGGTTGGGAAAGTATGGGGTGTTACATTCTCACTCCCTTAGAAACATTCGTCCTCGAATGTTAATGATGTCATTCCAGTTACAACAAATGCATCTCTATATTAGCATACGTACCCATAAACACTTAAGGCTCATGGATCTTTACTTGTTATTGGTCTAATTCCACACTTTGAACTTTTTCTCCCATTTGAAACAAATATGGATACATTGATTTCATTATTTTTGTTTTCTCAACTTCTCATGCGATCTCTTCGACTTGTTGATTTCTCCTAAAGAACTTGTACGAAGTTACACCTTTATTTACCAACCTTTGCACTTGTCGTTCTAGAATAGCCATAAGTATCTCTTCCTAGTGGGTTCCTCCGAACTTTATATATTTTCAATAGGAACAATATGAAAGGAAATTCTTATACACTTTCAACAATTTCACCCATATGGCATCACATCTGTTTTCATCAACAAAGAATCTCTACATAACCTATAACCTTCAGGTTCCCAACACTTCATCTTTACTTGTTCTTACTTCAATTACTGAAGCATAACTTTCACAATATTCTTTCCATGTAACCTTATCAATAGGTCGCTTCCCATTCATGGTACATATTGATTACTCCCTACTAAATAGAATATCGTGAATGATGTGCTCTTATCATAATGCAATTCTTTAGCTCACATATATACCCGACACATAAAATCTACCTGATACTTCATTCCGTTGCCTATAATTAATGCACATTCTCGATATGGCGTCTTTTGTCGGTACTTCTTTACACTGGTACACCCTACGGGGACAGACTATTATCCTTCACTCTAACAAAGTGACATATGTACCCTTTCATTCAAGAAATTCTTTTGTGGACAATGAAATTGTAACCCCTTAACTTGGCACTTTACCATAGCATAAAAACCAACCAATCCATACTCATTATAATCATCAGGATCCACCATTTCCAGCTTAATAATATCAACCAAAACAGCTACTATACACTTGCGGTATAGTCTTTTAATTACCATGAGCAGATACAATTAACCTTACATCACTGGCTCTGTTGCACGATCTAGAATGAAGAAAAGAAACAACACCCTAAATGTCCCTTAGCCTCCTACTTATAAATGTGGTGTAAAACACATCGATAAGTAAGACTCTACTCAGACACGGCTTTGTAGACACCCTTAGACCGACTTGCTCTAATACCACTTTTGTCACGCCCCGACTTCCAATGAGGCGTGATTGGCACCCGAAGTCGATATGGCCCGAGAGAACCAATCTTTGCTCAGGTACATATGCATATCTTCGTATAAACATCTTACTATCTCATGTAACTGATAACATATAAAAATTCCAATGGGGAAAGTCATGGAAAACATGTACAATATGAAACTTTGGCCGTTAGGGCCATCAAGTCAAAATGAACATACGTCTCTTTTTACCTTTATACACCCACACCCATCTACAAAAGCCTCTAACAGATGCATTGACCAAATGAACTAAAAGTCGGGACAAGTCCCCGCTTTATCTTTACAACATCAAAACAAATGTACAACTGTGATAAGTCCCGAAGAAACTGGGGCTCACCAAAGATCCACAACTAACTGTCAACATACTGTCTGTTTAAAAATCTACTAGTGCCTGCACCTATAACATGTAAGGTAAGTCCCCCGAGGGGGTCAGTACGAAGAATGTACTGAGTATGTAAGGCTCATAAAAAAAAAAGCATCATACATGAGAATATCATTAGAATAAAATACAAGAGGATAGTCAATGTGTATAAACCATCATTTTATATAATATCCTTTTATAACTACTCTCCTTCAAGGGAAATTACCTTCACTCAAGAGACTTGATTCTAGTAGATTCTTCTATACCCGAGAGATTCTTTCTTGCTTCTATGATCATTACCACTATTGTTCATCTACTTGGTTAGTAGGTTGTCAAAGAATAACATTCATCCACATACATCCACTCTAGTGGAGGGGTAATAATACAACGTACATTCACTCTAGTAACGTACATCCACTCTATTAACGTACATCCACTCTCTTGGTGGGGCAACATACATCCACTCTCATGGTGGGGAAACATACATCCACTCTCATAATGGGGCAACATACATCCACTCTCATGGTGGGGCAACATACATCCACTCTATGGTGGGAGAACATACATCCACTCTATGGTGGGAGAACATACATCCACTCTCATAATGGGAGGACATACATCTACTCTATGGTGGGAGAACATACATCCACTCTCATGATGGGAGAACATACATCCACTCTATGGTGGGAGAACATACATCCACTCTATGGTGGGAGAACATACATCCATTATATGGTGGGAGAATTTGATATATCAACTTATGAGAGATTAATACATTAAGGATCATGATACTAATTGAAACACACCAATATGCTTTACCTTAATCTTATACTTCATGAGATTAACACCTTAACTTATGAGGGATAGATATCTTATCTTAGCTCGCACATTACCTCTTCACTACTCTTATGAGATCTTATGAGATTGGTACTTTTGCTTATGAACAATAGGCACAAGGATAATCATCATACTATAGGACTTTGGAACAAGACATAATCGAAATAAAGCTATTCAAACTAAACAAGCTCTCTTTACCTCATTACTCTCGTTGAGATAGTTCTCTTAGAATTTACAATGTTATGACATCTTTGGAATTCCAATCAATAACTAAGAGATAAGTGAATCATCATTCATCTACGAATAGGATACGTATGAATAACAATATACGTCAACCTAAATTGATGTACTTCAATCCTTTCGGAATTGAAACAAATCCAATATCAATATGAACAACATGTTGCAGAAGGCTATGAAAAAAAGGAACCTTACATACCTTGTATTCTTAATACGAATACACAATCTTAGACGTGCATACAATATTCCTGCTCCTTCCTTATGTTTCGCTCTACAACACAAGTTCATAACGAAACCAACATTAACCACCAATTACCTTATAATGGCATACAACAACAATAAGTCACATGTTTAGCTTTAACATGTCATTCCCCTTTGACAATACCATTTATGAAATCATCATACCAATAATCCCACAATATTCCATATATTGACCAACACATGATAACCAATAGCATGTCACACCAAGCTCATATTTTACACTTCTCCATCACCATCACATCACAATTATTCCATCAAATAACTTCAATACACCTCACAACAACAAATCGGCCAAAATCCCATAATTTACACTTATACAAAAATAACAAGTTTGGGACCATAATAACACCATACATGTTGTTATTTTATCCATACCATTCTTTTTCATCAAGACCACAAGTCATAATCCAAGTTACAATCCCATGGATTTCACATCTTTTACCAAAACACAAAACACCATATGCAACACTTCCAAGCATAACCAACATGATATACATAATATATCATGCTCATAATATGTTAAAGTACAAGAATAATCACTTACACAATCTTGGAAAATGGTGATCTTGCTCCAAAAAGTGCCTTAGGGTTTGAGAGCCCAAAAGGATGTTCTTGAAAAGTCTAGAAAAAAGATAGAAAAGCATGTGTCTTTTGTGGATTAAAAATATGATTTGTGCCCATTTTATAGAGCCTTGAAGTCGTATTTATCCACCTTTCTCAATTATTGATTAGTCAAAGGAAGAATGGGTCATTTGACCCATTCTTGGCCCATGTCTTTTGCCTTATTTTGGGCCTCTTTTGAGCCCAATTTACCTAATCCAATAAAATCAATAATTCCTCATGTTTAATTAATTTCATATGTTTTACAACAATATTACCACTCACTCTATTCATATCCATGGCCTCAATCCCAAAAACAAGTGATTCTAGCCACGTATGGCTCATTTGTATCAAAAGGGTAAAATCGTCATTTTGACGCCAAATTCGTTGTCGAGTAATTTTATCATACCAACATAATATATTGCTCATTTCATGTATATTATCATGTTTGTAGAATAGACATGGCAAAAATTGGCTCAATACGTCCCCGGGCACCCTTGGGACTTAAGAAAAATTCCAACTTTTGAAAGGTGCGTACAAGCAGCCCGGCACGCCCTTGGGCGCGCTACCTTACTGCCTGTAGACTAAAAATTTTAGCCCA
The DNA here is from genome assembly GCA_031232105.1 of Capsicum rhomboideum. Taxonomy (NCBI): domain Eukaryota; kingdom Viridiplantae; phylum Streptophyta; class Magnoliopsida; order Solanales; family Solanaceae; genus Capsicum; species Capsicum rhomboideum. The sequence continues at coordinate 78,431,650 of CP124709.1, read as the reverse complement.
GAGCGTCCCGGAACGCCCCTGGGCGCTCCCCACCTCTTTTTTTTCAAAATTTTCGTTTCTTCGACTTTTCTTCGCGGATTTGGTTAGAAACTTCAAGTCCTATTCTTTAACTTACTTCTTACCCTTAATATCATTTGTTTAGAGGTCCTCTTAGCCTTATTTTGAACCCCACAACTACGCCATAAAACTCACAAAACAACTCTTATGGAGGGCTAATCACATGTATGAAACCAAATTTCAATTTCCTCAACATTAACATTACCAAATGCATACTTATAGCTCTCGACACCTAAGTATACATTGTTCAAAGTAGTCAAGTAGGGTTGGGAAAGTACGGGGTGTTACATTCTTCCCCCCTTAGAAACATTCGTCCTCGAATGTTAACGATGTCACTCCAGTTACAACAAATACATCTCTATATTAGCATACGTACCCATAAACACTTAAGGCTCATGGATCTTTACTTGTTATTGGTCTAATTCCACACTTTGAACTTTTTCTCCCATTTGAAACAAATATGGATACATTGATTTCATTATTTTTGTTTTCTCAACTTCTCATGTGATCTCTTCGACTTGTTGATTTCTCCCAAAGAACTTGTACGAAGTTACACCTTTATTTACCAACCTTTGCACTTGTCGTTCCAGAATAGCCATAAGTATCTCTTCCTAGTGGGTTCCTTCGAACTTTATATATTTTCAATAGGAATAATATGAAAGGAAATTCTTATACACTTTCAACAATTTCACCCATATGGCATCACATCTGTTTTCATCAACAAAGAATCTCTACATAGCCTATAACCTTCAGGCTCCCAACACTTCATCTTTACTTGTTCTTACTTCAATTACTGAAGCATAACTTTCACAATATTCTTTCCATGTAACCTTATCAATAGGTCGCTTCCCATTCATGGTACATATTGATTACTCCCTACTAAATAGAATATCGTGAATGATGTGCTCTTATCATAATGCAATTTTTTAGCTCACATATATACCCGACACATAAAAGCTACCTGATACTTCATTTCGTTGCCTATAATTAATGCACATTCTAGACGTGGCGTCTTTTGTCGGTACTTCTTTACACTGGTACACCCTACGGGGACAGACTATTATCCTTCACTCGGACTAAGTGACATATGTACCCTTTAATTCAAGAAATTCTTTTGTGGACAATGAAATTGTAACCCCTTAACTTGGCACTTTACCATAGCATAAAAACCAACCAATCCATACTCATTATAATCATCAGGATCCACCATTTCCAGCTTAATAATATCAACCAAAACAGCTACTATACACTTGCGGTATAGTCTTTTAATTACCATGAGCAGATACAATTAACCTTACATCACTGGCTCTGTTGCACGATCTAGAATGAAGAAAAGAAACAACACCCTAAATGTCCCTTAGCCTCCTACTTATAAATGTGGTGTAAAACACATCGATAAGTAAGACTCTACTCAGACACGGCTTTGTAGACACCCTTAGACCGACTTGCTCTAATACCACTTTTGTCACGCCCTGACTTCCAATGAGGCGTGATTGGCACCCGAAGTCGATATGGCCCGAGAGAACCAATCTTTGCTCAGGTACATATGCATATCTTCGTATAAACATCTTACTATCTCATGTAACTGATAACATATAAAAATACCAATGGGGAAAGTCATGGAAAACATGTACAATATGAAACTTTGGCCGTTAGGGCCATCAAGTCAAAATGAACATACGTCTCTTTTTACCTTTATACACCCACACCCATCTACAAAAGCCTCTAACAGATGCATTGACCAAATGAACTAAAAGTCGGGACAAGTCCCCGCTTTATCTTTACAACATCAAAACAAATGTACAACTGTGATAAGTCCCGAAGAAACTGGGGCTCACCAAAGATCCACAACTAACTGTCAACATACTGTCTGTTTAAAAATCTACTAGTGCCTGCACCTATAACATGTAAGGTAAGTCCCCCGAGGGGGTCAGTACGAAGAATGAACTGAGTATGTAAGGCTCATAAAAAAAAAGCATCATACATGAGAATATCATTAGAATAAAATACAAGAGGATAGTCAATGTGTATAAACCATCATTTTATATAATATCCTTTTATAACTACTCTCCTTCAAGGGAAATTACCTTCACTCAAGAGACTTGATTCTAGTAGATTCTTCTATACCCGAGAGATTCTTTCTTGCTTCTATGATCATTACCACTATTGTTCATCTACTTGGTTAGTAGGTTGTCAAAGAATAACATTCATCCACATACATCCACTCTAGTGGAGGGGTAATAATACAACGTACATTCACTCTAGTAACGTACATCCACTCTATTAACGTACATCCACTCTCTTGGTGGGGCAACATACATCCACTCTCATGGTGGGGAAACATACATCCACTCTCATAATGGGGCAACATACATCCACTCTCATGGTGGGGCAACATACATCCACTCTATGGTGGGAGAACATACATCCACTCTATGGTGGGAGAACATACATTCACTCTCATGATGGGAGGACATACATCTACTCTATGGTGGGAGAACATACATCCACTCTCATGATGGGAGAACATACATCCACTCTATGGTGGGAGAACATACATCCACTCTATGGTGGGAGAACATACATCCATTATATGGTGGGAGAATTTGATATATCAACTTATGAGAGATTAATACATTAAGGATCATGATACTAATTGAAACACACCAATATGCTTTACCTTAATCTTATACTTCATGAGATTAACACCTTAACTTATGAGGGATAGATATCTTATCTTAGCTCGCACATTACCTCTTCACTACTCTTATGAGATCTTATGAGATTGGTACTTTTGCTTATGAACAATAGGCACAAGGATAATCATCATACTATAGGACTTTGGAACAAGACATAATCGAAATAAAGCTATTCAAACTAAACAAGCTCTCTTTACCTCATTACTCTCGTTGAGATAGTTCTCTTAGAATTTACAATGTTATGACATCTTTGGAATTCCAATCAATAACTAAGAGATAAGTGAATCATCATTCATCTACGAATAGGATACGTATGAATAACAATATACGTCAACCTAAATTGATGTACTTCAATCCTTTCGGAATTGAAACAAATCCAATATCAATGTGAACAACATGTTGCAGAAGGCTATGAAAAAAAGGAACCTTACATACCTTGTATTCTTAATACGAATACACAATCTTAGACGTGCATACAATATTCCTGCTCCTTCCTTATGTTTCGCTCTACAACACAAGTTCATAACGAAACCAACATTAACCACCAATTACCTTATAATGGCATACAACAACAATAAGTCACATGTTTAGCTTTAACATGTCATTCCCCTTTGACAATACCATTTATGAAATCATCATACCAATAATCCCACAATATTCCATATATTGACCAACACATGATAACCAATAGCATGTCACACCAAGCTCATATTTTACACTTCTCCATCACCATCACATCACAATTATTCCATCAAATAACTTCAATACACCTCACAACAACAAATCGGCCAAAATCCCATAATTTACACTTATACAAAAATAACAAGTTTGGGACCATAATAACACCATACATGTTGTTATTTTATCCATACCATTCTTTTTCATCAAGACCACAAGTCATAATCCAAGTTACAATCCCATGGATTTCACATCTTTTACCAAAACACAAAACACCATATGCAACACTTCCAAGCATAACCAACATGATATACATAATATATCATGCTCATAATATGTTAAAGTACAAGAATAATCACTTACACAATCTTGGAAAATGGTGATCTTGCTCCAAAAAGTGCCTTAGGGTTTGAGAGCCCAAAAGGATGTTCTTGAAAAGTCTAGAAAAAAGATAGAAAAGCATGTGTCTTTTGTGGATTAAAAATATGATTTGTGCCCATTTTATAGAGCCTTGAAGTCGTATTTATCCACCTTTCTCAATTATTGATTAGTCAAAGGAAGAATGGGTCATTTGACCCATTCTTGGCCCATGTCTTTTGCCTTATTTTGGGCCTCTTTTGAGCCCAATTTACCTAATCCAATAAAATCAATAATTCCTCATGTTTAATTAATTTCATATGTTTTACAACAATATTACCACTCACTCTATTCATATCCATGGCCTCAATCCCAAAAACAAGTGATTCTAGCCACGTATGGCTCATTTGTATCAAAAGGGTAAAATCGTCATTTTGACGCCAAATTCGTTGTCGAGTAATTTTATCATACCAACATAATATATTGCTCATTTCATGTATATTATCATGTTTGTAGAATAGACATGGCAAAAATTGGCTCAATACGTCCCCGGGCACCCTTGGGACTTAAGAAAAATTCCAACTTTTGAAAGGTGCGTACAAGCAGCCCGGCACGCCCTTGGGCGCGCTACCTTACTGCCTGTGGACTAAAAATTTTAGCCCAGAGCGTCCCGGAACGCCCCTGGGCGCTCCCCACCTCTTTTTTTTCAAAATTTTCGTTTCTTCGACTTTTCTTCGCGGATTTGGTTAGAAACTTCAAGTCCTATTCTTTAACTTACTTCTTACCCTTAATATCATTTGTTTAGAGGTCCTCTTAGCCTTATTTTGAACCCCACAACTACGCCATAAAACTCACAAAACAACTCTTATGGAGGGCTAATCACATGTATGAAACCAAATTTCAATTTCCTCAACATTAACATTACCAAATGCATACTTATAGCTCTCGACACCTAAGTATACATTGTTCAAAGTAGTCAAGTAGGGTTAGGAAAGTATGGGGTGTTACATAAACTAAGAGAATCAATCATCTGCTTGAAGAGTATTTGAGTCACTATGTGACTGCATGTCAGATGAACTGGGTGGAATTGTTAGATAGTGCGTAGTTTTGCTATAATTTGCATAGGTCATCGAAAACTAAGAAGAGCCCCTTGGAACTAGTGCTAAGCATGCAGCTTAACACACTTTGAAGTATGATGGACCCTTTGAAGTGATAGAATGGGTGGGTGAAGTAGCTTAGCAGTTGAATTTATCTGAAAAGCTAAAGATCCATCCTACTTTCCAACAACAACAACAACATACCCAATATATTTCCACTAACTGGGGTATGGGGAGGGTAAAGTGTACTTAGTCTATTCCACTACCTCAGATGAAGTAGAGAGGTTGTTTCTGATAGACCCTCGACTCAGAACAAATAACAATAATAAATAAAAATCATAAAAACAAACAACAAAAAAGAGATAACACATCGCTAGATAATAAAAGAAGAAAGACACCCACAGAGTAATACTATAGACTATTTATTCAAAATTAAAAACATCACCAAAACAACACGAATAAGAATCTGCCAAAAAAAAAACAGGCACAAATACAAACAAACAATCCTTCCTACTTATACAGACGCCTTCCTACCCACTAACCCTCTATAATAATTTGCATCCTCCACACCTTCCTATCAAGGGTCATGTCCTCCGTAAGTTATAACTACTCCATGTCATGCCTAATCACCTCCCTCTAATATTTCTTCGGCCTACCTCTACCCCGCCTAAAAGCATCTAAAGCCAAGCTTTCACACCTCCATACTAGAGCATCTATACACCTCTTCATCACATGTCTGAACCATCACAATCTCACTTCCGTATCTTGTCTTCCACCGAAGCCACTCCCAACTTCTCTCAAATAATCTCATTTCTAATCCTATCACACCTGGTAAGTCCACACATCCATCACAATATCCTTATCTTTGATACATTTAACTTTTGGATGTGGGAGTTTTTAACTGGCCAACAATCCACTCCATATAACATTCTGCTCCATATGAGCTTTTTGAAGACGTTTCATAAAGATATTAAAGATCCAGAAAGGTCAGCAACAAGATGTGCTCCTCCTATTGTGTGGCATCAGCATGAAGAAGATATTAAAAAGATTTTGGATGACCAAACTTTGGGACAAGGCATGAAGAATAGGCAAATAGAATTTCTAGTTCAATAGAACGACAGGAAAGTTTGTGATGCTACTTGGTAGAAAAGAACATCATTGTGGTAGTTTGAAGACAAAGTAAAGGCCTACTTAGATTCCAACTCATCTAGGACGATGAGCCTATCTAGAGGAGAAAGTTTGTTAGACCCTTATCTGGATGGTTCAGACAGTTTAGGTTTGGCTAAGGATGTACATGATCAACCTAGCCAATACCCAATGACTTTGGTCAAGGTTAGATTCACTTGAGGCCAGTCTGTCGATATGGGCATGTCAGCAGGGAATGGCACGTATCAGTAAGGCATGGCAAGATTTTGATAGTGGTGTGGCTAGAGAGTGTAAGACGTGGATAAGGTATGACAAGGATTGGGAAATCTAAGGAAAATCAAGGCTAAGGCTACTTAAAGCTAAAGCAAGTCATGTTGTGGTGACATGGCTAAGACAAGGCAATCAAAGTTAACATGTCTGAGACAAGGTGGCTTGGGTGCTGACAACATAGTGGAATGAGAGTGTTCACATATGCCAGGGCCCTATTGAAAAATTGGGACAAGTTCTGTCAAGAGTGTGCTGCACTGGGTTGTAGCCTATATATAGGCACAGGCAGGCTATCACAAGCCAGGTTTGGCTGTGTTGGTTAGATTTTTGTAAGGTCAATTTTGTGTGCTTCCCTGTGTCATGAATTCAATACAAATTTGGGAAGAGATTCCTGTATGTGTTCGTGTCTGTTTCATTTCCTAAGCCAAGGCAATCTAAGTGTTGAGTAAAAAAGAGAGGGCTGAAGCCATAGTGCATATGGCTGCCAAAGTGGGTTCAATTAAAAACGTTGACGCCCTTAAACCTTGTTAGTCTAAACCTTGTTAGTCTAACTCTCTAGGTTCTTATGAGTCAGTCTACGACCCGTGGCTTGTACCATGAGTCATACTGAACACTCGTGGAACCATTCTAGAAGGTTGTCAAATTCTCCCCATGGACCACGACTCGAGCCACGAGTTGTGGTATTAATGTATGAGTTGTACTGTACCTCTGTAGATAGATTTCATGAAATTGAAAGTTTTAAGTTCATTATAAGTATGATAAGATTATTGGATGTGGTTTAAGGTAAAAAAAAGTCCCGAACACAAAGTTGAGTTTGAAACTCCTTTATCAACTAAGCTCTAGTGTAAGATTGTACTAGGGTTAACTTCAAATAATCATTCCTGCTATATTATAAAGAACTCCATGGAAAAATCTTTTAATTCTTTCAAATACCACCGACCATTAGTAAATCCGAGTCTGGAGCAAAAAGTATGGACATTTTAGTGGAGCATTGTCCAGTGACTATGACTCAATCCACGAGTTGTGGATTGATAGTAAGACTCATGGTTTCAATCCATGAGCCGTACACCCAAACATTCAGCAACTTTTAAGAAACGGTTCCTCATTCTCAAAGATTAACACTTAGGGTGTGTTCTGTATGGGAAATGTTTTCCTATTTTCTCATTTTGTTTGACTAAAAGTTTTCAACAATATTTTCCCTAGGAAAACAAGTTCCTTCAAAATAAAAAACAAATGACCTCCTTAATCAAAGTAGAAACAACAAGTTGCAATGTTCATACCACTTTCAAAGTCAAACCCCTTCCCGCAAAATCAAAAATTCTTACCCACCCCTTACCCCAGAAAAAAAAGACTAAAATTGTTTTTTTTAAAAATTTAATTTTTTTTCTTACCTTACCAGCCCCCTCCCCCCCTCCCCTCCAAACAAAATTTATTTGTTTTTTAAAAAACATTCATAATTGTTTTCATACCCCCATCCCCGCAAACACATAAAAAAATTAATTTTTTAGTTAGTTTTTTAAAATAAATTCAAAACTTTTTTCTTACCCCAAGCCCTACGCCTTCCTCGACCCCCACCCCCCAATAAAAAATTATTTTTTCAATTTTAAAATTTTCTTTTTAAAAAAAAATTTAACTTGTTTTTTCTTACCCCACCTTCCTTACCCTATTAGTTGTCATTGTTTGCTTTTATAAAACATTTTCTACTTGCTGAATGAACACAAGAAAATTAGTAATAAGCAACTTGTTTTTCTAGAAAATATTTTCTTGAATAATGTTTTCCATGGAAAGCATTTTCCTCCATATCGAACACACCCTTAGAGAAAGCAAAAGAGCGATTTAAGTCCTTTCAGATCTAGCCTAGGGTTTTTCTTAAAGTCAGATTCTCAGGCCTTCAGTCTAAGACTTCTCATTTATAACATTCAAGACTTTATGATTTAGGTTTTATACCCAATTATGTATTTCTCTTTAAATTCAGTTTTCTTATGATATTGTATGATATTAGCTCATGATAAAAGTGATTATTCATGATTTTAGTATCCCTAATCCAGATATTATATTTGAAGAACCATTATGCATGATTTGACAGATTTCAACCTACTTTCAGTATAACTTGGCATATTATGACCACATGATCCCATAACCCAATAAATTTAGCATGATTAGTTTTCCATATTAAAACCTCAGTAAAACTGAAGTCAAACTAGCCCATGCTTTATTTTAAGATATCACTTATTACTTATTAACAGTTTTCATCCAAAAGTAAGTTTTATGATTAGTATGATATACAGATATGCCATCAATGATTATGAATAGTTTTCTTTAGAACATAAGTTTCATGATTAGTATGGCATTTAGATATGCCATCAATGATTATGAACAATTGTTGACATCCAGATATGTCACATGAGATGATATAAGCACTAGTATATTTTGGGAGTGGCATTTAGCATCGTCCAGGTGCAGGCTCAGGCAAGCGCAAGTCCCAAAACCATGAAGCCATCGTAGATTTTACTATGCCCAACTGGGCTCATGGAGTGAATTCACGTTAGTCATGTCTTTATACCCTTGGAAAGGTATACTGTAGCCCCCAATGAGGTGTATATATTGGACTCTATGTTGATCTCATGGTTTATGTTGGTTAAGAGATGCTTCCACAAAAATGGTTTTAAACACTACTTCCGTACTTGACCCTCAGTTTTTGTTCAGTTAAGCTATGTCAAAACCTACGACCTTACTTCATATTTACAAATTCATGATTTTAGTTTTGGGTTATTGTTCTCCAGATTGATATTTTATCCAGTTTTGTATATTACATCTCCAACTCAGTTTACAAAATGTTTCAATTGTATTAACTAACACTATGATTTCACAAATTTTAAACTCAGATAAATTTTAACTTCATAAATTTTAAGATAAATTTAACTTAATAAATTTTAACTTACTTTACAGAAAAGGGCCTATGTGTTACAGTTTTAAATTACATTATAAAATAATGTGTTTTCTCAGTTTTGAGTTATTTTACTTTAGATTTTGACATGATCCCTACCGACTGCTCATTGCATTGTACTTCAGTTTAAAAGCATGATCAAAATGTTTTCATATAGATGTAGCATATGTCACATGCTCGGTAAATTCAATGTACTGACCACATACTTTTCTTTTGTTTCATCCTTTCATGATGTAGGTTTTAGTGCTATCTCATAGGATCATCGTTGGACAAATTGTAGCTTCTTGTCAACAGGTGGATGAGTTCTCCTTATTCAGGAACTTCGGTTAGTAAGTACTCATGGCATTTTATTTCAGCTCTTATACATCGATTAGGGATAGTTGGGGATCATGTCCCTGATAACTGTAGTTAGTATTAATAAAGCCTTCATAGACAGTCAATCAAAATTATTATATTTAGTTCCAGATTTCTATGATATATTTATTGTAAGTTTTAGCATGTTATATATTACTGAACAAGTTAGCGCATGATCATGACTCCGCATAGTATTTTCCTATTTTTATGTTCCTCTCAGTTGCTCATGAATTATGCCAAGGGTTTGCTTGGAGCCACCTATGGTTCTAAGTACCTTTTCTTATCTAGGATGTAGACTTAGGTTATGACAAGCTTGGTATCAGAGAATAGAGTTCAAGTATCCTAGTATGTCTATGAAGTCATGTCTAGTAGAGTCTTGCTTATGGGTATGTCGTGCACTACACTTATAACTAGAAGGCTACTCGATATCAGGAAATGTTATCCCTTCTTTCATACTCTAAATCATGCAGTATAGTTGCTCCCTAAGAAATATATGTAGATCCGAGCATTGCTATATTTCCATTGACTATGCCTTATTTTTGAGGTAATAGAAGTTGTTAAGCTTAAATTCCTACTGGTAAAGTTTTCTCTGACAGAGCCTGCATATAGTTATAAGTCTACACAAGGTCTTGAGAGGAGCCCACTAGTGCTTTTAAGTTCAGAAATTCAAAAGAATTCACTCTTGTTCATGCGAATCGTGCATTTGAGCCAAAATAAGATGTGCTCTCAAATCCCTTTTCAGAACCTTATTGCAGATGACCCTTAAGTGGGAGAAAGTGAGTATCTAGGTTTGATTCTTAGGAAGTGTTTGCCCTGGAGTTATTGTGATTTGGGATATTATAAGCCATAGTAGCAGCATGACGCTAGAGTTTGGAGTATGAGTCTAGAAGTGCAGCAACGATAGAGTGGGGATAGTGTTTGGCTGGAGTAAGTATATAGAATCATGTATCCATTAAGTCAGTAGTGAATTTGTATAGACTTTAATATTGTATAGTGAGAAAGAGTTACAAGTTAAGATGACTTAGAGTATACCATTATGTCAGAAAAAATCAATCCTAGGAAGTGACCAAAAGGATAGAATGGTTGAGAGATTTGTAATTTTAGACAGTACCTTATGAGTTAAAGAGAGTGCCCATGATTCTTAAAAGCTTATGAACCCAAATTAGGAAATATATGTATAATGAGGTAGTAAGAAAAATCGTAAGGTCATGAAAAAGAGTGTGCTTATAGATTATAGTTAGATAGAAAAGATGGCTAAGTTTTATTATGTTCAACAAATTTTGAGTGGACTAGTGTTTCCTTATTTTTATCTAGTAGTCGTAAGTCAGTATAGTTTTTGAGAAGTTGTACAGCTATCAATGTTAAGTTTTAGACTCTAAGTTTGGATGGTGGATGATTAGAATAATGAAGAGTGAGTGTTGTGAATTTTATAAGGAAAAGTGGGTACCCAGTGTATAGTGGTACCCCGACAATTAGAGTAAAGTGATTATAGTTCAATTTATAGGATATTGAAGTGGTTCATGGACTTAGAATGGCGGCTATTGATCTAAGGGGGAGATTCTAGGATAAAGAACCAAGTCAGGTTTTGAGATTCAGGTAGTAATACTAATGAGTTCTAGAATATATCTAGGAAGAGGCAGAGACCCAACCTATTATTATCTCAATATATTCCTGTATTTCAGTTATTACGACACTCTACTCATGCCTTGCGTGTCAACTCCATGATCATAACTCATATTCATGTATTTCATACAAATGAATGTCCCTTCTTAGTTTCTAGTATAAAAAATACTAGTTTACTCAGTATTTTATATCATACTCCCTGAATGTATGAATTCCAATCCCATGTCATGATACCCACGACTCATGGACTCATGTTTTACAATATGCTCAGTCTCATATACTCATGATACATCCTTGGTGACTAGTGAAATCACAATATGTCATGTATATTCTTATATTAGATCTCTTGAACAAGTTCTTTCATACTATATTTTACTCCTCATCCCTCAGTTGAGTGTCAGAGTTATGACAATTTATAAGTCAAGATTTCATAGTATCCCTCTTATCCTAGATCCTTATGTTCTAGTTCTTCATTGACCCTTTTTATGCTTTGATGGTGATATTGATTGAATCTGAGTGATAAGATTGAATGATTTTGTTAATATACCTACATATAATGACTTTTGGTCATTTTTGAATCTTGATTAGAACTAAAGATTGATTGTTTAAGGTGGCAATAATAAGTGTACTTTTTAGGGTGATAACTCCTAGTGGCTATAGAATATACAGTCTTGTAGTTGAAACCAGTGTGGCTATTTTATCAATAGTTCTTTGTATCTCCAAATTAGACTTGAACGGAGTAAGAGCATGCAGCTAGGCTTAGCCTTTAGCAGTCATATGTAGTTCACCCCAAAGAGATATAGATGTTTCAGCCAGTTAAGTGTAGTATTTTTGTAAGAAAGAACATGGTTGAGAAGTGTTGCTAAGTTATAAAGTTATCAGTCACATTGCTTAAAGTATAGTAGCCCTTTTTGCTATCATCCCTCCATAGATGCGCATGTTTCATGATAGACAATTTAAGACCAAAGGTGTCTCATGTTCAAATCTTTACCATACCCATTTGATTAACTTAGATCCATAGACTAGGATGCTTGGACCATGTTAGAATCCCATAGTCGGATGTATCACTCAAATCATGCCCATGATTCTTTCCTCTAAATACTATTAGAACTTTTGACAAAGAGCATTAGAATAAACATATCTTCTTTTCTCAATGACTCTTAGAAATTTCACCCAATTATCTATCACTTTGCAGTTTTATGAGTAAGTTCATGGCATAAATGCTTCAGTTGAGTTCTACACTCTCAGAATAAATCAGTCCCAGATATCCCAGCAAGAAAGTATTAAGAATCAGATAGACAGTTCCAGTAGTTTTCCCCTCCTCCCTTCTAATCGTATTGTACTAAGTTTTATTGTGCCTATTCCATGTGATTCCGTTTGTTTATTCATACAATGTGTAAATTCAATTGAGTCCTTACTCCTAGTCTCTAAATCAGCATAGTCATGATGTATTCAGTTTCAGAAAACACTTTCATGTTAGTAACTGTATTCTCTCAAGCCTAGTTTTAATCTTCATTCGAGGATGAATGTTCCCAAGGGGGGAATATTTAACACCTAAAACGTCTCCACAATCAAAATTTGACATAGCATCAAAAACTGTAACACCCCGTACCTACTAATCCCTACTTGACGATGTTGAACAATGGTTACTCAAGTGCCGAGAGTCAAAAGTTTGTATTTTGTAATGTTATTGATGAGATAATTGATATTGGGTATAGTACATGGGATTAGACCTTTGTAGGAGGTGTAACACCCCGTATGATGTCGAACCTAATTAATTCCGTAACGTTCATGGAATTATTGGAACATGAGAGACTTGATGAATTAGCCATTAATTTGTTGGGTATTAATGAGTCATAGTCCATTGGGCCAAATGAGGCCCAAAACAAGAACAAAAGACTAGGCCCAATGGGGCAAAATGACCCAATCTTCCATTTGACCAAATCAACCATGCATTTAATGTCAAGAATGGGATAAGAGAGACTTAAAGGAACCTATATATATGAGTAAAATCAGATTTTTATTCATTTGTGCCACCCATGCCTTTTCCAGAATTTTCTCTAACTTTTTCCTATCTCACACAAGCCCTAACTCTTCATCCTTTGGACCAAGATCATTGTCTTGCAAGACCTGGTAAGTGTATATTATTATGGTTTAATATATTTTATGCATGGAAGATGGTTTATATTATGTTGGTTATGTTGGTGAAGTGTGAGAAGTTCACTATGTGTAAAACAATTTGTGTTTGCTAAATCGGAGGATGGTTTTGTCTTGTAAACTTGAACATGGACTTGTGATATTGAAGGAAATGAACTTGATGGATTCAATATTGACATGTGATATGTGAATATAGTCTTACCTTGTTTTATCCTTGTATATAATGTTTGGAATTGTTGTTGTAAATTTGGTTACGGATTTGGTGGCGTATTGAAAGGAAAGTGAGGTTTTGATGATGTTTTTGAGTGTTGTGAGACCATGGATGGTTGTTGGAATGTAATATGATCAAAAATATGTTAAAATAAGTTTATTTATGATCATAGACCATTCATTGCATAAAAAGACCCAAAAGAGACCAATTTGGCCGAAAAAGGGCACCCGCCCTCGCAGGTGCCAACACATATGCCCCTGGCTACTGCCAAAGGGCACCTGTAGATGCAGGTCAGCCACCTATGGATGTAGGTGGCTTCGCAGGTCACTTCCAGAACCCCATTTTGCATGTTTTTGTCCCCCTTTGACCCCCGAAGGCCCCTATATCCTTTATGGATATAATTAGCAACTTGTGATGTCGTTTTAATGACTTTAAGGTGTCGTATGGAGGAATTTTGGACTGTATTAAGTATGGATGGTTGTTCATATGTTTTTATGAGGCAAGTTAATAGGAGAAGTTGTGACGGAATGCTAATGAGAAAGCATAAGGGTAAGTGTGATGTGAAATGCTATTGATGTGCGATATCTTGGTCAATGTGTGGAATGTTATGGTGTTGTTGGTATGATAATGCAATGGAATGTACCGTGAAGGAATAAATGATGCTATGTAGCAGTCACGTAACTCATTGTGACATTTATACGTTTGTAAGGGAGTTGGTTGTTAACATGAACTTTGTTATGTACTTGTATTGTAGAGTAAGACGTAAGGAAGAAGCTGGATTGTTGTGTTCATATATAGACTCATATACTCATACTTGGAAGTGAAGGTATGTAAGGTTACTCTTTCCGTATTCTTTCTGCAGCATAGAGTTTTCACCTTATTATGGTACTTACTCATGTTCGAAGTGTTCTAAAGTATCCCAATTCAGGATGAGGTATATTGTTATGCACATGTGTCCTATTATTAGACGAATTATGATTCACTTATCTCTTATTCATTGATTGAAGTTCCAAAACTGTCATAACGTTGTAATTTCTAAAAGAGCTATCTCAAAGAGAGTAAGGTGTAACGAGAATCTATTTATGCTTGAATAGTATTTCCAATTATGTCATGTTTCCAAGTTCAATAATATTATTATGATTACCTTTGTACCAATCTACCACAAGTAAAAGTACCAATCTCATCAAAGTAATATGGGAAGTAATGTGCAAGCTAATATATCTATCCCTAACAAGTAAATGTATCAATCTTACAAGAGTAAATACGTGAAGAAATGTATGTATGGGTTCCAAGTCACAAGGTATCGCTAAGCAATGAAAGTAAGAATAACAAGAGAAAGAAGTAATGTATAAGTAATGAGTATTCATGGGTGGTATCCCAGGGGTTAAAATACCTACCATGGGTCGATCCCAATAACACGGGTGGTATCCCAGGGGCGACAAAAAAGCCTAGCATGGTTCAATCCCGATACATCCCAGGGGCGATATAAAAGCCTAGCATGGGTTATCATAAGTACATCCCAGGGGCGACACGAAAGCCTAGCATGGGTTATCACAGTACATCCCAGGGGTCATATTACCTAGCATGGGTTAATGACATCCCAGGGGCGACACGAAATCCTAGCATGGGTTCACATAACATCCCAGGGGTCAAAGTACTTAGCATGGGTTAATCTCATCCCAGGGGCGACAGAACAGCCTAGCATGGGTAGAACAATAAAGATGAACATATGAAAAGACAAGAGAAGTAAAGAACGTAATGTACATGGTTTCACCAAATACAGAAAGAGAGTTTATTCACATTGTCTATTTCTCTTATATTGATTCCATTATTGTTGTTATTATGTATGATGTAATTCTTATAGCCTTACATACTCAGTACATTATTCGTACTGACCCCTCTTGGGGGGATTTACTTTAAATGCTGCAGGCGCAGGTACTAGTAGACCTCCTCAGTAGGCTGTGGACCATATACAGATCTTTGGTGAGCTCCAGTTGCTTTGGGTCTTCCCACGTCACATGTGTACCCTAGGTTTTGGTATTATGTAAATATGGTATAGACATGGTCATGTATCTGTAGAGGCTTTGTAGACGGTTGTGGGAAGGCAAATGTAAGAGATGTATGTCCATGTTGACTTAATAGCCCTGTCGGCCAAGTTTCGTATATATATATATTTATCTCATATTTCCTGAATTCCGTTATTAGAATGATAAGTTCATACGTGATAATGGTATTTCTGATGGCATGCATGTGAACGCACATAAGCAAAGATTGGTTCTCTCGGGCCTTATAGGCTTCAGGTGCCAATCACGTCCCGATGGGATTCGGGGCGTGACAAAAACCAAAAAAAAATTAAGGTCTCAAAGAACCACGAGTCACATCACAACCCATAGTATCAAACCACGAGTCATGGACGGACTCGTGGAATCATTCACTTGTTATTCCAGCTCTCCAGGTTCTAATGAGTCACTCTACGACCCATGATTTGTACAACTAGTCGTACTGAATGCTCGTGGAACCATTCTAGAAGATTGACAAATTCCTCCCAGGGACCACGACTTGGGCCACGAGTTGTGGTATAGATGTATGAGAAGTACTGTGAATCCATAGATAGGTTTTACCAAATTTAAAATTTTAAGGTCAATTTAAGAATGATAAGAGTATTGGATGTGGTTTAAGGTCAAAAGAAGTCCCTAACTCCTCTACCGACTAAGTTCTAGTGTAACATTCTACTAGGGCCAACTATAAATGATCATTCCCCTAGATTATAAAGTATTACATGTCCCAATACCAAAAAAACTAATGGTATTTGAATCTTATTTCCAACTTCACCGACCGATCATAAATTAGAGTCTAAACAAAAAAGTTATAGGCATTTTATGGAGCACTGTGCAGTGACTACGACTCAATCCAAGAGCCACGGATTGATATTTTCCTATTCTTTTAACCCCTAAACTATGTCAGTTAATCTTCTTAAGAGGGGGATTAAAGGTTAAACTATCCACTTTTCCCCCCATTGTCGTTATTTATCACTTAGAGAAAACAAAAGAGCGATTCAAGTCTTTCAAGCTTAGCCTAGGGTTCTTCGCAAAGTTAAATTCTCAGGCCTTTAGTCCAAGACTTCTTTAATCCAGCTATGTGAGATTTCAATGGAGTATTCCATTCACTCTCATGACCAATGTTTTATATTTTCAGTTATAACTTTAAAGACTTTATGATTTCGGGTTTATACCCAATTATGTATTTCTCTTGAAATTTAGTTTCCTCGTGATATTGTATGATTTTGGTTCTTGATAAAAGTGATTATGCATGATTTTAGTATACGTAAGAATTAATTAAGTTATTATATTTGAAGAACCATTATGCATGATTTGACAAATTTTAATCTATATTCAGTATAACTTGGCATGTTATGAACACATGATCCCAGAACTCAATAAATTTAGCATGACTAGTTTTTTGTATTAAAACCTTACTAAAACAAAGATCAAACTAGTTCATGCTTTATTTTTAGATACCAGTTATTACTTATGAATAGTTTTATTCCATAATTAATTTTCATGATTAGTAGGACATTTCGGATATGCCATTAATAATTATGAACAGTTTTCTTCCAAAAGTAAGTTTCACGATTAGTATGACATATCTATATGCCATTAATGATTATGAATAATTTTTAACAGCTAGATATATCACATGATATGATATGAGCACTAGTATGTTTTGGGAGTGGTATTTACCACCGAGTGGATGCGGGTTCAGTAAAACCCAAGTTCTTGAACAATGTTGCCACGATAGGTTTTATTTCACCCAAATGGGCTCATGTATTGAATTAACATTAGTCATGGATTTATACCCTTTGCAAGGTATATTGTGGCCCACCAATGAAGTGTATATGTTGGACTTTATGTTGCTCACATGGCTTATGTCGGTTAAGAGATGCTCCCACAAAAATGGTTTTAAACCTTAATTTTTTGATACTTGACCCTCAGTTTCAGTTCAGTTAAACTATCACAGGACCTATAGACTTACTTCATGTTTACAAATTCATTATTTTACTTTTGGATCATTGTACTACAGTTTGCTATTTATCTAATTTTGTCTATTCCACCTCCAACTCATTTTACAACATGCATCTATTGTATAAACTACCTATGATTTCACAAATTTTCAACTCAGACAAGTTTAAGCTTACTTTACAGAAAAGGACCTATATCTTATAGTTTTAAATTCTACATTATAAAATGATGTGTGTTCACATTTTTGGGTTGTTTTACTTCATATTTTGAGATGATCCTTACCGCCTTCTCATTAATTGTTATTCAGTTTAAAAGTATGATCTAAATGTTTCCATATGATTTTATCATATCTCACATGCTCAGTACATTCAAAAGTAATGGATGCATACTTTTCTTTAGCTGCATCCTTTCATGATGTAGGTTTTGGTGCTAGCTCACATGATCATGGTCAGACACATTGTAACTTATAGTTAGCAAGTGATGAGTTCTCCTTATTTGGGAGTTCCTGTCAGTTAGTAGTCATAGCAGTTTATTTCAGTTCTTATACATTTATTAGGGATTGTTAGGGGTAATGTCCCAGCTAACTATGGTCAATATTAGAAGATACTTCATAGAAAGCCAATAAAATTATTGTATTTAGTTCCAAATTTCTATAATACAGTAATTGTAAATTTCTGGAATGTTATGAATTACTGAACAAGTTAGCCAATGATCTTGCCTCTGTATAGTGTTTTCCAATTTTTATCTTCCTATTCAGCTGCTCATGAATTATTCTAAGGGTTTGCTTGGAGCCACCAATGGTTCTATGTACCGTGTCTTGTCCAGGGTGTAGACTCAGTTCATGACACTTACCGAATATGAGAAGTCCTTTACAAACGTGAAGAGCAAGGCTGGATCAGGTCCAGCCGGTCATTCTTTGTGAACATGAAGGTCAATAAACTTAACCCATCATGAATGCAGCCTAACCTCTGTGAACATAAAGGGAAAATTTCCCTGCACCAGTTGTTGCACATACGCTAAGAATAAAGTCCAAAATGACTCTTAATGGGTCCTCAAAATTTATCCAGATCCTTGTGAATACAAAACAAAGATGATACCCAATCAAAAAGGCATTCAAGATTCAACAGAATCAATAAAACAACCAACAATGGTTGTTTTAATGAAATGTTGACCGAAGTCAATATTTTTCTATTTTTACTAAAATCTAACTAAGCACCAAAACTGAGTCCAAAAGTTTCAGGACCCAAATCAAAGATCCAACTAGCCCAAAATCCACATTTTAGAGCTAACAAAACTGCCAAAATTCACATCTGAGGTTGTTTACTAGAAGTTTTGACTAAGTTCTAAAATAGGGAAATCAATTTAAAACCCAACCGAACTTTGTGGGAACCAAACCACCTGTCACAGCAAGTAATAAATACCCTATAGTAGCTACAAAAAGGCTCAAAAAAGAAAAACATGCAAAAATTCAAAAATGACCTGAAGGGTCATTATAAAGCCCGACTGACTAACACAAACTATAAAAATCTCGATGTGGAAATATGAGGCTATTAATTTGGTTTTGCCATAGGCTTACCTTCTTGTTTCCTTAAGCATGATTCTATTTGGATAATAATTGATCTGTTGATAAAATCAGCCCATTTCGTAACTTTTAAATCCACTAGCATAGTAGAGGATTATAATAAGTTATATGTGAAGGAAATTGATTGCCTACATGGGACACCTATCTTCATTATTTCTACTAGAGGTGCCTAGTTCAGAGTTCATTTCGAGAAATATTTGTAAAAGTACAGGTGAATCATAGCATAGCCTTTTATCTGTAGATAGATGGACAATCAGAGTGCACTATTTGGATGCTTGAAGGTATGTCAAAGGAATATGTTCTAGATTTCAAAGACTATTTAGATGATCATTTACCACTTATTAAATTTGTATATAATAATAACTATCATTCAAACATCCAGATGACACTACTTGTAGCCCTCTATGAATGATGTTGTAGGTCTTTTATTTTCTTGTTTGAGATAGGTAAGCACAGGTTCATAGGCTAGATTTTGTCCACTTGGCATTTGAGAAAGTTAAGCTAATTCAGGATAAATTGAAGACAACTTCTTGTTGTCAAAAACCTTATTTAGATGTGAGGCATCAATACTTTGAATTTAATATAGATGAATTGATATTCTTAAAGTTCTCACCTGTGAAGGGTGTTATAATATTTTAAAATAAGGTAAATCTATACCTAAAATATATTGAGCCATAAATAATCATAAAAAGAGTTGGACAAGTGGCCTATGGGATGGAACTACCTCCAGATTTAGCTGATATACATCCAGTATTTGATGTGTCTATGCTATATAAGTGTATAGGGGATACAACACTTACTGTCCCAACAAAAAATATAGAGATCACATACAACTTTTCATATGAAGATGTTCTAGTGGCTATTCATTATAGATAGATTTGAAAGTTGAGAACAAAAGATGAAGCCTCCATTAAAGTAATTGGATGAATTAGAATATTGAAGAAGCCACTTGGGAGTCTAAAAACTTCATGAGGTCGAGATATCTACAATCCAAACTTGTTTCATGAGAATAGAGAAGGTTTCTCATAATTAACATCTTTTTCATACGAATCATAGTTTTAGTTGAACCTATCCATAATTAATTTGCTCATATGTTTATATATATAACTTCCTTATGTCAAACTACAATTCAAAGTATACAGAGAAAATTCTAAGGTAAAGCAGATGCATAGTTATTTCATTATGTAGCTTAGTAGAACCTTACTTCCTATTTTACGCTACATCAGTTATGATACCATGGTAGGCTTGTATATGTGTATTCTAGTTAGGTGACATGTTTCAGATATCCATGTTAACAAAGAAAACTCTGGCAAAATTTTTGAAAAATTCCATAGTTAGATTTATTCGGAGCTAAAGTTACATTCAAGGACAAATAGTCCTAAGAGAAAGATAATGTAATATCGGATTCCTTTCGTCACATGTACAACTAAATTAACATGGATGAATTTATTTGGACATTTGAAAATAAGGCCAAACTTGAGCCAAAGTTTGACTATCTGACAACACTAAAGTGAAAAATATTGTTGAGGGAATGAGACTAGAATATACAAGTGAATATGAGAAAAAGTAAGTCCCCTAGTTGTTAGAGCTATGTGCATGACCTACTAGCACAAGCGTCCTACATGATTTGACTTTCTTGTGATTATGTTATTTATTTCAATGTCATATTTTTGTAAGATACTTGTATATGTAGCTTACAATAAATGAAACAAAAAAAAGGATTAAAAAATAAGGACAAGTAGGTGTGTCATCTGCCTAAGAAAATACTAGGCCGGGATTTAAAGTGAGCAAGTAGGTTGATGACCTACTTTCTAGTGTTTGGTACAAAAATATTGTCGATTAAATGATCAGTGGGTTGGGTCAAGTTTCAAGTCCCAAGAACCATAATACCCTATCCAATGTGTTGATATAATTCAACAAACTATCATATTTATCCTCACAAGATTAATAAGAATCAATTCTCTCTCTCTTTTAGTTCATCTTGATAACCCTCTTTTCCATTTAGTGTTCTTGAGTTCTTCCTCTTGGTTATCAAGCTTCAAGGTAAGTTTTTTATGTATTTATTATTGTTTTAATTTTTAAGAGAGTAAAGGAATAGTGGTTACATGTTTAAGGCCTTGAGGCAACCCCTAGAACAAGATCTTTCTAGGCAACCTATTTTTGTGTGATGTTGTTTTAAAGTGTTTCCTTATTGTTGTAATGTTCTATTTTGGGGAAATACTTTTTGTGTTGAAGAAGTTAAGAGTTGTAATTTATAGAAAAGTCAAGTTCAATTTATTCTGCTCCACCCCTTAATGTATATGAAAAGAAAGAGGCAATTGTTGTATGAACTCACCAGACGGTGATTGAAAGGTATGAGTTCTAGTTATTCGGATTTTGTTGAACAATTTTGGGGTTGTACTATATTTATTATTGGTTTATTTGTTGGAAACTTCATGGTTGGAGTTGGTTGTGTATGTTTTGGACTTGGAATGGGAGGGTGTGGTAATACACCGAGTTTTGCAAGCCCTGATGAGCCGTGAGTTTACAACTTTGGTAGACTATTTTATGGGCCCTTAGGAAAAGGAACCCAAGGAACCGAAAAGAGGAGCAGACTAGTATAGAAAGGAGCAAAAATCTATGTAAGTCAAAGTTGACACCAAAAGTGCGGTCACACTACGATTGTGTAGCCTGCACAATGGGAAAAAAGCCACACAATCTTACACAAATCAGCTATATTCAGCGCCAAAAGTGCAATCTCTGGTAGAAAAAGTGAGGACCGCACTCCAGAAGTGCAGTCGCACAAAGTTACCGCACAAATTGTAAAACACCAAACCAAAAAAGGGTTTTAACTTGAAGTGGAACCAAAAAACGTAAAGTACGGTCGCATTCCAAAAGGTTGGTCACACAATTGGATATGATCACAATTTTTTATTGTTCCATTTTCATAAACCTTTTAAAGGCTTCTTTAAGTTTAGAACCATGTTGTTTTCATTATTCAGATTTCTAATCACGCGTATCATGAAAGAATAGAGTAGGAAAACCTTTGACTCTTATTTCTGGGATAATACAACATGACTTTGAGTAGCCATTATAAATCTGATTTCTTTGCCATTACAATTCTAAGTTCATGATGATGAATATTTCTTTATCTTAGAATATTTTTCGTAAAAGAATGAACCGTTAAGTCCCATAACTAGGATTGTGGGAACATGATGGAATAACGATAATAGGTCTACTAAAATAGTGATTTTGAATGATGTTTTCATATGCATTGTTAAGTCCTTTGCATAGAATGCATTTAAGCGGTTGTAAATGTTAGAACTCGACTATAGTCTAAACTTGCTTAACGAAAGAAGTTGAGACTAGTAAAAGGAATTAACAATGGGGATTTTAGGTTACTAACCCTCATCTAATGACTTGAGTTGTTATATGGATAGTCAACTTGAAACTCATTATGAGAATTAATTAATCAACACACAAATGCTAGAAGGATTTTAAGTGTCATTCGTCTGATGGGGTCAAAATACTTTAGATGAACCTCATAATCATCAGTTTTACATGTGTAACGCTTGAATAAATCACAACTAAAAATAGACCTACTAAAGTTATGAAATCATAGGGAACACAATCCTAGTTTTATCTCATTATTGAATACAAAAAACAATCAACATTAATTCACTGTTAGTCACATCCTCAAATTTGATTTATTTTTATATGTCAAACCTCTCTTCAAAAATATCGACTACAGGTTTGAATAACTATTTTTGATGTATTTCTTGCCATATTCCCTATGAGGTTTGAGCCCAACCTTGTTGGATTCTATTTGGCAATATTGGATTCTATATTTGATAATGACAACTTCATATCCGTGTGGAGGCATAATGGGCATATCAAATTTTGGCAGCATTGTCGAGGAATACGATTTAGGAATTTTCTATTAGTGTTTTATTCTACTTGAAGTCCTTATTTCTTCTATCACTTTATTTTTATTTTTTTTGTTTTTCAAGGAATGATAGATAAGCACAAGGAACACCATGATGGTATTGAGCTAACTGAAGCTCAATGTACTACAGTCACTGCTGGTGCAGCTGTTGTCACTAGAAATATGCAAAACCTTATGTGAGATTTGCACCTAATTGGGTGACAACTACCTCAAGCAGTGCAAATTTTGTAGCATGGTAATGAATTTGCCTAGGAGAAGGCAGGGTTTACAAGTGCTATTTTACTACCTCAACTTGGTGGAAACACCAAGTTTGATATCACTAGAACTATGATGCAACTACTGGGTATGAAATATAGTACGGGGGCCTAGCACATGAAGACCCAAACCAACTCTGATGAATTTCATAGGAATTGGAAAAGCATACAGGTTGGCTGGTGTTTCTCAAAAGGCCATCAGACTAAGACTCTTTCCCTTCCCCTTGACCACGGAATCTACCATAAGTGAGCTTTTAGAAGGGTCTCTATCACTCGCTGGATAGATTTGACCATACCATTTTTAGAGAGATGAGATTAACAACTTTAGGAAACTATTGAATGAGGCCTTGAATAACTCTTTTTACCACAACTTTTATGACTAGGAATTTTTTGGACTTTTCTTTGTTGGAATGAACCCCAGGATAGGGTTGCCTACATATCTCACTTTAAAAAAGGAGAATTAGGACAAATATAGTTCAGGAAGCTTCTTCTGATTTTTTGTTTTTGACTTTGACTTTGATTCTATCTTGTTTATGCTTTCATTGACCCTTTTTCCTCCTTTTGAACTTTTTTTTCTCTTTATTCTTTTTTTGAACTTTTTCCGACTATTTTTTTTAAACTTTTGACTCGATTGGGATTCTAAAAGAGGGATATGAAAGAAATAAAAATTAAGGTTCATAAAGGATAGTAAAAAATAACACAATGTTTGGATAGCATAATAAAATGCCTTTGTAATATTAATTCTTAAAAATGTCAAATACAAGCATTACACTTTAAGAATTAGAAGTGAAAATTACAACAGCTACATTGATAAATATGTCTGCCACTTTTCTTCCATGATTGTCCTCTAGAAATCTCCATTTAGGCAATATCTTCTTCACAATAGATGACACATGTCAATTAAGATTGAACTTTCCCTTTAAACCTCTTTCAATATCAAAGGATTTGCTTCCTCTATTTCAACCTCTTCAAATTTCTATAGTTCAAGATGTTTCCATCCTCCATCTTTTTCTCAAATGTTTTTCTTCAATTTTAAACTTCTTTGTGCATTCACTCCATGACTAGCTACGATTTTAAGATCTGGCCCAAAATTTTACATGCGTGTCATGTCATAAATGCTAAAATGAAAAGAAATATATACAAAGAGAGTTAAGTAGAATGGATTAAAATGACTCAAAATAGCGAATTATATTTCATTAAGTAGAAGATAGAAGGATTTGACAACAAGACAAACAAACTAAACTCTAGGTTACAACCTGTAATGACCCAAACAAAAAAAACTCGACACGACACATTAAATAAATAAAATAAACTAGGATAGGAGGATTTGACTCAATAAAACAAATAAAACAAAACCTGAATGTAAAAATAGAAATAATGACAAAATAAACTGCCCATATGCTCCTCAAAGGAAGAAGTGTCTTTTCAATTGCCAAGCTTAACATCTTAGCCCCACATCAGCCTTAATAAAACCTCCACCGATTTCAATTGCTTTTTTTTCTTGAGAATTTCTATAGTCTTTGTCACCATATTGAAGTTGATGGTTATATGGGACAATAGCAATGAAGATCATTTCTGGAGAGTCATAGTGACTATCAAAAGAAGTAGGCCAAGTCTCATTAACAGGCCTAGATATAAAAGTGATTGCAAATTTCTGAATGTGAAAGTTGTGGATATGACAAGGGAGTGTTTCTGGGAGGTACGATTGAAGGTAATACAATGGAAGTACCTAAAATGGTAGGAAGATTATATGCTGGATTAAAACTTGGAAGGTAAAAGGAATAGGTTGTCCCAGAAAATGGAGCTTGAGATGTGGGAATCGGTATGGTGGGAGTTCCCTCAGAAAGACCAGTCATTAAAACCTAATAAACATGGGTCAATTGTTCTTTTAACCTTCTTACTTTCTCACACAACCCTGCTTTTGGTCTGTCAATTGGATTTGGAGGTCAACACTAATTAAAGTGATTCTTTCTTCAGTCATTAGTACCTTTTCCTTTGGATTTTGTGAAGTACTTATGATTTTTCATTGTGCCACAAACCAATCACCTTAAACTAACTCAGAGCAGAGGTAACAAATATGTTAGGATTCAGCAATTTTCAAAACTCTTCTTCTTTTTTTAAAAAAAAATCACCAAACCAAAGAAGAGGCTACGTATCTCACAGTGAAAGAGGAGAATCAGGTGTGCATAGTTCATTCAGATTGGACAGTTAAGAAATCTATGAAAAACTAGACTCGACTTAGGAAACATCACTCTTTTTTTTGTAATAAGAAAATAAATACCCTAATAAGAAGAAAAGAAAATAAAATATTATTTTTTTGGAATTTTCAAATTTGGAAAGCATAAGAAAATTAAAAGATAGAAAAATCTGTTTTGAATTTTTCTAATACAAAACTCCTACAAAATAAGAAGAATTTTTTTGCAATTTTCTATTTAAAAAAGCATGCTAATGAAAATGAAGATAAACTCTTTTTGTAATGATTTTTTTTTAATAAATGAATATGGAAGGTAAAAATCTAGTTGAATTTTTTTAGTTTTTTTTAAAAAAATAAAAGTTATAATAAATGTTTTACTAGAACAAGAGATTATTACTAATATTAGAAAGAGAGGAAAACCAACAAATGTGGTGATAAAGTTAGAATGGCTAAAGCCTATGATAGGGTGGACTGGAATTTCCTGGTCAAGGTGATAGAGAAAATGAGTTTTGATGCTTAGGTGGTTGATATGATTTGGAGATTACTGGCTAATACTTAGTACTCAGTTCTGAATAATGGTGAGTCCTATGGTTTCTTCCACTTTACTAGAGGTGTGAAACAAAGGGACCTTTATCACCTACTTTGTTTATCCTTTATGCTGAAGTCTTGGTTAGAGCACTTAATTCTTTGTTTGATAATGAGGAGTTTAAGAGTTTTTGGATGCCAAAATGGAGTGATAATATTAATCATCTAGCTTATGCAGATGATACTATTTTATTTTTTTCAACAGACAGGAGATCACTACAAATGGTTATGCAGACCTTGGATGATTATGAGTTGCAATCAAGACAGAATTTTAACAAAGACAAGTGTTTTTTATGTGTTTCATAAAACTACCACTGTTGTGATTCAGGAGGTTGAAAATTATATTGGGTTTCCCAGAGGTAGATTCCCTTTGATTTACTTAGGGTGTACTATTGGTCATACAAGAAAGAAGAAAGTTCACTTTTCAAAACTAATAACGAAGATGCACAACAACTTAAAGGCCTGGAAAGGGAAATTACTTTCCTTTGGAAGTAAAGCAGTTCTGATCAATAATGTATTGAGAAGTATTCTTGTTTACTTATTATCAGCCATTAATCCTCCCAAATGTGTCATTCATGATTTTCATAAAATATTTACAAGATATTTATGGAACTTTAAAGATATAGGCGACAATAAGCATTGGGTGGCATGGTCTGACATGTGCATTCCTAAAGAAGAGGGGAGACTTGACTTTAGATCTCTTTTTGATTTCTCTAAAGTCTTGTTTGCCAAGTTGTAGTGGATTTTTAGAATCCAGTAGTCAATGTGGACCATATTCATGTGGAACAAGTATTGTTAAAACCTTGGTCCACAATTGGTTGAATGGAAAGGTGGGTCTCAGACTTGGAAATATATGATTGAAGCTAGAAATTATTTTGATCAAGAAATTTGGTGGGAGCCTAAGTGTGGTCATGCTAACATATGGTATGATAACTGGACCTATATTGGGGCTTTACATTATTATCTACCCATTATTAGTAATGACTTTCATCAAGTTGAAGATGTGCATCAGTTGTTCAAACAAGAAGAATGGGAAAAAAATATTCTGGAGTAACTTTTTCCAGAGGAGGTCTGAACAATATTCATAACAAGTCAAGGGTGGAAAAAAATTCAAGAGAGTTGGATAAGCTATGGTGGATGCTCAATACCTCAGGAAAGTTCTCTGTCAAGTCTTCTTGGGAGGCTTTGAGATAAGGTAGAGAGGTTCATGATGAGTTCACGCAGTTGTGGGTGAAAGGGATGCCTTTTAAAGTTTCATTCTTTTTATGGAGACTGTGGAAGCAAAGTATCCCAATAGGAGAAGTTCTCATTAAGATAGTGAAGACATGAGGTGCAAACCTTTTACAAATGATGAAAAAGATACTATAGAACATTTATTTATTAGATGTCTTTTTGGTAACGGATAATGGTGTAGATTTACAGCTGCAGTAGGTGTTACTGGGCCTTTATTTCAATTGAAACACATAGTGTATAAGTGGTGGGATGCAAAAACAGCACCAAAACTTAAACTAATATATAAAGCAGTCCCAATTTGTAACACCCCGTACCTTCCCAATCCAATGTGACGACGATGAACAATGGTTACTTAGGTGTCAAGAAGCCATAAGTATGTAGTTGGTAATGTTAATAATAAGAAACCTGAAATTTGGCTTCATACATGTGATTAGCCCTTCACAAAATTGGCGCAGTTGTGGGGTTCAAAATGAGGATAATAGGACCTCTAAACAAAGTATATTAAGGGAAAGAAGTAAGTTAACGAATAGGACTTGAAGTATCTAATCGAACCCGCGAAGAAAAGTCGAAAAATGAAATTTTCGAAAAATTCATAGGTGGGGCGCATTTGGGACCATGACGGGACACTATAGGATAAAATATTTAGTCCACAGTCAGTAAGGTAGCGCGCCCATGGGCGTGCCGGGCTGCTTGTGCGCACCTTTCAAAAGTTGAAATTTTTCTTAAGTCCCAAGGGTGCCCGGGCACGTATTGAGCCGATTTTTGCCACGTTTCTTATACAACCATGAGAAAATACATGAAATGAGTGAATTATTATATTGGTATGATAAAATTACTCGAGAACGAATTTGGCATCAAAATGACGATTTTACCCTTGTAGCCAAAATAAGCCATACGTGGCTAGAATTGCTTATTTTTGGAATTAAGGCTACGAGTATGAATTGCATGAGTGGTAATATTGTCGTAATGCATATGAAATGAATTAGACATGAGAAATTATTGATTTTATTAGGTTAAGTGATTTGGGCTCAATAAAGCCCAAAATGAAGAAACAAGACATGGGCCAAACATGGGTCAAATGACCCATTCCTCTTTTGACCCATCAATCATTGAGCAAGGACTTCAAGGGTCTATAAAATGGAGGAAAAATCAGATTTTTAACCCACAAAAACACACATGCTTTTCTTTCATTTTCTAGAAATTTCAAGAGAACACCTCTTTTGCTCTTCAAGCCCTAAGCCATTCTTGGAGCAAGATCACCATTTTCCAAGCTTGAGTAAGTACTTATTCTTGTACTTTAACATATTATAAGCATGAGAGAATATGTATATCATGTTGGTTATGGTTGGAAATGTTGGACATGGCACTTTTGGTTTTGTGAAAGAGATGTGTTATCCATGGGATTGTAACTTGAATTATGACTTGTGCCTTTGATGAAAGATCATGGTATGGATAAAATATGAACGTGTATGGAGTTATTTTGTTATTAAACATGTTATTTTTCTATAAGTCTAAATTATGGGATTTTGGCCGATTTGTTGTTGTGAGGTGTATTGAAGTCATTTGATGGAATAATTGTGATGTGGTGGTGATGGAGAAGTGTAAAATATGAACTTGGTGTGACATGCTATTGGTTATCATGTGTTGTTCAATGTATGGAATATTGTGGGCTTATTGGTATGATGATTTCATAAATGGTATGCACACTTAAGATTGTAGAATCGTATTGAGAACACAAGGTATGTAAGGTTCTTTTTTTTCCATATCCTTCTGCAATATGTTGTTCACATTGACATTGGACTTGTTTAAATTCCGAGAGGCTTGAAGTATATCAATCCAGGTTGACGTATATTGTTATTCATATGTATCCTATTCTTAGATGAATTATGATTCACCTAAAAGAGCTATCTCAAGAGGGTAACAATGTAAGAGAATTTATTTATTCTTGAAAAGCATTTTCCAATCATGTCATGTTCCAAATCCTATAGTACGAGGATCATCTTAGTACCATTCTCATAAGAGTAATAAGAGATATGATGTGCAAGGTAGTGTGATTACTCCTCATAAGTGAAGATGTCAATCTCATGAGTTAAATGAGTGAAGTGAAATGTGCATATAAGTGTGTGTTTTATTGTCACAATCTCTAGTGTGTCACTCTCATAACTAGGTGAAGGGTATACGATTGTAAAGAAGTAAGGTGCTTGGTTACTATATGTTTCATTAAGTATGGATCACATTCTAAAGGGGTATAAGTTCAATATAGAAAATCCCAATATTATGCTATGTTACTTGTCCCACCAAAGGTGGAGGCCCGGTGTCATGCTTACTTATATAGGATCTCATGAGAATAGTGAAGGAGGTGAAGTGCGAGCTACTATATCTATCCCTCGCTAGTTAAGGTGATAATCTCATGGAGTCAAGGAGTGATATAATTGTGTGTTTCAAATAATGTCCTAAGGCATCTCATTTCATGTTATCATCTAGTGTTAATCATATATACCTTATTCTTGATCTATTGTTGTTTATGTGTTACATAATTACGGCTCATGGTTCCAAGGTCCAAATACTGTTATGTTCTAAAGCTTTCAAATCATGTCACGATCCTCAATGTATCAATCTCTCACAAGTAAAGGTACCAATCTCTCAAAAGTAAAGAATTGAAGTAAGAATAAAGTAATGCATATCGATTGTGTTCATGGGTGTTATCCATGGGGTACAAATACCCGCATGATGATATTTTATCCATAGGGTGAAAATAACACCTACATGATGAGGTCCCTAAAAGTATATGAGTAATGTAAAAGTAAAGTAAAGGCAAGGGAAAGAAAGAACGTAATGCACATGGTTCCCCACATACAGAAAGAGAGTTTATTCACATTTGCTATTTCTCTTATATTGGTTCTATGGTTGTTGTGATCATCGTAAATGGCAATAACAGAAGAATTGTTCATACTTCCGCACGTTGAGTTTCTTCTTATAATTATTTCCATGGAAGTTCTTACGTACTGATGTAGTTTTCTTATGGCCTTACATACTCAGTACATTCTTCGTACTGACCCCCTCGGGGGAACTTACCTTACATGTTGCAGGTGCAGGCATTAGTAGACCTCCTCAGTAGACTGTGGATCATTTGCAGAGTTTTGGTGAGCTCCAGTTGGTTCGGAGCCTCCTGAGTCATAGTTGTATAATTGTTTTGATATTGTAAATATTGTCTAAAGCAGGGACTTGTCCCAACTTGTTGTTGGTCTGGTAAATGCATCTGTTAGAGGCTTTTGTAGACATATGTGGGTATATGGATGTAAGGTATGTACGTTCAGCGCGATGTAACGGCCCCAAAGGCCAAGTGTTATATATGTATATGTATGGCATTTCATATTTCATTAATTACATGAAACAGTGTGTTATTCACTCGAGATTATGCGTACGAGTGTTCATGAGTAAAGATTGGTTCTCTCGGGCCATATCGGCTTCGGGTGCCAATCACGCCTCGTTGGGACTCGGGGTGTGACACAATGTTCATTCTGTGGAAGGTTTGGAAGAGAAGAAATTCAATTAATAATGGTGGGATGATGTCTTATGTGGGAATGGAGTTGGAGGTTAACAAAAACATGTTTTTGTTGGATAAACATAATTACCCTTAGTTGAAGAATCTTCCATGCGATAGGCCTATAATGGTCAAGTTCCTAGAAGAGTATACACCACTGGTGAGATTCAAAGTAATAAGGTGGAAGCCTTTTGATATGGGTACTTATAAGTGCAACTCAGATGGTGCTGCAAAGGGAAATCTAGGCCCCAGTTATGGGGCATTTTGTGTCAGAAAATAAGAGGGAAAACTAATATATGCTCAGTCTAGAAGGCTGGAGGATGGTTTAAATGTTGTGGCAGAAGTCATGGATTTTAAGGATTGGGTTGGAGTATTGCATTAATCAGAACCTGCTTCCTTTGACTTTGGAGACAGATTCCCTCACTATTTAGAAGGTTATTGATGGAATATGGGATATACCATGGTGCATTTCTATAAAAATCATGAGAATCAAGAGCTTAATGAAGGATAGAGCAGTGGTGGTTGTGCATACCCTTAGAGAAGGAAATAAGCTAGCAGATTTTTTTACTAACCTTGTGTTCTCTTTTACAGGCATAGAAATATTAACCTACACATCTATACAGGACATACAAGAAGAAACTAAAGGCATAATAAGCATAGATAGGGCACAAATACCAAATTTTAGGATAAGGAAAGTGCAAAATACAAATTACAAGCTCCATAGACAGTCTTAAGGAATACAGGTTCAACAAAGCAAGCACGAAACATGATACAGTCACAAATAAAAGTTTCACAGGAAAGTGGATCATGCAAGCAAGGGTTGTAACAATAATAATTTGCAAATGGAGGAAAGGAGCAGGAGATGAGGGTTTGATTATGTACCTGTTGACCTTATGTTCCTAACAGTAGTATCAGTTCAGTATTGACCACAACCTATTGGCATATAAGGAATTCAAGGACATAGCAGATCATCATTAGTCTCAATACAATCGAATCAATCAAGAAATTAAAAATTTTAAGTGTAAAATGTACCTATGCTACCGAGGAATCGACAGAAGTTTAAGCTCCAGTTTTTACTACTATGTTCTGGGGAAAATAGATACAAGATCACTCAACAAAGATATAAGGAAATTGAAGTACATAAAAAGCAATAGCTGGTGAAGTGGAGAAGTAGAGTGGTTGTGATAGAGCTTGAGAGGTCATGTGAATGAACAGCCACAGATCTATATCAACAATGGTAAAGAAGTGAAGAAAAAGCAACCACTAGCTCATCCCTCACATGATCTGCCCATATTGTGTCAAAGAAGTCTTCTAAGAGATGGTTTAATGATGTTCATGAGAATTTGAATGCCTTTGGTAAAAAAATCACTAGCCCGATGGATTACAGGTTTGGTTTCTTGAGATTAGGAGGTTGGGGGTTGGAATGTCGGATCTTCTACAGAAATTTTTCATCAGTAGAAGATGATATCGAGAGCAGATGCAGCTGATGAAGATGATGAACTTTACCTTTGGAAAGTTTCCAAACACTTTGGTGTCTTGGTGTGTATAGTACATAGATTTTTGTTGCTTTTATTTTGGGCCTTGAATGGATCAAGATTTTTGGACCTCATTTTTGTTTGATAATAAAATGGTCAATCTAGCCCTTTTAACTAAAAAAATACAAAACTAGAGAACTCTTTTTGATTTTTTTCAAACCTACCTTATCTTTTATTTAACTAACTCAAAATTCAATCCACCAAATGACTTTTTACCCTCAAAGATGCAACAAGTAGCACATGGGGATGCTTTGGGATGAGTTTCCAACAAAAGACCAATAGAGTCCAGCTAGGCTTGAGCATGATACAAATAAATATTGTAACACCCCGTACGTTTTGGAGTCTAGCTGACTACCGTAATAATTATGGAAATAGGAAAACATGAGAGTTTTGATGAATTATGCATTAAAATTTGTGGGCATTAATGAGTCTTGCACAATTGGGCCCAAAAAGAAGCCCAAAATCATAAGGAAGACATGGCCCAAAAGAGTTTTTGACCCATTCTTGCATTGCTCATCCATTGACCAAGTAAACCCACCAAGTGTGTGGATAAGGATCACCCAAAAGGGACTATATAAACCCATAAATCAGATTTTTTAGTCATTAAATATACATATGCCACATTTTCTTAAACATTATTTCTCAAGACACAAACCCTAAGGCAACTACTTGTTGGTCCAAGATCACACTTTGGTAAGTATTTATTCTCATGGTTCAGTATATAATATGTGTAATATGATGTATAAATCATGTTGGTTGAGTTGTCAAAGTGTTGGACAGTGTGCTATGTGTAAAACTGTCTATTTTTGCAATCGGGGAATGGTTTTATCTTGTGAACTTGATCATGGACATATGGTCATGAAGGAAATGAACTTGATGGATTAAATATTGACATATGAGATGTTATTATAGTCTTATATTGGTTCTTTCTTGTGCATAATGTTTGGAATTGCTATTGTAAAATCGGTTATGGTTTTGGGTGATGTATTGGTCGTAAAGTGCAGTTTTGGGTGTTGTTATGTGTGTTGTGGGATCATGGATGAAGGTTGGTGTTTAATATGATAAAAAATATGTCAAAATAATTTTGGTTATGATCATGGACCATTCATGGCATGAAAAGACCCAAAAGAGGCCATTTCGGACCAAAACGGGCATCCGCCCCCGCAGACGAGGGCGTTTGCGCCCACAGATGCCAATGCAGATGCCCCTGGAATTTTCCAGAGGCCATATGCGTGTGCACCTCAGACACCTTCAGGTACAGGTGGCAGCGCAGGTCATTCCAGATTTTCGTTTTGGGTGCTTTCGTCTCTAGTTGATCCCCGAAGGCCCCTATACCCTTTTTGGATGTAATTATCAACTTGTGATGTCGTTTTAATGACTTTAAAGTATCGTATGGAGGTTTTTTGGACTCTATTAAGTGTGTATGGTTGTTCATATGTTATTATAAAGGATTAATTGAGACGGAATGATAAAGAGAAAAGCGTAAAGGGTAAGTATGGTGCGAAATGCTATCGCTGTATGATTTCTTAGTCAATGTGTGTAATGTGATGGTGTTGTGGATATGAAAATGCATTGGATGGTATTGTAAGGGGTGACATGATGTTATATGATAATCATATAGTTCATTATTGTCTTGTACGCCTGTATAGTGACTAGTCGCATAAGCCTAGCTCGGACCGATCCTAACAGGGGGCAGCTCTAGGGGTAATAACCTAGCTCGAGCCGAACCTGAAATGTTGTATGGGTGGCAGCTCTAGAGGTACTAACCTAGCTCGATCCGATCCTGAGATATATATTGATTCATAGGGTGGCAGCTCTAGGGGCATAAGCCTAGCTCGAGTCGATCCCAACATAACGATATGTTATGTTAAAACCCACTATTCAGTCAGGGCACGGGTATCACAAGTTACAAGCAAAGGTGAATAATCATTGAATTAAAGATACAAAGAAAGTAACGAAAGCAATATATATGGCTTCCAAAGTACAAAATAGTGACTTATCTATATTGGTCATGTATTTTGAACTTGAGTTCCTTGACATATTTACATATCTTACAAGTTTTATATGGCCTTACATACTCAGTACATTCTTCGTACTGACCCCTCTTGGGGAATTTACCTTACTTGCTGCAGGCGCAGGTTCTAGTAGGCCTCCACAGTAGGTTGCCAGTTGTAGCGGATCATTAGTGAGCTCCAGTTAGTTCGGGGCTTCTCCGAGTAGCAGTTGCATATATGTTTTGGTGTTGTACATGTTGTATAGTTCGTGGACTTGTCCCGACTTTTAGTTCATTTTGGTCAATGCTTTTGTTAGAGGCTTTTGTAGACGGTTGTGGGTGTATAAATGAAAAAGGTATATGTCATTTTTTACTTGGTGTAGACGGCCAAGTTTCGCATATGTATATATATATATCACATATTCCATGAATTCCATTGTTGGTATCCAAAGTTATTACGTGATTATGGGTTTCTTATGGCATGCATATGCATGAACATATGCAAAGCTTGGTTCTCTCGGGCCTTATCGGCTACGGGTACCAATCATGTCTCGATGGGATTCGGGGTTTGACAAAAGTGGTGTCAGAGCAGGTCGTTCTAAGGGTGTCTACAAAGCCGTGTCTGAGTAGGGTCTTACTTATCAATGTGTTGTGTACCACATTTATAAGTAGGAGTCTATGGGACATTTAGGATGCTGTTTGTCCTCTTCAATTCTAGATCGTGCAATAGAGCCAGTGTTGTAAGTTGAGTTGAAATCTAACTATGGTAATTGTTTTTTTCTGGTATAGTAACCATGCCAATGACAAGAAGAGGTAGAGGAAAAGGCAAACAGGTAGACATGCCTGCGGAAGAAGGAATGAGTAGAGTACCACCTGACCAAGCTAGTCAAGGTGGAGCAAATGCTGAAATTTCATCGCGGTCTTCGTCTACTTTTCCAGCTCCAGAAGAGCCAGTTGGTAGAGAAGTACCCGTAGAACCACCAATGAATGCCACAAATCAGGATCTTAGGAATGCAGTACACATGTTGACACAGTTAGTGGCAGCCCAAGGTCAAGGACGAACTGGTCCAATGATACATGATGATGATGCAGCTAGAGTGGCGCGTCGCAGAACACAAGATTTCTTAAAACTGGACCCTCCTATATTCACAGGGTCGGATCCGAAAGTAGATCCACAGGACTTCATGGATAAAATTCAGCGGGCTATGGAAGTTATGCATATGACGGGGGTAGAAACTGTTGAGCTTGCTGCGTACAGATTGAAAGGAGAGGCAATATTGTGGTATGAGGATTGGAAGAAATCCCGTGATATTGGTCCAAATCCACCTACGTGGGAAGAGTTTAAAGTGGCTTTCCTTGATCATTACTTGCCCTATGAGATCCGTGAGGCACGTGTGGATCAGTTTCTAAATCTCCGTCAAGGAAATTTGAGTGTCAGAGAATATAGCTTGCAATTTAATTCCTTGGCTCGATATGCGCCAAATGTTGTGGCTACGATGACAGACAGAGTCCATAGATACGTGGACAGACTAGAGCCATATTTGGTAAGGGATTGCACCATTGCTGCCTTAAACAAGGACATGGACATAGCTAGAATTCAGGCCTTCGCCCAGAAATGGAAGATCAAAGGCAGATATGAAGGGTATATGAATTTGACAGGGGACAGTCCAAAAGGGCTAGACCTATGGGACCACCTACGATGTCCCAAGAAAGATCTAGGCCCCGCATGTTTCCGATACCACCTAGACCATCGTTCTCTTATTCCACAGGGGGTGCTCACTCACAGTTTCGAGGGTCTAGGGGTGGTCCATCTAGGCAGAGTAGCGGAGTTCACGGATCGCAGGCAGCAGGTTTTCCTCGTGAGAATTGTCAGCATTGCGGGCGTATTCATGCAGGTACATACAGAGTGGGGACAAATGCTTGTTTCTGGTGCGGCATGACAGGACGAGTATGGGTGGTATAGCACGACCGACAGGATCAGCCGTTGCGTCATCAGCATCGGCTCCTTTTTTGGGCCGAGGTGTGCAGCCTGTGGGCCTGGGTAGAGGTGCCAGAGGAGCAGTCAGTACTAGTGGGGTCCAGAATCGCACTTATGCTTTGGTGGACCGACAAAATTCAGAGGCTTCTCCTGATGTCGTCACAGGTACATTATCCATATTCTCAAATAATGTATATGCATTGATTGACCCTGGTTCTACATTTTCCTATGTTACTCTATTGGTTGCTGCGAAGTTTGTAAAGGCACCAAAATTATTAATTAAATCAATTGAAGTGTCTACAGCGGTTGGTGAATATATTATTGCAAAGAGAGTATATCATAACTGTGTGGTTACTGTGTGTGATCATGATACGATGGCCGATCTCATTGAATTAGACATGGTGGATTTTGATGTGATCATGGGAATGGATTGGTTGGCCTCTTTTTATGCCACGGTAGATTGCCGGGCCAAGAAGGTGCAATTTTGTTTTCCGCAAGAAAATGTTCTTGAATGGCAGGGTAATGTAGGGGCACCACGAGGAAGATTTATTTCCTATTTGAAAGCCAGAAAAATGATTGCTAAGGGTTATATATTTCATTTAGTATGGGTGAAAGATACTGAAGTGGAACAACTAACTCCGCAGTCGTTTCCAGTGGTCAATGAATTTCTGGATGTCTTTCCAGAGGATCTTCGAGGCTTACCCCCAGAACGGGAAGTCAAATTTGGCATTGATGTGATTTCGGGCACTCAGCCTATTTCTATTCCCCCATATAGAATGGCTCCAGCAGAATTGCGTGAATTGAAGTAGCAATTAAAAGATTTGCTGGACAAGGGCTTCATTAGACCTAGTGTGTCCCCATGGGGTGCACCGGTATTATTTGTACGGAAGAAAGATGGCACGTTGAGAATGTGCATCGACTATAGGCAATTGAATAAGGTAACGATCAAGAACAAATATCCCCTTCCTCGAATTGATGATTTATTTGATCAGTTACAGGGTGCCAAGTGTTTTTCAAAGATCGACTTAAAGTCGAGTTACCATCAAGTCAGAGTTAGAGAAGAAGATGTACCCAAGACAGCTTTTCGAACACGGTATGGCCATTATGAATTTTTAGTTATGTCATTTGGACTAACAAATGCACCAGCTGTGTTTATGGATTTGATGAATAGGGTGTTTAAGCCATTTCTGGATGTGTTCGTCACAGTATTTATAGATGACATCCTAGTTTATTCCAAAACACCGGAGGACCATGCTAATCACTTACGGCAGGTGCTACAGATTCTTCGTGAGCGTAAGTTGTATGCAAAGTTCTCCAAGTGTGAGTTTTGGTTAAAATTAGTTGCATTCTTGGGTCACATTATGTCAGATGAAAGGATACAGGTCGATACACAGAAGATTGAAGCAGTGAAAAATTGGACAAGACCTATGATACCTACAGAAATTTATTATTTTCTTAGACTGGCGGGTTACTATAGAAGATTTGTGGAAGGTTTTTCCTCTATTGCTGCACCGTTAACCAAGCTTACACATAAGGCAGTGAAATTTCAATGGAATGATACGTGTGAGAAAAGCTTCCAAAAGTTGAAAGATAAATTAACCTCCACACCAGTTTTAGTGCTTCCTGAAGGTACCGAAGGTTACGCAGTGTATTGTGATACTTTCGGGGTTGGCCTCGGATGTGTATTGATGCAACATGGTAATGTCATAGCATATGCCTCACGACAGTTGCGACCACATAAAAGAAACTATCCCACACATGATCTTGAATTAGCAGTGGTGGTCTTTGCTTTAAAGATATGGCGTCATTATTTGTATGGATTTCATGTTGATATCTATACGGATCACAAAAGTTTGCAATATCTCTTTAAGTAGAAGGAACTCAATTTGAGGCAACGAAGGTGGTTAGAGCTTTTAAAAGACTACGATATTGATATCCTTTATCATCCAGGCAAAATAAATGTGGTAGCCGATGCATTGAGCCGCAATACAGTAGAAAGCACTAGTGACCAAGTGACAGAAAAGAAAGAGATAATCAAAGATATACATCAATTAGCCAGCTTGGGGGTTCGTCTTCTTGAATCCTCAGATGAAGGAGTTATTGTGCAACATGCGGCTGAATCCTTGTTAATAGCTGAGGTGAAACAAAAGCAGTTTACAGATCCTATGATAATACAGTTAAAGAAGAATGTAGAAAAGAATTTGACAGAGGCATTTGATCTAACACAGGAAGGGGTGCTCCAATGCCAAGGTAGAGTATGCGTTCCAGATGTAGATGAACTGCGAAAACAAATCATGACGGAGGAGCATCATTCGCGCTATTCTATCCATCCGGGTGCTACAAAAATGTATCATGATTTAAAGGAAGTGTATTGGTGGAAATATGAAAAAGAACATTGCAGAATTTATCGCTCAATGCCCAAATTGTCAACAAGTAAAGGTAGAGCATCAGAAACCAGGAGGTTACATGCAATGTATTAATCTTCCAGTCTGGAAATGTGATATGATTAATATGGACTTCATTACAGGTTTGTCTCATATGCTACGGATATTTGATTCTATATGGGTTATAGTTGACAGGCTTACCAAGTCCGCGCATTTTCTACCAGCCAAGACCACCTATACAGCTGAGGATTATGCAAAGTTATATGTTAAAGAGATAGTGTGATTGCATGGTATTCCACTTTCTATCATATCAGACAGAGGAGCATAGTTCACAACGCACTTTTGGAGATCTTTTCAACAAAGTTTGGGCACACAGGTGAATTTGAGTATGGCTTTCCATCCTCAGACTGATGGACAAGCAGAACGTACTATTCAGACACTTGAAGATATGCTACGAGCTTGTGTGTTAGATTTTCAAGGTAGTTGGGATGACCATTTGCCTCTTATTGAATTTTCTTACACCAATAGCTATCATTCAAGTATTAAAATGGCACCTTATGAAGCATTATATGTAAAGAAATGTAGATCACCAATTGGGTGGTTTGAAGCAGGTGAAACTGCTTTACTTGGGCCAGATCTTGTTCATCAAGCTATGGAGAAGGTTAAAGTGATTCAACAATGATTACAGACGGCCTAGAGTCGACACAAGTCATATGCCGATGTTAGAAGAAGAGGACTTGAGTTCGCTATAGGTGATTGGGTATTTCTGAAAGTGTCACCAATGAAAGGGGTAATGCGATTCAAAAAGAAAGGGAAACTGAGTCCACGGTATATAGGCCCATATGAAATTATTAGAAGATTTGGGCAAGTTGCATTGAGTTGTCGCTACCCTAGGAACTCTCCACAGTTCATCCGGTGTTCCATGTATCGATGCTTCGAAAATGCATAGGGGATCCATCTCGTTTTAGTCTTATTGATGAGGTAAAGGTTACAGAGTATCTTACCTATGAGGAGATACCTATTGCCATTCTGGATAGACAAGTGAAGAGGTTGAGAAACAATGACATAGCATAGCATCCGTAAAGGTACTTTGGAGGAATTGACAAATAAAAGAGGTCACATGGGAAGCTGAAGAAATGATGAAATCCAAGTACCCTCATTTGTTCGAAAAGGAAGAATGACAAGTAAGTATTTATAAGCTTTGAGTATATCTCTATATAATGATAACACTAACATTCGAGGACGAATGTTTCTAAGGAGGGAAAAATGTAACACCCCATACATTTCGGAGTCTAGCTGACTACCGTAATAATTATGGAAATAGGAAAACATGAGAGTTTTGATGAATTATGTATTAAAATTTGTGGGCATTGATGATTCTTGCACAATTGGGCCCAAAAAGAAGCCAAAAATCATAAGGAAGACATGGCCCAAAAAAGTTTTTGACCCATTCTTGCATTGCTCATCCATTGACCAAGTAAACCCACCAAGTGTGTGGATAAGGATCACCCAAAAGGGACTATATAAACCCATAAATCAGACTTTTTAGTCATTAGATATACACATGCCTTTTAAACATTTTCTTAAACATTATTTCTCAAGATACAAACCCTAAGCCAACTACTTGTTGGGACAAGATCACACTTTGGTAAGTATTTATTCTCATGGTTCAGTATATAATATGTGTAATATGATGTATAAATCATGTTGGTTGTGTTGTCAAAGTGTTGGACAGTGTGCTATGTGTAAAACTGTCTATTTTTGCAATTGGGGAATGGTTTTGTCTTGTGAACTTGATCATGGACTTATGGTCATGAAGGAACTGAAATTGATGGATTAAATATTGACATATGAGATGTTATTATAGTCTTATCTTGGTTCGTTCTTGTGCATAATGTTTGGAATTGCTATTGTTAAATCGGTTATGATTTTGGGTGATGTATTGGTCGTAAAGTGCAGTTTTGGGTGTTGTTATGTGTGTTGTGGGATCATGGATGAAGTTTGGTGTTTAATATGATCAAAAATATGTCAAAATAAGTTTGTTTATGATCATGGACCATTCATGGCATAAAAAGACCCAAAAGAGGCCATTTCGGACCAAAACGGGCATTCGCCCCTGCAGACGAGGGCATCTGCGCCCGCAGATGCCAACGCAGATGCCCCTGGAATTTTCTAGAGGCCATCTGCGCGTGTAACTCAGCCACCTTCGGGCTCAGGTGGCAGCACAGGTCATTCCAGATTTTCGTTTTGGGTGCTTTCGTCTCTAGTTGATCCCCGAAGGCCCCTATACCCTTTTTGGATGTAATTATCAACTTGTGATGTCGTTTTAATGACTTTAAAGTATCGTATGGAGGTGTGTTGGACTGTATTAAGTGTGGATTGTTGTTCATATGTTATTATAAAGGATTAATTGAGACGGAATGATAAAGAGAAAAGCGTAAAGGGTAAGTATGGTGCGAAATGCTATCGCTGTATGATTTCTTGGTCAATGTGTGTAATGTGATGGTGTTCTGGATATGAAAATGCATTGGATGGTATTGTAATGGGTGACATGATGTTATACGATAGTCATATAGTTCATTGTTGTCTTGTACGCCTGTATAGTGACTAGTCGCTAATGTAAGCTCCGGTATAAACTTGTATTGTAGAGTAAGACGTAAGGAAAAAGATGGACTATTGTGTTCATACATAGACTTGTGTATTCATACTTGGAAGTGCAGGTATGTAAGGTTACTTGTCCGTATCTTTCTGCAGCATAGAGAATTCACATTGACCTTACACTTGTCCTATTCCGAAATGTGTTAAGGTATATTATTCCCGGTTACCAATGGCTATTATCACAAGTTTCCTATTTATTGATAATGTTCCAAAAGCCCAATAAAGTTGTGTT
The DNA here is from genome assembly GCA_031232105.1 of Capsicum rhomboideum. NCBI lineage: Eukaryota > Viridiplantae > Streptophyta > Magnoliopsida > Solanales > Solanaceae > Capsicum > Capsicum rhomboideum. The sequence goes on along the minus strand of CP124709.1, from coordinate 78,389,941 downwards.
CCAAAGTTCCAATATTGTTTAGGCTCATGAATCTTGTTCATTGATTCCAATAAGGTGATGTTTCTGAAATTGTTTACATGTTTCTCACTCATTGGTTAATGATCCAAAGCTTCAAGTAAAGTATGACTATCATTGTATCAATCTCAAGGTAATGAATAAATTAATGCATATGTGGTTAATGATCAAGTATGGGTGGCAGCTTTGGCTAGGGGCATAAGCCTAGCTCGGACCGATCCTAACAGGGGGCAACTCTAGGGGTAATAACCTAGCTCGAGCTGAACCTGAAATGTTGTATGGGTGGCAGCTCTAGAGGTACTAACCTAGCTCGAGCCGATCCCGAGATATATATTGATTCATAGGGTGGTAGCTCTAGGTGCATAAGCCTAGCTCGAGCCGATCCCAACATAACGATATGTTATGTTAAAACCCACTGTTCAGTAGGGGCCCGAGTATCACAAGTCACAAGCAAAGGTGAATAATCATTGAATTAAAGATACAAAGAAAGTAACGAAAGCAATATATATGGTTTCCAAAGTACAGAATAGTAACTTATCTATATTGGTCATGTATTTGAACTTGAGTTCCTTGACATATTTACATATCTTACAAGTTTCATATGGCCTTACATACTCAGTACATTCTTTGTACTGACCCCTCTTGGAGAATTTACCTTACTTGTTACAGGCGCAGGTTCTAGTAGGCCTCTACAGTAGGTTGCCAGTTGTAGCGGATCATTGGTGAGCTCCAGTTAGTTTGGGGCTTCTCTGAGTCGCAGTTGCATATATGTTTGGGTGTTGTACATGTTGTATAGTTCGTGGACTTGTCCCGACTTTTAGTTCATTTTGGTCAATGCTTTTGTTAGAGGCTTTTGTAGACGGTTGTGGGTGTATAAATGAAAAAGGTATATGTCGTTTTTGACTTGGTGGCCTCAACAGCCAAGTTTCACATATGTATATATATATATCACATATACTATGAATTCCATTGTTGGTATCCAAAGTTATTACGTGATTATGGGTTTCTTATGGCATGCATATGAATGAACATAGGCAAAGCTTGGTTCTCTTGGGCCTTATCGGCTACGGGTGCCAATCATGTCTCGATGGGATTCGGGGTGTGACAAATATGACCTATAGGCCAACCTAGGCTGGGGTCTACTAACAAGGTAAAGACATTCAGGGCGGCATGTGTTCGATAGAGGCTGCTCTAGCTATCCACCCACTCCATGCTCTAATGCCACCCCTTCTTCATAATTTAAAAGACTCAAAAAAATGTTCCTGTATTCTTGCAACATACTCTAAGACTTGTTTCAAAAGAAATGACTTCGGTTAATGCACGTGATGACAGGTATAAAGTGGTAACAATTATTAGAAAGGCATTAAACAACTAACATATAAGCAACCAAATGAGGAAAGATGATAAAATAAACAAGGTATCCATTCAACTATAGTGTCAACTAAGCCGATACAAATCAACTGACCAAGATTGAATTTAAAGTTCCCAATAGAGTTGCCGAAGTTGTCCATTCCTTTCTTTCAAACTCTATCAAAAGGCCATGTTACAGTCCAAAGAAAGACCTTCTGATCAATTTTTAGAGATTAGAAGTCAAGCATGCTATAGTTTTGATTATCACATGAGGAGTAATGTTATGTCACTGGCATAAAAAAATCTTATCAGAGAAAGTCCCCACAGCATCATAAGGCATCATTGAGTTGAGAGAAAGTGAAAAATGAGAGTCTTATTAGTGAAAATGCTCATGGTCATCATAAGGCGATGGTGAAAAACAAAGGAATGAGAGATACTTGTTGGTGAAAACTCTTCGGAGCATTACTAGTCAATTAAGGTTTGCAAGTCTAATGCAAAATTCGTAACTTTGAAGCCTAATTTCAAAGTTTGAATATAACAAGAATTGAGTTCAGATTGCTTTGATGGATCAGGTCATTTAATCCAAAATGCATGTCATGATCACTAAAGCTGACTACCACATTAAAGGAGTCCTTTCTTCCTTTCTTTTCCTGAAAAGGACATCTTTTGTCAAATACTCTTTATTTTTATTGCTTTATTATTTTTCATTTTCTTTAAGTCAGACTTTTTTAAAACAAGAAAGAAATGATTTCAAAATTTTCTACCAACTTTTAAATTACACAAAGCAAAGTCTGGGCAGTGTATCAAAAGTGACATGATTCGAGAAGAAATGATACATCATAATTTGTTGTGGTTGACAAGTTTGACAATGTATACAAGATTCAGTATTTATCGAATGATACTAATTTGGCAGACATGGAATTTGAAATTTTTAATTAGAGGTTCTTCAATGAGGTTGTCTATGTAATGAGCATAATCTACCCATGTTGAAGTCAAGGTCAAACATGGCAACAAAAGAAGCTGCTAACCGACCATCAATTGGAAACTCACAATCTTTCTTTCTTTTCCTAAAACAGGGGAAATTTTTTCATATAAAGGAGATTCCAGAGGTTCTAGATTGCAAACATGATCACATTATAATCTCCCATTCTTTCTATGCCTCATGCATATATTCGTTATCTTTCATTGGTCTCCTAGAATGAAATTTCCTAGTAACAGACCATTATCGTGCATTCATCTCCTAGGATGACATTTCCTAGTAGCAGACAGTCATTCACATTCATCTTCTAGAATGAGCATTCCTAGTAGGAAACAGTTCTTTTGCATTCGTCTCCTAGAATGACATTTCCTAGTAGCAGATGAATATCTTACATTCATATCCTAGGATAAATATCTCCTAGTAGCAGACAGTTATCTTACATGAGTCTCCTAGGATAACATTTCCTAATAGTAGACAATTATCTTGCATTTTTCTCCTAGGATGAACATTTCTAATAGCAGATATTTATCTTGCATTCATCTCCTAGGATGAAAATTCCTAGTAGTAGACAATTATCTTGCATTCATATCATAGGATTAAATTTCCTAGTAGCACACAATTATCTTGCATTCATCTCCTAGGATGAACATTCCTAGTAGCAGACCGTTATCTTGCACTCATCTCCTAGGATGACATTTTCTAGTAGTAGACAATTATCTTGCATTCATCTCCTAGGATGACATTTCCTAGTAGTTGAAAGTTATCTTGTATTTGTCTCCTAGGAATAAATATTTCGCAGTAGCAGACAGTTATTTCATATTCATCTCCTTGGAATAAACATTATCTAGTCGCAGGCAGTCATTTCATATTCATCTACTAGGATAAACATTTCCTAGTAGCAGGTAGTCATTTCACCTTCATATCCTAGGATGAATATTTCCTAGTAGCAGACAGTTATTTCACACTTATCTCCTATGATAAATGTTTCCTAGTCGCAGACAGTCATTTCACATTCATCTCCTAGAATAAACATTTTCTAGTAGCATGCAGTCATTTCACCTTCATATCTTAGGGTGAATGTTTCCTAGTAGTAGATAGTCATTTCACACTCATCTCGTAGGATAAACATTTTCTAGTCGCAGAGAGTTATTTTGCATTTTTCTCCTAGGATAAATATTTCTTAGTCTGTGACTTTCCTTTTCTATCTCCTAAAATGAATATTTTCCAGTTTGAGAACTTTATTTCCTTCTTCTCTTAGAATAAACACTTCCTAGTCTGAATTCTATTTTGAAGCTCACAATTGCTAATAACTCACAAAATTTTTCTAGTGAAAACTAGGCAAAAATTTTGTTTGTGATTTCTTGCAAGTTTCACCCACCAAGAATGGTTAGATAAACCAAGGACAAAATCATATCTCTTTTGGAACATTCAGTCTCATTGACAACCAGAGTTAGCATGTAGAAGCATAGAACTCAGACATTTGTTTCTATCCAGCTACTAATCACAAGAACAAACATTCAAAAATATTATCAAAGTGTCATCTGAGAGAGTGTCAAATCTCACTCAAGTTCAAGTCTCAAATCTTAGCTTTAAGATTAAGGAACTTACTAGAAAAGTAAGATGATGTATGAAGCTTAAGACTCAAGTGAAGATTTAAGTCAAGATTCAAGAGAAGCTGCATAGATAGGATCATTCCCTCCACTCACATCTTCTTTACAAGATTCCCTCACCTTCCACAATGACCTCATCTGAACACATTTTAATTGAAGACTCCTAAACATTTTTCCTCTCTATTGGGAATGCAATAAACAGCCACTCTCTGCATTCATATACAGAGACACATATAGGAGAATTCAGGCACACACTCCTCCATTTTTGCTTTTTCAATTCCTTCATTCCAATTACACCCAACAGCAACAAAACACTCCCTCCTTGAAGAATTTTCCAGAAAACAAACTCCTCTTCTCCACAAAACACACTCCACACACACTAACAATTTTTAAACCTTTAATCATGCCAACACACCCAGCAACAACAACATTGACCCATACACTATTTCTTCCACTGAAGAAATCCTCCACCACCACACACATACACAATCAATATTCCCCATTAATCAATACACATCTAACAACTAATTCCACACCATCTCATTGAATTTCACACATATACTCCTCCATCAAGAACACAACAACAAAACCCAGTAACAAAAAATTCACCCACAATCTCTTCTACTCCATTAGCAATAATAACACATCACTGATAATATCCATCACCGCAACCTATTTTCCTTCATTTTTCTAAGTCTCTCCATTACCACCAGCCTCAACTTCAGCCACCATCCAAAACCACCATGAACCCAACTCCATTAAAAATGGACTAAAACAGATCCAACACCATACAACCACCATCTCCATCAACTAGTGGTTCTCAAACCCATTTCCTTATTCCCTCATCTCCATAGAACTAGAAACACCAACTGACAGCAAACCAGTGAAATTTACTAATTCAATGGGGTGTCAAAATAGTGGGTATTCTTGTTCGAGTATGTCATCCGATCTCTAATTAAGGTTCCAAGCAAGGCTCCATTTTTACTAAAATAATTTGGTGTCTTAATATACAGTCGGAGGTCCAATTCTTCAATTTCTTTTACTTTTTTTAATCTCTTTAAATGATTGGTGATGTGATTTTCATGGTTTAATGGTGAGCAACTTTAATTTCTTGGTTCTTGATTATTTAATTTGATATGATGATTGAATTATACATCTCAATTTGATTTAGGGAAGGGATCGACAGATTGACAATTTCAAGCATAAATTGGTTTTGTTTAAATATTTGTAAATAATTTGGATCAATTTTCATTCGATAGAATCATGTTTAGTCTGGGGCTTTGGGTAGACAAATCTTGGTAGTGATAATTGTACGTGCTTGAATGGCTTGATTATGTTCTTTATCTATGAATTTTGCTTTAAATGTATTTATTCATCGGGACATGCCCCAAAGTATCATGTATTCGGAGGTCATTCCTGAACAAGGCCTGAGACGTTGGGCGAAGCATAGATTAGGGTAGTCTAAGTAGCTTAGGTTTACGTTTTTGCATTTTTCTTTTTGTTTAGACTGTATAATTGGATAGGACATTATTCTTTTAAGCACTTCTGAGTGTATGCAAACCTGTCTATGAGTCTATTCAATTATAGTGTCAAATTATAACCAATACGAATTGACGAAGTGATAGTGCTAAAACCTTGGGATTGAGGGGTGCCTTACACATTCCCTTCGGTCACCAGAATTCACTAACCGAAATCTCTATTCGCTGATCAGTTTAGAACCAATTTTTTTGAAAAGGATTATCTAGGTGACTTGGCACACCAAAACTCAATGTCAAGTGGCGACTCTAGTTTTAATCTGAATTCCTTTTTGAAACACCTTTTAGTCACCATTTATTATTTAAAACCCTGTTTGAACTTAGTTAAATCTTTTGGTAAAAAAAGGGGTGTGACACTCTTTCTATTTACCAGACTATGAAAGAATTTGGTATTCATATCCCCCTCATTAAACTATTGAATACTTGATTTTTGTCTCTAAAATTCTTCCACATAGTGCAGATATTGTTTAAACTCAACTTGAGCCCTTTGAAGCACTGTTTTGTTTACTGTAGTATGAAACTCCTCAAAAAGATCCTCCTTGATTATGACTATTTCCTCCGTAATTACTAGTTGCTTGAAAATGTCACCAAAACTATTTCTACTCAATGTTGCCAAAGCCAACTTTGTTTTTTTTCATCTTCTGATTTAAGTTAATGAAAATATCCTCTGAATCATCAGAAACCCAAGATTGATGTACTACCTTTTTAAAATCCTCCTTTTCAATCCAGAACTTCAAAAACCTAAAAGGTTTATGAAAGTGAATAGCCATATTCCCACAAGATAACAAACAAAAAAAGCATGGTTAGACCCAGTTCTAGATAAGTGTTCCATCTCTACACACCCCATTAGACCAAGGAAATCTTGATTTATAACAAATTCTATCAAGTCTTTCAAAAATGCATGTCACATTTGTTGTTCCATTCCTCCAGGTAAATGGACTCCCTTTGAAATTAATATCAAATAACTCACATAAGTTTATACAAAAACCAAAATCTTCATAATCATTAGGATAAAGTTGAAGTCCTTATATCTTCTCTTCTTCATTCATAGCCACATTGAAATCTCCCCACCATCCAGAGAAGTCTCATGTTCTTACCCAAAGCATAAATATAATGTCATAATTCTAGCTTCTCCATCTCATTACATTTGGCATACACAATATTAGACACTATTTGATGTCCATCTTGAAAAGACAATTTAATGGAAATCTGCTACTCACAATTAGCTAACACCTCAACCAAAATATGCTCTTGTACAAATACCCAAATCTTCCCATTCAAGTTATAAATTGCATAATGTATCCTTAGCCTTTTTTTGTATTTTTGGATATGTCTGGAGTCTTGAAAAGGCTCCATTAGTGCAATCATAGAAAAATTGTGATGTTTGTAAAGCATTGAGACTCTATAAAATGAGTCTTGAGATCTTACAGATCTAATGTTCCACAATAATTCTTTCAACTTCGTTTATTACTTGATTTCACATTCTTTTTCATGGTTGCCCTTGTAGACTTACTATTTTTAGAGTTAGCATTCCCTTTTATTCCTTTTGAATTTGTCTTAGGACATAAGTCTCCTCTTTCAACACTTGAGTCATATTATGTTGTCGATCCCCTTCTTCTTTATCTTTAATAATCTCCTTATTTTCATTGATATTTGATTATACAGTAACATCTGTCGACTGATGAGAAATAATTCTATGAAGCACCCTAACTTGAGAACTCTGTGTTTGAATCATATTTGCTTGTAACTCTGTTACTGCCACCTATAATTTGTTGTTCTTGTGAAATTACAGTTGGAACACTATCAATAACTCCTGCATCCTTCACCTGAAGGGGCGCATGGAACCTAGCATTTACAAAATCATCACAAGGTATGTCATTCTCATTAGTGACCAGTGCAAATTCATTATTGTACATTATCTCTAGCTAAATCACCCTTTGATAATTTTCAACAATGCCATCTGTGATATCAACGTTGCTGTTACTATTATCCCTTTGTAAACCTTCATCATTTTGGTGATTATTGTTCTCCATATCATCTGATTTCTTTCTATTATTTTTGTCTTCACTAGGATCAGGACTTTTATCACTTTCAATGGCCTCTTGCTACTGCTGAAGTTGTTTATTTGTGTTACCCAATACAATATCTTTGAAAATATGTTGTTGTCTTTGAGGGGACATTTGAATTAATTTTTGTATATTTCTTCCTTTTGCTACATGTGACTCTGCGTGTGACTTTGTATGTGGATCTTCATTGATCATTTTGTTCTGCTCAACCATCGCACTACTTCAGTGTTTTGAATAGTTGCATCATTGCATTATTTTCCTTCATCCTGTAGAATCTCAAATGTATTCTTAGTGATAATTCCTTTTTTAGGGAGTGATGCCTCAGTAGATACATCACTTAAAAACTTATCAGCTTCTTTTACCACTTTGAATCTCCTATTAGTGGGGGTCCATCTGCTAGCATAAGGTTTCCCTCTTGTAAAAGCCTTTGTTTGAGAGCATTAGTATCCTCCTCCTTATCATCCTTATTTCAATCGTGATTGCCAGACTCATATAATTCTCTCAACTTTGGATGTAGTACCTTACACTCATCGTCATCATGTCCTTGAAGTTTACAAGATATGCAATACTTAGGTAGCATGTCACGTATCTTGTTTGACTCTACCCTTGTCTTATTAGAACTGTTATTCAACACTTGAACCTCCACTTTCTTTGGTAAATCAGTAGCCAAATCCACCTATACCTTTACCCTTGCACAACTGGGTCTAGTCTTGTTAATAGTGGCCATGTCAAGGTGGATTGTCTTACCTACCGCTGAAGAAATTGAAACATAGCCTCTTTTCCAAAAAAGTAGGTAATAAATTTGGAAATGAAATCCATTCCATCACCTGAGTGGTCTCTTCATCTGCTTTGAATTTAGTGTCATATATAAGAGGTCTTATTTGATAAGCAAATCCATCCATTGCAACTATTAAATAGACATTCTTGGCCAACATATACACATAGTCCTTCATAAGATTATATCGCATCAAGATGTATCTATTTCTCCACAACCCTATTTTTCGATCACCTTTAATATTATGTTTCTTAGGTATTTGAGCTCTAAGATCATCCAATTCAAGCCACCCATAGGAAAATTTTCCAACAACTGCATATTGTAAATTTTCCATTATATTCATCTTCTGTACTTCCTCCTCTGTCCACGTAATTTGTGGTACTCCATTATTGTATAAAATTGTCTTAATCAGAACTGGGTTAATATGAACCCCTCTATTTTCTTGTGGATTGTTGAGTACTGTTGGCTTCATCAGATCTGTATGTTCAACTTTATTATTGATGTTTTCTTCAATATCTGCATTAGCTTCTTTCTCTGGAGATTTTGCGATTGGCAAATAGTTAGGATCGTTAGGCAAATCAGGTTGTTAGGAGATTTGGGGTGGTATAACGAGGGAAAGGATACACAGGATGTGATAGAGAAAGATAGGCCAGCTACAGCCGGCTGACCACTGGTCGGAACGGCTATGGAAGCGTCAAGAAACTAGGGTAGAAGATTTTTCGATGAGGTTTTAGAGAGCGTGTTTCTTAAAATGCATTCGTCAGGTTTCCACAAGTGACCTTACAATCCAAGAAACCAAAGTATTGATCGTTAAAACAAAAGATATAAACAAGGTCTTGAGGTGGACGTAATGAGTCCTAATGGTAGTCTTAGGTATGTCCGTTGCTCGGATCCCCACTAATGGTATCCAAACCTTAAAAAAACTTGGAAAGAATGGCTGCACCCTAAAGTTGTTCAAATAGATCCTCAATTCATAGCATCAGATACTCATTCCTAATTGACACTCCCCTCGGTTGTCGTTAGGTAAAACACATATACTTGGAACCACTCCTCTTTTGAACACAATGGAAGCACCCCATGGAGATACACCAGGCCAAATATCCTCGTACTCAGTTGAAACCACGCAATATGATATAGCAGACAAGGGCTAGATACCCGACCCAACATCAATACCAAAGTCCAAAAATCACGATCGGGTGAAAAAGAAAACTAGGTAGTTTAGGAGAACAAACATCAGCAACTCACCAACCTCAGGAACTAAATATAGTACAGGAATGTCAACACTAGCATCACGAATATAATCGAAGTAGTAGTCCAAGCATGGCAACCAAGGATCGTATGATAGGAAAACAAATGGTCCAAACCTACAATTGCATCAAAATCTACCATGTCTATGATAATGGAATCTACCCAAAGTCCTATAGCCTCTCAAAGATAGATAAAGAGCATTTCTGCACCGGTCTGCAAGACTCTACTAGATTCAATTTGTACTTGTGATACCAATGAATCTAGCACTTTGATACCAACTTGTCATAACCTAAATCTTGAGTCATGATGGCTCTTATCACACACCTCATGATAAGTAAGCCAACCCAATATCAAATAATAGAAACCAAATAAATACACGAAAAAAGTAAAGTAAAGATAAATTTCAAGTAGAGTCTCATAAATAACTCAAAATGATGATACCAAAGGAAGTGAACACCCTAAAATTTGGTAGTCGCAACTACAAGCCTATAATAATAGAGTTAATACCACATGAGTCTAAAGTATCTCAAAAGTGAGAAAGACAATCGTAACTAAATTGAGGAGATATTATAGTCACAAGATCAATCAACCCTTTTTTTGAATCTTGAGGAAATACCCAAACACAAACTCTAATTCAGCTTTTAGGTCAATCGACTTCACTCTTAAACATAAAGTGCAGAAATAAACATGCGGGAGTAACAAACCACTTAAACTCAGTAGCATCGTCGATCAACTCTAATTTAAAGTGATAGCAAGAATCACCTAAAACACAACTACCTACTATACCCTCGAATACATGTCAATCATGAAAGCCACACCTAATTTAGCAGTTAATCAAAAATAAAATAAAAGTAACACACAGGCATTTAATCACTATGCACAATAATAACAATACCAATCAAATGTAAGTTTTGAAATAAAGGCAATATGACAGTGATAAAATAAATGTAATATGATGCAATTTATGCTACAATATGCACCCGCTTCCCTATATAGCTATTTGAAACCTATGGGGGACTCGCGAGGTCCATATACTCACCAAGAATAATTTATTATCGGGTATACTAATCATGTATCCTCCAAGAAATATTTCCTATTGGACCATCTGAAACACTTTCCCATCGAGAACGTAAGTCAAAATAAGTGAAATCCAGTCCAAACACTTTCTCATCGGGCATGCAAGGCTGAATTAATAAAATCCACTCAGATCACTTTCCCATCAGGCATGTAAGTCAAACTCAAAACAAATCTACCTGGAGTACTTTCCCATTGGACATGCAAGTCATTTTCAAGTAATATTTCATAAAACTCTTTCACAATGTCCTGATATGAATATGAGTGAGTTTGTATTTTTCACAATGATAAGAAGAACAACGCCATACTAAACTCAAAAACTAGCTACTGTCCCATATATCATCAATATACTCAAATCACACACATAGGGGGAGGCACAATCAATATAAATTACTATCAAATCTGATAGAAGCACTATTGTAATTTTTACATTATAATTCAACTATCAAGAATAACGGAGAAAATTCAATCAAATCATTTATTCATTTTAACCTGTTCACATGATACTGGTACCCACATAGATGCTTGTTATCTCAACTATATGGGAACTCCATATCATGACCCAAAATCTCTGGCCATGATGGCACCTACTAAACCCACATGTAGGTAAGCCAAACCCCCTAGCCCAAAACACTAAGTAATGGGCTAATAGTAGGAAAGAATAAATCATGAAATAGACAAGCCAAATATAAATATAAGCACAGAAAATAGGACCTATAAATTATACATAAAGAGAGTGAAAGACCAAAATATACAAAATACACCTTAAAACTCGATATACTCGGTACAGGAGCTACTAAACACAACAAGAGTACATATTGTATCTATTAAACATAGAAAATAGGATCCAAGACAGCTCCGCACAAAGCACATATTAGTGGTGGCAACTCGTACTAGGATCTGCATCAGGGAAAAAAAATGTGGAAGCATAGTATGAGTACCAAAACACACCGTATCCAGTAGGCATCATAGGCCAACTGAGATAAATAGATAAATACAAGTATTAATAACATGAAAGCAAATAATGAACAATAGAAGTAACCTTATGAAACACAAACTGGGTAATCAAGAAAGTACCTACATGCAAAATCTAGCATCGTTATTAAGAATGAACATCAATAGTAGTATACTCAGAATGTCCACCCAAAGTAAGAGAAATAACACAATAACCTAAAACTAGAGATGGTAATGCTAAAGAAGGGATGTTCACAACACATACCTACACCATGAGTACATGCTAGAAACCAACTTCCCGTAAGCTATAAAGTAATAATCAAACAAACAAACAACATGGCAGGTACAAACAGCAAGCATACCAGCGATGGTAGTGCATATGAATAAATGAGTGCAATAGAAACTAGTTAATGAAATATGTGATGAATGTCACATCCATACCGTAGTGTATACACCTCTTCTTATCCCGTGGCTCATCAAGGCAGGAAATATGGGGAACACCCCTTCTACGACACTGTGACTCATAGATGGAGGGACCTATAAGGGACTCGAGATATCTGCATACACTGCTTGGTCCCAAACTACGACTTCCAAGTAATAATCAATAATAAATCCCTTCCGCAATCGACCCAGAAGTAAGCATAAGTATAACAGGTGCCTGGTATCAAACCAGAACTAAGATGATCCATTTACTTTCTTTTTTAAAACTAATGTGTAGGTAAAACCTCTATAAATTATATTCCATAATCAAAATTAGTAAGTGGAGACCATGATAAATCTTTTGAAAATAGAAAAAACTAGTGATTAAAAGAGTTACATTTCCTTTAGATATTCCTAGAAAATAGTAAATGCAGTATATTTTAGTATTAAAAATAATCATCCAACGGTAAGGGTGGTATGATTCCCGTTTTAAATTTAGTTTAGAGTGGAAATGAGAATAACCCCTTTTTAAAAATAGTAGTGAAAATTAATGTTTTTTCATGGAATCATACCATAACGCATATGTATCCACGTATGAATGTATGAATGACATCACTAGTATACATAGAAATCGAGCATAACCACATAAGTATTTATAATTAGAAATCACACCCTTTTCAGAGCAAGGTACCCTGACCTGGAATCAACCTGAGTCATAACCACGGCCTTGGTCACACCAATGTATAGAGAAGTATGCACACACACATATATATATATATATAAAGTAAATACGTAAAGTGAGAGTAAGTGAGATAAAACATGGTACTAAAAGAGTTGCTGAGGGATACGAATCTTATTACTAGATACTACCCCAAAACTACTCTAAGGATTGCTACCTTAATCCTAATATCATGGCATGTATACAATTATTGCTAACCTCATCCTAACAGTACAATAGGAATTCTAAACTAGGTTCAAGATAATAGTCTACTATAAAATCTATGAAGAAGGCCAAGAATGGTGAAAATGATAAAGGAACCTTAAACCTATCGTTTAAACACCCACCTTGCATGCAATTTATACCATACACAATCTCGTAGAGCAAATTCTATAAAAAAGTAGAACATATTATACCTTAAAGCTGAACAGTAGTCTCGTACCATCAAGCTCCTCCGTATCATTATATTCATACACTTTAGGCCCTTAGAAGCAATGGCATTGACCGCCTTTGGAGTTGAGCTCATCACATGTTTAGTAAGGAGGTCTAATTGAGTCATTACCTTAGCCATATTCATCTCTCTCCTCATCCTTCTTCCTTTGTTCTTGGCTCATAAAAGATGTAGACGGAGCCACCCATGGCCACCTCGATATCTCTTGTGTGCCATGCTTGGTTTTGTTTTGTCACTTGTTCCAATAGGGCTGACTCAACTCCATAAGTACTCTTAATTCTAAATCCTCCAGCCACGTTATCCACCACTTTCTTGTTCAATAATCTAAAGCTCTATAAAAGACTTGCAGAAACATCTTATTTGGGACCTCATGATTTGGGCATTGCAACAACTTCTTATTAAACCTTTGGTATGCCTCATACAACAGTTCTCCACTTAATTGGCGAGTTAATGATTTCTTCCCTTAATTGAAGCATGCAGGATAGTGGAAAGAATTGGTCTAGAAATGCTTTTGTCAACTCAAGCCATAAAGTTATAGAACCCGTGGGCAACTTTTGCGACCACAAAACCACATCACCTGTCAACAAAAATGGAAAGGGTCTCAACCAAATGGACTATTATGAGATATGAGCAATTTTGAATGGGAAACACATATCAATAAAATTCTTCAAATGAAGGTTGGCATCTTCATGAGATTGACCACCAAATAAACCTTTCATTTGGAGTAAACGGAGCATTACGCTTGTAACGTGGAACACTCTATTACCCTCCGTGGGTGGGATACAAATTGTACTCGCTCTACCCACATCCTCTAAATGATCCTCCTCCTGAATATGCCCATCAAAAGAGGTGGCATCGCTCCCTTTTATACTTATTGTTTTGTGGAGATTATTACATGAAAAAAGCATAAAAAAAACAAAGAAAGTAAAGTTTACACTACGGCTAACAAAAGTAACTTATAACACTAAAAAAATGAATGCTACATTTTATTCCCCGGCAACGGCACCATTTTTGATAACTCTCAAATACACTCTAGGAATTGAATGTATGCGGCCGTTAGCAATACTTTTACCCAACTTAGAAGTTGGGGTTGAATCTACAGGGAATGAGAGCAATAGGTTCACTCTCAAGTGTCACAAGCAACTATAAGTTGGCACGCAATGCTAAGAATTAAATTGTAAAAGTAAAATGGGAGGTTTTGTTTCAAACATTTTTTTATCAAGTTAATAAATTCAACACAAGTTTGTCAAATTGAACGTGGTAAAATTGTAATCAATAGGTTAAAGCACTTGGGATTATGCCTTATTGAGAATAATTATATGCATGGAATACACCTAAGATTCAATGGCTTGTTATGATTAGGTATGGTTTTAGTAATTGGTAGTGATTTCTTAAACCACAACCAAATTTCACATGGGTTTCTTTCGAAACCTTGAGTGTCTATACTACTAAACAACCAATAGCCCCAAGATGGGTGATCTATTTTTAGCATCACCACTTAAATGAGTGTAACTCAAGTGTTGTTAGCTAAATCTCATTACTCTTATATTCTCTTTCAAGTAATATAAGAGATCCAAGCATAAACTGAGTTTGCAACCTCAATCTATAAAGTAAAACATAGAGATTTAACTAAAATCATATCTTACAACCTAATACAAAAGTAAAAAATCAATACCACACACCAATCAATACTAAATAATGCATAACCCTAAGTTTGGGAAATTAGCTACTCATAAGATAAGAGAAAAAAATATATACCAATTTATTCTTCCATATTAGCCATAGAATTCAAATGATTCACAATAAATATACAAATTCCAAGCTTGAAGTAGTTAATCCCACAACTAGAGTTTGATTGCAAGCTTAAGATTCATAAAATTGAAAAAAATAGGGTTTCCAATGGCCAAAAAGGCTGAAATAGCAGCTAAGAAAATAGGCTACATAATTATAATAATGCCACTGCTTGACAATTTAGCTAAGCAATGTCCATCGCTGAACGAGTCGACGCAGCACTGAATTGCTTATGACTTACCAATTCCGTCAACATATCAAACTCCATGAATTGGCTTCTATCTCTTTTGACAACGTGGAGTGAGGTCCGCCAATTGAGTCGACAATGCGCTAAACTACTTCTTGTGTTGTTGTTTTGCCCAACTTCTGTCTTGGCATGAACTGCTGAGATTGGCGATAATTAAGTTGGATCAGCAACACACAGGACATATTGACGATACACTAATTGTCCATTGCATTACCTTTGTAAATTTTTAGCTCTAATCTTCATTCTTTTTGCTCCTTTTTTGCT
Organism: Capsicum rhomboideum; assembly: GCA_031232105.1. NCBI lineage: Eukaryota > Viridiplantae > Streptophyta > Magnoliopsida > Solanales > Solanaceae > Capsicum > Capsicum rhomboideum. Next base: position 78,374,444 of record CP124709.1, on the reverse strand, counting down.
CCTTTTGCTATCCCAATCACTTTTTGACCTTAACCTTAAAATTAAACAAAAACAACATTAAAACACATTCAATTTAGCATTGAGGACATGTTTTCTCCCTATTTTTAGGTCAAATGAGTCATATTTGCCAACTTATCAATTAGTACAGAGCGAATTTATTGTGGTTGATTATTGGATGTCCTAGTTTAGGACCACACAGTATATATGGATATACCTAGTCCCATATAGGTATCTCTATCTGGGACCATGTGCCGAAAGAGGGGACAACACATAGGTCCTGCCTTATATGTCGGCAAGTCAAAGAAGATGTATATACTTGGTATGATATGGCACTTAGTTGGTATGGTAGTATTGGATTTAATTTGATTTCATTCATTCATATACATTGTTTGTCACCAGTATAATTGTTTGGTTCTTGTACCTACCGATCTTATGGGGGCATGGATAGGTATAGGTTATGCATGTTGTTTGGTAAGTGATTATTTGTACCTTTCGAACTTATGGAGGTCTGGTTAGGTTATTATTTGTCTAGGCTTATTCGATTGTATTATTGTTTAGGTATTATTGTATAGTTGTGGTAGGATGGTTATGGATTTGTACCAGAGGCTGTAGGTATGCTTCTAAGTTCTTTTCATCTTTGATATTTTGAGCTTTGTTATTAGACTATCTTATGATTATTCATATTTTTAATTTGATACTCTGATTGTGCTATAGTTAGCTCCATTCTCATTTATGGTCCTCGTGATGTTTAGGTTGTCCTTGTGATATTGATTTGATACTCTCAGGTTAGTACCCTTGTGTTTAGCTCCCTATAAAGTATTGTCGTATATCCATTTTCTTTATTATCTATTCTTATTGTATATCACCTTCTTCTTTTGTTACTTCTATCGTATATTACCTCTATCCCTAGCTATTTATATTATATAGCACTTTTGTCCCTAGTTACCTGTAGAATATGGTGGTTTGTCTTTACCTTACTATTATTCTTATTATGTTTGGTACCTTAATTAGTTGCCTATAATGTATATTCTTGCCTTACGTGTTATTTATACTTGTATTATCTTTAGAACTCAGTTGGTTGATGCTTACTGAGTACCTTATGTTTGGTACTCATACTATACTTCTGCACCTTGCAGATCATATTATGAGTTCTTGTAGTAGACTTATGCATCGTACGGAGATGCCATGGATCGAAGGATTTGAGGTGAGCTCCTAAAGTCTAGAGTTATTCCTTCTCTCTCTGTTTTGCTGGACCGATCTTATTTTATATTTCAGAGACAGTTCTGTGTATGTATATGTATATATATATATATATATATATTATGTTTACCTTGTACTTTTGTTTTGATAGTGGCTCTTGTACTGGCCTCACCAGGTCTTGGGGAATATTTGTTTTCTTCTACTTCACTTTCCCCTTTTATTTAGTTTTGGTTTCCATTTCTCTTACTAACCTATTACTCGTTGTTCTAGGCTATGGGTTGGCTTACCTACTGGTGGGATATAATAGGTGTCATCATGACCTTAGAATTTAGGTCGTGTCATAAAACTCAAAGGTTCCAAGTTCAATATTCTCTCCAAGAATTCTTCTAGTAGTGTGTAGGACTTCAATGAGGACTTCCTTTCATCCTCATGACCAAAAACTCTATGGTTTTAATTGAATTTACATTTATAGTTAGGTTTTATGAATCTACTTCTAAATTTCCCTTTTTATTTAGTAAATTGCATGTTTTCTTGAAGTCTTTATCTATCATTATGGATTTTGTATCTGTTGAGTACATTTTTAAGTCTAGCAACGTTTCCTTGTTGACTTATTAATTTTTATATGATCTTATAAATTGTTTCTTGAAGCTTTTATTTCAAAGCATAATTTTAGAGTCTTTATGATATTATGAATTTCCAAGAAAATAGAATTAACCCATAGAAGGGTGAAATTTAAGATAGTCTAAATATGAATTTAGTAGAGATTTATACTTTTCTCTAAGATAGTTAGTAATTTTTACAACTACGAGCATATGACTATATGAAATATTTTGGGAAGATTATTTAGCTTAGAAAGGACATGCGTTTAGATAACAAATGTCCTCTAACTACGTGCCATCATAGGATTTATGATAGTACCGCAGGTTGGTTAACCTCTTTAGCCTAAAAGGCTCACTTAGTGGATCCACATATAGATAGATAGGTTCTATACCCTGGCAAGGTATAAGGAAACCCTTCCAATTGGGATTATATGTTGGACATTATGAGCTCACATGGTGTATATCGATGTAAGAAACTCTCACTTAAAGAACATTACATTTTGCTATTTTATATTGAGTTGCTTTTTTATGAAAATATAGATATGATAATTCTCTTTTAGATATGCATTTTCAGATATGATTTAGTATATTTTTAAAGATATCATTTTATGGTACAATTTTTAAAAGACTCCTCTTGAGGAACATTTATTTCTATGACTTAGCTTTATTTTTTTCCCTATTTTTCAGAACGACTATTTTGGCATAGAGCATCAAGTTTTAGAGACAATTTTATTCACAATACTTTGTTTTCATATTTTCCTAAGGTTTAACATTTAATTCAGCTTATGATCTCATATCGTATGATTTAGTCATTGCATTCCTCAGTTATTCAGATTCAATTTTAGTATGTATGCCAATTTTTCTTAAATTTCTTAGCCCTTATCTTACATACTTAGTACATTTCCTGTACTGATGCATAATATCTCTGCGCTACATTCTTTCATTGATGTAGCTTACAGATATGAAGGTACATAATCAGACTCTTTATTAAGCCCCATCTATAATATATGAGTGAGTCCTCATCATTCCATGGGACCCATTTGTAGTCTAGTTATTAGTTTATTCATTTATGTAATACTACTCATATTCGGTTGTTAAATAGGCTTCATAAACAAACAGTCAAGTTGAGTCATATATAACCAGTCTTTAAAGGATTCTTTTTTTTTTTATTTATTTAAGAAAAAAGTTTATATTATCTTTGTTTTATCTTATTTTTTAAATAGTTCAACTCATATTTTAGTTTCTACATCGGTATTAGTCATGTCATTTTATAGTTATGCCACACCAGCTTATAGTTGCCTCCAGGGTGTAGACTCAGGGCGTGATAAATTTGGTATTAGAGCAATTGGTTCAACTGTCCTAGAGAGTGTATGAAGTTATGACAGTATAATCTTATTTATGGTTGTGAGGGCCCTACCTCTATAAATAAGGGACTATGGACATTTAAGAAAAGTATACTATTCTTTTATACTCTAGATCGTACAATATAGCAGTCCCCTATGAAACTTATGTTGATTCGTGCGTTCCTCCAAATTCCTCTGACTATACCTCATTTGTGAGGTAATAGAAGTAGTAAAGCTCATTTGCTACAAATATAGGGCCCTTAAATAGAACTATCAGACATTTTAGAAACTATATAAAGGGCTGGAGAGAAGCCCACTAGTGTGTTTTAGTCCATTGATTCAAAAGAATACATCTTTGTTCATATCAATCATACATTGAGACTTACTAGGACATTATCTCATACTCATTTCAGAAATTTGTAATAGATAACACTCATAAAGAAGAAGGTATGCATCTAGATTCTTGGGTAGTATTGTCACCCGAGAGACAGTATGATTTGGGATGTTATGATTTACAAGTAGTAGAACGAACATAAAATTAAAAGTGTGAATCTAAAAGTGTAGTAGTCCGAATGGTGGGATAATAATTTATTAAAATATAGTATATAGATATAGTAATGTATCCATTAAGTTTGAATTGAGGTAATATGTCTTTAGGTGTTAACTAAGGGGTAGTAAGTATTCTATAGATTTCCTGGTGGAAGCTAGAGAAGGAGTTATTGGTTAAGATGACTTAAAGTGTGCTTGAACTAGGAAAGGTTTTCATGATGGTATGTCATTCTGTTAGAAAAGTATAGGCTGCCATTAATGAAAGTATAAAATGGTTAAGGATTGATAGATCTAGGCTATACTTTGTGATTTTGAAAAGGAAACTACTTGATACTTAGAGAGTTATAAATATAGTTTAGACATATGTATGGATAAGTAGTAGTGATGAGTTAAATGAGGATATGTTAATGCACTATAATTAGATAGACTGTAAGATAAAGATCAACTATTGATATCTGAGGTTTTAGTGGTCTAGTGTTTCTTGATTTCAATCTAGTAGTTGTAAGCCAGTATAGTATATGAGAATTTGTGATGTTGTCCATTTTAAGTGTTAGACCCTAATTTTGAATTGTGGATGACCGTTGACGTTGGTTACCGGGAAACTCGTTTGGTTTTTATAGCCATTTCCCCATTTTGGAGCTTTTGCTGTTAAAAAAAGGGTCTAAAAAAACTTCATGTAAACTGCCTCGGATGACTATTTTCATGGTTCCAGTATCTCCAGAATGTTGATGTTAGGTTGAGGGGACCTTGGTCTGGGTCTCAAGGCTTTCAAACTCATTTTGGGATAGTGGGTGAATTTTGGTTAAAATGGACCCTTGGATATGGGACCCACTTTTTGTCAAAATGACCTCGGATGGAAGTTTTGATGATTTCGCTAAGTTTGGAATGCCAAATTGGTACGACATTCACGGGATTCCAAACAAATCTCAAGGGACCATTTGGAGAATTTGTAGGAGGGCAACCTTAGATTCTGGGGGATTAATTCACAACATTGGTACAGGGTTCTATGACTGTGGCAGAGTATGAGGCGAGGTTCCATGAGTTTGCCAGACATGCATCTAAGATTCTACCTACTGAGTATAAGTAGATTAGGTGTTTTATCAGAGGGTTGAGACTTTCACTTTGCATGTCCAGTCAGAGTTTGGTTGCACCGAGCTGGTCTTTTATGGATACTACAGATTATTTTTAGACTATGGAGGAGATGCATCGTGGTTACAAAAGGGGCAGTGATAAGAGTCTGCTTCAGCAGGGTAGTTATAGTGGTAGCCACAACGACCTATAGTTCAGTGCAGAGGTTTTTAGGGTAAGTACCCCCAGCATCAGCCTTATCAGAATCAGGATCATGCTAGTAGGCCTGTCTAGGAAGTGATTCAAATTTTATATGAGGGTTAGCCTGGTTATAGTGATGTCAGTGGGAAGAGCAGTGGTCAATCCTCAAGGGGTGCACAGATGGGGCCTTTAGGCCGAGGTGGACATTCCAGATTAGTCAAACTTTCTCGCAAGAGCAGAGTACCCGAGGCATGTTATGATTGTGGTGTTATGGGCCATTTTGTCAATGAGTGTCCCTAGCATGGGATGATTAAGCCAGCCGCATAGAGTGTTCCACCAATCAGATTAGTGATGCCTCCAGCTAGGGGTGGTGCACAGTGTCGTAGGGTTGGTCCCCAGGGCTCCCAGAGGAGGTCCATGTGCAGGTTAGATAGGTGGTTAGGCAGGAACCTAGTCTGGAGGTGGACAGGGTCACTTATATGCTATTCCTAGTATGCCAGAAGCTAAGGCTTTAGATTTTGTGATCACAGGTATGATTTCCATATACCATCAACCAACATTTGCTTTATTTGATCCAAGCTCTATATATTCATATGTTTTTACTTTTTATGCACCGCGGTTGGGGTTGTCTTGGGAGCCATTATTTGTGCCTTTACATGTAGCTACTCTTATGGATGATTCTTTAGTAGTGGATTAGGTATATAGATCGTGTATTATGACTGTACAAGAGTATGACACTCAGGCTGACCTTATTATGCTAGATATGGTGGATTTTGATGTGATTTTGGGCATGGATTGGTTATCCCTTCATCATTCAGTCTTGGATTTCTTTGCTAAGACTGTACCTTAGCCATGCCTGGCATACACCCAGTTGTGTAGCAAGTTCTCTAAGTCGTGCACCGATAGGGATTATTTCTTATATTCAATCTAGGAGACTGATATCAAGAGGTTGTGTGTCATACCTTTCTTATGTTTGTGATATTGGAACTGAGAGTCCTTCGCTTGACTCTGGGCTTGTAGTCCATAAGTTTCCTGATGTCTTTCCTACTAACCTACTTGGCCTTCCTCCTAAACATGACATTAATTGGCCTTTCTCTGGAGCATGACATTGAGTTTTCTATTGACCACGAGCCAAGCATCCGACCTATTTCTATGGCACCTTATCATATAGATTCTACCAAGCTAAAGGAGCTAAATACTCAGCTTCAAGATCTTCTGGGTAAGGGTTTTATTAGGCCGAGTGTATCATCTTGGGGTGCTCCTACTCTGCTCATGAACAAAAAGGATGTTTCTATGCATATATGTATCAACTACATGTAGCTCAATAGGGTGGCAGTAAAGAATGAGTATCCTAAACCTCATATCGATGATCTATTTGACCAGGTTTAGGGTGTGACAGTATTTTCTAAGGTTGATTTGAGGTCTGGCTACCATAATTTAAGGATTTAGCTGGAGGACATCCTTAAGACAACCTTCAGGACTCGCTTTGGCCATTACGAATTCCTGGTAATGTCTTTTGGGTTGACTAATACCCAGCAGCGTTCATGGATTTGATGAATCGTATTTTTAGGCATTATTTGGACTCTTTCATGATTGTATTTATCAATGACATCCTTGTCTATTCGATGAGTAGGAAGGAGTATAAGCAGCTTCTGAGGATTGTACTCCACACTTTGAGAGATCATAAGCTTTATACCATATTCTAAAAGTGCGAGTTTTGTCTTGAGTCTGTGGCATTCTTGGGGCATGTGGTATCCAAGAATGGGATTATGATGGACCCAGCAAAGATTGAGACTATTTATGATTGGGCTATGGCTATGTCTTCGACTGAGGTTTGCAGTTTTATTGTGTTGGCAGGCTACTATAGCCTGTTCATCGAGAGATTTGAAACTATTAAAGCACCTGTGACTAGATTGACTAGGAATGAGGTTCCATTTCAGTGGTCCGATTGCTATGAGGCAAGCTTTCTTTAGCTCAAGGACTTGCTCACTTTAACTCTTATTCTAACTCATCTAGATGAGAGTGAGGGGTCTACTATATATTATGATGTTTCTGGTGTTGGTTTGGGGTGTGCTCTAATGCAACAGGGTTGAGTTATTGCATATGCTTTGATATAGCTGAAAGTGCATAGCACAACTACCCCACTCATGACTTGGAGTTAATGGTAGTAGTTTTTCCACTTAAGATTTAGAGGAATTACTTGTATTGTGTTTACTGCGAGATTTTCACTGACCATCATAGCCTTTAGTACATTATGACTGAGAGGGAGCTCAATTTGAGACAACACAGGTGGATTGAATTATTGAACAACTATGACCTCTCCATTTTATACCATTCGGGCAAGGCAAATGTGGTAGTGGATGCCTTGAGCTGGAAGTCAGTGGGTCTGTGTAGCTTGGCCTTCATTTCATTTTCAGAGCAACCGTTGTCCTTGGACATTCAGTCCTTAGCCAAAATGATGGTTTGACTTGATATTTTGGACACTAGGAGGATTCTTTCTAGTATTAAGGCTAGGTTTACCTTGTTGGAGCAGATTTAGGATCGACAGTTTGAGGATAGTAGGCTACAGGACCTTCTTAGGAAAATCTCACCTTTTTCATTCATTTTTGTGCGTTGAGTCTATATTAGTTTCTAGATTATAAATTATTACACTCTTTCAAAGATGACTAGGATGTGGGCCACGACAATTGGGGATAGGGACCCTGATCCTGTAGCCAGGGCACCAGTTAGACCTAGAGGTCAACCCTAAGGTAGACCTAGAGGTCAACCCTACGGTAGACCTAGAGGTCGAGGTCAGGCTAGAGCTGCAGCCCCAGCTTGATATTAGGCTAGGGAGCCTTCACCAAATCCTATTATTGCTCCCAAACCAGAGATAGCACTAGAGGGTTAGCCAGCACAGTAGCAGGTGAGCCAGGGGGTAGCCTTGGCCCCACTAGGGTTCATATCTTCCTCAATTCTTCATGATACTTTAGTGTAGTTATTAGGCTTGGTAGATGGTCCGCTGATAAATGGGGCTCATACAGTAGCCCAGAGTGGCCTTGGTTCAGGAGTACAGCCTACAGCTATGGCTCCCAGAGTAGAGTTCCCACTCGTACTGGTAGTTCCACAATCGGTAGTAACCCAAATAATTATGACTTCTGAGGAGTAGAAGATGTTGGGCCAGTTTCTGAGATTAGCTCCACCTAGATTTGTAAGAGCCTCAGGCGAGGATGAATTTCAGTTTCTGACTAGTTGTGAGGAGAAGCTGCATAATTTGGGCCTAGTAGAGTTGCATGGTATAAAGTACACCACCTTCTAGTTTGATCGAGCAGCTAGATAGTGGTGGAGGGGATATAATTATTCTAGGCCAACTATATCTCCACTTATGACATGTACTCAGTTCTCTAAGGCTTTCTTAGAGATGTATATGCCTTGCAGCTTGTGCGAGCGTCTGAGGAGCTAGTATCTATCCTATCCAGAGATGTCAAATGGTTACATTCCAGATATATCCATGGGGTTAAGGTTCAGTAGAGACACCACCCAATCAAGGAGGTTACATGGGAGACCGAGCATGATATGCGGACTTAGTATCCTAACATTTTTTAGCCTTCAGGTACTTCTTAATTCATTACTTTTACGGACAAAATTCCTTTTAGTAGTGGATGTTGTAATGACCCTCCAGGTCATTTCTTGTATTCAACTGCTTTTCCTGTATTTAGAGCCTTCCAACATCTTTTCCAAGTCATTTATGACTTGCTGGGAGTGACAGTTTGGCTACCGAGTAGGTCCTTTGGCTTTTATATCCATTTCCCTATTTTAGAGCTTTTAATATTAAGAAAAGGGTCTCAGACCTAAACTTCAGGTAAACGACCTCAGATGCTAATTTTGACCATTCTGTTAGCTCCAAAATGTTGATATTAGGCTGAAGAAACTCTTGGTCCATTTCCCGAGGCTTCCATACTTGTTTTATGCTATTGGGTGGATTTTGCTTAAAACGAACCCTTAGGTGTGGGACCTACTATTTATCAAAATGACCTAGGATGAAAGTTTTGATGTTCCATTAAGTTTGGAATGCTGAATTTTGTAGGGTAGCATAGTTTGTTTGCATTTATGAGATTTTGAATGAATCCCGAGGGCTCGTTCGGAGAATTTGTAACTTGGCAAAGTTTTGGGTACTGGTGTAGCTGGTCCAGGATAAAGTTGGCCTTTGCAATCGGATTTCCTTGGTTGTGATTATGACGATCAAGGATTCTTGACCTCCATGTTTGTGGGCCAGCCTTTATATTCTCAAAGAAGAGGCCATCCTTGCCGATCTAGCCTTCTTCATCACAATCACGGTAGACTGGTGTTGTTCACGAAGGCATGTTTGGGACAACTCCCACATTCTTGACAGGGGTCCCACATTTGAAAGGACCCCTGACTGTATATATAGATATTGCCTTCATTTTTCTTCTCATTTTTAAGTCCAAAAACACCATTGGAGACTTTGAGAGCTTGAGAATTGTGTGAGAAATATTATCTGGTGCTGGGATTGAGTTAGGGACAGTATTGCGATCATTTCCTTACCCTTTTTCCCATAAGTTTCTAGTTAATTCTCAATTTAATTCTTCGATTAATTCTTAATTTTAAATTATGTTGGGACTTGTTGGGGACAGATTTGAGCTTGGATTATGCCCATTTTAGGGGAAAACAATCCTTGAGTTGAGAGGGATGATGTGATAGATTCAATTTCATGATTTCACAAGTAGGCCCTACGTGGGATTTTTAGACTAATTTCTGACTCAGAGCGCGAATAAGAAATATGGGTATCGATATTCTTGCCTTGATATGTAGAATCTTATTTTGATAGCGTGGCAGCTGTCGAAGGCTTCTCGAAAGGGAAAAGCTCTGGTGTAAAGGATTTCACGAGCTTTTGGCGGTGCTGAGGTAGGCTAGGCTTACCTTTCTCCTAGACTATGCTTTTATTATGGTATTAGTATGATATTATGCTAGTTATAGGTGGGTACTTTTGTATTGGTTGTTAGTTTAGTATCTATTGACTAAATTATCCAGTTAGGGGCCTTTTTTGGTAGAATTCAGCCTCATTTTCTCTTATACTAGTCTATGATTACCCTTTAGGATCAGTCTTAGTTCTTTTAGTGCCTCGGGTCAGGATTGATAAGCCTTAGCCTAGGTTTGTGTAGGTGCTTGCCTTAGGTTGGGTTTTTGAGGTTTGGTAGTGGGCCCTATTGCCCCTTTTTAGATGGAATACTCACAATAACCTTTCCTTGACCTTAATGATCACATAGCCACTTCTTTAGGCTACTACTTAGGTTTGGGGTAAATTTAGATGTTTATTTATGCCTATTTATCCTTGTTACCCCTAGTAGAGTACTATTCGACCTTAAACTACGTCTTTCTGGTATATTTGTATGCAAATTAGTGCTTATAAGTTTTGGTTCTAGTATGATATATTTACATTAATTTTCACTTATGAGTTCCAGTTCTAGTCTGACATCTATATAGAATGTTATCATCTATGAGTTCCAATTTGAGTCTGCCATTTACTATCATTATTATTACTGAGCTGGGGTTGGAAAACAAGTGAATACCGATAGAAGGGAGGTTTTGACTAGGGAAAAAGGAGCATCAGGTGTACATGGCCTATATTCTAGATCATTTTACGCTCATTATTTCCATATCTCATCCCTATTGTAGTATTATTCTTTACTTGTACTCATCGGACTTATATGGGCTTGGTTGGGTTTACTCTTCTTTTTCTGTGCCTTCTGGGCTTATGGGGACCCTGTTAGGTTATATTTAGACTTTTGTTTCTACATTTGGGTTACTTATCCTATATATATCGCATTCTCCGTGCATTGTTTATTATTTCTATTTCTGCCCTTTATTACTGACTCTAGTTTACATCCTCGCACTTTACTTATGCTTTTACTGAAATATGATGCTTACTGAGTACCCCTTGTTTTGGTACTCATACTATACTTCTGTATCTTTTTCCTGATGCAGATTTGAGTACGAGTCACCGCCACTAACGACATCCTCGGGTTGTGTTGTTGTTTGAATATAGGGTTAGCTTTTAGAGTCTGGAGTTGATCTCCTTTATCTACTATTTTTGGATAGTCTTATTTGTATATTTTAAGACTATGATGTATATTTGATATTGTCCAGTACTCTCTTTTGTTTTAGTGGCTCTTGTACCGACCTTACCAGGTCGTAGGGGAAACTCATTTTGTATATTTTTTTCCTGCTCTCTCTATTGTATAATATGTTCATAGTTATATATCACTATTTTTATTGCATAGTATTTCCATTGTATGCCTATTTCCTTTATTTTCTTATCTTCCACCGATTAGACCGTTACTTATTATTCCTGGCTATGGTTTGGCTTAACTACTAGTGGGTTAAAGTAGGTGCCATCATGACTCAAGAAATTGGGTCTTGACAAAAGAGTGATAGTTTGGTGATGGTGATGCTAGTTTTATGGAATTAATCTAGTAGTTTGGAATAGCATATGCAAGAATTTAAGTTGGCTAGCTTGCATTAAGTGAATGATGAGTAAGTCATTAGATAAAGTCTTTAAGCATTAGAGAGATGTATGCGTACCTAAGGCAGTATGTTATTGCATGATATTCTAAGATTATTAAGTGTTGTAGATTCCTAGTTAGTACCCTTGAGTTTCTAAGTGTGGAGAAGTCTAATTATATATTATATGGTATTGTTAATAGCTTAAGTGAGGGATTATAGATAGACGATCTTGACTCACTTAGTATAGTTTTAATTTCATGGATTTAGATGAATATGAATTTAGAGGTACGATTGTTAGTAGACCAATAAGAGAAGGACAGTTTGTAGAGCATTAAAAGAAGTGGTTGTGTTCTCTAATAAGTGGCAATTTTGCCACTTATTTGTATCTTTTTTTCTTATGATTATGTGTTGTTAATCAATAATATGAGGTTAATTATTATTTGAAAGGTGTTGATTACAGGTAATTTAAGATGTACTGTGAGTTCTGATGAAAAAATTGGAATCGAGGCAAAGCGGAGCTGAAATGAAAAAAAGTGAACTGGTAGTACAATTACTCTTCGCGAACGCGGAGGTCTAGCCATGAACACAAAGGTCAAAGTCAATAAACCTTCCCAAACATGGCCCACTACCCGTAAATGCGGAGGTCAACTTTTATTAAACATTGCAAATGCGACGCCTTGACCACGAACGCAAAGGAAAAAAGTTCCAGGCATCGGGGGCACTTCTAGAATTACATGATTTCAACCCCCAATTTATCAAATACTCGATACAAATCCATTCTAAGACTATCTTAGGCATATTTCTCAACCTTGGAGGCTAGGGTTCTTGACCCAACACCCTTGGAGTAAAGATTGGAAGCTTTGTATTGTCAAATTCTTAACCTTTTTCTTCATTCCCTTGCTTTGTATAGAATATTTAGGTGTAGATACATCCATGCTTCGATATTGTAGTTAGACATAATCAATGTTTATGTATTGAATTTGGGTTTAGATTCTATCTTGTGCTTTTGTATCAATTAATTACTCTTTCATTTAGGAATGAGTTTTGCTTGTCTAAATTAATCTCTTGCTTCACTTGATTTTCGAAAAGAGTAGCTAACCCAAGGACTTACCCATTTACTTCGATTAAGCTTGAAAGAGTTAATCGAGGTTGGAAAATATCAATTAAGCGCGATTTGGGACGTTTGACCCATCTTATGGATTTGAGCTAGACATAGGAAAATCCTAGTGCAGCCAAAAGTTGGCTTTACGATTCATGCTTCTTAGCGTGGTTTGAAAGAACAAGTAAGGACTAAACCCTCAATAGTTGATAGATGTTAGTGGGTGATTTTGAATCCAAGGCTAATTTATTAAAATCGCGATCAAATTGTGAGTTATTGATTGAATACGATGGATCATTGATAGATTCAATCCCCTGTATCATTTCCCTTGTTTTCCATTGTTGTGAAAGCCATTTATCAACTTGTTCATATTATAATTTGTTCTATCCGTGTTACGTTTTATTATTGAAAATCCCTAAAAATATCTTGTATCCTTTGTTTGGATTTTAGTGAGTTGCTTTTATTCTATACTCTCTTGGTCACTAGTCACATTGTTCCTCGTGGATTCGACCCCGACTCTATGTTGGATAAATATATTTTTAACAATAGCATACATTCCATTTCTAGGGTTTATTTGAGCATTATCAAAAATGGCGCCGTTGTTGGGGAACAATTTTGTGTATTGAGTTAGTTTGGAATTTTAGTTTACTTGCTTTGATTTGAACTTGTGAATAGTGTTCATGATTTTCTTTGGTTGTGTTAGGTAGATTTTTGTTTTTGTTATACTTGTTACTATGGCATCATAGAATGAAAATAAGTTTGGTGGTTGTAAATCTTACCTTGATGACCTATGTCTGTATTGTAGAGGACCCCACTTTTGGCAAGATTGTAGAGAGTATGATTGTTATTTGTGTGGTGGTAAAGATGGACATTGGAGTGATCATCCCAATTATTGTGCCCCCTCCCCTAGTTATTCTAACAGAAATGCTAGTTGTTCTTGTGAGTTTGATAGGTCTCATGATGTGGCGAAGGAAGAGCAACCTATCGGACACAAAGGATGCTGAAGTAATGCTTCAAACTATCTTGGACCGGGTGACTACAATGGGTGAGGATATGCATCTCTTACACCAATCCATGCATTTAGAAGGGAATGTGAAAAAGAAGAAGAACCTTGTAAGATGCCATTCTCTCAAATGCCATGGATTTGCCTAATCCTCAAAACAAAGTTTTTGAATAAGAGATTTAAGTTATGTGGTTGAGCCAAAAATGTGTGATGACTCACATGAAAATTTCCAAAGTGAAGAAGTGGCTAAAATTGAAGAAGAGGAGCAAAATTCTGATGAAGAAATCTCGGATTCTCCAAGAAAACAAATAGAAGAGACAATGAAAGGTACAATGGAGAAGAATGAAAAATGTGGGAAAGTCTTGGCTAAATAGTGGGACCTAATCCAACATGGTGATGAAGAAATTGTCCAACACATTGATTTTTCCATGGATGGATTTTTGGTAGTGATGATTGAGTCCCAAAATGAGGAAAAACTTGACAGACAAGAAACTGTGAGTCAAGAGTGGCTATGGAATCAAGCTCAAAAACTTGAAGTCCATGAGGATCAATTTGATAGAATTTTACTAACGGTGGATGATTCCATCAAAGTACATATTGAGCGATGTCAAGCAGTAATTCAAATTGAAATGGCTTCCCATAAATTGGAAACTGAGTTAAATGCAAAAATTGAGGCATGTGGTGTTGAATGCCAAATTGTCATGAACAATTATAATCAGATGGTTTCCAATAAAGATGCGAGTGATTTTGATTTTAAAAAATTCATGGTGATTTTTCAACCAACTGGGCCAAAAATAATGAAGGATGCCGAAATTAAAGAAGTGATACTAGAGTTGCAAGAAAAAGCCAATCAAATCCTTTGTGATGACTCTAGTTTATTTCGGGGTGAGAAAGTCAAAAAAGATGTAAATTCAGAAAAAGAGAGGCTTAAACCTCATTCCAACCATTTTTTGATATTGTGCTTGGTGGAAATCATGGAGAATTTTTGAGATGGGGGATAAAGTCCACACATTTTAGAGTTTGTCACTCCAAGAGGGCAAAATGACATCCCTCACTTGAAGGCCAAGAAGTGTAAAATGTGGTGTCTAATAATTGGCCTCTTGATCTTCTCACCAACACCCAATGAACCTAAATTATATTTTGATGTGAAGTTGGGTAAAAGATTTAAGTCTTCAAAATGGTGAGATAGAGTTGGTCTTGTTGCTTCCTTACATTTGTCCCATGAACATCATCAAAATCTTGATGTAAAATTAAGCCGAAGATTCAAATCTTCAAAGTACATACATATATTGTAAGGTTGCTTGCATCGTACTGCGATGTTAAATCAGGCGCTTGATGGAAGTCCACCCATAGTTCCCAAAAAAATTTCATTCATTTTTGAAATTTTAAATTTAAGAATAGCTTAAGATTTTATTTTTGTCTACTCCACAAAATTTTAGAGTTTTTGGAAGTGATTTGGGTAGGTTTGGATGCAAAAATTTGAGTGGAATGAAGTTTGGGGTTGTACTACCTTGAAAATGGGAGTTTGAATTCTTTTGTGAAGTGTTCGGATCGCCAAAGTTGATGGCGTATCGCCAAAGAGGAAGGGCCTATCGCAAAAATAGGCAGTAGTTGCCCAGGTCTGGCAACTCAGGCCTTCTTTTCAAATGCAGGGTAAGGCTATGATGTGAGGGTTAATAAAAATTTAACCTTCACGAATGCGACCAACCAGCTACGAACACGAGGGTCAAGTTAGATAACCCTCCATGAATGCATATGACCAGCTGCAAATGCATGTAACTCAACCAATTATAGATAAAGTAAAAGGCAAAAATCAGAAAACAAAGACTTCACTTAGACAATTTCTATGAGGCTACCAACTCAAAAACCCAAATAAGCATTTCACCGCTTTTGATTTCTGAAATTCCATAGCATTATCTACTTGAAATCTCTAAGGTAAGTTTGTTCTCACTCCATTTCTTCTTTGTTTTCTTTATCCTTTAACTGTGAGAAGCATGTTATCCTTAGTTTAGGACTCAAATTTGTATCCTTAT
Source organism: Capsicum rhomboideum (assembly GCA_031232105.1). Lineage (NCBI taxonomy): Eukaryota > Viridiplantae > Streptophyta > Magnoliopsida > Solanales > Solanaceae > Capsicum > Capsicum rhomboideum. The sequence continues at coordinate 78,358,845 of CP124709.1, read as the reverse complement.
AATTTATTGATTTGTGAATCTGATTTGGGTTATTGTATGAGAATTATGGTATGAGTGTTGAAAGTAATCTTTGAGAAAGTTTTGGGGTGAATGAGATTTGAAATTGAGTGATAAATTTGAAAGAAATTTTATGCCCCCTATATGTTTGTGAAAATGCTTCTGAAATGTGGGTTGGGTGATGAAGGGGTTCTTCACAAATATGGTCATGTGACCGCGAACCCGAAGAACAATATTTTTTTGAAAATTTTTAAGCCTTCGCGAACGTGGTCCCTTGAATGTGAACGTAAAGATAAAATTCTTATACCTTTGTAAATGTAGTCCTTGGACTGCAAACGCGAAGAAGATTTTTTCTGAACTTTGCGAACGCGAAGGCCAAAATCTGGCAGTCCCTAAAATAGTAGTTTCGCATAGCTTTGCTTGGGACCTTTTTCATCCATTTCTTTGGCTTAATTACTTCCTAATACATTGTTTTAAGTGTCTATAAGAACTTTTGACATGTTGGCTTATTTTGTAGGTGTTTGAGGGAATAAAATGGCTTTGAATGACATAGAAATTGAGCACAAAATTACCTCGAAGATCGACCTTGAAGAATATTTTGATTGTGTTAGGTTCTTGTCTGCATCTTGTGAGTGGAAGTATGATGAACTCCTATCAAGAACAATTGCCTAAGAAAAAGGCATCCATATGAAAAAAGTTGAAATCAAGATGTCGAATTTCTATGGGAGGTTAGTGGATAATAAATGGATTTACTTTGTCAACGAGCCAATAGTGGCCAACCACATGATGGTCATAGAGTTCTACACCAATGCTTCAATAATCGACTTTGGAGGTGCCTTGGTTACTATCGTTAGTAGTGTGTAAGTTAACTTCAGCCTGGAGGAAATAAATAGAGTCAATGACCTTCCTAATACAGACTATCAGGTGTACAAAAACAGAGCAAGAGCGGGTGGAAATCAATGGTTGGTTGACAAGTTGCATGATGGGGTCACTCCGAATTGGATAAATTTGAAAAGGGGGTTGACCAGTATGATTTCACAGCTGAAGACAAGACATGGCTTTCTATTATATGTGCTAGAGTCATACCCTCCACTCAAGACATAGATGTGACACTGAATAGAGCATTGATGATTGTAACGTTCATGGATCGCGTAGATGTGAATATGGGGCAACACATTGCCTATATGATTAAAGAGGTAGAGAGTGGGAGGTTTAGGAGCCTATTATTCCCATTATTCATTACTCAGTTGTGCTATGATGTTGGGGTGCTGAAGTGCCCAACCGATGTTGAGAGAGGTCCGGCTATTCCAGTCTATCCATTGAAGAAAAGAGGACTAAAGGACAAGAGTAAGAAGAGAAAGATTAATGTTGCTTCTACTACCTTCGGGCAATTCACAAGGTCTACTTCTAGGACCATAAATTCCTCTATTGTTGTTGCTGGGTCACAGGATTCCATAGGACCACTTTAGTCTAGCCCTTATCTCATGCGCTACCTTTCTTGTCAGATTTATAGAGTGAGTACACATGTCTAATAGTTGATAGCTGGCCTTCCTACTAGCCCACCTGGACCTAGCACCGCTGAGACTGCCCCACATTCAGGTACTGGTTCTCCACCTTTCCTTATGAAGTTAGTCACCAATCAAAGGGCCATAAGCAACAGGATAGAACAGATGAGTCGCAGGAAAGGACAGATTAAAAAGCTTCAATAAAAGTTCAAAGAATATAAAAAGAAGAAAGCCAAGTTCCTAAACATGTTAATGGGAAAGTTGAGGTCATTTTGTAGAGAGAGCCCTTTAGATGATGAAGATGATGCTCAACTGCATTTTTCTTCCACCTCTAGTTTAGTTTGACATGCCTTATTATGTGCCCTTGTCAGGCTTAATTTTTGTGGTTATGGATGTTGTGTGCCCTTGTCGGGCTTGAGCTTAATTTTGATTTTGTTGGATTAGTCATTTTTATTGTTTTCATTTTTTAGATTAGTTTCTTTATCGTGTAGCTTTTTGTAATTTTTCTTCTTATAGTGGTTTTGGGCGACCTTTTCCCAATGATAGATTGATTGAAGACATTCTTAAGGGAAAATCATCATTTTTTTGTGTGTTAGTGTCATATGTTCAGGGGAAGTCTTAGTACCCATAGTCATTGATAAGTGGGGTTATGATTGTTGTTTTGGTGAAGTTTGAGTAACCAAATGTTATGGTGAAGTCTGAGTAGCCATGGAACTATTTCCCTTGTTGGAGTCAAAATGTGAGATTGTGGCTTATTTGGTACTAATAGAGTTAGTCTTGCATTGTAAAATGTTGAAATGAGCATACCCCTCCAAAAACATTTTGTGAAAAACAAGTGCATGTAAGTGAATGATGTTTGTGACAACACTTTGACTCTGTTTGTGACTCTTATCTCATTAGGTGGTGTTAGTTTGCATTATGAGACATATCTCATTTTGTTCTTGTGTAGGAAATAAAATTGAGCCATCTTGAATAGTTTGCATGCCATGTGTGGTGAGTTTTTGTTGAATAATTATTGTGCTTACTCGTGTCATCTAGAACTTGCCGGGCTGGTCTTTCAATACTAGTCTTGATTGTGATTGGTTGGAGAAATGATCTTAGGCCGTCTTTGTGATTTTTAAAAACCTCTTTAGCCTTAAAAGCCTACCCATGCACATATTCTATCACTAGTTACCCCATTTGAGCTTTTTTACCCTTTTTTCGGCAGCCACAATACAAGCCTTAAACTTTGTTGAAATTTTCCCTCTCTTGAACCCTACCCTTCTTGAGCTTAAAAATTCCAACTTAAGGCTAGAAGCCTAAGTTGGGGGTGGTGGAACTTGGAAGAGGTGATCATGCATCATGATTTTGTAAGTGAGTTCCTTATGAACAAATCAATGATTGAATAAGAAGGTTGAATAAAGCAAAGAAAAGAAAAGAAAAAGAAAAAAGGGAAAATGAAAGAAAATGAGAAAATACAAGAAAAAAAGAAAGTTGTTAATAAGTGGATGGACTAGAATGAAAAAGAAAGGCACTTGTGTTGTATGGAAATGAAGAAGCAAATGATCAATGTTTGGATTGCATTGTGTTTTGTAGAGTTCAAGGAGGGTGTAGTCACTTCTATCCTAAATGATTATCCTACCCTTCCCCAAGCCTACATTACAATCTAGAAAAAGTCCTTCGGGATCTCCAATCGATGCTTTTGAGTTAGTGTCCATTGAAAATAAGGACAAGCCTATGGTATGATACTTATTTGCATTTGAAATTATTTGTAGAGTGTGAGTGTTTATGCAATTGTTCCTTGTATAAGTGTGTAAATATTGTGTGTTTTGGGACTTTCTTTCTTATGAGGGCATGTGAACTAGGATAGATTGGTGAAGTTGATAAATTCCAAAAATGAGTCAAGGGAGCGGAGAACGTTGGTTGACTAGTGGTTTTGAGTCACTTCTTGAGAATTAGTTGTTGTTACTTGATCATTCTTGAAATTCCATTTTGTTCTTAAATGTGTGTTTGATTTGGAGAGAGTTGCTTATGCAAGATTCACATGCTTATTGACTAATTGTTAGTACCAACCATAGTCATAGTCATGGTGCCTAATTGCAAAATGTGAAGTGAAAATGTCGACGTGGGTTTTTGAGCTTAAATTGATAGCCTCATTAAGTAGTTTGATTTTGTGTTGCTTGAGGACAAGTAAAGTCTTTAAGTTTGGGGTGTTGATAAGCGGCAATTTTGCCACTTATTTGTATCTCTTTTCTTAAGATTTTGTATTGTTAATCTATAATATGAGGCAAATTATTGTTTAAAAGGAGTTGATTCATGGTAATTTGAGGTGTACAGGGAGCTCTGATGAAAATAAATGGAATCGAGCTAAAATAGACCTAAAACTAAGAAAAATGAACTGGCAGTACAATTACCCTTCATGAATGCAGAGGTCCAGCCACGAATGTGGAGGTCAAAGTCAACAGACCTTCATAAATGTAACCCACTGCCCACGAATGTGGAGGTCATCTTTTATTAAATGTCTTGAATGTGATGCCTTCACCATGAATGGGAAGAAGAAAAGTACCAGGCATCGGGGGCAGTTCTGGAATTGCATGATTTCAACCCTAATTCATCAAATACTCAATCCCAAGCCATTCTAAGACTATCTTTGGCATATTTCTCAATCTTGAAGGCTAGGATTCTTGACCCAACACCCTTGAAGATTGAAAGCTTTGTATTGTCAAATTCTTAACTCTTTCTTCATTCCCTTGCTTTGTATAGAATATTTGGGTGTAGATAAATTCATGCTTGGATATTATAGTTAGACATAATGCAATGTTTATGTTTTGAATTTGGGTTTTGATTCTATCTTGTGTTAATTACTCTTTGATTTATGAATGAGTTTTGCTTGTCAAAATTAATCTCTTGCTTCACTTGATTTTCGAAGGGAGTTGCTAACCCAAGGACACCCATTTACTTTGATTAAGCTTGAAAGAGTTAATCGAGGTTGGAAAAATTGATTTAGCACGATTTGGGATGTTTGAACCATCTTATGGATTTGAGCTAGACATAGAAAAATCCTAGCATAGCAAAAGTTGGATTTGTGATTCATGCATCTTAGCTTGGTTTAAAAGAAGAAGTGAGGACTAAACCCTCAATGGTCGAAAGACTTTAGTGGGTGATTTCAAATCCAAGGTTAATGTGTTAGACCCGTTATTAAATTATGAGTTGTTGATTGAATATAATGGATCATTGATACATTCAATCCCCCATATCATTTCCCTTGTTTCCCATTGTTGTGAAAGCCATTGATCAACTTATTCATATTATAATTTTTTCTATCTTTGTTACGTTTTATTATTAAAAATCCCCAAAAACATCTTGTATCCTTTGTTTGAATTTTAGTGAGTTTCTTTTATTACATACTCTCTTGATCGCTCGCTAGTGACATTATTCCTCGTGGATTCAATCCTGACTCTAAGTTGGGTAAATATATTGCTAACAACCGCGTACATTCCATTTCTAGAGTGTATTTGAGCGTTATCATTCTCTTCTAATAGTAGAAGTTACAAGATGATGATTCTAAAAGTTAGAGAAAGTTAAGAGTAGTATCTCTGTAAGGAATGCCCTAGAGTGAAGTTAGTATCTTCAAAGTATAGTTTACCCAGGTAAGTTTAGCATTCACATTCATAGTGGCACCCCTGACCATTATAATAAAGTTATTATGGTTCAGTTTATAGAATTTAAAGAGGTCCACAAACTTAGAATGTTGGTTTTAATCTAAGGGGGAAATGATAGGGTGAAGAACCAAATCAAGTCTTGAAAACTAGATAGTGATGTGTTTTAGAAAGACGATGAGATAGCAATCCATTTTTTCTCTAGCATATTCCTCATATTTTAATCATTATGACACTTTGTTTCTGTCTTGCATATCAGTATTATGCCCATAACCCATGTTGTTGCACTTCACATAGATTCACGTCCAAATTAAATTCTTAGTATAAGGAGTAATGGTCTCACTCAATAGTACTAATCTGCTCCATGAATCTATGAACTTCGTCCTTATGTTATACAGGTCATAAGATATGCACTCATATTTCACAGTATATTCAGTTCTATGGACTCATGATATGCCCTTAATGACTAGAGGAATCCACGCTATGCCATGTATGTTATCAAATCAGATATTTTAAATAATTCATGCTTATGATCTCTTGCATTACGCCCTACGTATGCCTACCTATGAAAGTGATGGATGGTTATGTCATTTCCATAACCAGAATAACTCCCTACTCACACTCTAAGCATTAATGTATGAAGTATTTGTGCCTATTGTATCTTACCTCATAGGTTCCATTCTTTGTGCCAAGGTTCCAATAAGTATAAGTCATAGCTGAAAAGTATCCCTATTATCTGAGATCCTTATACTTTAGTCATCAATGACCCTTCTTATGTTAAGATAGTGGTGATGAAAGTGGTTGAACAATAGTATAGATGGGAGAGGAAAGATTTTCCTTATTATGGAAAATTATGGTGTGCTTGTTTTATCTAAGGTTATAAGTATGGAGAAAGATCGATGCAACGCTATATGTAATAGTTAGCTGAGAAGTTTTGGTGTGACTTTTTATGGTGGTTTATGAAATTTCAATTGATAGAGATGTTAGGAAGATGGGACAATTCATAGATAGTTTGGTTGCCTAGAAGTCCATGAAAGGGTTAGAGTGATAGGTTGAATATGTGTTTATATACATATGTTCAATTGCATGATGTGACTAGTACTGACTCTTTGACTAGGACTTGAGTTTAGTTATGAAGGTGGTTAAAAGTAGTGTTCTGAAGGGTGAATATTTGTAAGAAGATATAGAATTTAGAATCTTGAAATTAAGGCTAGCATGATCTCTTTATAGATTGCACATTGTATCTTCGAGTTAGGCTTGAACATGGTAGCATCTTGCATTTAGACTCAGAGTTTAGTGATCACTTATACCCTTGTGAAAATGATTAGTTGTGGTTAATGTAGTGTAGTTTTCAAAAAAGAGAGTGTTGCTTAGAAGAATTGTTAAGCAAAGGAGGTGAGTGTTCCTATGTCGTGTAAACTTGTACATGTCATGTATTTTAGAGTGAATGAAATATTTGGCCAGGCCCATGCCCTATGAAGTCCTCCATATCTATGCATCTTTTGGTTTCATTACCTCATACCTCAGCTCATGCCTATTTCAAACCTCCATATCTTATGGCTCATGCTTATAGGTTTTTCTTTGTGTTTTTCTATAAGGTTTCTCATGATATTCTAGTATGTATGAGTTGTATGGAAGTCCCAGAGTAAAGTTACAATATCTACTTCATACTTATAGAGTTTCAAAAAGGATCCATAGCCATTATCCATCATTCGAGGATGATCCCAAAGAGAAGATATTGTAACACCCCACAAACACTTAACTAAGCTTTGAATAATTGTTTGTATGTGAATAGCCCCAACCTGATGATTTAGAATTAAATATAAGTGTTTAGATCAGTACTCTAGTGTGGTATGTACTTTGAATATGATTTATGGTTATAAGAAACATCTAGCACAAAGTTAAGTTGAGAGTCTTTCTATTGATTGAGTTTTAGTATAAGTTCTTAATAGGGTCAACTTCAAACAATCAATCCTCCTAGAATATGAAGAATTACGTGGCCCATTACCCTCCAAATTAAAGGTTTTTGAGTCTTCTTTCCAACACCACAACCCATTTCTCAACCTGAGTCCGGAGCAAAGCATTTTAGGCATTTTAGTAAGGCACTATTCAATGAGTGTACTGGCAGCGTGCCACCACACAGATCTAGTGTGTTGGAAGTTGTTGCGTCCAAAGACACACGCAAGTGTATGCGCTCGTACAAGTAAGATAAGATTGAGAGTCCAAATTTCGTACCCACAGGGACTTATCGATTAACTATTTTTCTAAATTATGTTATATTATTTAATCAAGAAGTAAATCCCAAAAGATATATTTAACAATCGACTAAACTAAAGATAAAATGATAATGAACAATTAACCAAGAGAAGAGCAGATTTTATGCAATCAATGAATGAATCAATTTAGGATTATGAAATCGATAACAATCATATCGAGTATCAATTTCATCAACTTATTTTACTATCTAGTTGTTGATTTACGGGGTTAATTATATCATCATGGTCGTTCGAGCCTCTAATCGTCTATTCGGATTGACCTCACAACTACATTGTTGAGCGGGGATGTGATAACCCAATCCGAATGCATTTACATATCTTCCCATTTTGTAACCAAGTAAGGCGATCTAAGTATATTCCTATCCTAGCCACAAATCAATTCTTTATTTTACTAGAGCAAAGATCTTACTCCCTATATTCTTTGTTCTATATCATTGATTCTTCTTTCGAGTTCACAATAAGTATGTAAATTTATTTTAATGGTAGCTAAGCATTAAAATAGTAAGCACAAAAATATAAGAACAACTATGATGATAATCAAATAAATCAAATCAGGTAATTACTAAACAATCGCATTGTTAGCTTCCATAATTCTAGAACGAGAAGTTTAACTCCATATAAACATGGAGAAATTACAACAAATCATCCATAGAAAAACATAAAAATAAATAAATAAAGGAGAAGAAAAGATAAATCAATATTCTTTGGCCTCTACGGCGGCTTCTATCTCTCTCTAGGTCAAAAGTTATTTAAACACTGATTTTTTGGAAAATTTATAGATGTAGAAAAAATCCCCAAATAAAATAACTGAGTCTGAAATGGACTGGAAAAAATTTGGATAAGGCCTCCTCCGTGCCATGCTGAAAATTCGGAGCAAATGCTCTGTGTCATGCCAAAATGGCGGACACTCACTGGATTGGCCGCTTCAAGGTCGAATTTAAATAGGAACATTTTGGAGTATTTTAATAACTTTATTCCATTAAGTTGCCTGCTTGATTTCCTTCTATAATCTTTCATCTTTAATTCGTTTTAGCTCCAAATCTATTTATCTTCACACCATTTTAATCCTACACATCAAAATATAATATTAGGCACAATCCATAAAATCAATGCTCAAAAAGGATAAATAAAAATACTTAATATAAGGAAAATAATGACTAAAAATATATAATTCTGACCTCAAATCAACAGCGTGTTATGACACAGGTTGGCACGTTGGCAGTGTGACACGTCCGACCCTTCCCAGACACAAAATATTTCAGTTTTCTTCCATTTTAATAAGGGTATTTTGGCCCTTTTACCTCCAAATAACCCCTAGACCCAATTTTTAATCTCAAACTCGACCAACTCGCAGTAAAATCCCATTTTACTCTAATTCCCCTCTCCCTAAAGTTCAAGAACACCATAGAAGGGTTTTCCCTATTTCAAAGCTCAAAAGTTCCAAGTTCAAGATTAATCCAAGAATTCTTCTAGTTCAGGTATGTAGGATTTCAATGAGGATTTCCGTTCATCATCATGTCCAAAAAACTCTATGGTTTTTATTGAATTTATATGCATAGTTAGGGTTTATGAACCCATTTCTAAATCTCCTCTTTTCTTTAGTAAATCTCATGATTTTCTTGAAGTCTTTTCTAATCATTATGTATTTTGAATATATTGAGTTTATTTTTAGGTCTAGCAAGGTTTCCTTGTTGACCTATTGATTATTATATGATATTATAAATTGTTTCTTGAATCTTATATTTCAAATCATGATTTTAGAGTTTTTGTGATATTTTTAATTTTCAAAAAAATAGTATTATAGAAGGGTGAAATTGAAGATAGTTTGAAATGTAAATTTATTAAAAATTTATACTTACTCTTAGATAGATAGAAATTTTTAAATCTATGAGAATATGACTATATGAACTATTTTGGAAGGATTATTTAGCATCGAGAGGACATGGGTTTCGATAACACATATCTCATAACTATGTGCCATCATAGGAATTATGATAGTATCGCAAATCGGTTAATCTCTTTAGACTAAAAGGCTCACTTAGTGGATTCACGTATAGATAGATAGGTTCTATACCCTGGCAAGGTATAGGAAGCCCTGCCAACTGGGATTATACGTTGGACATCATGATCTCACATGGTGTATGTCTGTTGTGAGAAACTCCCACTTAAAGAAATTTATATTTTTCTATTTTAAATTAAGTTTGTTATTTATGAAAACATAGATATGATGCTTCTCTTTTACATATGCATTTTCATATATGATTCAGTTTCCTTTATAAGATATCATTTTATGGTACAAGTTTTGAAAGACTCCTCCTGAGGAACATTTATCTCTATGACTTAGCTTTGTTTTTTTCCCTATTTTTCAGAAATACTATTTTGGCATAGAGCATCCAATTTCTAAGACAAGCTTACTCAAAATACTTTGTTTTCAGATTTTCTTGAGGTTTAACATCTAATTCAACTTATGATCTCAAATAGTATGATTTAGTCATTGAGTTCCTCAGTTATTCAGATTCAGTTTTAGTATGTATGTCATTTTTCTTAAATTGCTTAGCCCTTATCTTACATACTTAGTACCTTCCCTGTAGTGATTCATACTTTTCTTATCTACATATTTTCATTGATGTTGCTTACAGATATGCACATACGTAATCAGACTCTCCAATAAGCCCCATCTATAAGCTATGAGTGGGTCCTCATCATTCTAGAGGATCCATTAGTAGTCCAATTATTAGTTTATTCATTTACATAAAGTTAGTCATATTCAATTGTAGTAGAGGCTTCATAGACAAACAGTCAAGTTGAGTCATATGTAACCAGTTTTCAAAGGATTCTTAGACTTTATTTATCTAAGAAAAAATTTAAATCATTTTTTTATCTTTATTCATAAAGTTCAGCCCATATGTTAGTTTCTACATTAGTATTAGTCATGTCATTTTATAGTTATGCCAGACCAGATTACGATTGCATCGAGGGTGTAGACTCGGGGCTTGACACATTGATAGTTTCTCTGGTGTTCTTTAGTCTAAATGGCATTATGTTATAGTAAAGACTACCATATTTGGTGACAAAAGAAGTTTTTTCTTGCTCTTTTAGGTTCATATTTTGTTTTTATTGTAATTAGAATATCCTTCAAGAAAACATAGCATGTCATGCCTGGTTATTGTACCAATCATTTGATTGGTGTGTGGCAAAGGGAGAGAACCTTCAGATATTATTTATTTATATCTTTAAAATCAACACACATCCTTAATTTGTTACCTTTTTGGTTACGACCACCATGTTGTCTAGACACTTAGGGTAGTTAACTTCCACCTTTATAAAATTGTTTTTGAATTCTGTCATCAAGTGCCTCTTCTGTCTTATAGGCGTGAACCTGCGGTCAACATTTAGCTTGTGAGTACCTACTCTTGGTGAGATACCTTTCATGTCTAAATGTGATACCTTTCATGTCTAAATGTGACCATGCAAATCAGTTTGAGTTATTTTTACGAAAAGAGAATAGTTTGATTCTCATTTTTGGATTTAATTTGTTCCCCAAGTATACCTTATTTTCTGGCTGATAGGCTAGTAGGGGTACTAGCAATAGTTCCTTAACCATAGATTAGGTTGCATCGGATTATTTTGGTACTACAAAGTTTCTTGCTACTCGGTATATTTCATCTTTTACCTCCCTTTTTTTTGACTCCCCAGTATCTGAAGGGGTTTCCTTTCATTATTTAGAAGCCTCCCCAAACTTGGATGGATCTTTGTTTTTGAGGGATAGATCCAGTCACTATGATTGCCTAAAATTCTTTTTTAAACTTAAATTTTCATCCACAACAAACATTTTCCTAGCTGTCGGATAATAAACTCTAATATGCCTGATTCCTTTTGGAGTGAGGAATTTGAACAAGAGATGCAATATTGATGGGACAACCTTTATATTGTGTATCCAAGGTCTTCCATAGAGTGCATTGTATTGCATGTCTTTGTTTATTACATAAAAAGTGTTTTATTTAAACTCTCCCCTTGTGTTGACTAGGAGTACATTTTCTTGTCTCGTTGTTTTTGTCGCCATGTTAAATCCAGATAGGATTCTGACAATATGAATGATCGTATCCAATAAGATCATTTTCTCAAGTACCATCCATAAGATCACATTAGTTTAGCTTCCTAGGTCTACTAATATGCGCTTAACTTTAAAATCACAAATGTTGACAAGAAAAACTAGATTATCATTTTTGGGTTGTGTGGTGACTTCTAGGTCATTATCATCAAAGTTAATTATTTCTTCTACCCACATCTATTGTCCCTTTTTCATCATTATCTTGGTATTCTTGGTTGACGTGAATTTGACTCCGTTCTATTCTACACCTCCAATGATCATGTTATCACGTTATCGGGTGCTATTGGGTGAGCAGGAGTTTCTGCATCCCTAATTATTCTATTGTTGTTTCTTGCTTGATCACTTAAGAATTCTCTAATATGCCTTTCTTTAAGAAATCGTGCCACCGCTTCTCACAAGTGGCGGCAGTACCTAGAGTGATTTCTATGGGACCCATGGAATTCATATATTTGCTCAGAATTTTAGGGTTTGGGATCTATTCTGGTAGGTTTTGTCCACCTTACATCCTTTATTTGTTTGATATCTTCCGCCAGGCCAATGTCATCTATGTTGAAGAAATATTCAAATAAATGTGGTGCCTCTATGTTGTTGTCCCTTAAAGTAATAGGCCTGCTCTATTTTTGCTTACTATGCCTTGCCTGTGGTGCTGGTTGTTTCTCTTGTCCCTCCTGTGCCTTTTCAACATTTGGGAGTAGTCTCACGAGCCAAAAACTCAGATCATGATCACACCGACTTTATCCTGCCAGTAGGTAAGCCAAAATCATAGCCCAAAATAGCGAGTAATGGGCTATTGAGCGGAATAGATAAAAAGGGATAAAACAGTAATTTAAAGTGACCACAACAGAAATATACACAAGCTTGGCATACAAAAATAGGGGACAAAACCAAATACACAAAATGGATCCCCCAAGACATGGTAAGGCCAGTACAAGAGCCACTAAACACAAGAAGTACTAGACAAGTGTAAAAGTATACAAAAATAGTTTCTGAAGATAAAAAATTAGACTAGTGCTAAAACAGAAGGAGATGGATCAGCTCTGGAGGCTGAAAGCTCACCCTAATCCCCGAACAACAGCTCAGTTCGAGGACATCGTAAATGGTGATGACTCGTACTAGGATCTAAATCAAGGAAAAAGATGCAGAAGTGTAGTATGAGTACCAAAATATGCGTTACTCAGTAGGCATCATAGGCCAACTGGGCTCAATTACGTGAATATATCTAAGAGGGAATAAATGAGGGTTAGGATGGAAATAACAAGCTATGATAAGAAAATGCGAGAAATCATATGTAAATTACTCAAGAGCGGAAATAAATGGCTAGTTATAACCTTATTGGACCCCCATAAGCCCAGAGGGTACACACAACAAAAACAAAACTCAATCGAGCCTCCATAAGCACGGTGGGAACAATCAAGGAATAATACTATATAAAGTCAAGTACAACAGTGAGGAATGAGAAACACTAGCCAAGATGTGCAATAAGCATACCGTATACTCTTTCTCCAGCTATAACTACAAATCACACTGATCTCGAATAAGATTTCTAACAAGAAATCAATAATAATATATGTCGGACTCTAACCAGACTAAATGAATAGATAAATAGTAGAACCAAGTGTCAAACTCAAACTGGAAATAAATATGCCGCAAGTAGAAATGATCCAGAGTTCCAACTTAAACCAAGTCCAACTAGTCCTTTTTCCTATTTTAGAAGACCAAATTCATTAAAGAAATGCACAGTTCCATTTATTAAGTTGAAAATTGTGATTTAAGGCCAAAATACTAAAATGCCAAGGATACCAAAGCAAACAAACGCAATATAGAAAGTAAGCCACCAAAATCCCAATAACCAGCCTCTCAAAGCAATCCTATAATCATTTATATCTAAAAAGGGCTTTTATCCTATAGTAACCTACTTAACAGGAGCGATAAAGCTAACTACAAGTCCTGAGAACCCAACCTAAGGAAAACATCTACCCAATACTAGATTAAGGAATCTAAAATCCAATCCCAAGGGCCCTAGGTACGTTAAGGTAAGTTCTAAAAGAGAGCATCTACCGGGCCAAAAGGAATTCGAGGTAGAAATCTATCCCAAAGTCAACTAATCGGCTATAAGGCTCGTAAAATGCCTAACAGACTATCCAAACCGCAATACCCTACAAATAATTAGAAAAATACCATTCCAATAGCATAAAAGAGCAAAGTCTAAAGGAAAGGTAAGCATAACCTACCTGGACTCCACTGAAAGCTCTTGAAATCCACTAAATCAGAGCTTTTCTCTTCTGAGATGCCTCCGACAACTGCCATACTATTAAAATAGCAATCTAAATGTCAAGATGAGAATAACAATACCCATATATCAAATTTAAGCTCTGGGTCAGAAGTGGGGCTAAAGATCACCCATGGGGTCTATTTGTAGAATCCAAAAATAGAAATCATAGAAATGTCCCCCGGTGAAAAATGAACTTGTGCTCAAAAAATTGAGCACCACCAGCTCTTTAAATGCCCCAAAACAGCCCCAAATAAAAGTCAAAAATAAAAGAACAAATCGAAGAATTAAATGGAAATTAAGGCGGGAACTTACAAAGAAATGACCACAAAATGGTCACCTTATCAACCCCCAATTCATCCAAGACTCAATTTTGAGATTCCCACACAATTTTCAAGCTTCCAATATCAACAATGGTGTTTACACTTAGAAACTTTGAGCTGAAAAATGAAGGGAGAATATATATATATATATATATATATATATATATATATATATATATCACCAGTTATGGCCACTAAAGCGACCCATTTTACTGCTAAAGTGGAAGATATAGCTTAAGCGGTCGCTGGTGATGTCACCCAGCTCCACTAAGGTGGACCCTTAGCCGCTATAGCGGCTCCACTAAAGTAGTCACTTAAGCGGCTAGTGTTGATGCCATCAGGCATCGCTAAAGCTACTCCCCAACCACTGAAGCAGCTCCGCTAAAGTGGTAAAAGGGGCACTTTAGCGATAGCACCAGATCAAATACACCAGCAAAATTTCAGCTATCTCCAAATATCTCGATTGGGTGTTCAGGATTCATTCAGACTACCGTGCATGCAAAAGAAACATGCTACCCTACCAAAATTGGCATTCCAAACTTAATGGAACCATCAAAATTTCTAAAAGATGTTGTTTCGACAAAAAGTAGGTCCCATACCTAATGTTTCATTTTTATCAAATTCCAACCTGTAGCCCAAAATGAGCCCGGTAGCCTTGAGACCCCTACCAAAGGTACCCTAGACTAAAATCTACATTTTGGAGTTAACAGAACTATCAAAATTTTCATCCAAGTCCATTTACCTAAGTTTTGGTCCAAGACCATTTTCTCAACTTTAGAAGCTCTAAAATAGGAAAATGGCTATAAAAACCAAACAAACTATTCGGGAATAGAACTATCAGCCCTAGCAAGTCATAAATGACTTGGGGCAGCAATAGGAAATCTCTAAATGCAAAAAAAAAAAAAAAAAGGAAAAAGGAAAAAATGACATGGAGGGTCATTACAACATCTACTACTAAAAGGACTTTCATTCGCGAAAGTTAAGAGTTAAGAAGTACTAAAAGGCTCGAACTGTCACGCCCCAAAATCTCATCGGGACGTGGTTGGCACCCAAAGCCGATATTGCCCGAGAGAACCAATCTTTGCTCATTTATCTTCGTATGCATGTCCTCGCATGAATCTTATTCTTCCTTATGCAACTATGTGGAAATCATAAATATGGAAACATATGCCATAAACATATATACAAAACTTGGACGTTAGAGCCATTACGTCGAACTGAACGTACACTTCTTTCATTCATATACCCACATATGTCTACAAAAGCCTCTAACTGATGCATTTACAAGACTAACTAAAAGTCGGGACAAGTCCCCGTTTTATACAACATCTACAACATCAAAACAACTGTACATCTATGACTCGGAAAGTCTCGAACCAACTGGGGCTCACCAAAGAGCTGTAATCACTGTCACCCTACGATGGAGGTCTACTAGTGCCTACACCTGCAACATGTAAGGTAAGTCCCCGAGAGGGATCAGTACGAAGAATGTACTGAGTATGTAAGGCCATAAGAAAACTACATCAGCACATAAGAACTTCCATGGAAATAATTATAAGAGAAAACTCAATGTGCGGAATTATGTACAATTCTTTTGTTATTGCCAGTTACGATCATTCATTCACAATCACAACAACCATAGAACCAGTATAAGAGAAATAGCAAATGTGAATAAACTCTTTTTCTATATGTGGGGAACCATGCATATTACGTTCTTTCTTTCTCTTGCCTTTACTTTACTTTACTTTTACATTGCTCATATACTGTTAGGGACCTCATCATGCAGGTGTTCTTTTCACCCCATGGATAAAATATCATCGTCATGTAGGTATTCTTTTTACCCCATGGATAAGATCATATCATCATGCAGGTGTTCTTGCACCCCATGGATAAATGAACATCATCATGTGGGTGTTTGCACCCCATGGATAAACTAACATCATCATGCGGGTATTTGTACCCCATGGATAACGTCCATGAACACAATCAATATACATTACTTTATTCTTACTTCATTTCTTTACTTTTGAGAGATTGGTACATTTACTTGTGAGAGATTGATTCATTCACTTGCCATAACATTATTTGAACACCACATCTTGGAACCATTGGAACAATAGTCAATGCATAAGAGACATATGTATAACTCTATTGGGACTTGGGATCATGACATGATTGGAATAATGCTATTCAAACTAAATAAGCCCTCTTTACCTCATTACTCTCATTGAGATAGCTCTCTTAGAATTTACAACATTATGACAACTTAGGAACTCCAGTCAATGAATAAGAGATAAGTGAATCGTAATTCATCTAGGAGTAGGACACTTGTGAATAACAATATATGTCTACCTTAGTTAAAATACTATAGGACCCCTTTGGAATGTAACACTTTTGGAACCTTAGGATAATGATCACTAAATATGATACATGTGGATATCAATTGTTCACCACCCTGAGATGCAATACCTTAGAACATTTGGAACTTTTGACATGTTAGCCAATGGACATGAGTCAACCAATGGGCATGAGTCATATGATTCACCATTGACCAATGAGTAAGGAACATGTGAGTAACACTAGCCAACTACCGAATGCGGAATACCTTAGAGCATTTCAAAATCGAATGAGTACCATGCCAATATGAACACCATATGTTGCAGAAGGAAATAGAAGAGTAACCTTACATAACTTTACTTCCAAGTACGAGTACACAAGTCTATATATGAACCCAACAGTCCAGCTTCTTCCTTATGTTTCACTCTACAATACAAGTCCACAATGAAACTCTTGTTAACGATCATTTACCGTATGAGTGTACAAAATGACAATGAGCCATATGACTGCCATATAACTTCATTTCACTCCTTACAATACAACCCACTGCATTATCATACCAAAAACACCATAATCATTCCACACATTGACCAAGATATCATACATCTATAGCATTTCACACCACACTTACCCTTTACGCTTCCTCATTATCATTTCGTCACAATTACCCTATCAACTTGCCTCATAAAAACTTATGAACAATCATACATACTTAAAATAGTCCAAAATACCTCCATACAACACTTTAAAGTCATTAAAACGACATCATAAGTTGATAATTACATCCATGAAGGGTATAGGGGTTTCAGGGGGCCAAAGGGATGCAAAAACAAGCAATTCGGAGTTCTGGGCCGATCCGCTAAGCCACCTGCGCCTGCAGGTGGATGACTTGCATCCGCAGGTGACCTTTGGCAGTAGCCATAGGCACCTGCGTTGGCACCTGCGCCCGCAGGTGCTTCATCTGTGAGGGCGGGTGCCCGTTTCGGCCAAAAAGGGTCTCTTTTGGGTCTTTTTATGCAATGAATGGTCCATGATCATAACTAAACGTATTTTAACATATTTTTGATCATATTATATGCCAAATATCAGCCATGGTCTCACAACACACATAAACATCACCAAAACGACACTTCACGGTCAATACGTCACCAAAACCATAACCAATTTCACAATAGAAATTCCAAACATTATACACCATGACAAAACAAGGAAATGCTATAATCACATATCACATTTCAATATTAACTCCATCATGTTCACTTCCTTTAAGACCATAAGTCCATGTTCAAGTTTACAAGGCAAAATCATCCTCCGATTTAGCAAACACAAGTTGTTTAACACATAGTGAACTTCTCACACTTCACCAACATAACCAACATGATATAAACCATCTCCCATGCATAAAATATATTAAACCATAATAATAAACACTTACCAATACTCACCAAGTGATGATCTTTGGCCAAAAGGATGAGAGCTTAGGGTTTGTGGAAATATTGAGAAAATTCTACAAAGGCATGGGTGTCCAAATGAATAAAATTATGATTTTTGGCTCTATTTATAGCCCCTTTAAGTCTCTCTTTATCCAAACACTTGGTCCAATAATAATTTAGGGACTTGTTCTTGCAAGAATGGGTCATTATGCCCTTTTTGGGCCATGTCTTCATGCCAATTTTGGGCCTAATTTAACTAATTAACAATTTGTTAATTGAGCCCACCAATTGAATGAATAATTCCTCATATATATATATATATATATATATATATATATATATATATATCCCTCAAGTCACTCTTATCCATCTCTTGGCATTAAATGCATGGTTGATTAGTCAAATGGAAGATTGGATCATGTTTTGCCCCATTGGGCCAAGTCTTTCTTATGATCTTTGGGCCTCATTTGGCCCAATGGCTCAAGACTCATATAAGCCCCAACAAATAATTGCATGATTCTTCAAATCTCTCATGGTTAATTAATTTCCTAAATGTACACGTAGTCGTATAGGTTCGACAACATATGGGGTGTTATACCTCCCACGAGGGTCTAATCCCATGTACTAAGCCCAATATCCATTACCTCAACAATAACATTACACAATACATACTTTTGGCTCTCGATACTTAAGTAACCATTGTTCAACGTCGTCAAATAGGGTTTGATAGGTATGGGGTGTTACACGAAAAGGTGAGGATACTGAGTCCGCATGTCATGTTTGGTCTCCCAAGTAGCATCCTCGATGGGACAGTGTCTCCACTAAACCTTTACCACCAGAATCTCCATGGAACGCAATCATCTAACATCTCTGGCTAGAATAAAAATTGGCTCCACCAGGAAGGTCAACATATCATCTAACTGAACCAAGTACCACTGGAGCACGTGAGACTCATCTGGAATATAACATCGAAGCATCAACATATAAAAAAGCTGGAGGCAAGTATAACTCATAAGTTACCTCCCGAATTCTCCAACAAATCTTAAATTGCCAGATATACCTGGGGCTGAGCTTGCCCTTCTTCTCAAAATTCACCATGCCCTTCATTGGTGATACTCGAAGGAAAACCCAATCACCAACTCCAAACCTCAAAGCATAAAGCCTATGATCAGCATAACTCTTCTGCCTTTTCTGAGCTGTCTATAGTCTATCTTGAATAACCCAAACTCTGTCTAATGACTCTCGAAGCAAATTGGTACCTCGTGGTCTAGCTAATGAAGTCTCAAAACAACCAACAAGAGATCGACACTTCCTACCATACAATGCCTTGAATGGGGCCATCTGAATACTCGAATGGTAGCTATTATTGCAGGCAAACTCTGCTAAGGCTAGAAACTGCTCCCACTGACCTCTAAAGTCTATGACACATACTCGGAGCATATCTTCCAAAACTTGAATAGTCTGCTCTAATTGACCATTAGTCTAGGGTGAAATGTTGCCCTAAGTTCGACCTGGGTACCCCAACTCCTCCTAAAAAGCTCTCTAAAAGTTGGAGGTGAACTAGGAACCTCTAATAGAAATAATAGAATGTCACAATCCAAATTACCGGATCGTGAGGGCACCTATTCTAATTCACTTAACTAGGAGAACCTCTTTCACCCTTTAAGAAGATATGCGGAAGTTTTTATTGAATAACATTAACCAAACTGTATTACAACTGATTTTACAAGTATTAAATACGGAAAAAGAAACTATACCTAGGACCTAGTCTAAATAGGTACAAGAGCTTGTAAGTAGAGAATACAACTGGACACAACTTCCACCATGAGTGAGGTAAGTAGAAGCTGCTGGAGGATCGCTATCTACAATAATTTTAAAACCAACAGTGATTCCTGTAAAAGACTATACCCTAAAAAGGGTATAGAAAAAGTAGTATCAGTACAAACAACACGTACTGGTAGGAATCATCAGTCGACCAGGGTTAGATCACATAAACACAATATAGAAATCACAAAAGGAAATATGACAGTTTATATAATAGTTTAATCCACAACACTATTATCCACTTGTGTTACCTAAGAATATTTCTCATTCTTAATCTTGTTGATCATTCATAACCTTCACATCAAGTGTCATCCATCCTAACTCTCAGAGGTTAACCCCAATAGTTATTATAAGTAAATCTATTTCACTTATGCCTCGACTAACCTCGATAATAAATGGAAGCCAATAATCGTCACCTTGCAGCAAGTACAACTATGAGCACACATCATGATAAAATACCTCAAGTTTATGACACTTAGCCTTTTCAAGTAACTCTAAAACTTCAGTCAAGTACAAGTCAAGAACAATAAGTCAAGTCAAACTATGACCAAACAACAACCTTGACTCTAATAATATCTAAGTCAACAAACAATGACTCTAACCATATCCAAGTCAACAAACCATGACTCTAACAATATCTAAGCTAAAAAACCATGACTCTAACAATATCTAAGTCAACAAACCATGACTCTAACAATATCCAAGTCAACCAACCATGACTCTAATCACAAGAATCCCAAATATATCAAGCAAATCACAATACGGTTCGCTCAAGGAACCTACGACAAAAACCATGAAAATACTCAGTCCACTCATGGAACCAATATAAATAGCAACAATAACAATAAGCATATACCCGGTCCACTCAAGGTACCATCACACTCAAACATACCCTGTACATATATGCTAAGGGTCTTATGGGTGCCTACTAGTCATGATCTGCAGGGGATAAGCTCTTATCCATGTACTGTACTAGTGTGGTACCCGAGCCAACCAATGAATCTGTCACGCCCCAAATCCCATTGAGGTGGACTGGCACCCGAAGTCGTTGAGGCTCGAGAGAACCAATCTTTGCTCATGTACATTCATATGCATGTCTCATATTATATCATGCCACTATGCGAAAGTCATGGAAAAACTTGTACAATATATGAAACTTGGCCGTTAGGGCCATTATGTCAATATGAACATTTACCACTTACAACCATTCTCCCATATAAGTCTACAAAGCCTCTACAGATACATAACCATAACCAACCTAGAGTCGGGACAACACCCCGCTCTATATACATATACAATACCAAAGCAAATATCTATAATGACTCGAAAAGTCCCGAATTCAACTGAAGCTCACCAACAATCCGCAAATGATCTGCAACTTACTGTGGAGGTCTACTAGTGCCTATGCCTGCAGCAAAAATGTAAGTACCCCAAGAGGGGTCAGTACGAAGAATGTACTGAGTATGTAAGGCCATATGAAACTGTAAGAGATATAAACACTTCAATAAACTCAAATACAAATAAATAACCAATATGGATAAGTCACCATCCTATATGTTGGGAACCATGTATATTGCTTTTATTACTTTCTTTGCTTCTTTACTTTTGTGCTTATTCATCTTTGCCTATGACCTGTGATACCCGGGCCCCGACTGAACACTGGATTTTAACATAACATAACGTTATATTGGGATCAGCTCGAGCTAGGATTATGCCTCTAGAGCTGCCACCCATGAATCAATATATATATCGGGATCGGCTCGAGCTAGGCTTATGCCTCTAGAGCTGCCACCCATACCAACATATCAGGTTCGGCTCGAGCTAGGTTATTACCCCTAGAGCTTCCCCCTGTCAGGATCGGTCCAAGCTAGGCTTATGCCTCTAGGACTGCCCCCTGATCCAACAATCTCGGGATCAGCTTGAGATAGGTATTTCGCCCCCAAAGCTACCACCCATACTTGATCATTAGGCACATATGCATTACTTTATTCATTACTTTGAGATTGACACAACGATAGTCATAACTTTATTTGAAGCTTTGGATCATTAACCAATGAGTGAGATACATGTGAACAAACATTGTTGGAAACATAGCCTTATTGGAAACATAACACCATTGGACAATAATCAATGAACAAGATACATGAATATAACCATTATTGGAACTTTGGAACGTAACCTTATTGGGCTTTTGGAACACTATTCATGAATATGAGATATGAGATTCACAATTGATCAATGAGTAGGAAACATATGATAATGACCATTGATAACCGGATATAGGATACCTTAGCACATTTTCGGATGGGACAAACGTAATGTCAATGTGAATACTATTTGCTGCAGAAAGATATGGACAGAGTAACCTTACATACCTTTTATCCTCAATATGAATATGCAATCTTAGATGTGCATACAATAGTCCCGCTCCTTCTTTATGTGTCACTCTACAACACAAATACATAACGGAGTTTACATTAACCACCAACTACCTAACAAATGCATATAACGATAACGATTTTCATGTTTGCCTTTAAACATGCCATTTCCCCCTTGACAAAACCATTGATGAAATTGTACCAATAATCCCCCAATATTCCATACATTGACCAATACATGATAATCAATAACATTTCACCACAAAACTTCTCCTTTACACTTTCTCATCCACACCACATCACAAATAATCCATCAAGTCACCTTAATACACCTCATAGCACATATCGGCCAAAATCTCATAATTTACACTTATATGAAAATAACAAGTTTAATAACATAATCACACCATAAATGTTCATATTTCATCCATACCATGCTCTTTCATCAAAATCACATGTCATATTTCAAGCATAGATCCCATGGATAACAAATCTTTTACAAAAACATAAAGTACCATGTTCAACACTTCCAAGCATAACCAACATGATTTACATACTCTCTCATGCATATAATATATTAATCCATAAGAATATACACTTACCAAGACTTTCCAATTGATGATCTTGTCCAAGAAGAGAACTTAGGGTTTGAGAGTTTGAGAGAAATATCTCTTGGAAATGTTTAGAAAGGCATGTGCCTTTTGAATGAATAAAATCTGATTTGGTGGCCTTTATATAGCACTTTTTAATCTTATCCTTAGTCATGCTTGATCAATAATTGATGGTCAAAGGGAGAATAGGTCATTTGACCCTTTGGGCCAAGTATTTTGCCTCATTTTTTTTGGGCCTCAAATTGGCCCATTAACGCATATTATCTTAGCCCAAAAAAATCAATGTGTAATCCATCATATATCTCATGTTTAATTAATTCCATAATCGTCCCGACAATATTTACTTACGAGATTCCCAATCGTAGCCTCAATCACAAAAATAGAAATTCTAGCCGCTCATGGCTTCTTTGAACATAATTTGTTAAAATACTTATGATGAAGAATTAACCCCAATTCGAATGCTAAACGCGCTTAAGCATAGTCCTACTATGACGGGGTAGTGATACCATGACTTATAGGTCTTATACGCATCATAATAGTCGAAAAAAAATTTTGGCGAAAACCACCCCGGTACGCCGCTTGGCGTGCCCCTTTGCTGCCTATGGGCTGAAAATTTCAGCCCAGAGCGGCCTGGCACGCCTCACCTTCATTTTTTTTAATTTTTTGTTTCTTCGACTTTTCTTTGCGGATTCAGTTAGATACTTCAAGTTCTATTCTTTAACTTACTTCTTACCTTTAATATCCTTTGTTTGGAGGCCCTCCAAGCCTCATTTTTAACCCCACAAATGCTCCACAAAGTCACAAAACACCTTCTACGAAGGTCTAATCACACGTACGAGGCCCAATATCAATTATCTTATCGATAACATTACCAAATACATACTTATGGCTCTCGACACCTAAGTAAACATTATTTAATGTCGTCAAGTAGGGTTGGGAATGTACGGGGTGTTACATTCTTCCCCCCTTAGAAACATTCATCCTCGAATGTTAGTAACATTGTCTCATTGTAACACTTAAGTCGAAGTGAATCCTTTACATCATCATATACACACATAACACTTGTAAATACTTACTTATAATGACTCCACTTTCGTATCTTGAACTTTTTATTCCTTGTACAACAATTATGAGTACTTTAGATTCCATTATTTCTTTGGCTTCCCTTGTGATTTCTTCTACATGCTAATTTCTCCAATAGTGCCTTTACGGAAGCTACTCCTTTATTTCTCATTGTTTTCACTTATCGATCTAGAATAGTAGCAGTACCTCTTCACATGTGAGATCTTCCATAACTTGTATATCTCCACTAGGAACAATACGCGATAATCTCCTATACACTTTCAAATCATCGATTATGAAATATTGCATGAACTGTGAAGAGTTCTGGGACTAGTACTAATAGCTACGCAATTTGCTCAAATCTTTGGACAATTTTCCCTTTCTTTTTGAATCTCATTATTTTTCTTCATTGGTGACACTGTCAAAAATACCTAACCACCTATGGCACATTTTAATTCCCTTTCTCTAATATCGACTTTGGGCCATTTGTAGCTGCTGTTATATCACCTTCACCTTCTCTATAGCTTGATGAACAAAACCTGACCCGAGAAAGGCAAATTTCATCAACTGAAACCCATCCAATTGATGATCTATATTTTCTTTCATATAAAAAAACTTTGTAAGGTGCCTTTTGATACTTTTATTGTAAACAATTTCAAGAAACGATAGATGTTCATCCCAACTACCTTTAAGATCCAATGTACAAACTCGTGGCATATCTCCAACCGTTCGTATAATGTGTTCTGTTTGTTTATCCATCTGAGGATGACAAGCCATATTTACATCCACCTGTGTACCCATGCTTTACTGAAAAGGCTTCCAACACTGTGCAATAAAGTGAGTTCTCCTATTTGATATAATAGTGAGTGGAATCCCATGTAATCGTACTATCTCTGTAACATACAACTTTGCAGAATGTTCAGCTACATTGGTAGTCGTAACTGGTAGGAAATATCCTAACTTGGTAAGCCTGTCAACTATCACCTATATGGAGTCAACCTTTGCAGTATACGAGGCAACCCTGTGGTTAGATCCATATTATTCATGTTCCACTTCCAAACTGGAAGGGTAATACATTGCATAAACATACAGATTTCTGATGCCATATTGTTACTCAGTGAACGCTTGGACATTGAGCTACAAATTCTACAATGTGCTCTCATGTAACCTTACCAAGACATCTCTGCTAAACCATGGTACATTTTGGTTACTTCCGAATGAATAAAATACCGTGAACGATGTTCTTCTGTCATAATTCATTTCCTTAACTCGTCTATACCCGGTACACACAATCTACATTGGCATTAAAGTACTCCCCCTTGTGTTTGCTCAAATACCTTCGTCGAACTTTGCTGTACATTCTTTTTTTTTTTAATTGAACTAAAAATATGATTTACATATTACTTTTCCTTTATCTCAGATACCAATGAAAATTCTTCCACGTTTGACACTATAACTCTTTCACTTGAAGTTTTATCCAAGTAGTGGTGCCATCAGTTACAAGCAATTGTTACAACTGTTAACTCAAAATCATATGTGGGATAATTTCTCTTATGTGGACGCAATTGTCTTAAGGCATACACTATCACATTGTTGTACTGCATGTACACATACCCCACACCAATTTTGAAAACATCACAATACCCTGCATACTCTTATGTGCCTTTGGGAGTACTAGTACAGGTGTAGGAGTCAATTTATCTTTCATCTCTTGCAAACTTTTCTCACATACATCATTCCACTGAAACTTAGTTACTTTGTGTGCTAGCTTTGTTAAGGGTAATGGCAAAAAGCCTTTTTAACAATTCTTTTGTAATAACTGGCCAACTCAAGGAAGCTACGAATTTTCGTAGGCATCGCAAGCCTTGGCCACTTCTTTTGTCTATATGTATCCTTATTCCTTCGTTCAATACAATGTGTCCTAAGGACATTACGGATTTTTACCAAACTTGCATTTAAAGAACTTGCATATATCTTACGGTCACAAAGAATCCGTAACACCTATCACAAGTAATTAGCATGGTCCTTTTGTGCTCTTGAGTAATCTAGTATGACATCTAAAACATTATCACGAATACGCTTAGCGATGGCTTAAACACCCTAATTATCAAATCCATCAACGCAGCTGGTGTATTTGTTATTCCAAATGGCATAACTACAAATTCATGACAACCATACCTCTAGTTTGGGTACCTTTATTTTCTCTGACTCTTACTTGATGAGCTCCTGACCTTAAGTCAATCTTTAGGAATAATTTGTCATGCTATAACTGATCAAATAAGTCATCAACTCCGGGGAGAAGACATGTATTCTTCATTGTCATCTTATTCGGTTGCCGATAGTAAACACACATCCTCAATATGCCATCTTTTTTTTTGTCCTATGAACACTGATACACCCCAAGGGTAGCACTAAGCCTTATAAATCCCTTATTCAACACGTCTTTTACTTTCTCATTTCATTCCCGTAACTCTACCGGGCCATGCTATATGAAGAAATAAAAATAGGTTGAGTATCTGACATCACATTAATATCAGCTCATACATCGAGGAATTTATTCACCACCAGACCTGATTGGAGAGTTGGTGGTTTCACATCAGTATCTTTCACTCTTACTAAGTGACATATGTATCCCTTAGAGTATCCGTTTCTTTGCTTTAAGATAGGGTATAAATTTTCCTCTTGGTGCCCCCACCTTTCCTTGGCCATTCAAAACATTATTTTAGGGAAAATGACAATATAACTTCTTAGTTTGGCAATCTACTATGACACAATCCCTATATAACATCAAAATCCACTATTTCCTGCTCAATAGAATCACCCAGTGTCCCATGACCACAAACAATTACTATGCACTTATGATATACTCTTTTAACTACAATAGGTTCACCAACTAATGTATAGACTTCCTGTGACATAACTAGTCATTTTGGTGTTCTTTTGGATTTTCAGCAATTTAATGAAATAACATATGCTAGTGTCGAATATGGGTCAATCAATACGTGTACGGTACCTGTAGCTTCATCAGGAGAAGCCTCATTTTGTGGCCCGACATATCACACCAATAACAACATTTGGCCCCAACCGATATTTCACCTAGATGATAACTTCCGCAGCACTAACACGACTGACGAGGAGACTTCGGTTGGTTCCTACTTTCTACATTCCTATGCTTGATACCTCATTGCCCATGAATCCTAAATCTCGCTTCTTTGCCAAACCGATTGTCTCTAAACCCTTGGGATCAAGGTAGAACATTTACTATAGATTAAGGAAATAATGGTCTAGGCGGTCTGTTAAACACCCAAGACCTAAATTCTCCTTGGGATGCCATGAATTGTCCCATAGGTCTAGCCCTCTTTGACGACCCTTCTTCAAATATTTGTGTCCTTTTCTGTTGCCTCGGATCCTCCATTATCTGTGTAAAAGCCTATATTCTGGCTATATCCATATCTCTTTTCAAGACCACAATAGTACAATTCATCTGTCCACATACTGATGCACTCTATCGGTCATAATAGCTACCACATTTGGAGCATACCTAGCCAAAGAATTAAATCGAAGACTGTACTTTTTGACACTCATAGTCCTTTGGAAAAAATTTAACAATTGGTCCGCATGAGCTTTTCGAACGTCATATGGGAGATACCGGTCAAGGAATATCATTTTAAATTCCTCCCAACTAGTTGGAAGTACCTCAATACACCATTCACATGCATACCATCCAGAGCCCGTTTGATTTGGTCTATAAAGTCCTGTGGGTCTTCATTCAGATCTGACCTGATGAACGTGGGAGGGTTTACTTTCAGAAAATCCTGTGTTCTCCAACTAGTTGCACCATCATTACTCATCATTGGGCCAACTCGCCCGTGACATTGTACAACAACTATCTGAGTCAACATATATACTACATTTCTTAAATCATATCCAGTGGCACTTATAGGTGGTTCTGCGGGTACTTCTCTACCTTTTGGCTAAGAGAAACCCGTATTGCAAATTTCATGTCAGCTCCACCTTGACTAGCTTAGTCAGGTGGTGATTTACTCATTTCTACGTTGGCAGGCAAATCAACCTGCTCACCTTTGCCCTTATCTTGTCTGATATTCAGCATTTGACTATACAAAAGAAAACCAATATTAATATGTACACATGTGTCCACCTACAACTTTGGCTCTATTGCATGATCAAGAAGTGAAGAAAAAAAAAAACTCCTAAATGTCCTGTCACCTCCTGCTTATCAATGTGGCGCGTAACACATCCATAAGCAAGACTCTACTTAGACATGGCTTTGTAGACACCCTTAGGACGACCTGCTCTGATACCACTTTTGTCAAGCCCCAAATCCCATTGAGGCGGACTGGCACCCGAACCCATTGAGGCTCGATAAAACCAATCTTTGCTCATGTACATTCATATGCATGTCTCATATTATACCATGCCACTATGCGGAAGTCATGGTAAAACTTGTACAATATATGAAACTTGGTCGTTATATGAAACTTGGTCGTTAGGGCCATCATGTCAATATGAACATTTACCTCTTACAATCATTCTCCCACATAAGTCTACAAAGCCTCTACAGATACATAACCATAACCAACCTAGAGTCAGGACAACACCCCGCTCTATATACATATGCAATACCAAAGCAAATATCTATAATGATTCGGAAAGCCCCGAATTCAACTGGAGCTCACCAACAATCCGCAAATGATCTGCAACTTACTGTGGAGGTCTACTAGTGCTGTGCCTGCAGCAAAAATGTAAGTCCCCCAAGAGGGGTCAGTACGAAGAATGCACTGAGTATGTAAGGCTATATGAAACTGTAAGAGATATAAACACTTCAATAAACTCAAATACAAATAAATAACCAATATGGATAAGTCACCATTCTGTATGTTGGGAACCATGTATATTGCTTTCATTACTTTCTATGCTTCTTAACTTTTGCGCTTATTCATCTTTGCTTGTGACCTGTGATACCCGGGCCCCGACTGAACAATGGGTTTTAACATAACATAACGTTATGTTGGGATCGGCTCGAGATAGGCTTATGCCCTTAGAGCTACCACTCATGAATCAATATATATATCGGGATCGGCTTGAGCTAGGTTTATGCCTCTAGAGCTGCCACCCATACCAACATATCAGGTTCGGCTCGAGCTAGGTTATTACCCCTAGAGTTTCCCCCTGTCAGGATCGGTCCGAGCTAGGCTTATGCCTCTAGGACTACCCCCTAATCCAACAATCTTGGGATCGGCTTGAGCTAGGCATTTCGCCCCCAAAGCTACCACCCATACTTGATCATTAACCACATATGCATTACTTTATTCATTACTTTGAGATTGACACAACGATAGTCATAACTTTATTTGAAGCTTTGGATCATTAACCAATGAGTGAGAGACATGTGAACAAACATTGTTGGAAGTATAGCCTTATTGGAAACATAACACCATTGGAACCATTGGACAATAATCAATGAACAGGATACATGAATATAACCACTATTGGAACTTTGGAACGTAACCTTATTGGGCTTTTGGAACATTATTCATGAATATGAGACATGAGATTCACAATTGATCAATGAGTAGAAAACATATGATAATGACCATTGATAACCGGATATAGGATACCTTAGTACATTTCGGGATGGGACAAGTGTAATGTCACTGTGAATACTATTTGCCGCAGAAAGATACGTACAGAGTAACCTTACATACCTTGTATTCTCAATACGAATATACAATCTTAGATGTGCATACAATAGTCCCGCTCCTTCTTTATGTGTCACTCTACAACACAAATACATAACGGAGTTTACATTAACCACCAACTACCTTACAAATGCATATAACGATAACGATTTTCATGTTTGCCTTTAAACATGCCATTTCTCCCTTGACAAAACCATTGATGAAATTATACCAATAATCCCCCAATATTCCATACATTGACCAATACATGATAATCAATAAAACTTCACCACAAAACTTCTCCTTTACACTTTCTCATCCACACCACATCACAAATAATCCATCAAGTCACCTTAATTATCACGACCCAAAATCCCATTCGGGCCAGACTGGCACCCGAAGTCGATATGGATCGAGAGAACCAATTTTGCTCATGAACCTTCATATACGTATACTCGTATGAATCTTATTATACCTCATGCAACTATGTGGAAGACATGAATCATGGAAACATATGCTATCTATCTATCTATATATATTTAGGAAACTTGGCCGTTGGGGCCATCAAGTCAAGACGGACATTCGTCTTTTACATATTCGTCGCTTACATCCATATACCCACATATGTCTACAAAAGCCTCTAACAGATGCATCAACAAGACCAACTTACTGCCGAGACAAGTCCCCGCTTTATACAATATTTACAATATCAAAACAAATACACAACTATGACCCAGAAAGCTCCGAACCAAGTGGAGCTCACCAAAACGCTGCAAATGATCCCCAGTCTACAGAGGAGGTCTACTAATGCCTGCACTTGCAACATGTAAGGTAAGTCCCCGGAGAGGGTCAGTACGAAGAATGTACAGAGTATGTAAGGCTCATAAGAATTCATCATACATGCTAACAACAACAATGGAGTCAATATAAGAGAAATGGTAAGTGTGAATAAACTCTCTTTTTGTATGTGAGGAAATCATGAATATTTCTACTGTTATTGTAATTTACCATCCTCTATATACCCCCTTATTCAAGAGAGAGTTACTTTTACTCAAGAGACTTTCCTTCAAGAGATTCTTTATATGCAATAGCTTTTTTCTTGCTTTTACGCTCATCATCATTATTATTCATCTTCTTGGTTAACTACGTCCACTCTTTGGTGGGTGAATTACTGCATCCACTCTTTGGTGGGTAAATTAATACATCCACTCTTTGGTGGGTGAATTAATACATCCACTCTTTGGTGGGTTAATATATTTATTTTTCACACTTTTCTTCTTTTCTTACTTGGGGAAGATTGATTCATTCACTTATGAGAGATTGATATATTGAGGATCATGATAGTATATAATACCGGGCCTCTACCTTTGGTGGGTTAGAAATGACATAGCATAATATTGGTATTATTCCATATCGAACTTATACCCTTTACATAGTTATGAGATTGACACGTTAAAGATCATGACCTTAAAGCACACACTTATATACACATCTCACTTCACTCCTTCACTTCACGAGATTGACATCTTCACTTATGAGGAATAATTATACTAACTTGCACATCACCTCTCTTATTACTCTTATGAGATTGGTACTTTTATTTGTGAAAGATCGGTATAAATATAATCATCATATTATTGGACTTTGGAACATGACATGATTGGAAAATGCGTTTCAAGAATAAATAGATTCTCCTACATTATTACTTTCTTGAGATAGTGCTTTTAGAAATTATAACGTTATGACATCTTTGGAACTTCAATCAACGAATAAGAGATAAATGAATCATAAGTCATCTAATAATAGGACACATATGAATAACAATATACATCAACCTGAATTGATATACTTCAAAACCTCTTGGAATAGAACAAGCCCAATGTCAATATGAACAATATGTTGCAGAAGGATACGAAAAAAGGAACCTTGCATACCTTGTATTCTCAATACGACTCTACAATCTTAAGTGTGCATACAATAGTCCCGTTCCATCATTATGTTTCACTCTACAAGACAACTACATAATGGAACCAACATTAACCACCAACTACCTTACAATGGCATACAATAACAATGAGTTACATGTTTGGCTTTAACATGTCATTTCCCCCTTGACAATACCATTCATGAAATTATTATACCAATAATCCCACAATATTCCATACATTGACCAATACATTATAACCAATAGCATGTCACACCAATTTCATACTTTACACTTCTCCATCACCACCACATCACAATTCTTCCATCAAATTACTTCAATACACCTCACAACAACAAATCGACCAAAATCCCATAAGTTACACTTATAGAAAAATAAGCAGTTTAGGACCATAATAACACCATACTTGTTATTTAATCCATACCATTCTCTTTCATCAAACCCACAAGTCATATTTCAAGTTACAATTCCATGGATAACACATCTTTTAGCAAAAACACAAAGTACCATATTCAACACTTCCAAGCATAAACAACATGATTTAAATACTCTCCCATACATATAATATATTGATCCATAAGAATAATCACTTAACCAAGCTTGAAAAATGATGATCGTGCTCCAAAGATGGCTTAGGGTTTGAAGAGCCCAAAGGGATGTTCTTGAAAAGTCTAGAAAAAGAGATAGAAAAGCATGTGTGTTTATGATAATAAAAATCAGATTTTTTGCCCCTTTTATAGACCTTTAATTCCATCCTTATCCACTCTTGTGGCATTTAATGTTTGGTCTAGAAGATCAAGGTAAGAATGGGTCATTTGACCCATTTTTTTTGCCCATGTCTTCTTCTCATTTTGGGCCCTTTTTGAGCCCAATTCACTTAACCCAATAAAATCAATAATTCCTCATGTTTAATTAATTTCATACATGTTACGACAATATACCCACTCACTCAATTCATACTCGTAGCCTCAATTCCAAAAACGAGCAATTCTAGCCACGTATGGCTTATTTTGACCATAAGGGTAAAATCGTCATTTTGGTGCCAAATTCGTTCTCGAGTAATTTTATCATACCAATATAATAATTCACTTATTTCATGTATATTTTCGTGGTTTTAGAATAAATGTGGCAAAAATCGGCCTTGTACGTCCCCAAGCACCCTTGGGACTTAGAAAATTTCCAACTTTTGAAAAGTGGCAAAAACCAGCCTGGCACGCCCTTGGGCACGCCAGATTTATGCCTGTGGGCTAAAAATTTTAGCCCAGATCGGCCTGGCACGCCCCACCTTATTTTTTTTCAAAATTTTGCTTCTTCGACTTTTCTTCGCGGATTTGGTTAGATACTTCAAGTCCTATTCTTTAACTTACTTATTAACTTTAATATACTTTGTTTAGAGGTCCTCTTAGCCTCATTTTGAACCCCACAAATGCTCCACAAAAATCACAAAACACCTCTTATGAAGGTCTAATCACATGTACGGGGCCGAATTTCAATTTTCTCATCACTAACATTACAAAATACATACTCATGGCATCTCGACACCTAAGTAACCATTATTCAACGTCGTCACATAGGGTTGGGAAGGTACGGGGTGTTACATTCTCCACCCCTTAGAAACCTTCGTCCTCGAATGTTAATGATGTTCCTTTAATTATAACAATTGCATCTTGATAATAGCATACGTAGACATAGACACTTAATAGTCATAGATACTTACTTAGTATCAGTCCACTTCCACATTTTGAACCTTTTCTTCCATTTGAAACAAATATGGGTACGTCGATTTCATCATGTTTTTCCAACTTCCCATGCGGTCTCCTCGACTTGTTGATTTCCCCCAAAGATCTTTTTCAGAAAGTACGTCTTTATTTGTTAACCTTCACTCTTGACGCTTTATAATAGCCATAGATATCTTTTCCTAATGAGATCCCCCGAACTTTGTATATTTCCAATGGGAACAATATGAAACGAAACTCTTATACACCTTCAACAATATCACATGGCATGTTGTATAGGGTCAATTTTCTCTTCTTTCTGAATTCCATTATACCTTTCATGAGTAACGCTTTTAAGAGTACTTAATCATTTATGATCACAAACATCTACTTATACCATTACGATATGTTCCTTTAACTACAGATAGAGATATCCATTGACTTAACTAATAACCCCAGTATCCCATTAGATTCGTCGTAGCTGATGGAGTAACATACAATAGAGTAGAGCTCGGATCAGTCCATACATATACATCATGTAAAAATATGGTAATATACCTAAATACCTGTACCTTCATCAGGAGATGCCTCCGCATCCGGCCGGTCCACTAAAGCATAGGTGCGATTCTGAGTTCCACTGGAACTGGCTGCTCCTCTGGCACCTCTACCACGACCATCAGACTGTACACCAACTGCCGATGCCACATCGGCTGATCCTGTAGGTCGTGTCATACTACCCGTAGGCCTCTGTAGGCATTCTCTCATCATGTGTCCTGGCCTACTACATACAAAGCAAACATTCGTATCAAACCGACATTCACCTGCATGAAATCTCCCACAGTGCGGGCATAGCTGACGAGAAAATCTGGTTACCTGTGATCCTTGAATTCCACTACTCTGTTCAGATCGACCACCTCTAGACCCACGGAATTGAGAATGAGCACCTGCTGTGGAATAAGAGGATGAGGGTCTAGGAGGTAACATTCGAGATCCAAATTCTCCTGGGAATACCATAGACTGCCCCATAGGTATAGCCCTTTTTGATGGACCTTCCTCAGATTTCTGTGCCCTTCTTCTTTGCCTTTGGTCCTCCATTTTCTACGCAAAGGCCTGTATTCTAGCTATATCCATATCTCGATTTAAGGCAGTGATAGTACAGTATCGTACCAAATAAGGCTCCAATCTGTCCACATATCGATGGACTCTACCTTTCATAGTGGCTACTACATTTGGAGCATATCTAGCCAAGAAATTAAACTGTAAACTGTATTCTCTGACACTCATATTTCCCTAACGTAAATTCAGAAATTGGTCTGCACGTGCCTCCCGAATCTCATACGGGAGGTAATGATCAAGAAATGCCATTCTAAATTCTTCCCAACCAGATGGGAGTGCATCAATACCCCTTGATCTTTTCCAGTCCTCATACCACAAGATAGCCTCACCCTTCAGTCTATAAGCTGCTAGCTTAACCGTTTCTACACCTGTTACGTGCATCACCTCTAGTGCTCTTTGAACCTGGTCCACAAAATCCTGTGGATCTTATTTCGAATCAAACCCTGTGAATATGGGAGGGTCTAATTTTAGAAAGTCATGTGTACGCCGACTAGCTGCTCTAGCCGCGTCATCCTCATTTACCATTGGCCCAGTTCGTCCCTGTGTTTATGCAGCCACTAACTGAGTCAACATATGTACCACATTTCTTAGGTCTTGATCTGTGGCATTCATTGGCGGTGCTGTGGGTACTTATCTACCCCTTGGCTCTTCTGGAGCTGGAAAAGTAGAGGAAGACCGCGATGCAATTTCAGCGTCAGCTCCACCTTGACTAGCTTGGTCAGGTGGTGATCTACTCATTCCTTCTCCAGCAGGCACATCTACCTACTTCCCTTTACCTCTACCACTTCTTGTGATTGGCATCTTAGTATACCAAAGAAAAACAATCACCATGGTCAGATACAAGTCAACTTACAACACTGGCTCTAGTGCACGATCTAGAATGAAGAAAAGAAACAACTCCTAAATTTCCCGTAACCTCCTACTCATAAATGTGGCACGCAACACATCCATAAGCCAGACTCTACTCAGAAACGACTTTGCAGACACCCTTAGAACGACCTGCTCTGATACCACTTTTATCACGACCCAAAATCCCATTCGGGCCGGACTGGCACCCGAAGGCGATATGGCTTGAGAGAACCAATTTTGATCATGAACCTTTGTATACATATCCTCGTATGAATCTTATTATACCTCATGCAACTATGTGGAATACATGAATCATGGAAACATATGCTATCTATCTATCTATCAATCTATATATATATATATATATATATTTAGGAAACTTGGCCGTTGGGGCCATCAAGTCAAGACGGACATTCGTCTTTTACATATTTTTTGCTTACATCCATATACCTACAAATGTCTACAAAAGCCTTTAATAGATGCATCAACAAGACCAACTTACTGTCGGGACAAGTCCCCACTTTATACAATATTTACAATATCAAAACAAATACACAACTATGACCCAGAAAGCTCCGAACCAAGTGGAGCTCACCAAAACGCTGCAAATGATCCCCAGTCTATAGAGGAGGTCTACTAATGTCTGCACCTGCAACATGTAAGGTAAGTCCCCCGAGGGGTCAGTACGAAGAATGTACTGAGTATGTAAGGCTCATAAGAATTCATCATACATGCTAACTACAATAATGGAGTCAATATAAGAGAAATGGTAAGTGTGAAAAAACTCTCTTTTTGTATGTGAGGAAATCATGAATATTTCTACTGTTATTTTAATTTACCATCCTCTATATACCCCCTTATTCAAGAAAGAGTTACTTTTACTCAAGAGACTTTCCTTCAAGAGATTCTTTATATGCAATAGCTTTTTTCTTACTTTTACGCTCATCATCATTATTATTCATCTTTTTGGTTAACTACATCCACTCTTTGGTGGGTTAATAACTACATC
Source organism: Capsicum rhomboideum (assembly GCA_031232105.1). NCBI lineage: Eukaryota > Viridiplantae > Streptophyta > Magnoliopsida > Solanales > Solanaceae > Capsicum > Capsicum rhomboideum. The sequence continues at coordinate 78,322,748 of CP124709.1, read as the reverse complement.
CACTCTTTGGTGGGTGAATTACTACATCCACTCTTTGGTGGGTAAATTACTACATCCACTCTTTGGTGGGTGAATTAATACATCCACTTTTTGGGGGTGAATTACTACATCCACTCTTTGGTGGGTTAATATATTTATTTTTCACACTTTTCTTCTTTTCTTACTTGGGGAAGATTGATTCATTCACTTATGAGAGATTGATATATTGAGGATCATGATAGTATATAATACCGGGCCTCCACCTTTGGTGGGTTAGAAATGACATAGCATAATATTGGGATTATTCCATATCGAACTTATACCCTTTACATAGTTATGAGAGTGACACGTTAAAGATCATGACCTTAAAGCACACACTTATATACACATCTCACTTCACTCCTTCACTTCACGAGATTGACATCTTCACTTATGAGGAATAATTATACTAACTTGCACATCACCTCTCTTATTACTCTTATGAGATTGGTACTTTTATTTGTGAAAGATCGGTATAAATATAATCATCATATTATTAGACTTTGGAACATGACATGATTGGAAAATGCGTTTCAAGAATAAATAGATTCTCCTACATTATTACTTTCTTGACATAGTGCTTTTAGAAATTATAACGTTATGACATCTTTGGAACTTCAATCAACGAATAAGAGATAAATGAATCATAAGTCATCTAATAATAGGACACATATGAATAACAATATACATCAACCTGAATTGATATACTTCAAAACCTCTCGGAATAGAACAAGCCCAATGTCAATATGAACAATATGTTGCAGAAGGATACGGAAAAAGGAACCTTGCATACCTTGTATTCTCAATACGATTCTACAATCTTAAGTGTGCATACAATAGTCCCGCTCCGTCCTTATGTTTCACTCTACAAGACAAGTACATAACGGAACCAACATTAACCGCCAACTACCTTACAATGGCATACAATAACAATGAGTTACATGTTTGGCTTTAACATGTCATTTCCCCCTTGACAATACCATTCATGAAATTATTATACCAATAATCCCACAATATTCCATACATTGACCAATACATTATAACCAATAGCAATTCACACCAATTTCATAATTTACACTTCTCCATCACCACCACATCACAATTCTTCCATCAAATTACTTCAATACACCTCACAACAACAAATCGACCAAAATCCCATAAGTTACACTTATAGAAAAATAAGCAGTTTAGGACCATAATTACACCATACTTGTTGTTATTTCATCCATACCATGCTCTTTCATCAAACCCACAAGTCATATTTCAAGTTACAATTCCATGGATAACACATCTTTTAGCAAAAACACAAAGTACCATATTCAACACTAACAAGCATAACCAACATGATTTACATACTCTTCCATACATATAATATATTGATCCATAAGAATAATCACTTACCCAAGCTTGAAAAATGATGATCTTGCTCCAAAGATGGCTTAGGGTTTGAAGAGCCCAAAGGGATGTTCTTGAAAAGTCTAGAAAAAGAGATAGAAAAGCATGTGTGTTTATGATATTAAAAATCAGATTTTTGGCCCCTTTTATAGACCTTTAATTCCATACTTATCCACTCTTGTGGAATTTAATGTTTGGTCTAGAAGATCAAGGCAAGAATGGGTCATTTGACCCATTTTTTTGGCCCATGTCTTCTTCTTATTTTGGGCCCTTTTTGAGCCCAATTCACTTAACCCAACAAAATCAATAATTCCTCATGTTTAATTAATTTCATACATGTTACGACAATATACCCACTCACTCAATTCATACTCGTAGCCTCAATTCCAAAAATGAGCAATTCTAGCCACGTATGGCTTATTTTGACCATAAGGGTAAAATCGTCATTTTGGTGCCAAATTTGTTCTCGAGTAATTTTATCATACCAATATAATAATTCACTTATTTCATGTATATGCTCGTGGTTGTAGAATAAATGTGGCAAAAATCGGCCCTGTACGTCCCCAAGCACCCTTGGGACTTAGAAAATTTCCAACTTTTGAAAAGTGGCAAAAACCAGCCTGGCACGCCCTCTGGCACGCCCCACCTTATTTTTTTTCAAAATTTTGCTTCTTCGACTTTTCTTCGCGGATTTGGTTAGATACTTCAAGTCCTATTCTTTAACTTACTTATTACCTTTAATATCCTTTGTTTAGAGGTCCTCTTAGCCTCATTTTGAACCCCATAAATTCTCCACAAAAGTCACAAAACACCTCCTACGAAGGGCTAATCACATGTACGAGCCCAAATTTCAATTTTCTCATCACTAACATTACAAAATACATACTCATGGCATCTCGACACCTAAGTAACCACTATTCAACGTCGTCACATAGGGTTGGGAAGGTACGGGGTGTTACATTAATACACCTCATAGCACATATCGGCCAAAATCCCATAATTTACACTTATATGAAAATAACAAGTTTAATAACATAATCACACCATACATTTTCATATTTCATCCATACCATGCTCTTTCATCAAAATCACAAGTCATATTTCTAGCTTAGATCCCATGGATAACAAATCTTTTACAAAAACATAAAGCACCATGTTCAACTCTTCCAAGCATAACCAACATGATTTACATACTCTCTCATGCATATAATATATTAATCCATAAGAATATACACTTACCAAGACTTGCCAATTGATGATCTTGTCCAAGAAGAGAGCTTAGGGTTTGAGAGAAATATCTCTTGGAAATGTTTAAAAAGGCATGTGCCTTTTGAATGAATAAAATCTGATTTGGTGGCCTTTATATAGTGAATAAAATCTGATTTGGTGGCCTTTATATAGCCCTTTTTAATCTCACCCTTAGTCATACTTGATCAATAAATGATGTTCAAAGGGAGAATGGGTCATTTGACCCTTTGGGCCAAGTATTTTGCCTCATTTTTTTTGGGCCTCAAATTGGCCCATTAACACATATTATCTTAGCCCACAAAAATCAATGTGTAATCCATCATATATCTCATTTTTAATTAATTCCATAATTGTCCCGACAATATTTACTTAGGAGATTCCCAATCGTAGCCTCAATCGCAAAAATAGAAATTCTAGCCGCTCATGGCTTCTTTGAACATAATTTGTTAAAATACTTGTGAGGAAGAATTAACCCCAATTCGAATGCTAAACGCGCTTAAGAATAGTCCTACTATGATGGGGTAATAATACCATGACTTATAGGTCTTATACGCATCATAATAGTCGAAGAAAAATTTTGGCGAAAACCACCCCGGCACGCCGCTTGGCGAGCCCCTTTGCTGCCTCTGGGCTGAAAATTTCAGCCCAGAGAGGCCCAGGGGTGTGCCCCACCTTCATTTTTTTTAATTTTTCATTTCTTCGACTTTTCTTTGCGGATTCGGTTAGATACTTCAAGTTCTATTCTTTAACTTACTTCTTACCTTTAATATCCTCTATTTGGAGGCCCTCCAAGCCTCATTTTTAACCCCACAAATGCTCCGCGAAGTCACAAAACACCTTCTACGAAAGTCTAATCACACGTACGAGGCCCAATATCAATTATCTCATCGATAACATTACCAAATACATACTTATGACTCTCGACACCTAAGTAAACATTATTCAATGTCGTCAAGTAAGGTTGGGAAGGTACGGGGTGTTACAGAATGATAATAACCAATCCCATGAAGATGTCTAAATACCGGTACATCCCACAATTAACCAATAGAATATCACAGTAATCACATAAAACAACGATAATAACCAACACTTGTAACAACCACAAGATTTACATATAAATTCATTGAATCTGATTACACTTAGAATATCATTTAACAATTACCTTCCTTAATTATTCGTTGCAACAATATGCAAACCTTCCAAACACTTGGTCAACTCAAACTAATCATTCCATGTAAATAATAATAATTGTTTAACACCAAATCACAAGTAAATATGATTCATTGGTTTCATTAATTACAGCATGTCCGAAGACCAATTCATGGCTTATTCAAGTAAGTATTATCAAGCCATATTTGTCAAATTCAAGTAATCATTTTAGGAGTGTACATTCAACCCAAAGGAGTCCAAACTCTAGTTCAACATTCATAAGTTCATTTACTAATCCCATCCTCCTTTATTTCTACCAAAATCGGGGATCCCACTATTATCCAGCAACCCCTACATTAAAGTCATTACTAGGTTCAAGATCCAACTCCATTAACCAATCATTCATCTTTATTCAACTTAAAATCTAGTTCTAGTCATACGCCTTTATACATTTTACTTCCTAACCCTTAGTGTAACTTGACCTTAGGACCTTAATTTAAATCACTGCCTCTTTATCCATAACCCATATTCATCACTAACCTTAAGCAAGATTATTCGATATTCTAACCACACATATTACCAAATTCATCCTTTTATGGTAATTAGGCTAAATAACTAAATTATGAGCTCACACAATCTCATTGTCATCTATATTCATATAATTCATACTACAATCCCCCATGGAGTCATACAAACACAAAACACCCATCAAGGGTTCATACATTAACATAGTAACACATAATTAGGCCTTTATTACATTAAATCCACATTTTATCCATCCAAACTCCATATCGGTAGGCTTAAACATTATTTCTCCCATCAAATCTACATTATGAATATGTTTACTAACTGCAGTCTACTACTCATAAACCATAACCTATTTGGGCTCCAACCTGCTCCAACAAGTAGCTATACCATGGATGATCTTCCTTCTTCTTCACGTTTCTGAAGGCTAAATCATCTAACAACAATAATTATAAGATTAATTAATAAACTATTCTTCAAACAAATACCTTGGGAATTCAAACCCACTAATTCTACCCTTATTCAACTCAAAATCTCTATATTTTAGAATGGTTAGATCAACTTCTAGTCCCAAGGACATAATCTATTAATACTAATTCAATTTCAAGAGATTTTAACCTATTAATTCACTTTACACCAAAAAATTCCATTTAGGTTTACTTTCTACCACCACCATGATCAATCTAATGTTATTTTATGGATTTTAGAATCAAACAAATGTTAGATTAATGGAAAAACAAACCTTGAGGGCAGAAATAGATGGAAAATTGAAGAAATCAACCCTATAAGGTTGAGGAATGATAATTTTGAGTTCTAAAATTGAAACCCGTCAAAAATAGGCTTATATACTGCTGCCACAACACTATAGCAGAATAATTACCGTTATAACGGTACCGCTATAACGCCTTGATCCCACTATAGCGGTCTCAGCTTTTCAGCATGGACAGACTTCATTAAAATGGTCATAACTTTTTATTGGATTAACAAACATTCAATTACGTTGGAAAAAAGACTCAAAGATCTTTAATTTGGTGGGTAGTATTCCCTCTAACTCTTTATATTCTAGGAGAAAAGCTCATTTGAAGTTGACCCTAATTTAAACTTTACCCAAAAGTAAATTGGTAAGGACCCTTTCAACTTAACTTTGTGCTAGGAGGATTGCATGACCTTAATACATATCAAATTCATTCCCATACTTAAGAATTAATCCTAACACTTATTACGAATGGGAAACATATGCCTTAACTGTAGATAATTTTAGTAATGATGAAACCGATCGTTACATAGACATGGACACTATGTGAAGATGAATCACCTCTCAAATATAGATCCAAGCCAACCTCTCGGCACTATAGGAAGACTGAATAGGTAGAAAATGAGCTGACTTGATCAATTGATCTACGATGACTCAAATGGTATCAGAACCATGAGAAGTGTGAGGAAAACCACCAATAAAATCCATAATAATTCACTCCCAATTCCATTGAGGAATAGGTAGCCTCTAAAATAGACTTCAAAGTTTTAAATGCTTAGACTTCACCTACTTACAACACAAACACCAAGCCACAAAGGCTGATATATATCTCCTCATGCTGCTCCACCAGTAATGCTGCCTCAAGTTTCTATACATCTTAGATGTCTCGGGGTAAATAGAGTATTTGGATCAATGAGTCTTCTGAAGTATCAACGAAACCAAACCTTCTACCCTCAAAACATAAATGCAACCATCAAACCTTAATATACCCTCAGAGTCTAAGGCAGTCCTTCTGGACTCTCCCCTCTGCACCTGATCTTGAATGGCTATATTTAAACTGTCGATCTTGAATTTTCTCCAGCAAAGTAGACCTTGCCTCAACTCTAGCAAGAATCCTCCTGGTGTCTGAAATATCAAGACAAATCATCCTATTGGTTAAGGACTGAAAATCTGAGGCCGATGGTCACTCCAAACCTGAAAGGAAGGCCACGATCCCCATACTCACTGCCTTCTAGCTCAAGGAGTATGCTACCATATTCAATTTTCTTGGATGGTACAGAATAGAGAGGTCATAGTCCTTTAGCAACTCAAACCACCTATGTTGTCTCGAATTAAGATCCTTCCTAATTAGAATGTACTGAAGACTATGATGATTGATGAATATCTCACAGTGAACGCCATAGAGGTAATACCTCCAACTATTAAACATAAAAACCACCATCGCTAACTCCAAGTCATGAGTGAGGTAGTTGTGTTTGTGAACCTTCAGCTATCTCAAAGCATACTATAACCTCCTTGTCCTCAACTGGAAGAGTCAGAATAGGATTTGAAGTGAGTAAGGCCTAGAGCTTTATAAAGCTTGCCTCACACTCATCGGACCATTGAAATAGGACCTCCTGCCTAGTCAATCTAGTCATAAGTGTTGCAATAGAGGAAAATCCTTTGATGAACCATCTGTAGTAGCCTTCTAACTTAGTAAAGTTGTGAACCTCGATTGGAGATGTGTGTTTGGACCAATCACGAACTACCTTAATCTTTTTTGGGTCTACCATAATCCCATCCTTGGACACTACGTGCCCCATGAATGCTACAGACTCAAGCAAGAACTCGCACTTTGAGAATTTAGCATACAGTCACTGATCTCTCTAAGTGTGGAGCATAATCCTCAAATATTACTCGTGCTCCTCCCTACTCCTCGAGTAAACAAGGATCTCATCAATAAATGCAATCACAAAAGATTCCAAATAGGGCCTGAATACGTGGTTCATCAAGTTCATGAACACTGTTGGGGCATTGGTCAACCCTAAAGGCATCACCAAAAACTCGTAATGGTTGTAGCGAGTCCTAAAGGCTATGGGATGTCCACTACCTGAATCCTCAACTGATGGTAGCCAGATCTCAAGTCAATCTTAGAAAACATGGTTGCACTTTGTAGCTAGTCAGACAGATCATTGATACGTAGTATAGGATACTTATTTTCACTATCAACTTATTTTGCTGCCATTAATCGATACATTATGCATAAAATTATCTTTCTTTTCACAAATAGAATGGAAGCACCCCAAGGAAAAACACAGTCTAATAAATCCCTTACCTAAAAAATCTTGAAGCTGAACATTCATCTCATTTAGCTCACAGGAGCCATACGATAAGGTGTAATAGAAATGGGTTGAGTGCCTAAATCAAGATAATTCATAAAGTCCATATCATGCTCAAGAGAAAGGCTTGGTAGATTAGTAGGAAAGGCAACCGCAAACTCACAGACTACAGGGATAGAAACAAGTTAAGGACTCTCCATGCTAAAATCTCAAACCTATGCAAGATAAACCAAACACCCTCCTGATACTAGTCTCCTAGCCCGAATATAAGAAATTATTCTCATCGGTGCATGACTACAAGCACCTTGCCACATAACTAGGAGTATGCCAGATATGGATAAGGTAATGGTTTTTGCAAAGTAATCCAATACCGCATGATAGGGGGGATAACTAAATCGCCTAAAATCATTTCAAAGTCTACAATATCAAGTATAATAAGATCGGCCAAGTTTTGTATTCCCAACTAGTCATAATGCAAGATCTAAACACATAATCTACTACTAAAGAATCACCTACGGTAGCTACATGTATAGGCTCAGATAATGGCTCCAGGAAATATATATAAATAACCCTTCCTACCTCCAGACTAGATGCCTACCCGACCACCTGCTCTGCTTGCCTGAGTACCTCTATAAAAACCCTGGGGACCACCCTTTTAACCCTATGCACCACCCCTGACTGTGAGCACCACTGACTTAATAGGATCAACACCCTATGGAAAAGTCTCAATCATCCCATGCTAGGGACACCCTCTGGAAAAATGACCCACAACCCTAGAGTCAAAGTATCCCTTATGTACCTTAACCTAACAAGAAGGTCCTGCTAACCCAGAATGACCACCTCAATCTAAAATCCCCAACTGAATACCCCGTGATGGCTGACCACTATCCTAACCACTAAAATCACTATAACTAGGCTGACCCCCATTTAAAATTTATAGTGTTACATAAACGAGCCCACTAGACTGACCATGTTGTTGATATGGTTGCTATTGTGGATACCTACCCTGGAAACCTCTACCTTGGAATTGTGAACCACTATGGTTCCAACTGTAACTACCCTGATAATGGGGCCTTTTATTACTACCCTCAAAGGCCTCGTGATGCATATCCTCCATAGTGTGAGCATGATCAACAATATCTACAAATGATCTACCTGAAGATACCAAACTTTGGGTATCCATACAGAGTGGAAGTCTTAATCCTCTAACAAAGAACTACACTTTCTCATGCTCAACTAGTAGAATCATGGTGGCATACCTGTCTAACTCGTGAAATCTAGCCTCATACTCAAACACTATCATAGAGCCCTACTATAACCTGGTGAACTTATCTATCATATGTTTGCACATGCTGTGAGCATATACTTTTCTAAGAAGGCCTCAGAGAATTGAACTCATGTCATAGGAGGAGATCTAACTGGTTTGGAATCAAGGTATCCCCTCTTCCAATACCTCGCCGTATTATCAAACTAAAATATGGTGCAATCCACTCTGCGTGAATCCACCAAACTAAGATTATACAATCTCTCCCCACAGCTAGTAAGGAACTTAAATGCATACTCCCTTGGGGATATTGAAAAGATCAATGGAGCCTATCTAAGAAACCGACCCAGCATCTTGTGCTTCTCAAAAGTCATAGCTGACGGGTTGTTACTGGCTATAGAACTAATAGTGCTAGTAAGACCTCTGCTTAGGGAGCCACAACTGCAGGTTGCACTCCTATATCTAGTCCATCTTGAGTTGACCCCTAAGTAGATATATGGGACTTATTTATCGACTAACCTCCAACCATACTCAACAACTGAACCAGGGCATCACGGAGGACAAATGTAAATATGTATTTGGATGGAGCATGGTCTGCTTCCTGGCCCACTGGCTATTGTGGTGAAAGATCCTCTGGTACTATGTCAAGTTTAAACTCTGGCTCTAAATTAATAACTGTCTTTATTAAAGGCTCCCTGGCCTACCCTCAAGCTGGTGTTGTAGCTCTAGCCCAACCTTAACCTCAAGGTCGACCTATACCTCTGCCCCTAACTTTACCCACCCCTAGCAGTAGGCTCGAGTTTCTCACTATTGGCCACAATAGACCTCGTCCTAGCCATCTGCAAAAGAGTGAAACAATTGAGAATCTAAAAACCAATATAGACACAACACATGATAATAAACCAAAGAAAGTGAGGTTTTTCCTAAGAATGTCTTTTAGCCTCTCAAAGATAGAATACAAATGTTATTGTACTGATTTGCGGGACTCTACTATACACTTTCTCTTTTACCAATGATACCGGTGAACCTAGGCTTCAATACCAAACTATCACGACCCAAAAAATTAGGTCATGATGGCACCTACTTTATCCCACTAGTAGGTAAGCCAAAACCATAGCCTGAAATAGTGAGTAATGGGCTATCAGGTAGAAGAGAGATAAATAGGGGTAGAATAGTAATTTAAAGTGACTACATGGGAAATATACGCAAGCATGGTATACAAAAAGAGCAGACGAGACAAAATACACAAAATGGATCCCTCAAACTTGGTAAGGCTAATGCCAGAGCCACTACATACAAGGGGTACTAGACATGTGCCAAAATATACAAAGTAGTCTCTGAAAATACAAAATAAGACTAGTGCTAAAACAAAAGGATATGGATCAGCTCCGGATGCTATAAGCTCACCCTAATCCCTAATCAATAGCTCAACTCGAGGCCATCATCAATGGGATGACTCGTAATAGGATATGCATCAGGTAAAAAGATCCAGAAGTTAGTATGAGTACCAAAACATGTAGTACTCAGTAGGCAGGCCAACTGAGCTCAATTAAAGTAAAAGCATAATAGACTGTGAATATATACAAAGAGGTAATAAAATAGGGTCAAAATGGAAATAATAGTCTGTGTTAGGTAGATATGAGAAATCATATATAAATAACTCAAGAGTGGAAATAAATGCCTAACGATAACCTAACTAAACCCTAATAAGCCCAGAGGGTACATACAATAAAAACAAAACCCGATCGAGCCCCCATAAGCACGGTGGGCACAGACAAGGAATAATACTATACAAAGTCAAGTACAACAGGGAGGAATTTGAAACACTATCCAAGATGTACAATAAGCATACCGTATACTCTTTCTCTAGCTATAACCATCAATCACACCGGTCCCAAATCAAATTTCCAACCAAAAATTAATAATAATATATGTCGGACTCAAATCGGGACTTAATGAATTAATAAGCAGTAGAACAAGGCACCAGACTCAAACTAGAACTAAATATGCCACAAGTAGAACTAATCCATAGTTCCAACATAAACCAAGTCCAACAAGTTTTTTTTCCCATTTTAGAAGACCTAATTCATTAAAGATATGCATAGTTCCATCTATTAAGTTGAAAACCCCAATTTAAGTCCATAATACTAAAATTCCAAGGATTTCAAAGCTAACGAATGTAATATAGCAAGTAAGCCTCCGAAATCCCAATAACCATCCTCTTGAAACAATCATATAATCATTTATATCTAAAAAAGGCGTTATCCTATAGTAACCTACTTGAACATGAGCTATAAAGCTAACTACAAGTCCCCGGAACCCAACCTAAGGCAATCAACTAACCAGGTCTAGACTAAGGCATCTAAAGTAGTTGAACGTATCTCCTCAAATTGGGCCTCTCAAGATTACTAGTGACCCTAAAATCTTGTCCATTTGGGCATGAAATTCTTATCTTTTTTATTCATTTTACTATCAAGCATCTTCAAATATTCCAGAACTTTGGACCATTCCTTATTGTTGGGAGAGGTTACATTGGTTTCTCCCTGATCCTTGTCTCTTGTTTTTGGAAGGGAGATCGCTTAAGCAGTCACTGGTGATGTCACTTAGAACCGTTAAAGTGGACAAGGGGCCGTCTAAGCAGTTGGTGCTAACGCCATTAAGCACCACTAAAGAGGCACCCACCAACTAAAATGGCTCCACTAAAGTGGTAAAAGGGGTGCTTTAGCAGCTGCACCAGATCAAATACACCATCAAAAAATTTTGTTATCTCCAATATCCCGATCGGGTGTTCGAGTTCGTTTAGACTCCTATGCACGCAAACAAAACATACTACCCTACCAAAAACTACATTTTGGACTTAATGGAACTATTGAAATTTCCAATAGAGGTCATTTTCAAAAAAAATGGGTCCTACACCTAATGTTTCATTTTTACCAAATTCCAACCAATATCCCAAAATGAGCTCGAAAGCCTCAGTACCCAGACCAAAGGTCCCCTTAACTGAAAATACATATTTTGAAGCTAACATAACTATTGAAATTTCCATTCAAGGCCATTTACCTGAAGTTTTGGTCCAAGACCATTTTCTCAACTTTAGAAACTCAAAAATAAGGAAATGGATATAAAAGACAAATGAACTACCTGAGAACCAAATTGTCAGTCCCAACAAATCATAAATGACTTGGAGAATCTATAGAAAAGCTCTAAATATAGAAAAAGTAGAAAATGACCTGGAGGGTCAGTACAATTAGTGGTCATGATATGTTTTCTCCCAGGTTTTTCTTGAGAGGGCATAAGGGCGACACTTCTCTTTCAGTGGCTTTAGGTTGAAGTCTACTGTTTTTTCCAATGACTCTAGCTTATTAACCTTATGTTTATGGGTGCCACCAACTGGTCATCTTCAACTCTTATTAGATTCATACCTATTATAAACATCTTCTTATATCGACACTGAGAATTCTATAAAGTTTTCTTTCAGTTTTAAGGAACCAATAGAGATTTTGGGGTAGTACCCCTTGGTGAAAGATTCTACAGCCCACTTATCTTGAAATAGTTATAGCACCATTCTTTCCCTTTGAAAGCATATCAAAAATACCCAAAGTAACTCATTCTCTCTTTGAATGATTTTGAAGATATTGGCTTTTATTTTTTGTACCTTTTTGGCTCTGGCATGTACTTGCACATAGGACTCTACAAGATGTTCAAAAGATTGACGGAGTGTTTGGGTAGCATGGAGTACCACATCATGCCCCTTTAGTTAGGTTTCACCAATCATGTTGATTAGGACTAATTCCACCTTGTACGACTATATATCATTGCCTTTAATTGAATATGTTAGTTGGTTATATACTCATGTGGGTTAGTGGTCCCATCATTCTTTAGGATGTCTGGAATTTTGAACAATTTGGGAACCTTTAATCGTATAGTAGTTGTACGTATCGCAATGAATTCAAGACTTTAAATATTGGTGGTGCCCCTGGAATCTAGTCTATTTAGTTGTAGATTCCTTTTCCTTTAGATCTATTTTACTATCCAATGTCTCCAAATATTTTTGGACTTTGGAATAGTCCCCATTGTTAGGAGTAGGTGTGTGGATTCTCACTAATTCTCATCTCCTGCATGGTGAGGTGACTCCATAGGTGGTGTCTGTGGGCTTGGGATGGCCTTGTTCTATAAGCTCATTATGGATTTTTGAAGAGAATCCAATTTAGCAAAGAATTTACAAAATTGGTCTCTATTGCTTTAGTGGTGTTTTGATTACCACTGCTTTCATTGTTATGGGGGTGATTTTGATGTGAACTTTCCAGTCATCTTCTATAGTAGATGGGTTTGCTATCTATTAAGTTATTCTATTTGTGGTTGGTGTTCATGTTAATTTGATCTTATGCTCCAGCCATCATACAATAGAAGTTTTTTCTTCACAAAAAATATAATATTTCATTAGCAAAGATGTTAAGCAATCAATAAAAACCACAATTATCCTTATCCTTTGCCCCACAATGGGTGCTAATTATTTATCTTGAAAAAGATATAGTTGAATTTATAAGTGAGATTGAAAGGAGTAGTGGACCTGACTCGATCGGGCATAGCAAAAATAAGATATAATATTGTAAAGTAAAATCAAAATAATGTAAGTTGTGAATAAGGTAGGGCTGATGAATAGCGTTTGGCATCATAAGTATCCTGAAGAGTGCCTACAGGCTAGCCTACAGGCTAGAAATACTATGCTTGGAGAAGACTTGTAAACTGTTAGACAATAAAAATAATAGATTTGCAATAAATCTTAAATGATGATAGATTTGTATTCATACTGTTGTATTAAGTAGTGGAAAATCTTCTTTTTGTTACATGATGATTGCATGGTCTTATATATCGGCTTAGCTCAAACAGCTGGATTTTGTACACTAAATAACCTAATTAACATTCAAATAAATTCCACTAAATGGACAAGAAAAGAAATATCATCTAGCTTTGCATAAGAGTCAATTATGTAACGGTTGTCAATGGCTAGTATGATCCAGTTGACTTTTCCTCAAACCAAAATATCTTTCTGTCACTGTATATGAGCTGTCACTATGTCGGCATCCTACAATGATTGGTGTGTAATCTGGTTTTGATTAGCTTGGTCCACATAGATATAGCTTTGTCATCGAATTTTGTCCAGCTGGAGATACATGGCATGTTTTCCACACATCCATGTGTCAAGGCTATTTTTACCCTATAAAATATCATACACCCATTATAATCTAAGTGCCCAGTCTAGATAGTAGTAGATTATAGAGTACCAAGCACATAATTGTTGTCTAGTATCCCTTAAAGAACTTCATATATCCACCCTGCAGAAGATATAGAAAAAGTCATCCAAGAGAGTGTCATATGAGTATGGACACAAGCTATAGTGCTCTTTGGTACATTACCATAAGAACTTCCCACCAGAAAAACAAGGTGCAAGAAGTATGGCTCAGTTTAAAAATGTAGTAGCTCAGCGTAGTTTGCACAAGGAACGGACAACTAGCACAAGTGAATGTCATAATTACTTGTATGCTTTAGCTATTCCTCAATACTTAGAAGCATCTCCACATCATCACATGTATATTGATAGTCGTCACTCTTTAGATCATAAATCTACTGTGTCGTATGTTACTTTTTATGTTGCTAAGAAGTTTGGGTAGAGCCTAAATGATTACATGAACCATTATTTGTATCCACTATGGTCACTAATTCAATCATTCTAAATGGGTTTATAGGGATTGTATGGTTATAGTTTATCATAGAGATACTATTTTTGAATCAGTCAAACTAGAGGTGGTTGACTTTAATCTTATTGTGGGTATGGACTAGTTGTCAACAACATGTTATGTTACTCTTTAATTTTTTAAGCAAAATGGTCATGTTCTAATTTCCTAATAAGAAATCTTAACATTGAAAGGTGTTATTGTAATACCACTGCATAAATATATTTCATACATTAGTTTGTACCATTAGTTCATGTAATTAAGGAATATAAAATTTCCAAGGGGATCTTGTACCATTTGTTCTTGTAAGGGATACCAATACTAAAGAAATAGCTCTTTAGTCCATGCCAGTTGTTAAGAAATATCCAGAAGTGCTTTAGGATAAATTTCTAAGAATTCCTCACACAGTACTAGAAATTAGACCTATGGGAACAAATTACATAGTAACGGTTTAGAAACTGTTGCTATAGCGCATCTGTAGCAACAATTTTCACCATAAACAAGATTTGGGAGCTACAAGTACACTTTAGCAATAAAACAATTTCCATTGCAATACAACCATTGCGATAGGCATACATTATGCAATGGTTATCCAAACCATTACAATAGAATCATCTACTGCAACATTTTATAGAAAAAATTATCTATTGGAATGGGTATTATTTCCTCCACAGTTTCCCTCTAATATTTTTACTAAAACCCGCCTAAATATGATTTTTATTTTATTTTTACTCTATTTATGAAAATTAATTTTTATATAGTTAGATTCCATATAATACTATCTCTTATTTCTTCCTATCCAGAAACCCATTTTCAATTTCTCTCCAAAACCCTTCTTCCATTTCACTCCACAAGCCCCCAAACCTTCAACTTCACAATAGTTTGGAAGTTGAAGAAAAACAAAATAGGGCGTTGAAAGTCTTCAATTGCAATTGTGTTATAGCTGAAGAAAATGGGAAAAATCAACCCTAATCTTTGAGGTTTTCCTCTTTAATCTCTCATCTTCTATTTAATCTTTGAAGTGTGGGTAGTGTATTTGATATATTTCTCCTAATTGATGATTGAAATTGTTTTCTCTAGACCATATTTCTCTAGACATTGATGTTGGATTTTTGTTGCATAAGTCATTAAGTCGGATTGTATGGGTCTAAACCTATTTCTTTTTGTTGCCTTCTCTACCACTATCTCTTTTGACTTCTTTTCTTCGTTGCTTATAAATTCTAGTTGTTCTTTTTGATTAACTGAATATGGTTGTTGCTAATTTACTATATTTAAGCCGGGTCTTGTGTTGTAATGGTACATTGTACAGGTAGAAGTAATGAATAGTTAATGTCACGCCTCGAATTCCAACGGGGCGGACTGGCACCCGAAGCCGATAAGGCCCGAGAGAACCAATCTGCATCCATGTCCATTCATATGCATGTTACTCAATAAACATCACCATCATGTATGGATACAAGATATTAATAGCGAAAGTCATGGAAACATATGCTATATATATGAAACTTGGCCGATAGAGCCATTCAAAATGGACATACATCTCTTATCTTCATCTTCCCACATACGTCTACAAAGCCTCTAATAGATACATGTACTTAACCACCCTTCAGTCGGGAAAAGTCCTCGCTTTATACAACATTTACATAATACCAAAACCAATGTACACATGTGACTCGGAAAGCCCCGAACCAATTGGAGCTCACCATAGATCTGCAAATGAATCGCAGCCTACTGTGGAGGTCTACTAGCACCTGTGCCTGTAGCTAGTAAGGTAAGTCCCCCAAGGGACGTCAGTACGAAGAATTTACTGAGTATGTAAGGCTCATATGAAACTGCATGATATAAATGCTTTTGTGAAATCAAATACAAGAGAATAGTCAGTGCAGATAAATCACCGGTATACATATGTGGAACTATGTACATTACGTCCTTTATTTCTTTTGCCTTTACGTCTATTCGTCTTTATCGTTCTACCCATGCTAGCCTTTTTCTGTCGCCCCTGGGATGAGAATAACCCATGCTAGGTATTATAACCCGGGGGATATGATTAACCCATGCTAGACTTTTCTATCGCCCCTGGGATGTTATTATGATAACCCATGCTAGGCTTTTCTGTCGCCCCTGGGATGTTATTATGATAACCCATGCTAGGCTTTTCTGTCGCCCCTGGGATGCTATTATGATAACCCATGCTAGGTATTATAACCCCTGGGATGTTACTCAAGATTATTCAAACAATTATGCATTACTTCTGTTCTTTCATTATAAGAGCGGTACATTACTTCATTTCTTTACTCCAGTGAGATTGATACGTTGGTAGTCATAACATCATTGGAACTTTAGAATGTAACATTATTGGAAATGTTACTCAAGAATGAATAGATTCTCCTTACATCATTACTTTTCTTGAGATAGTTCTTTTAGTAGTTACAATATTATGAGAGCTTTGGGACTTCAGTCAATGAATAAGAGACATGTGAATCACAATCGGTCTAAGAATAAGAAACATGTGAATAACAATATATGTAAACTTGAGCTGGGATACTTTAGAACACTTCGAAATGGAACAAGTACAACGTCCATGTGAACAATATGTGCTGCAGAAGGATACGAAAAGAGTAACATTACATACCTTATGTTCTCAATATGAATACACAGCCTATATATGAACACAATAGTCCAGCTCCTTTCTTACGTTCCACTCTACAATACAAGTACATAACTGAAATCTCGTTAACAACTACTTTCTGTACAAGTGTACAAGACGACAATGAGCTATATGACTTTCATATAACGTCATTTCACCCTTTATAATACAATCCACTTCGTTACCATACCAACAACACCATAACATTCCACACATTGACCAAGAAATCATAAACCAATAGCATTTCACACCAAGTTTACTCTTTACGCTTCCTCATTATCAGTACGTCACAATTACTCCATCAATTCTCCTCATAAAAACATATTAACAACAATACATAATGTATATAATCCAACATGCCTCCATACAACCCCTTAAAGTCATTAAAAAGGTATCATAAGTTGATAATTATACCCAAAAAGGGTATAGGGGCCTTCGGGGATCGAAGAGAGACAAAAACATACAAAATTGAATTTTGAGCTGACCTGCAAATCCACCTGCGCCCTCAGGTGTCTGACATGCAGCCTCAGGTGACCTCTGGCCTTGTCCAGAGCCACCTGGGTTGGCATCTGCGCCCGCAGGTGCTCCAGACGCGAGGGCGGATGCCCATTTCAGCCTCCAGGGGTCATTTTAGGGTCCTTTTTCATAATAAATAGTCCATGGCCATGAATAAACTTCCCTTTACATAATTTAGGTCAACTTGGATGCCAAAAATCACCCATAGTTTTACAACACACATGAACATCACCAAAACCACATTTTTCCTTCAATACAGCACCAAGTCCATGCACAATTTTGCAATAACAATTCCAAACATTATGTACAAGGATAAAACAAGTTAAGGCTATAATCACATCTCACATGCCAATATTGAATCCATCAATTTCACTTCCTTCAAGACCACAAGTCCATGTTCAAGTTTATAAGGCAAAACCCTTTTTCGATTGCAAAAATAGACAGTTTTACACATAGTGAACTGTCCAACACTGTGTCAACATAACTAACATGATTTACATAATCTCTCATACATATAATATATTAAATCATGAGAATAAACACTTACCAAGGCTTGTAAAATGATGATCTTATCCAAGGAGATTACTTAGGGTTTGAGAGTTTGAGAGAAAATATCTCTTTTTGCTTCCTTGGAAAAGTCTAGAATGGCATGTGCCTTTTTATGAATAAAATCTGATTTTTGGTACCTTTTATAGGCCCTTGAAGTCATCCTTATCCACTTTGATCAATAATTGATTAGTCAAAGGAAGAATGGGTCATTTTTCCATTTTTGGGCCATGTCTTGTGTGTAATTTTGGGCCTCAATTGAGCCCAATGGCACAAGACTAATCTATCCCACCAAATTTAAAGTATAATACCCCAACAATCTTATGTTTAAATAATTCCATAAATTTTACGGTAATCACCTAGGTTCATAAATGTACGGGGTGTTACATTCTTCCCCCCTTAGAAACATTCGTCCTCGAATGTTAAGAACATCGTCTCCTATACACCCAATGCATCTCTATATTAACATATATATACATATCCACATAACGCTTATAGATACTTCTTTGTTATTTCTCCAATTCCATACCTTGAAGTTTCTCTCCCGTTTGAAACAATTATGGGTACTTCGACTTCATCATTTCTTTGGCTCCCCACGTGATTTATTTTACTTGTTGATTCCTCCACTGTACCTTTACGAAAGCTACTTATTTATTTCCTAGTCTTTTCACTCATCGATCTTAGCAATAGGTACCTCTTCATAAGTGAGATCCTCCGTAACCTGTACATCTTTACTGAAATCAATACAAGATGGATCTCCCAAATATTTTTGAAGCATTAACACATGGAACACTGAACGAAATGTGGAGAGTTCTTGGGGTAGTGCTAACTCGTACGCAACTTGACTAATTCTTAGGACAATTTCATATGACATGTTATCTAGGGCCAACTTTCCTTTCTTTCCAAATTTTATTATCCCTTTCTTTGGTGACACTTCCATGAATACTCTATCATCTATGGCAAATTCTAACTCTCTTCTTCTAACATTGATATATGATTTGTGTCGACTTTGGGCCGTTTGTAGCCGTTGTTGGCTCATATCAACTTTTTCTATAGCTTGATGAACAAGATCTGGCCTAAGTAAAGCAGTTTCACCCGCTTCAAACCATCCAATGGGTGATCTACACTTTCTTCCATATAAAGCTTCGTAAGGAGCCATCTTCATACTTGAATGATAGCAGTTATTGTTGGCAAATTCAATAAGAGGTAAATGGTCATCCCAACTACTTTTAAAGTCCAATGTGCAAGCTTGTAGCATATCCTCAAGTCTGTTTGTCTATCTATTTGATAAAATAGAAATTGTAATCCCATGTAATCGTACTATCTCTTTAACATACAACCTTGCATAATTTCCAGCTGTACAAGTGGTCCTAACAGGTAAAAAAGTGTGCTACTTGGTAAGTCTGTCAACTATCATCCACATGGAATCAAATTTCTGAAATGTACGAGGCAAACTTATGATAAAACCCATGTTAATCATATCCCTCTTTTCAAGCTGGAATATTCCTGTATGGCATATAACCTTCAGGTTTCTGATTCTCTAGTTTTACCTGTTGACAGTTTGAACATTGAGCTACAAATTCTGTAATGTTCTTCTTCTTTATGTTGCCTCACCAATACATCTCTTCCAAACCATGGTACATTTTGGTAGCTCCCGAATGCATTACTATAAGTGATGTGCCTCTGTCATAATTTGTTTCCTTAATTCATCTATATCTGGTACACACAATCTACTTTGGCACTGATTCACTTTCTTTTACGTAAGATCAAATGCCTTTTTTCAACCTTGATGTACATTCTATTTCAGCTGAAATACAATAAGATTCACATATTGCTTTTCCTTTGCCTCAGCTACAAATGAAGACTCTGTCGCCTTTTCCGCTATAATTCTTTCATCTGGAGTTTCAAGAAGATGAACTCCCAAGCTGGCTAGTTGATATAGATCCTTGACTATACATTGCTTCTTCGTCAACTGACCAGTAGTGGTTCCTATTATTTTGCGACTTAACGCATCGGCTATCACACTTGTTTTCCCTGATGGGATATCAATATCATGATCTTTAATAGTTCCAGCCACCTTCACTGCCTATAATTTAGGTCTTTCTGTTTAAAAATATACTACAAACTTTTATAATCGATATATATATATCAACGTGAACCCCATACAAGTAGTAGCGCCATATATATTGTTTTTTAAAGCGAATATCACAACTGCTAACTCAAGATCATGTGTGGGATAATTTCTCTCATGTGGACACAATTGTCTTGAGGCATAGGCTATTACATTACCGTGTTGTATCAATACATATCCTAAGCCAAATTCTGAAGCATCACAATATACTGTATACCCCTCTGTACCCACTGGAAGTACCCACACAGATGTAGAAGTCAATTTATCCTTTGACTCTTGGAAACTCTTTTTACATGTATCATTTTACTGAAATTTGATTACCTTGTGTGTTAACTTTGTCAAGGGTGCTAAAATGGAAGAAACCCTTCAACAAATCTTCTGTAATAGCCTGGCAACCCAAGGAAGCTACGAATTTTAGTAGGCGTCGTAGGCCTTGGCCAATTCTTTACCGCTTCTATCCTTTGTGTATTTACCCTTACTCCTTCATCGAATACAATGTAACCCAAAAATGCTACAGATTTTAACCAAACTCTCATTTAGAGAACTTTGCATAGATCTTACGGTCACGAAACCTGTCGTTAGTGATTAGCATGGTCCTCTTGTGATCTTGAGTAAACTAAATGATCATCTATAAACACTGTCACGCACACGTCTAGAAATGGCTTGAACACCCTATTCATCAAACCCATAAAAACTATTGGTTTATTTTTTAGCTCAAATGACGTAACTAGAAATTCATAATGACCATACCATTTTTGGAAAGCTGTCTTATGTGTATCTTTTTCTTTAACCCTTACCTGGTGATATCATGTGTCAAGACCCGAAATCTCATTCGAGCTGGACTGGCACCCGAAGCCGATATGGACCGAGAGAACCAATCTTTACTCATGAACCTTCGTATGCATATCCTCGTATGAATCTTATTATACCTCATGCAACTATGCAGAAGACATGAATCATGGAAACATATGCTATAAATATATATACAAAACTTGGCCATTGGAGCCATCCAAGATGAAATAGATTCTCTTATGTTATTACTCTCTTGAAATAGTTCTCCTTGAAATTTCAACGTTATGACATCTTTGGAACTTCAATCAATGAACAAGAGATAAGTGAATCATAAGTCATCTAAGAATAGGACACGTATGGATAATAATATACGTCAACCTGAATTGATATACTTCAAGCCTCTCGGAATTGAAAAAAGTCCAATGTCAATATGAACAACATATTGCAGAAGGATATGGAAAAAGGAACCTTACATACCTTGTATTCTCAATACGAATATACAATCTTAGACGTGCATACAATAGTCCCACTCCTTCCTTATATTTCACTCTGCAACACAAGTACATAACAGAACCAACATTAACCACCAATTACCTTACAATGGCATACAATAACCATAAGTCACATGATTGGCTTTAACGTGTCATTTCCCCCTTGACCATACCATTTATGAAATTATTGTACCAATAATCCCACAATATTCCATACATTGACCAACACATGATAACCAATCGCATGTCACACCACGTTCATATTTTACACTTCTCCATCACCACCACATCATAATTATTCCATCAAATTACTTCAATACACCTTACAACAACAAATCGGCCAAAATCCCATAATTTACACTTACATGAAAATAACAAGTTGAATAACATAATAACACCATACATGTTCATATTTCATCCATACCATGCTCTTTTACCAAAACCACAAGTTATATTCCAAGTTTAAATTCCATAGATGGCACATCTTTTACAAAAACACAAAGTGCCATATTCAACACTTCCAAGCATAACCAACATGATTTACATACTCTACCATGCATATAATATGTTAATCCATAAGAATAATCATTTACCTATTCTTGAAAGATGATGATCTTGCTCCAAGAAGTGCCTTAGGGTTTTGAGAGCCAAAGAAGCTTTCTTGAGAATTCTCTAGAAAAAGATAGAAAAAGCATATGTATTTCTCTTGAATAAAATCAGATTTTTGCCATTTATATAGGCACTTAATTTTCATACTTAGCCACTCTTGGAATTTAATGCAATGTGTTGCATTAGTCAATGGAAGAATGGGTCATTTGACCCATTCTTGACCCATGCTTTCTTCTCATTTTGGGCCCCTTTTTGAGCCCAATTCACTTAACCCAATAAAAGCCATAATTTATTATGTTTAAATCATTTCATACACGTTACGACAATATGCCCACTCACGGGATTCATACTCGTAGCCTCAATTCCAAAAACAAGCAATTCTAGCCACGTATGGCATATTTTGACCAAAAGGGTAAAATCGTCATTTTGATGCCAAATTCGTTCTCGAGTAATTTTATCATACAAATATAATAATTCACTCATTTCATGTATATTCTCATGGTTTTAGAAGAAACGTGACAAAAATCGGCTCGGTACGTCCCCGGGCACCCTTGGGACTTAAGAAAAATTCCAACTTTGAAAAGTGGCCAAAACCAGCGTGGCATGCCCTTGGGCGCGCCAGCTTGATGCCTCTTGATAAAGACCTCAATCAAGTGACTAAAATCGATATCGAAAACACGAAATTAAACAACAAAATTAAAGGATAGTTGAGAAATAAGAGATGAGAAGTGAAGAAAGAAAGGCTCAATTGAAACAACAATTAAACCAAGGGAGAAAAGAACTCAATCAAATGCATGAGAAACCAAATTGAATCCACAATATGATAACTCGATGATTAATCAAGCGAAGAAGATAACACAAGCAATTCGGGAATTCACCCTGATCACTCGATCTAAGCTAATAATTGGACTTGAACCCAATCACTACCCTAACCTAGAGTAACCAAATATCAAATCTATTAAAGACAATTCAATCATCCAAAATCTCCCATGCAAAATGAGGAATTATCCTATTTATACTAAGGAAATAAAAGACAACTAGTTATTACAAATATGCCCTTAATAAGAGAGACAAGGGCCTTGTTTGGTGACTCTTGTTGTGAATTCTTGAATTTAAAATCTAGCCACTTGTACAAATGGCCTCGTTTCTTTATCCAAATCACTCCCATGGACTCTTAAGCTTTCCTTTTCACGAACATTCTATGTATCATCCAAGTCATCCATGCTCGTGTCAGCCATGCGATCCATGCTAGTATCATTCTCCCCTTCTTGAAAAGGATTCGTCCTCGAATCCAAACCTTGAAAACATATGAGAAGGACAATAGCCAAAGCATCCTCAAAGTTTGAGGGTTAGTACAAGGGTTAGCAACAATATCACCATGCCAAGGAGGCACAAATTTGAGATACAACCAAATATCCTTTGCTTTCAATAAAAGCAATCCATCATTCAAGGAGCAAAGGTTTTGGGTATGATAAACATCAAGACACAAGGCAAACACAAAGATCTTTGTGGCATCAAGAACTTCAAAAGGTGGTATCACATTTAACTTTGGATCCATAAGACACAATTGTTTCATTATCTCACAAGAAGACCACACCAAAAGTGGAATGATCATCCACAAGGGTTCATTCGGGTCAAAGAAGCAAAAGACCCACATATCTCCACCTCCATACAAAATAAATTCCATACCATCATGAGTATCATCATAAGCAAAGAGGTAGTAGAGAAAGGTGTTAAGCTCACTATTCTCATCTAGGGCGTGCCAAAAGATAAAGACACCGGTAGATAAGAAAAGACATTTTAAGCACAAAACAACCCTCTCTATCAAGCAACTTTCCAAAGAAAGAAAGTGCACCAACGAAGCTATGCTACTAGAATGGTCGAGGAATCTATTAGGAGTCAAATCACTCTATATCAAATAATACTCCCAATGAATTGGGGTCCCTCCGATCATAGTATCAAGCATGCTTCCAAGAGTCTTATTTGAAACTTCAACTTGTCCAACCCAATGAAGGTGACAAGGAGTTTTCAATATCCATGGACTCTCCCAAAAACGAACAAGCAACTTAGCACCCACTAGTTGTGGTCCACACAACTTAAGCACAAGTGTGTCAAACAAGGATGCAAGAATATAGAAAACTCCCAAAATAGGCAATGACACATTTGCCTTGGGGTTCACAAGCATGAGACCATATTTGAGAAAAAGGTCATCATATGCAAATAAGTAGTAAAGAAAGGTGTTACTAAAATGAACTTCATCCAAGGTGTGCCCACATATAGAATCACCCTTTGATCCACAAGCATTAATGCCTTGATCAAGAATGGGGTCACACAAGAATGAAGGGGTTATTGCAGAATATACACCCTCTTTCTTTTGACCACTAACCTCCCCAATAGACGTACTATCATCTTTCAAGAAGAGAGTTCCATCTTCAGAAAGTGTGTCATCATACCATAGTGGATTCTCAATCACTTGGTAGCCTTCAAGAGGGGCTACACTTATATCATGCCAAGACACACCACTATGGATTTCACCTTCATTAGTCATGTCAACATCAAATAAGAGATTATCCTTAAAAACACATTCAACTTCACAATCCTCATAAGAAGAAAAAGGAATGGAATCGCAATTCAAGGATTCATCATTTAGGTGCAATGACTTCACATGACTATCTACATGACCAACTATATCAATGCCAACACTAAATTGAGGTTCCTTAAGTTCCTCACAAAACTCCTCATTTAGTGGGTCATCATTACACATGAGTTGATCAACACCAATATCAATTGATAATGAACTATCATTTAAAGCACATGTATCAACACTAGGTGGACACAAATTGATCTTACTAGAAGAATCAATTCGGTCATCAATAGGATCAACTAGTGTATCCACATTCTCAACATGCACATTATCAAAACATGGCAAAGAATCACATGACAATGTACTATCATTTAAGGCACAAGTGTCAACACTAGGTGGACACAAATTGATCTTACTAAAAGAATCAATTCGGTCATCAATAGGATCAACTAGTGTATGAACACTCTCAACAAATACATTATCACTAAGTAACAAGGTGTCATCAAGATGATCACAAGGCAATGAATCTTTAAGCTCACACATATACATGCCATCACTTACACTCAATTGGCTACTAGCCACACAAGGATCTTCAACTTTTGACTAAGTGTAAGGTTTAGCTTTGTTACCTTGTAGTTCATAGAAAGGATTGCATTCACCTTGCTTTTCAACATTTGAAAACATTTGCTCTTTTGGAAAGCTTTCTAGCACCTCATGATTCTTCATTGCTCAAGGTGCCTCACTAGGCTTGTCTCCAAGGATACCTGCACAAGAATCTAGACAACTAGAAAAGGAAGAAAGGTTGCAAAAGTTAGTATAAGATTGTGACAACCCTCTCACATCACTCCTCACAACCTCTCCTTTTTCCACTCTAGAGTTGTCACATATCACACCCTTACTCCTCTCAATCTTTTGTCTCTCAATTTTATTGGAGTTAGGACAAGTGCCAAGAATTCCTTGGGAAGGGTTTGGAGATCCCTTCACATCTAACTTCCACTTTGCGTTGCTAGGAGTAGCCTTCATTTCACTCATGGGATCCTCTTCAAGCACATTTTCACAAGGAGTAGCTTGTTTTGCTTTCGACTCTTTGGATACCATTTGAGAGATCTTGTCAAGAGATATTAGCATGGAAGCAAACAATTTGTTCATCGTCAAAGTAATAGGATCCTCAATTGTGAGTGGTTCATTTGTAACTTTTGTTTCAAGAACTCGCCTCTCCCCATTATACACATCTTGAGACAATGAATTCCCTCTACTTCTATGGCTCATTGATCCTCCCACCCTTGCTCCAACATCATTACCATATAAAGAACTAGTCATATTGGAATGAGGATAAGAAGTATAAGTTCTTGCCCCATAAGAAGTAGAGAATGTTCTTCGCCTATGGTCCACACGACGTCTTTGAATTGGTTTTGCCCACACATCTATACCCCTCGACTAGGATAGGAAGTAACATAAGATGATGAAGGTAATTCATCCCCACAACATCCCCTTCTATCACAACCCTCTTCAAAAGGTTCACAAGACATATAGGAGAAAGAATTGTACCTCACATCGTCTTCATCACCATGGTGGGTAATATGAGAATCCCCATACTCTTCATCCTCACTATCAAATTCATCATAAGAGACTTCTACTCTTTTATGTTCATCATAAGAGCCATAAGCTCCATGCATCTCATATTCATCTCCGATGTAGTAATTCTCATCGTCATGTCGATCATAATCTCTTGGACCATCATATCCTTCATAAGATTCACCATCATACTCATGAGCTTTATTACTTTGCTCACAAGCACTCAAAGATGTTGCTCATCATCACTATACTCATAGCTCATGTCACTACAAGCATAGTCACTAATGTCATCTCCACAATAATTCGAAGCTATGGATGACATTCTCCCTTATATCACCTTTTGTACATACAAAACTAGCAAACAAGTTAGTAATAAAAGCCTCACGTCACTCATATATGAGCTCTCAACTCACCTTCTACGGCTTCTTTCCCAAATTGATAGGTTACTAGCTTTGCTCAATCAACTCAAGGTTATCAATGCTTGTGGAGGAATGGATTCTTGTGACTCATAAAAGAAGGACGACTCGATTGAAGATAGAAGGACTTGAATCAAGAAGTTTATCTACGAATTAAGATGAGAAAAGTAGAAGAAAAGAAGCAAGAAAGAAAACGGACTCAAAAAAAACTAAGTAACAAAAGTAGAAAAATTACTTGTGTTGCTTAATTTGAAGAATAAAAAAAAGTGATTTGATGTTTTAAAACTAGTTAACAAGTGATTAAATATGTTAATTACTTGCTAATTAGTTAGAAAATTGAAAGAGAAAGAGAACAAAAAAGAATCGCGAAATTTGGACACTTAGAAAAATTTTGAGGCCTTGAAGAAGTTCATCACTTTAAAGAGGTTTGATTTGATGATTTGATGATTCAAACTAGTTAACAAGTGATTAAGGATGTTAATTACTTGTTAAATAGTTGAGGAATCGAAGGAGAAAGAGAACAAAAAAAGAATCACGAAGTTTGGACACTTAGAACAATTTTTAGGTCCAAAAAACTTTAGGACCCCAAAAAAAAAACTAAGTGTTGAAACCTGAAAATTTCAGCTCTCTGAAGTTGACTTGCACGCGCCACGTGGCGAGAGTGGGCTGGTGGGGGCTGAGTTGGCTGCTGCGTGGCAGTCAACGGTTGACTTTGACCGTTGACTGCTGACGTGGCAGATGACGTGGCAGTCCATGTGGAATTTTTTCCAATTTTTTTTTTTTTTTTTTTTTTTTTTTTTCAAATTCCACAAATGGACCAACTAACACTTGACCAACTTTAACTTTAAAATTTTTGGATCAAAGTGTACCTTTTTATCTTCTTCTTCAAGAACAAGTTGAAGATGCTCAAGAACACCAACAAAAACCCCAATCTTCACAACCTCATAACTTCTTCATTTCAACTCCAAATTTGATGAAATTTTCGCCCACGTGTTCCTTTCAACGCCACGAGCAAACCCCACTAATTTTTAGCCTTCAAAACCAAGCCAAAAATAAACTCACTTTTCAAAATTGACAAAGTTTCAAAAGCTTGAAACCCTTCAATGACAACTTCACTTCTACAACTCCGATTTGAATGAAATTTGAAATCTAGACTCACAAGACACTAGGGAATCAAGATCTAGTGTCAAAAACAACAAATCAAAACAAAAATATTTTTGGATTTTTTTTTTTTTTTGGATTTTTTGATTTTTGAAGAAATCAAAATCCCAAGATTAAGATTTGTGAAGACAAACCTTAACCTAGGCTCTTGATACCAAAATGATAACGACCTCAATCAAGTGACTAAAATCGATATCGAAAACACGAAATTAAACAACAAAATTAAAGGATAGTTGAGAAATAAGAGATGAGAAGTGAAGAAAGAAAGGCTCAATTGAAACAACAATTAAACCAAGGGAGAAAAGAACTCAATCAAATGCATGAGAAACCAAATTGAATCCACAATATGATAACTCGATGATTAATCAAGCGAAGAAGAAAACACAAGCAATTCGGGAATTCACCCTAATCACTCGATCTAAGCTAATAATTGGACTTGAACCCAATCACTACCCTAACCTAGAGTAACCAAATATCAAGTCTATTAAAGACAATTCAATCATCCAAAATCTCCCATGCAAAATGAGGAATTATCCTATTTATACTAAGGAAATAAAAGACAACTAGTTATTACAAATATGCCCTTAATAAGAGAGACAAGGGCCTTGTTTGGTGACTCTTGTTGTGAATTCTTGAATTTAAAATCTAGCCACTTGTACAAATGGCCTCGTTTCTTTATCCAAATCACTCCCATGGACTCTTAAGCTTTCCTTTTCACGAACATTTTACGTATCATCCAAGTCATCCATGCTCGTGTCAACCATGCGATCCATGATAGTATCACCTCTGGACTAAAAATTTTAGCACAGAGCGGTGTGGCATGCCCTCTAGCACGCCCCACACTTAAAATTTTTGAAAATTTCATTTTTTGACTTTTCTTCGCGGGTTTGGTCAGATACTTCAAATCCTATTCTTTAACTTACTTCTTAACCTTAATATCATTTTTTTAGAGGTCATCTTAGACTCGTTTTGAAACCCACAAATGTTCCATGAAAATCACAAAACACCTCCTACGCAAGGTTAATCACATGTACTAGACCAAATTTCAATTTTCTCATCACTAACATTACAATTACATACTCATGGCATCTCGACACCTAAGTAACCATTGTTCAACGTTGTCACATAGGGTTGGGAATATACGGGGTGTTACATCCTACTCTCAGGTCAATCTTTGAAAAGCATTTGGCACCCTGTAATTGGTTAGGTAACTCATCGATTCTGGGGAGGGGCTATCTAGTTTTACCTGTTACCTTATTTAGTTGTCGATAATCAATACGCATTCTCAATGTGCCATCTTTCTTTCGTACAGGTAGCACTGGTTCTCCCCAAGGGGCATACTAGATCTTATGTATCCCTTGTCCAACAAGTTTGTTAAGTACTCTTTTTAATTTCCGTAACTCTGCTGGAACCATTCTATACGGAGTAATAGAATGCCTGGAATCACATAAATACCAACCCATCAATGGGGTCACATATGATAATGTAGAATACAGGTCAATCAATGCATATACCCCACTGTCTGTGAACCCTGAGCTCCACTACTTTGCCCAACTTAACTGCCTCTAAACCCTCAAAATTGAGATTGCATACTTGTTGTAGGGTAAGAAAATGAGGGTCTCGGCGGTCTATTAAAAACCCGAGGCCTAAATTCTCCTTGGGACACTGTGATGAACTGTCCCATAGGTATAGCCCTCTTGGACGACCCTCTTTTAAAAAAAAAATTGTGTGCCCTTCTCCTTTGTCTTTGATTCTCCATTTTCTGTGCAAAGGCTTGTATCTCGCTATATCCATATCCTTGTTTAAAGAAGCAATAGTACAGTCCCTTACCAAATATGGCTCCAGCCTGTCCACATACCAATGGACTCTATCCTCCATCGTGGCTAATACATTAGGAGCATATCGAGCCAAAGAGTTAAACTGGAGACTGTACTCCCTAATGCTCGTATTTCCTTGACAAAAATTCAAAAACTGATCTACACGAGCCTCTTGGATCTCATATAGTAGATAATGATCAAGGAATGCCATTTTGAATTCCTCCCAACTAGCTGGAGGTCCACCTATACCCCTAGGTCGTTTCCAACCTTCGTACCATAATATAGCCTCGCCTTTTAGTCTATATGCTACAAGTTCCACTGTTTCTATACCAATCACATGCATGACATCTAGAGCCCTGTTTGATTTGGTCCACGAAGTCCTATGAGTCTTCATTCAGATCTGACCTGGTGAACATGGGAGGGTCTAGTTTCAGAAAATCCTGTGTCTGTCGACTAGCTGCCCTATCCACACCATCACTACTTGTCATTAGACCTACCTATCCTTGATTCAGTGCAACAACTATACAAGCAACCATATAAGTCAACATTTGCACTGCATTCCTTAGATTCTGCTCAGTATCATTAACAGGCGGTTCGACAGGTTTTTCCCTCCTTCTCGGCTCTTCTAGAGCTGGAAAAGTAGAAGAAGCCACGATGCAAATTCAGTTTCAGCCCCACCCTGACTAGCTTGGTCAGGTGGTGATATACTATTTCCTTCTCCGTCAAACATATCCACCTTCTTACCTTGGTCCCTACCTTGTCTTGTAATCTACATTTTACTATATCAAAGAAACCAATTCCATTGGTCAGACATGATTCCACTTACAACATTGGCTCTATTGCACGATCCAGGAAAGGAAGAATAGAAACAACTCCGAAATGTACCATAGCCTCCTACTTATAAATGTGGTAGGCAACACATCCATAACCAAGACTCTACTCAGACACGGATTTGTAGACACCCTTAGAAAGACCTGCTCTGATACCACTTTTGTCACGCCTCGAATTCCAACTGGGCGGACAGGCACCTGAAGCCGATAAGGCCCGAGAGAACCAATCTTCATCCATGTCCATTCATATGCATGTTACTCAAGAAACATCGCCATCATGTATGGATACAAGATACTAATAGCGGAAGTCATGGAAACATATGCTATATATATGAAACTTGGCCGTTAGAGCCATCAAGTCAAAATGGACATACATCTCTTACCTTCATCTTCCTACATACGTCTACAAAGACTCTAATAGATACATGTACATAACCACCCTACAGTCGGGACAAGTACCCGCTTTATACAATATTTACATAATACCAAAACCAATGTACACATGTGACTCGAAAAGCCCCGAACCAACTGGAGCTCACCATAGATCTGCAAATGACTCGTAGCCTACTATGGAGGCCTACTAGCACCTGTGCCTGCAGCAAGTAAGGTAAGTCTCCCAAGGGACGTCAGTACAAAGAATGTACTGAGTATGTAAGTCTCATATGAAACTGCATGATATAAGTGCTTCCGTGAAATCAAATACAAGATAATAGTTAGTACAGATAAATCACTGGTATACATATGTGGAACCATGTACATTACATCCTATACTTCTTTTGCCTTTACATCTATTCGTCGTTATCGTTCTACCCATGCTAGGCTTTTTCTGTCGCCCCTGGGATAAGATTAACCCATGATAGGTATTATAACCCCTGGAATGTGATTAACCCATGCTAGGCTTTTCTATCACCCCTGGGATGTTATTATGATAACCCATGCTAGGCTTTTCTGTCGCCCCTAGGATGCTATTATGATAACCCATGCTAGGTATTATAACCTCTGGGATGTTACTCAAGATTATTCAAACAATTATGCATTACTTCTGTTCTTTCATTATAAGAGCGATACATTACTTCATTTCTTTACTCCAGTGAGATTGATACGTTGGTAGTCATAACATCATTGGAACTTTAGAATGTAACATTATTGGAAATGCTACTCAAGAATGAATAGATTCTCCTTACATCATTACTTTTCTTGAGATAGTTCTTTTAGTAGTTACAATATTGTGAGAGCTTTGGGACTTCAGTCAATGAATAAGAGACATGTGAATCACAATCGGTCTAAGAATAAGAAACATGTGAATAACAATATATGGCAACCTGAGCTGGGATACTTTAGAACACTTCGAAGTGGAACAAGTACAACGTCCATGTGAACAATATGTACTGCAGAAGGATACGGAAAGAGTAACCTTACATACCTTATGTTCTCAATATGAATACACAACCTATATATGAACACAATAGTCCAGCTCCTTCCTTACGTTCCACTCTACAATACAAGTACATACCAAAACTCTCGTTAACAACTACTTTCCGTACAAGTATACAAGACGACAATGAGCTATATGACTGTCATATAACGCCATTTCACCCTTTATAATACAATCCACTGCATTACCATACCAACAACACCATAACATTTCACACATTGACCAAGAAATCATAAACCAATAGCATTTCACACCAAGTTTACTCTTTACGCTTTCTCATTATCATTACGTCACAATTACTCCATCAATTCTCCTGATAACAACATATTAACAACAATCCATAATGTATATAATCCAACATGCCTCCATACGACCCCTTAAAGTCATTAAAAAGGTATCATAAGTTGATAATTACACCCAAAAAGGGTATAGAGGCCTTCGGGGATCAAAGAGAGACAAAAACATACAAAATTGAATTCTGGGCTGCCCTACGAAGCCACCTGCGCCTGCAGGTGGCTGACATGCGGCCACAGGTGACCTCTGGCCTTGTCCAGAGCCACCTGTGTTGGCATCTATGCCCGCAGGTGCTCCAGACGCGAGGGCGGATGCCTATTTCAACCTCTAGGGGTCATTTTAGGGTCCTTTTTCATAATAAATGGTCCATGTCCATGAATAAACTTCGCTTTACATAATTTAGGTCAACTTGGATGCCAAAAATCACCCATGGTTTCACAACACACATGAACATCACCAAAACCACATTTTCCCTTCAATACAGCACCAAGTCCATGCACAATTTTGCAATAACAATTCTAAACATTATGTTCAAGGATAAAAATATTTAAGGCTATAATCACATCTCACATTCCAATATTGAATCCAATCAAGTTCACTTCCTTCAAGACCACAAGTCCATGTTCAAGTTTATAAGGCAAAACCCTTTTTCGATTGCAAAAATAGACAGTTTTACACATAGTGAACTGTCCAACACTGTGTCAACATAAACAAAATGATTTACATAATCTATCATTCATATAATATATTAAATCATGAGAATAAATAGTTACCAAGGCTTGTAAAATGACGATCTTGTCCAAGGAGATGACTTAGGGTTTGAGAGTTTGAGCGAAAATATCTCTTTTTGTTTCCTTGGAAAAGTCTAGAATGGCATGTGCCTTTTTATGAATAAAATCTGATTTTTGGTGCCTTTTATAGGCCCCTAAAGTCATCCTTATCCACTTTGATCAATAATTGATTAGTCAAAGGAAGAATGGGTCATTTTTTCATTTTTGGGCCATGTCTTGTGTGTAATTTTGGGCATCAATTGAGCCCAATGGCACAAGACCTCCAAATTTAAAGTATAATACCCCAACAATCTCATGTTTAAATAATTCCATAAATGTTACGGTAATCACCTAGGTTCAGAAATGTACGGGGTGCTACAGTTAAAAAGGGAGCTATTTTTCTATGTGCTGGGTAATTTGTGAAATGGATTGACCATCAATTGAAAAAGAGCTTTACTATACTTAATTCTGAAAAGAGCTTTTTTTTTTTGGCCATTTTGGTTGATGTAATGTGTTAATGAGCTATTTCATGTTTCATGCCATATTAATGTTCTTGATTTGTGGAAACCTGAGGGTGTATATCCCCCTTCGTTTCATTTGTTAACTATTGGTTTTTATTAAAGAAATGTTCATAAAATGTACAGATGACAAATCTTTGAACTCTTATCCAAAAAAAAAGGTGGCTACAATGTCAACTCCAGCTAGAAAGAGGTTATTGATGGATTTCAAGAGGTTGCAGCAGGACCCTCTTTCTGGTATTAGTGATACACCTCAAGACAACAATATAATGCTTTAGAATGTTGTGATATTTGGGTGAGTTGTGTAATTAAAATGTGTCAAATATGTGTCATTGTTTTTTGTATGATTTGAATAATCTACTTTCTGGTTTCTTTTCATTTTGGTGTAACCTGCAGTCCTGATGACACTCCTTAAATTGCATATTTAAGTCAAAATATGTTGCTCTTTGAGTTTTTCTTTTATTGTATAATGTTCGTTTCTAGGTCACCATTTTGAAAAGGGTATTATGTTTATAGTCAAATAAATTTATTACATGCTTGAACTTGTGTGGTTTGGTGAATGGCACAAACTTGTCACTTCAGTTTGGATACTTTTCTTTTGATGCATGAATTTAGTTGTTCCTTTCCGTTTAAACTTCAAATTATTTGTTTATGGTTGTTCATATTTTTTAAGTTACTTAAAAAAATTCTCAATGTGAGTTCTTTCTGTTTATTTGTGGCTTTCTGGTTCTTTAATTGGAATCCTTCCTTACATGCTATTGTACATTTAGCAAGAAAACAGTCTTATTTTGATTACGATAATAATTATTAGTTTCTTTATTTTGGGTTATGTGAAATGTATTTGTGAATTATCATCTTTTTGAATTCAATGTCCATCAACAGGCAACCTAATAGGACTACAGGAGTATGTTCAAAGGATTTGAACCTATAAACTCTAATAAAATAATAATGGTTTTAGATATTTGACATAAAATCTGATTAACGTTTTCATATAAAACAAAATCAATTGACATACTAAAATGCTATCACTTTAAATTATAAGATGGAGACTACAATCTCAAGCAGAGCCTTTTGAGATGTCCAAATTATTGTTGGTGACTCCTTGATTTGTAAAACTTTGAAGTTATTTAAGGGATGTCTCAAGGTGAATTTTTTTCTAAAAGTACCAGTGGATCTGTTAGTAACTAGCTAGTACATCCTCATTGATCATGTATTTTGATGCTATCTGTAGTTTTAGTACTTTTTGTTTCTTGTACTTCTATTACATCCTCTTCTATATTGGTGTTGTCTTAAGCGGGGGTCTATTGGAAATAGACTCTCTACCTCACCTCTGAGGTAGAGGTATGGATTGCGTACACTCTACCCTCCTCATACCCCACTTTGGGGGGAATATATTGGGTATGTATTTTTGTTGTTGTAAACACACTAAGTGGGTAGTACTTACAGGCTACACAATTCTAATCACAACAATGGAATCCTACTTACGCACAACAGGTAATGTCATGATTTAAAATTCTGATATGTATCTTAGAGCAATGCAATGTGGGACGACTATTTATGTGTTGATCAGGTTTTAACTAAAATGTTGATTTGGAATTAATTGGAACTTCACCAAGGAGAAAAACAATTGGATTTTAGAAGATCTTTTCTCTTTTCATGTGAATCATATTTCTATGAAGATATATATTTTCTGTTGACAAATGTTTTAGTTCTCTGTTGTCCATAGTTTTTCGTGTCACATATTTCCTTTCTGCCTCCCCCCTTTCCCATGAAGGTCCTTTATTATGTATGAGTTTCAATTTTTCATGTGGCCATTAAAGCTTATAGGGGCTGGATGTGCAATGATTTTCATATTTTGCTCAGTCTATGTTCTTTCAGACAAGATCATTCATTAGTTCCTTTTTTTCTAGAATGTGTATACTTCAAAGTAGTTATGCTATCACTGGCTTATTTTTCTATTTTTGTGTTTGTTGAAGTCTAGGCAGCATATGGTGCTTACGGTAGTTATGGTATTGGCTATCCATCTCCCTAAGTGCTTGCAGTATCAGTACCCTCTAGTACTGGTTATGGTGCTTATCCCTCAACATACCCAGCCCAGGTATGTGGAACGCCTTCTATATATCAACATTTTGTTGATTGTCTTGCATATAGTGTTAAAGTTTACCCTTGTTTTGATAGAGATGCTTTTATTAAGCATCTCTATTTCTTTACTGGTTACTTTTTATTTTTATTGTTAAAATTATGTCTTTGTATGCTACGAATGATTTAGTGAGACGGTAACTTAGTGTCCTGTAAGGTTCCCAGCGTTCTGTCTGAAAATGTTGGTGAGGCCCAAAGGCTTGCTAAACTTAGGTAATTCCCCAAATTATAGCATTCCAGTGTTCAAAATTGAATTGTTTTATTTCCATTTTGATACTGAGAAATAAATTGCCAGTTGAATTAAGTAGTTAATCCATTAATCTCTATTATGTTGATTTCATTGGTCAAAATTACAAGAGGCATTATACTTAGTTTGTTGGTAAGACACGAAATTAGTCTACTACTTTCAGTTGCTCTTCTATAATTAAATATCTGTTGGAGAAATTGCAAGTCATACTTAGTTCCCATTTAACCTTTGTGTTCAGAGTGGAGTGACAATAAACCCTTAAATTTACATAAGTAAACAAGTCTAAGATAACTAAATTGGCACAACCAATTGTCTAGTTTACTTCGGCAATACTCTGTTATTTATCCAAATATATAGATAGCACTTGAGTTATAGTGTGGGTTTGAGTCACCGATAGATAAAGTTGGAAAAGCCACTGTGTTTGAGTCTATGGCCTGGGGGTTGGGGTACTCTGGTGAGTTATCCTTGCATTTGCTAATTAGTGCAGTGTGGCAGAATAATGTTAAAGGCTTATAGCATAATAGTTGGTGCACATCCACTATTTTTGCTTTGTTGTCTATACAACTCAATGTTGTTTTAATCATCTCAGTCTCTCTTTCTGTTGTCTAAAGTTCTGAATAATATTTTTCGAGATTCTCGACCCTCGTCCCTTCACCAAACACCCTTATTAAAAGAAAATGTAGTGATGAATGTTATGAATCCTCAGTAGGAGGTGATGCATATTCTTTTGTTGTAGATGCTTGAATCCTTTCTTTGATCTCCCAATCCAAGCATTTCTATTCATGGCTTTTTCCTATCACTTTTGTCTTGTTATCTCTATTAAAGAAAAGAAAAAGTCCACATTGGTGGTTAATAAGATGGGTGGTCTCTTTTTAAGGCTTGGACAATCTTCCTCTCTTGTAGCTAGATTTTCGGGTGTCAGTTAGGCCCAAGACCTAATTTTACATGGTATCAAAGTAGGACCCATCTCACCCAATATTGGGCTCCCGAATTAAAAATAACCTACGTACTAGATGTCCAGTCCTAGGCATGAGGTGGGGTGTTAAAGAAGAGAAAAAGTCCCACATTGGTGGTTAATGATATGGGTGGACTTTTTATAAGGCTTGGACAATCCTCCTCCCTTGGAGATAGCTTTTAGGGTGTGAGTTAGGATCAAGACCCTAATTTTACAATCTCTTATTACTGTATTAATCTATGACAAAAAGTAGAGATTGTTGGTGTTAGCATGTATTTCCTATAGTTTTTGTTACTTTTGACATCATTTGACATAATATGAACTATTTTTAATGAATTGCCTTAGTGTTGAAATGAATTAACTAGTTCGATTGTAACTATACTATTTGAGAATAATTGCCCCAATAAGCCACCAACAATGTTGTTTGTTTCTCCCATGTTTCATACTAATAGTAAGTTGGAGTTTAAGATTTTAATTTTATTTGTTAAATAAGAGAATATGAAAAGTCAATTTTGATTCCTTTTGGTTTTTCTAGTTTATGTAGATGGAAGTATGTCAAGATATCATTCAAAATCAATGGAGTTCAATGTATGATGTTGCATCTATACTTACATCCATTCTGGTATAAATCTATAATTGATTTTTAAAAGTCACATTCTTTCAGTTATCTACGTATTTATCCCAGGCTTTACTGGTAAAACCCAATGGTTAAAAGTAAAGCTAAATGAAAACTATGTGTTGCAAAGTATAGAGTTAAAGATATCATCCTTGTGACATCTTGACTTCCCTTTATTTTAGTTTTGAGCTACATCGTTACATTAACATTTGGTATCGTGCATTTGCATTTAGTTTTGATGGCAACTTGACTATTCTAGCATAGCACCAAGATCATACGCAGTTCGTATTTTCAGTAAATTATGTGCTCCGTTTAAAGAAAGATGCACTTTCAGTTCTCTCTTTTTTGCTTCAAGCATTATGGGCTAGGCCTTATCATTTTCATACATTTTTCATATTTTAGATACACCAATTTTTTCATGTCTTGCTTGTGCTCAGTGGATTGGAAATCATGGATTTCCATAGGGATTGATGATTTCACATCTGGGGAACCTTAATTAAGCAAAATAAAGGATAGATTGATCAAAATTACAAGAAATATGAAGATTGTATTCAACAGTTTAATAAAGGAAAGCTTGTTGTGCAACCAGGCTGTGATACAACACAGAATTTGGAGGCTAAAGTAACTATGTCGCAGATGAAAGCAGTCAAGACCATAATCTTAGTATTAGTTGGTCATGTTAGGGCTTCACATATTTGTTCTTTGAAACTTTTATTTTGAACATATTGTAAATTTATGTATCACTACTCTCTTGTATAATTTCTTTTATACATGATTAATATAAATTCAAAATTTTGGATTATGATTTTGTTGATGTGTAGTTTCCTTTCACAATTTATATCAATTTTAGTGTATTATATTATAAGTAAATTATTATAAATAAACTATTCAAAAAATAATCGTTGTAATAGCTCCTTTACTAGGCATTGCTATAGCTCCATATAATCATTGCTATAGCACCTTCGTTAATCATTGCTATAGAATAAATGTGTTGCAATAGCCTCAAAAAATTATTCATAAAAATGATATCTCAACGGTTATGGACCGTACCTATAAACGTAATTAACTGTTTCCATAGATAAAGCAACAACAACACTTCTATAACAATTGCAATAGGAGGTCTACCGTAACGGTTTGACAAATGTTGCACAAAACCATTGCCATAGATCTATGAAAATGCGAGCTAGTGCAGCGGGCCTACCCCTCGTTGCCATAGTATTATTGCAATAGTTTTAGGGCCTACAACAACAATTTTCATACTGTTGTCGTAGATCCATTTTCTAGTAGTTACAATAGAGAGATTGATTTTGGGTTTGATGTTCTTCCCAATACTAAATCAATATCTATTCCTCCATATAGAATGGATCCAATAGAGTTGACAGAATTGAAATATCAGTTGAAGGATCTTCTTAATAAGGGATTTATTAGACCAAGCATTTCACCTTGGGGAACACTGATGTTATTTATCCGAAAGAAGGATGGATCTCTACACATATACATTGACTACCATCAGTTGAACAAAGTTACTGTTAAGAAAAAATATCTATTTCCTTGAATTGATGACTTGTTCAATCTACTTCAAATTTCTAAGTTTTTTTTAGTAAAATCAACCTCGGATTGGGTTACTATCAATTGAAGGTAAGAGAAGAAGATATTTTGAACACAGCCTTAAGAACTTGATATGGACATTTTTAGTTTTATGTGATGTCTTTTCAGTTGAGAAATTCCCCAGTAATGTTTATGGACCTTATAAATAGAGTGTTCAAGCCTTATCTTAATTTTATTGTCATTGTATTTATTGATGACATCCTAGTGTATCCAAGGAGTAAGGGTGACCAATCATATCACCTCAGGTTTGTGTTGTAGATGCTTCAGGATCACATATTATACACTAAGTTTTTAAAGTGAGAATTTTTGTTGAATGCTATGGCATTCTTAAGCCATGTTGTTTCTAGTGAAGGAATCAAAGTAGATTCCTAAAAGATTGATCCAATGAAGAATTAGCCATGGACCATGACACTAACAGTAATGAAGAGTTTCTTGGCTTTGGAAGGTTACTACTAGAGGGTAGTAAAAAGTTTTTCCTCTATCTCTGCATCATTCACCAGGTTGACTCAGAAGAAGACCAAATTTCTATGGCTAGATTGATACAAGAAAAGTTTCTAAGAGTTAAATTAGTTGATTACTACTCTAATTTTGACACTACCAGAGGGAACTAAATTTTCTTATTGTTATGTTTTGGGTATTGGTCTCGAATGTATTTTGAAACAACATACAAAGGTAGTAGCTTATGCTTCCAGACAACTTAATGTTCATGAGAAAAACCATCCGACCCATGACTTAGAATTCGTGGTTGTAGTGTTTGTGCTAAAGATGTGGTGTAACTACCTTTATGGAGTTCATGTTATATTTTAACTAACATTTTCACGCTCGAGTCTACACAATGTGCATGGTCGACACCTATTATCACTAGTGGCTCGAGCATACCCTTGGTCTAATATGCTACTAACTATAAAATTGAAATATAAGCAGAAGCTCTTAATAACATGAAATAAGAATTAAGCTTTTAAAAAAGAAAAATATACTTTTATAAACCTAGACATAAAGTCAACTAAAAACTGAATACAATTGAACTGAATAGTCATTAACGGTCATTTGGAGCCTCTAAAGATATAACTGGGTATTGTTTGTCGGGATAAGGCCCTTGGTCTACCTTTATTTATAAAAGGCTACCCTACTGAACTAAACTAAACATAAGCTAAGTCCTCTGAATGCAAGAAGGACTCACCACAAGCTGAGGAGGTGAAATCTAATAAAGCGCCTGATTTTGGACCTGAGTACACAAATCTACATCATTAAATGATGCAGCATCGAATGACATAAGTACATGGAGTGTACGGTATGTAATAAAGCTAAGGTGAAACAACACAATATTTGATAAATTGGATATGTGGACATGAGTCTGTTATACATCAAGGTCATGAATTAACTTAATAATACATCAATAAGCATCTTGATTATCTGAATCATAGTGTAACTGAAAGACTAAATCACTATGATAAACAGAGTGTTTGAAAATGATCTACTACATAACTAAAGATGAGTATTTCATAACTAAAATTGAGGGATAAATAAATTATATGCAATTCATTATAAGATTCTTTATAAACTAGTGATCTTGGCCAAATTCATAGTTCTTGAAAATAACTGAGTTTTCTATTTGGGGAGTTTCTTATAATTGAAATACACCACCTTAGCTCAGAATGTCCAATTTCTAGCCCGATTGAGGAAGCCATCTTATGCCTTTCTAGGGAATAGAACAAAACTGAAATGTAGATCCATACTAAGCCCTAACCAAAGGCTTATAGAGGAGGCGCCCAAACCTACGGTATGATCCTATCCTATGTTTGCATACATAGTTTTGCGGCATATGTTATTTGAACCTATAACATTCTCAGCTCACACAATTCTCCCAAAATATATATATATGCTCATACGAGAATTTTTATAAGGTAAACTAAAATCATACTGTGGAGTCTTAGCTCAAAATCATGTCATGAAATTACACATATACTATGGTGAGCCTTGGCTTTAAACTATCTGGAATGTACTGCTAAAGAGCCTTGGGTCTAAATATTTTGAAATATACTAGTCTGAGTTTTAAGGAGAAAAATACACTTTTCTTTCAAAACTTATCAAAATGCATAAGAGAAATCTGCAAACTTTCATCAAATGGACTTTCAAGATCAACAAATAGATTTTGTAGGAAACATGAGATGACTTCTGTAAAAAATGAGATAACTACATAAAATTGAAACAAATTCATATGATTTTGAAATAGACTCCATGAAAATGAAATAGGATAAAATCAAGCAATGAATTCAATTTATGATATTTCTACTATTTTCATAAAGGATTCTTGGCTTTTCATCGAGAGTTAAAGAAACTAAACAACTAGGATTTGATTCAAAATCCTAATTTGATTAATGAACATAACTAATATTGGAAACATGTTTTTGGGGAAGAATATGGTAACCACACTAAATATTAGCCTTACATACCTTGAATGATTCTAGAACTTAAAGAAGAAAATGAGAGAATTCCTTCTCTAGAGCTTTGGAGAGTAGTTCTTGAAATCCTTGAAGTTTTTAGAGATGAGAGGAGCTTTTATGATAGTTTTCCTGAGTATTTTTCATATTTTGAGGGTTTTTAAGTTATGGGATGGGTGTACATAAAAATGGTAGGACGGAATCATCCTTAATAAAATAAAATGGGAAACTTTTCCACATGAAACACCCCTTAACGCGCCACACAACCCATAGCATTAGGAAGGGTAGTGTGTTGTGGACCCTATAGAATTGGGAGGTTCAATTTCCAACTCTCTAAAGTTACATGATAGGTGCACGCATTAGCCATAGCATTGGCTTGCCAATTAATTGCCCAACGTGGCTCCTTGGCCCCATGTTTGCCTAGATTTTTTGTAGAAGTCTCAGAACTCATTTTGATTGGATTCTAATCGATCTATGGGTAAATTAACTTGATTTATACGATCTAATATACATACAAGTTGACTTAAACATTCCTAGAGGTGTAAGGTGTTATAGACATAAAAGCCTCGAGTATATTTTCATGTAGTAGAAGTTAAATCTTAGGTAGAGGAGGTGGCTTTAGTTTCTCAAAGATTATGATATTGATATTGTCTATCATCTAGAAAAAGTTAATGTGGTAGTTAATGCTCTTAGCTGACTGTTCATGGGAATTTTGGCAAACATCAAGAAAGATAAGAGAGAGATATAGTGCATGATGTCATAAATTTGCAAGCAATGCAGTTAGACTTTTAGACTCCAAGGATGGTTGTGTGTTTATTTAGAATAGGGCCAAGTCCCTAGTTACAAA
The DNA here is from genome assembly GCA_031232105.1 of Capsicum rhomboideum. NCBI lineage: Eukaryota > Viridiplantae > Streptophyta > Magnoliopsida > Solanales > Solanaceae > Capsicum > Capsicum rhomboideum. The sequence goes on along the minus strand of CP124709.1, from coordinate 78,280,357 downwards.
GGTAGTGGAGAAATAGTATAGTGATCATAATTTTCTCTAGTTAGAGGAGGTTATTCATAAGCAGAAAACAACGACTTTTGAATAAGGGTGATGGTAATTAAAGGTACAAAGAAAAGATTATGTGTTTTAGATGTTTATGAACTCAAAGAAGAATTATAGTTGAAACATACAGTTTGAGATCTTTTATCCATCCAAGTTTTATGAAAATGTACAATGACTTTAAAAAAGTTTACATATGGAAAAACATAAGAGGACTGTGGCATACTGTGCGTCTAAGTTTCCAAATTGTTAGCAAGTTAAAGTCTAGCATCAACGACCCAGTGGTCTTGCTCAAAATATAGAACTTCCTATATAAAAATGGGATATGATTAATATGGACTTTATGATAGGTTTACCTCACTCACTTTGAAAGGATGATTTGATTTGCATGATTATAGACAAACTCGCAAAGTAAGTGCACTTCCTACAAGTTAAAATGATCCACTCAGCAGAAGATTATGCCAAATTTTATATTTGAGAAATTTTTAGACAGCATGAGACCCTAGTTTCTATTATATCTGATCAGGTTTCTCAATTCACAATTCACTATTGGAAGTCTTTCTATAGAGCTTTAGATATAAAGGTTAATCTTAGTACCACTTTCCACCCACAGAAAAACAGTCAACCCAAGCACAAAATTTGAATGCTTGAAGATATTTTAAGGTCTTGTATCTTAGATTTCAAAGGTAATTAAGATGATCATTTGTCTCTTATCGAGCTTGTATATAACAAGAGCTATCATGACAGTATCAAGATGGCACTATGTAAAGTCTTGTATGGAGGAAGATGTTGATCCCCTTATAGGATGGTTTAAAGTTGGTGAGGTAGAACTTTTGGCACTAGATTTGGTTCATCGGGCTATAGAAAAGGTTAGAGCAATTAGGAACAGTTAAAAATGGATCAGAGTTACCAAAAGTCCTATTCCAATGTTGAGATTAAGATTTTAACATTTATGATTAGGTATTCTTGAAAGTTTTTACCTATAAAAGTCATTACGTGATTTGGGAAGAAATGGAAACTTAATTCCAAATTTGTTGGCCCATTTAGAATCTTGATGAGAATTGGTAAAGTAGCTTACAAGTTAGATTTAACTATAGATTTGACAATATTTCATCCAAGGTTTCACGTATCCCTGCTAAGGAAGTATATGGGAGATATATCTCTCACTGTTCTTATCGAGAACCTAAGCATTAAAGAAAGTTTGACTTAAAAAGAAGTTCCCTTGGCTATCCTTGATTACCAAGTTCTCAAGTTGAGAATGAAATAAGTATCTTCATTTAAGGTTTTATGGATACGTCAAAATATCGAAAAGGTTACATGGGAAGCAAAAAATGATATGAAATTAATTTACATGCATTTGTTCCTTGAACAAACAGATGATGATTCTTACTCTATGATTCTCGTATTTATGCCTAATCATTTTGGAAAGGATTTCTAGACTCATGTTGTAATGACCATCCAAGTTATTTTCTATTTTTTCATGTTTTTTCTATGTTTAGAGCTTTCCTATAGTTGCGTCAAGTCATATATGACTTGTTGGGACTGATAGTTCAGTTTTCAGATAGTTCATTTGGTTTTTATGCTAGTTTTCCAGTTTCAGAGCTGTTAAAGTTAAGAAATAGGTCTTTGGACTAAACTTCAAGTAAACAGCCTCAGATAAGAATTCTAACAGTTTTGTTAGCTCCAAAATGAAGGACCTTTGGTTTGGGTTTCGATGCTTTCGGGCTTGTTTTTGGCTATTGGTTGCAAATTGAAAAAAAATGGATAGTGGGTGTGGAGCTCACATTTTGTCAAAACGACCTCTGTTGGAAATTTCATTGATTCGTTTGAGTCTGGAATATCATTTCAGGTAGGGTAGCATCGTTTGTTAGTGTGCATGGGGTTCTGAAGAAATCCTAAGCACTCGATCAGAGTCCACTTGGACTTAGAAAATTATTGGTGCAACAACACCAAGTACAGGCCAATTTTGCTCTTCGCATTTGCAAAGTGTTGGCCGCATAAGCGAAAGGTTAAATTCTTGACCATCACATTTGCGGGCCATCCCTCACATTCACAAAGAAGGACCAGCCTGACCCAATGTAGTTTTCTTCTTTCCATTCATGAAAGGTTAGGCTGGTAGGGTCCTGCATTCATGACAAGGGTCCTGCATTCGCAAAGAAAGGACCCCTGGCAGTATATAAAGCCACTTCCTTCATTTTTATCTTATTTTTCTAAGTCCCAAACCACTATTAGTGATCTTGTGTGCTCGGAAATTTTTGGGGAATTTCTAATTAAGCTAGGGCTAGTTAGGAGTTGGCGTAGTGATCAATTCCCGAACATTTTATCGTAAGTTTTCGGTTCTTTTTTTGATTAAATTCTTTGTAATTATTTAATTTAACTTTGACTCAGTGGGAAGTATTGGGGGGAGGGCTGGTGCTGCTCCAATTTTGAGCTCAAGCTCCTTATTTTCCAAGGGACATTATATGGGTCCAATTTTTAGATTTCATAAGTGGGCCCCATAGGTGAATTTTAGACCAATTTTTGACCCGAAGCACTTTATATTGATATCGATATTTTTGTTCCCATATTGGTGAGTAGATCACTATTTTGATAGCACGACAGTGGAAGGAGGTCTCTCGAAAGGGAAAAGCCTCAATTTAGTGAATTACGAGTGCATTCTTTTGCATCCAAGTAGGCTACTGCTTACGTACTTTTAGACTTTGCTCATTTATTATATTTGTATGGTAAATGTCTTACTATTGGTGGGGCATCATAGTTCGAATGATCCTTTAGGCATTTATGTCTCTTATAACCGGTTAGGAAGCTTTAGAGTAGAGTTTTGCCTTGGAATCCTTAGGCAAATAGTTTCTTCCCCTTTAAGACTTGGCTTAGCATTCCTAAGACACTTAGGTTGGTATTTAGATGCCTTTGCCTAGGTTTGGGTAATCACTTACCTTAGGTTGGGCTCTTGGGGCTTGTAATTAGGATGATCACTCTTTTTAGATAAAATACCTTAGGATAGTGTTCTTTTCTATTATAGATGACTATAAAATAGCTAGGTTGCATAATAATGGCCTGATTATCGATATGGGGTTGTCTTTCTCACTCTATTGTAATTTTTTGATTTGTATCCTTGGCATTTTAGTATTTTTGGCCTAAAAATACTATTTTCATCTTGATAAATGGGATAATAATTTTAAGGAAAATGGTTTTCTAAAAAGGAAAAGGGACTATTTAGCTGTTGTTCTAGTCTGGGCACTTGTTTTTACCACTTATTGCATATTTAGTTTTGGTTTGAGTTCGGCACTCGATTTTAGTGCTTATTATATACTTTGTCCTAATTTGAATTTGGCATGCATTGTTATTGGTTTTTGGTTAGGAATCTAGTTCGAGTCTGGTATGGTTTATAGATATAGCTAGAATAGGAGTATACAGTATGTTTATTGCACATCATGGATTGCTTTCACAGTCCTTATTGTTGTACTTGGTTTGTGTTTGTATTACTTGTTATTTGTATCCAGTGTGCTTATGGGGGCTCGGTTGGGTTTATTTTTCATTATGTGTACCTTCTGTCCTTATTGGGGTTCATTTGGGTTGTAGTTAGCCACTTACTTATGCAATTCAAGTTATTTACTTATGATTCTCATGTTTTCCTATATTTAGCCTTTTATTCTTTTTCGACCCCTCTTTTATTACCTTTAGTACTTATTCGCACTTTATTATGCTTTTACTTTATTTGATCTCAGTCAGCCTATGTTGCCTACAGAGTACTGCATGTTTTGGTACTCATATTACACTTTTACATCTTTTTCCATGATGCATATCCTAGTATGAGTCATCGTTATTAACGACGCCCTCATGCTGAGTTGTTGATAGAAGATTGGGGGTGAGCTTTTTACATCTGATGCTTATCTATCTCCTTTTGTTTTAGGATTAGTTTTTTCATTTTTAGAGACTACTTAGTATATATTGCACTTGACTAGTACTCTTTGTATTTAGTGGCTCTTGTACTGGCTTTCCCAGGTCATGGAGAACTCATTTTGTATATTTTGTCCCTTTCCCGTACTTTGTATGCATGCTTTGTATATTTTTCCCTGATTAGTAACCCCATTTACTATTCTACCCTTGTTCTTCTGTCTTCCATATGTTAGCCTATTACTCGCTATTTAGGCTATGGTTTTAGCTTACCTACTAGTGACTTATAATATGTGCCATCATGAACTGAGTTTTTAGGTCGTGACAACTTGGTATCAGAGCCTAGGTTCACCGATATTATTGATATAAGAGAAAGTGTCTAGTAGAGTTTCGTGAATCGATACGATGACATTTGTATCCTATCTTTGGGAGGCTATAGGACATTCTTATGAAAATCTCACCTTTTTGGTTTGTTATCGTGCGTTGTGTCTATATTGGTTTCTATATTCTCATTTGTTTCATTCTCTTTTATAGATGGCTAGGAAGAGGGCCACAACGGTCGAGGGAGAGGCCCCTAAGCCAATAGCAAGGGCTCTAGTTAGGGGCAGAGGTAGAGGTTGATGCCAAGGTTGAGGTCGGGCTAGAGCTGCAGCACCAACTCGAGGCCAGGCTAGAAAGCCTTCACTAGAGTCGATTAGTGATTTGAAGCCAATCATTGCACTAGAGGATATGCCACCACCACATCCAGTAGGCTAGAGACTAGCCCAGGCTTCACCCAGATTTATTGCCATATTTGTCCTTCATGATTCCCTAGTCCAGTTATTGGGTATGATTGGAGGTCATTCAATAGATGAGGCCCAGACATCTACTCAGGAAGAAGCACAGGGTGGGCCAGGTATAGGAGCACAACTTAAAGTTGTGGATCCCCGAGCAGAGGTTCTATCAAAACCATTAGTTGCATAGCCAGTGGTAGCCCGACCATCCATGACTTTTAAGGAGCAGAAGATATTGGGTCATTTTTCTTACATTGGATCCACTGAGGTTTTTAGGAGCCCCAGGGGAAAATGTATATGAGTTCCTTACCAGCTATGAGGAGAGGTTGCATAATCTTAGCTTAATAGGTTTACACAGTGTGGATTACACCACATTTAAGCTTGATAGTACAGCAAGGCAGTAATGGAGGGAGTACCTTGATTGCAGAGTAGTTACATCCCCTCCCATGACATGGGTTTAGCATGTGTGAGCATCCGAGGGATGAGTTCTTATGGTTAGAGTAGGGTTCTATGATAGTATCTGAGTACGAGGCTAGCTTTCATGAGTTAGCCTAGCATGAAATAATGATTTTGCTTACTGAGCATGAGAGAGCATGATGTTTTATCAGAAGGTTGATACTTCAACTCTGTATGGCTATCCAGAGCATGGAATCTTCAGGTAATCATTTGTAGATATTGCTTATCATTCTCGTACTATGGAGGAAATGGATTACGAGGCCCTTAGGGGAAGCGATAAGGGACCCCACCATCAAGGTAGTTACAGTGGTAGTCATAGTGGGTCACAGTCCTGAGGTAGGGGTTTCCTGGATAGGCATCAACCACAATATCAGCAGTAATAGTTGATCAGGAATATGGTCAGTCTAGTAGAACTATTCATGCTGCACAATAGATTTCAGATAGGGTTAGTCTGGTCATAGTGACTTTAGCAATTAGTGCATTGGTCAGCCATTATGAGGTTTTTAGTTAAGGGATTCAAGTCGGGGTGTCCATTCTAGGTCAGTAGGACCCTCTCATCAGGGCAGAGCAGCTAAGGCATGTTTTGATTATGGGGTTGTCGATTACTATTCTAGAGAGTGTCCCTAACGTAGGAAGATTGGGAGTTCAGCATAGACAGCTCAGCCCCTTAGAGTAGTGGCACCACCAGCCAGAGGTGATTCCCAGATCTATAGGGGTAGTTCTCAGGGTCCTCGTGGAGGCAGACAACTAGGAAGGATAAGTTGTAACACCCCGTACATTTTTTTAGAACTTATTTGATTACCTTAATATTTGTGGAATTATTTAACCTTGAGATGGTTGCTGAATTACTCACTAAATATGGTGGGATGAATTAATATTGTGTTAATGGGCTTGATTGAGGCCCAAAAATTAAGCAAGAAAGACATGAGCCCAAATAAGTAATGATCGATTTAAAATGGACCAAGTCAACACATCAATAATTTGGTGTCTCTTAGCCATTAAATTGGCTAAACTTGGCCATAATGAGGTGGTGGAAAAGGGAGTATTTAAGCTGAAAAATCAGGTCATTTCCACACATTACACATAGAAAAATTCAGATTTTATTCACCACAACACACTTGACAATTCTAGAATTTTCCAAAAGATATTTCCTTTTCTCTCAAACCCTAAGCAACCACTTTGGACAAGATCATCTCTTTGCAAGCCTTGTTAAGTGTTTATGTAACACCCCGTACCTTCCTAACCCTGCTTGACGACATTGAATAATTTTTACTTAGGTGTCGAGAGCTATAAGTATGTCTTTGGTAATGTTAATGATGAGAAAAATTAAAATTTGGCCTCGTACATGTGATTAGCCCTTCGTAGGAGGTGTGTTGTGATTTTCATGGAGCATTTGTGGGGTTCAAAATGAGGCTAAGAGGACCTCTAAACAAAGGATATTAAGGGTAAGAAGTAAGTTAAAGAATAGGACTTGAAGTATCTAACCAAACCCGCGAAGAAAAGTCAAAAAATGAAATTTTCAGAAAAACTAAGGCTCAGGCGCGCCAGAGGGAGTGCCAGGCCGCTTATTGCCCAAATTTTTTGGGCACAGGCAGCAAGATGGCTCGCCCAAGGGAGTGCCAGGCTGGTTTTGCCACTTTTTCAAAAGTTGGAAATTTCTTAAGTCCCAAGGGTGCCCGGGGAATGAAAATATGTGGTCAATGATCAAGTATGGGTGGTTAATGATCCCGATATGAAAATATGTGGTCAATGATCAAGTATGGGTGGTAGCTTTGGGGGCAAATGCCTAGCTCAAGCCGATCCCGAGATTTGTTGGATCAGGGGGCAGTCCTAGAGGCATATGCCTAGCTCGGACCGATCCTGACAGGGGGCAGCTCTAAGGGTAATAACCTAGCTCGAGCCGAACCTGTAATGTTGGTTTATGGGTGGCAGCTCTAGAGGTAATAACCTAGCTCGAGCTGATCCCGATATATATTAATTCATGGGTGGCAGCTCTAGGGGAATAAACCTAGCTCAAGCTGATCCCAATATAACGATATATTATGTGAAAACCCACTGTTCAGTCGGGGCCCGGGTATCACAGGGCACAGGCAAAGATGAATAATCATGGAGGTAAAGATACAAAGAAAGTAATGAAAGCAAAATACATGGTTTCCACAGTTCAGTATAGTGACTTATCCATATTGATCATTCATTTGTATTTGAGCTCATTGACATATTTACTTATCATACAAGTTTCATATGGCCTTACATACTCAGTACATTCTTCGTACTGACCCCACTCAGTACATTCTTCATACTGACCCCTCTTGGGGGATTTACCTTACTTGCTGCAGGCATAGGTACTAGTAGGCCTCCACAGTAGGTTGCCAGTTGTTTTCGTCGTCAGCAGTGTCAGTACTGCGGGCGTATTCATGCAGGTACATGCCGAGTGGGGACAAATGCTTGTTTTTGGTACGGCATGATGGGACACATGATGAAAGAGTGTCCCCAGAGGAGCATGGGTGGTATAGCATGACCGGCAGGATCGGACGTTGCGTCATCAGCATCGGTTCCTTCACTGGGCTGAGGTATGCAGCCTGTTGGCCGTGGTAGGGGTGCCAGAGGAGCAGCCAGTACTAGCGGGGTCCAGAATCACACTTATGCTTTAGTGGACCGACAAAATTCAGAGGCTTCCCCTGATGTTGTCACAGGTACATTATCCATATTCTCATATAATGTATATGCACTGATTGACCCCGTTTTTACATTTTCCTATGTTACTCCATTGGTTGCTGCGAAATTTGCAAAGGCACCAGAATTATTAATTAAATCAATTGAAGTATCTACAGCGGTCGGTGAATGTATTGTTGCAAAAAGAGTATATCATAACTGTGTGGTAACTATGTATGGTCATGATACACTTGCCGATCTTATTAAACTAGACATGGTGGATTTTGATGTGATCATGGGAATGGATTGGTTGGCCTCTTGTTATGCCACGGTAGATTGCAGGGCCAGGAAGGAGCAATTTGGTTTTCCGTAAGAAAATGTTCTTGAATGGCAAGGTAATGTAGGGGCACCACGAGGAAGATTTATTTCCTATTTAAAAGAAAGGAAAATGATTGCCAAAGGATATATATGTCACTTAGTACGAGTGAAAGATAATGATGTGGAACCACTAACTCCGTAGTCGATTCCAGTGGTCAATGAATTTTTAAATGTATTTCCAGAGGATCTTCCAGGCTTACCCCCAGAACGGGAAGTAGAATTTGTCATTGATGTGATTTCGGGCACTCAGCCTATTTCTATTCCTCCATATAGAATGGCTCCAGCAGAATTATGTGAATTGAAGGAGCAATTGAAAGATTTGCTGGACAAGGGCTTAATTAGGCCTAGTATGTCTCCGTGGGGTGCACCGGTATTATTTGTACGGAAGAAAGATGGCACTTTGAGAATGTGCATCGACTATCGACAATTGAATAAGGTAACGATCAAGAACAAATATCCCCTCCCTCGAATTGATGATTTGTTTGATCAGTTACAGGGTGCCAAGTGTTTTTCAAAGATCAACTTGAGGTCGGGTTACTATCAAGTCAGAGTTAGAGAAGAAGATGTACCCAAGACAGCTTTCCAAACACGGTATGGCCATTATGAATTTTTAGTTATGTCATTTGGACTAACAAATGCACCAGTTGTGTTCATGGATTTGATGAATAGAGTGTTTAAGCCATTTCTGGACGTGTTCGTCATGGTGTTTATAGATGACATCCTAGTTTATTCCAGAACACCGGAGGACCATGCTAATCACTTACGGCAGGTGCTACAGATTCTCCGTGAGTGTAAGTTGTATGCCAAGTTCTCCAAGTGTGAGTTTTGGTTAAAATCAGTTGCATTCTTGGGTCATATTGTGTCAGATGAAGGGATAGAGGTTGATACACAAAAGATTGAAGCAGTGAAAAATTGGCCAAGACTTACGACACCCACAGAGATTCATAGTTTTCTTGGACTGGCAGGTTATTACCGACGATTTGTGGAAGGTTTTTCTTCCATTGCTGCACCGTTAACAAAGCTTACACATAAGGCAGTAAAATTTCAGTGGAATGATGCGTGCGAGAAAAGTTTCCAAAAGTTGAAAGATAAATTAACCTCCACACCAGTTTTAGTACTTCCCGAAGGTACCAAAGGTTATGTCGTGTATTGTGATGCTTTCGGGGTTGGCCTCGGATGTGTATTGATGCAACACGGTAATGTCATAGCATATGCCTCACGATAGTTGCGGCCACATGAGAAAAATTATCCCACACATGATCTTGAATTGGCAGCGGTAGTTTTTGCTTTAAAGATATGGCGTCATTATTTGTATGGAGTTCATGTTTATATCTATACGGATCACAAAAGTTTGCAATATCTCTCTAAGCAGAAGGAACTCAATTTGAGGCAACGAAGGTGGTTAGAGCTCTTAAAAGACTATGATATCGATATTCTTTATCATCCAGGCAAAGCAAATGTAGTAGATGATGCATTGAGCCGCAAGGCAGTAGAAAGCACTAGTGGCCAGTTGACTGAAAAGCAAGAGATAATCAAGGATCTACATCAACTAGTCAGCTTGGGAGTTCGCCTTATAGAATCTCCAAGTGAAGGGGTTATTGTGCAAAATGCAGCGAAATCCTCCTTAATAGCTGAAGTGAAAGAGAAGCAGTTTTCGGATTCTATGTTATTACAGCTAAAGGAAAATGTACAGCAGAATTTGACAAAGGCATTTAATCTTACACAAGAAGGGGTACTTCAATGTCAAGGGAGATTATGTGTACCCGATGTAGATGAGTTGAGGAAACGAATTATGACAGATGCGCATCATTCACGCTATTCTATTCACCCGAGTGCTACTAAAATGTACCATGATTTGAAAGAAGTGTATTGGTGGGGAAATATGAAAAAGAACATTGCAGAATTTGTCGCTCAATGTCCGAACTGTCAACAAGTGAAAGTAGAACATCAGAAACCAGGAGGTTACATGCAATGTATCAATCTTCCAGTATGGAAGTGGGATATGATTAATATGGACTTCATTATAGGTTTGCCTCGTACATTGCGGAAATCTGATTCTATTTGGGTTATAGTGGACAAGCTTACCAAATCAGCGCATTTTCTACCAGTCAAGACCACTTATATAGCTGAGGATTACGCAAAATTGTATGTTAGAGAAATAGTCCGGTTGCATGGTATTCCACTTTCCATTATATCAGACAGAGGAGCACAGTTCACAGTGCACTTTTGGAGATCTTTTCAGCAAAGTTTGGGTACACAGGTGAATTTGAGTACGGCTTTCCATCCTCAGACTGATGGTCAAGCAGAACGTACTACTCAGACACTTGAAGATATGCTAGGAGCTTGTACGTTAGATTTTCAAGGCAGTTGGGATGACCATTTGCCTCTTATTGAATTTGCTTACAACAATAGCCATCATTCAAGTATTAAAATGGCACCTTATGAAGCTTTGTACGGAAGGAAATGTAGATCACCAATTGGATGGTTCAAAGCAGGTGAAACTGCTTTACTTGGGCCAGATAATGTTCATCAGGCTATGGAGAAGGTTAAAGTGATCCAACAGCGGTTATAAAAGGCCCAAAGTCGTCACAAGTCATATGCCGATGTTAGAAGAAGAGGGCTTGAATTCACCATAGGTGATTGGGTACTTTTAAAGGTGTCACCGATGAAAGGGGTAATGCGGTTCGGAAAGAAAGGGAAATTGAGTCCACGTTACATAGGCCCATATGAAATTATTAGAAGATTTGGGCAAGTTGCTTATGAATTAGCACTACTGTTGTGACCCAGCTATACACGCAAGTGTACGTGATCGTGTAAGTAATAAAGTGTCTCCTTTTAAAGAGCCGGATATCGAACCCAAGGGACTTTCATCAACAGAAATCACTCTGGACGTCAAACTATAATTAAAAACTAGTGTTACGAAAATGACAAGTGATTGGGTGCTAAAAATTAAATGATTGCGAACTAAGAACTCCTATCTTCGCTACCGTAACTTTGATTTACGTAAATATGCTTTAAAAATCAATAAAAAGTGAATTCCCAGGGCTAAGGCACCTTGACCATCATCTTTCAAGCATAATTGTTGTTGGTTTAAGCATTTTTGAGTAGTTTGTCATGGTTATCGATCCCAAGGTTAATTTTACAACTATATTCGTCTCCAAATTATAATTGTCTCCTAGAACTTAGAAACTTACCTACATCTGTGAGTGGTGATAAGCTTAACCAAGTCTAGAGCATTCAAGCTTTCTTCTTGTAATTTATCGAGTGTGGGTGGTTAGGTACCTCTCGGTCCTAACCACAGGTCAATCCCTTGGAATTACGTCTCCGAGACAGATCACACTTCATATATTCAGGTTCTATCTCTCCGTTTCTCTCTCGAGCTCACTTCAAGACAAGAAATATATTCCAATGGTGATCAATCATCAAAATAATGAATTTTAGAATATATGAATAACCACTTTATAATAAACTCCAACAAAAACCAATACAATTAGCCCAAGAGATTCATGTTCTTGGCCTTAGCCCCAAGAATGAGGGGTTTTAGCCACTCATAATGTTTATCAACAACCAAAAGTAAATAAATACCATAAAAGTACTTAAAAACTGAAAAGAAGAGGATTGGAACCTAATTAAGATGCCCAAAAATGCCCAAAATATTCTAGGGAGGATGGATGCTGATACAATAACTGAAAAGCCATATTTATAGACTCAAGTCGAGGCAAAAATCGGCCAAAAAGCGGCCCGGCACGCTATTGGGCGCGCCTAGCACTTAGGCAGATTCTGCTTCAGCAAAAAAGGTTCGCCCAGGCGGCGTGGCACGCTGGCCAGCGCGCCTGGGCACTGCCTGGACAGATCACATTTTCGCCAAAAGCGGCCTGGCACGCTGCCTAGCGCGCCAGGCCCTTTTTATTGTACTGTTCTAGCTTTCGTTGACTTCTCGTCACGGATTTGGATGGATTATTCAATATCAACTCTTTGGCTTGTCTCCTATCTTCAATATTCTGCACTCGGCGCTCATCCAAGCTTCACTTTCCATGCCAAATATGCTCCAAAAAAGTCGTAAATTCCACCTACAAGAGTCTAATCATATTGGTTAGCACATTATCTCATTTTCCATCAAAAACTTATATAATCCACAAGTAGTGTTCTCAAAACTAGGGTAATCATGGGTTAGCATCGCTACTAAGGCATATAAATATGCCTCAGATCAACTACCTCAAGAAATTTCCTCAGTCCATCCCGTATTTCATGTGTCGATGCTTCGAAAGTGCATAGGGGATCCATCCCGTATTGTTTCCATTAAAGATGCTCAAGTTATAGAAGATCTTACTTATGAAGAGGTACCCATTGCTATCCTTGATCGACAAGTAAAGAGATTGAGGAATAAAGACATAGCTTCCGTGAAAGTCCTTTGGATAAATCAACAAGTAGAGGAGGTCACATGGGAAGCGGAAGAAATGATGAAATCCAAGTATCCCAATCTATTTCAAATGGATGAAACAGTTCAAAGTGTGGGAATGGATTCATAACAAGTAAGTATTTATGAGCATTAAGTGTTTATGTATATGTATGCTAATATAGAGATACATTGGTTATAATTGAAGCAATATTGTTAACATTCGAAGAAGAAAGTTTCTAAGGGGGGAAGAATGTAAAACACCGTACCTTCCTAACCCTACTTGACGGCATTGAATAATGTTTACTTAGGTATCGAGAGTTATAAGTATGTCTTTGGTAATGTTAATGATGAGAAAAATTGAAATTTGGCCTCGTACATGTGATTAGCCCTTCATAGGAGGTGTGTTGTGATTTTAGTGGAGAATTTGTGGGGCTAAAAATGAGGCTAAGAGGACCTCTAAACAAAGTATATTAAGGGTAAGAAGTAAGTTAAAGAATAGGACTTGAAGTATCTAACCAAACCCGCGAAGAAAAGTCGAAAAATGAAATTTTCAAAAAAACTAAGGCTCAGGCGGGCCAGAGGGAGTGACAGGCCGCTTATTGCCCAAATTTTTTGGGCACAAGGAGCAATCTGGAGCGCCCAAGGGCATGCCAGGATGGTTTTTCCACTTTTTCAAAAGTTGGAAATTTCTTAAGTCCCAAGGGTGCCCGGGGATGTACCGAGCCAATTTTTGCCACGTTTCTTCTACAACCACAAGTATATACATGAAATGAATGAAATATTATATTGGTATGATAAAATTACTCGAGAACGAATTTGGCATCAAAATGATAGTTTTGCCCTTATGGTCAAAATAGGTCATACGTGGCTAGAATCGCTTGTTTTGGGGATTGAGGCTACGAATCGGAATCGCGTGAGTGGGAATATTGTTGTAAAATGTATGAGATTATTTAAGCATGAGAAATTATATATTTTATTGGGTTAAGTTAATTGGGCCCAACAAAAGGCCCAAAAATGAGAAGGAAGACATGGGCCAAAATGGGTCAAAAGACCCATTCTTGCCTTGAACTTCTAGATACAACATTAAATGTTGTATGAGTGGATAAGGATTTAATTGAGGAATTATATAAAGGACCCAAAATCTGATTTTTATTCATTTGGAAATCTCATGCCTTTTTGATAATTTGTTCATCATTTTTCTCTCAAAACCCTAAGAACTCAAAGCCAACTTTTGGAGCAAGATCATCACTTTTCAAGCTTGGGTAAGTGATTATTGTTATGGATTAATATATTATATGCATGGGAGAGTATGTAAATCATGTTGGTTATGCTTGGAAGTGTTGAACATGGTACTTTGTGTTTTTGTAAAAGATTTATGATCCATGGGATTTAAGCTTGAAATATGACTTGTGACTTTGATGAAAGGGCATGGTACGGATAAAATATGAACATGTATGGTGTGATTTTGTTATTAAACTTGTTATTTTCATATAAGTATAAATTATGGGATTTTGGCCGATATGTGCAATGAGGTGTATTAAGGTGACTTGATGGATTATTTGTGATATGGTATGGATGAGAAAGTGTAAAGGAGAAGTGTTGTGGTAAAATGTTATTGATTATCATGTATTGGTCAATGTATGGAATATTGTGGGGTTATTGGTATGATAATTTCATCAATGGTATTGTCAAGGGGGAAATGACATTTTAAAGGCAAAAATGTAACTCATTGATGTTATATGCATTTGTAAGGTAGTTGGAGGTTAATGTCAATTCCGTTATGTATTTGTGTTGTAGAGTGAAACATAAAGAAGGAGCGGGACTATTTTATTCTCATCTAAGATTGTATATTCGTATTGATAATACAAGGTAAGTAAGGTTACTCTGTCCGTATCTTTCTGCGGCAAATAGTATTCACATTGACATTACGCTTGTTCTATTCTGAAATGAGCTAAGGTATCCAATATCCGGTTATCAATGGTCATTATCACATAGTTCCTATTCATTGATCAATTGTGAACCACATGTCTCATATTCATGGTTAATGTTCCAAAAACCCAATAAGGTTATGTTCCAATAGTGATAAAACTCATGTCTCTTGTTCATGGATAATAGTCCAATGGTTCCAATGGTACTATGGATCTAATAATATTATGTTTCTCACAATGTTTATTTACATGTCTCTCACTCATTGGTTAATGATCCCAAGCTTAAATTAAATTTGTAACTATCATAGTATCAATCTCAAAGTAATGAATAAAGTAATGCAAATATGTGGTCAATGATCAAGTATGGGTGGTAGCTTTGGGGCCAAATTCCTAGCTCATGCCGATCCTGAGATTTGTTGGTTCAGGGGGCAGTCCTAGAGGCATACGCCTAGCTCAGACTGATCCTAACAGGGGGCAGCTCTAGGGGTAATAACCTAGCTCGAGCCAAACCTGAAATGTTGGTTTATGGGTGGCAACTCTAGAGGTAATAACCTAACTCGAGCTGATCCCGATATATATTAATTCATGGGTGGCAGCTCTAGGGTCATATGCCTAGGTCGAGCCGATCCCAACATAACGATATGTTATGTTAAAACCCACTGTTCAGTCGGGGCCCGGGTATCACAGGTCACAGGCAAAGATGAATAATCATGGAGGTAAAGATACAAAGAAAGTAATGAAAGCAAAATACATGGTTTCCACAGTTCAGTATAGTGACTTATCCATATTGATCATTCATTTGTATTTGAGCTCATTGACATATTTACTTATCATACAAGTTTCATATGGCCTTACATACTCAGTACATTCTTCGTACTGACCCCTCTTGGGGGATTTACCTTAATTGCTGCAGGCGCAGGTACTAGTAGGCCTCCACAGTAGGTTGCCAGTTGTTGCAGATAGTTGGTGAGCTCCAGTTAGTTTGGGGCTTCTCCGATTCACAGTTGCACATATGTTTTGGTGTTGTATATGTTGTATAAAGCGGGGACTTTCGCCGACTTTCAGTTGGTTTTGGTAAATGTCTATGTAGAGGCTTTTGTAGACATGTGTGGGTGTATGACTGTAAGGTGGTATATGACAATGACTTGGTGGCCTCAACCGCTAAGTTTCACATGTGTATATATGTCTATGTACCATGTTCTATGTTTTTTGTTATTCGTCTTTCATGTTCTTACGTGATTGTGGTGTTGCTTATGATATGCATATGAATGACTAGAAGCAAAGCTTGGTTCTCTCGGGCCTTGTCAGCTACGAGTGCCATCCGTCCCGATGGTATTCGGGGCGTGATAGGTTAACCTTGTATATTAAGGTAATACATGCATGATATATGGTGGGAAACATGTTGGTTATGTTTAAAAAGCATAGGGCAGTCCACTTTGTAAGTGGCAGTCCACCGGTGCTTTCGGCTAAAGGATTTGCCTTTTTGTGGTTTAAACTTGAAAAAGGACTTAAGGTCTTGAAGGAATTGAATTATATGGATGAAATTTCAGTATATTAATGTGTGTTTATGTCTCTAATTTTCTCCCCTTGTGTATGGTTTTATGGAAATATTTATACGTGTTTGTATATGAAACGTTTGGAGTAGTGAAAAGAGAATACTTTCTTGTTATGTTAAATTTAAATCTGAAACTGTGTGGACTATTTTTGGTATATTGTTGTGGAAGGTAATTATGTGACTTGATGGAATAATTATGTGGATTTGCATTAAGGTAAAATTGTGGTATTGTTGGTGTTGTGAGGCAGTAAATTATATTGTAGGAGGGTGGAATTAAGTTATATGGCAGTAGTAAGGAAGGTGGAATGATTTACCATCTGTTTGGAATGTTGGATGGGTTTTACTTCCCGTTAAGTAACTAATTATCGTCTTTTGGCTTGTAGTGTAATTATTTGTTAATGTTAGCTCCATTATGTACTTGTGTTGTAGAGTAATACATAAGGAAGGAGCTGCAACATTTTTGTATTCACGTGGTGAGGATATAAGTTATGTAAGGTTACTCTTTTCCGTATCCTTTGGCCGCACCTATTGTTCTCATTGTTACCGAACTTGTTTCCACTCTAAAAATGTTCTAAAGTATCTCATTCAGGTTTGTTATAAATTGTTATTCATGTGTCTCTTATTCATTAATTATTTTTCCAAAGTTCCAATAATGTTATAACCACCAATGTATCAATCTCATAACAAAAGAATTGAAGTAATGCATATTTACTTGAGTACGGGTGGTTGCTCAATAGGGACAAACCCTAGCTCGAGAAGATCCCGAATGATTATTGGACATAGGGGGCAGCTCAAAGGGGCGTAAGCCTAGCTAGAGATGAACCTGTTTTATTGATTTATGGGTGGCAGCTCAAAGGGGCATAAGCCTAGCTAGAGACGGTCCCAATGTTATTTACCACTGCTCAGTTGGTCCCGGGCATTATATGATTGATGATTGATATTGATATGAATGTAAAAAGAAAGTAATGAAGGAAATGTACATGTTTCCACATATACAGTATGGTGGTTTACCAATATTGTCCATTCACTTGTATTTGATTTCATTAAAATTCTTATGTTTCATGCAGTTATTCATGGCCTTACATACTCAGTACATTCTTTCGTACTGATGTCCCTTGGAGGACTTACCTTACTTGTTGCAGGTACAGGAGTTAGTAGACCTTCTCAGTAGGATACGGGTCATCAGCGGACTGTTGGTGAGCTCCAGTTTACTCGGGGCTTTCTGAGTCATTTGTACATACTTGTTTTGGTATTGTATAACAGTTGTTTAAAGCGGGGACTTGTCCCGACTATAGGCATGGTTATGTATATGTTAGAGACTTTGTAGACGTTGTAATGTCAAACGAAGGAATGTCTTACCTTTTTGACGTGGTGGCCCTAATGGCTAAGTTTCATATCTATTTGAATGTCTTTCTATGATTTCTGTCATTGATTTCTTGTGTCTGTAAGTGACATAGTGTTGTTCATTTAGTGATATGCACATAAATGTTTGAGGTCATAGGTTGGTTCTCTCGGGCCTTAACGGCTTCGGGTGCCAGTCCGCCCCAATGGTATTTGAGGCGTGACAAAAGTGGTATAAGAGCGGGTCGTCCTAGGGTGTCTGCAAAGCCGTATCTGAGTAGAGTCTTGCATATGGATGTGTTGTGCACCACATCTATATATAGGAGGCTACGGGACATTTAGGTGTTGTTTCTTTTCTTCATTTTCTAGATCATGCAATATAGCTAAAGTTATAGGTGGAATCATATCTGACCATTGAAATTGTTTTCTTGTGTTATAGAAAAATGTCGATTACAAGGAAAAGTAGGGGTAAAAGTAAGAATATAGATAGGATTTCTGGAGAAGGAACTAGTAGACCACCACCTGAACAAGCTAATCAAGGTGGGGCTGAAACTGAGTTTGCATCGTGGGCTTCTTCTACTCTTTTGTTTCTAGAAGAGATGAAAAGGAGAGAAGTACCTGCAGAACCACCTGTAAATGCTACTGACCAGGATTTAAAGAATGCAGTGCAAATGTTGACTTGCATAGTTGTTACACAAGCTCAAGGAAAAGCTGGTCCAACTACAAGTAATGATGGTGCGGATAGGGTAGCTAGTCGGCGGACACAGGATTTCCTTAAATTGGATCCTCCCACATTCACCGGATCAGATCTTAATGAAGACCCGCAGGACTTTATGGATCAAATTCAAAGGGCTTTGGATGTTATGCATGTCTCTGGTGCAGAAATAGTTGAGCTTGCAGCATATAGATTAAAAGTGGAGGCTATACTATGGTACGAGGATTGGAAACGATCTAGGGGTATCGGTGCACTTCCAGCTAGTTGGGGAGAATTCAAAGTTGCATTCCTTGATCACATCTTCCATATGAGGTCCGAGAGGCTCGTGTGGACCAATTCTTAAATCTTCATCAGGGGAATATGAGCGTCAGGGAGTACAGTCTTTGGTTTAACTCTTTGGCTAGATTCGCTCCTAATGTGGTAGCTACTATGGCCGATAGAGTTCATCGGTATGTGGACAGATTGGATCCATATTTAGTGAGGCATTGTACTATTGCTGCTTTGAATAGAGATATGGATATAGCCAGGATACAAGCCTTTGCACAGAAAATGGAGGCTCAGAGGCAAAGGAGAAGGACACAGGAATTTCAAAGAGGGTAGTCAAAGAGGGCTAAATCTACGGGACAGTTTATGGCGTCCCAAGGAGAATTTAGGCCTCGGGTTTTTAATAGACCGCCTAGACCATCATTTTCTTATTCTATAGCAGGCACTCCATCTCAATTTTGAGGGTTTAGAGGTAGTCATGTTGGGCAAAGTAGCGGGATCTAGGGTTCACAGACATCGGGTTTTTCTCGTCAGCCATGTCAGCATGCGGAAAGCTTTATTTAGGTGAATGCTAGTTTGGGATGAATGTTTAATTTTGGTGTGGTATGTCGGGGTACATGGTGAGAGAATGCCCACAAAGGGGCACGGGTAGTATGGCGCGACCTACTGGATCAGCCGTATTATCATCATCATTGGTTCCTTCCTCAGGAAGTGTGTATAGCCTACTGGTTGTGGTAGAGGTGGTAGAGGAGCAACTAATTCTAGTGGGGTCCAGAATCGTACCTATACTTTAGCGGATCGGCAGAATTTAGAGGCTTCTCCTGATGTGGTTACAGGTATATTATCCGTCTTTTCACATAATGTATATGCATTTATTGATCTGGGCGCTACCCTATCATATGTCACTCCATTGATTGCTGAAAAATTTGGAAGAACACCGGAATTACTAGTCAAGTCATTTGAGGTATCTACACCTGTTGGCGAGTCTATTATAGATAAGAGAGTCTATCGTAATTGTATAGTAACTGTTTGTGATCATGATACGTTGGCAGATCTTATAGAGCTGGAAATGGTAGATTTTGATGTTATAATGGGTATGGATTGGTTGGCTTCTTGTTATGCTACGGTAGATTGCCGAGCTAAGAAGGTACATTTTTATTTTCCACAAAAGACCATCCTTGAATGGAGGGGTAATATTGGAGCACTGAGAGGTAAATTTATTTCTTATCTTAAGGCAAAGAAAATGATATCCAAGGGGTACATATACCATCTAGTAAGAGTGCAAGATACCGACGTGAAGCCACCAACTCTTCAATCTGTTCCAGTTGTAAATGAATTCCTTGATGTATTTCCTGAAGATCTTCCAGGTTTGCCTCCAGAACGGGAAGTAGAGTTTGGTATTGATGTGATTCCAGGTACTCAGCCTATCTCTATTTCTCCGTATAGAATGGCCCCGACAGAGTTACGGGAATTGAAGGAGCAATTAAAAGACTTGCTGGATAAGGGATTCATAAGGCCTAGTATGTCCCCGTGGGATACACCAGTGTTATTTGTACGCAAGAAAGATGGCACGTTTAGAATGTGTATTGATTATCGACAACTGAATAAGGAAACAGTCAAGAACAAATATCCCCTCCCCAAAATTGATGATTTGTTTGATCAATTACAAGGTGCCAAATGCTTCTCAAAGATTGACTTGAGATCGGGTTATCATTAAGTAAGGGTTAAGGAGCAAGATATACGCAAGACAGTTTTCCGAACATGGTATGGTCATTATGAATTTTTAGTTATGTCATTTGGGCTAACAAATGCACCAGTAGTTTTTATGGATTTGATGAATAGGGTGTTCAAGCCATTCTTAGATGTGTTCGTGACAGTGTTTATAAATGATATTTTGGTTTATTCAAGATCAAAAGAAGACCATGCTAATCACTTACGGCAGGTGTTACAGATTCTTCGTGATCGTAAGTTATATGCAAAGTTCTCTAAATGTGAATTTTGGTTAAAATCTGTAGTATTCTTAGGTCATATTGTGTCGGATGAAGGAATAAGGGTTGATACTCAAAAGATAGAAGTTGTGAAGAACTGGCCAAGACCTAGGATGCCTACATAGATTCTTAGTTTCCTTGGGTTGGCAGGTTATTATAGAAGATTTGTTGAAGGGTTTTCTTCCATTTCAGCAACATTAACAAAGCTACACACAAGGCAACCAAATTCCAGTGGAATGATGCGCGTGAGAAGAGTTTCCAAGACCTGAAGAATAAGTTGACTTCTACACCTATATTGGTACTTCCAGAAGGCATGGAAGGGTATGTGGTATATTGTGATGCTTCAGGAGTCGGCTTAGGATGTGTATTGATGCAGCATAGTAATGTGATAGATTATGCCTCAAGACAGTTGTGACCACATGAAAGAAATTATCCAACACATGATCTTGAGCTAGCAGCTGTGATATTTGCTTTAAAGATATAGCGCCACTACTTGTATGGGATTCATGTTGACATATATACCAATCATAAGAGTTTGCAGTATATTTGCAAGCAGAAGGACTTAAATTTGAGGCAGTGGAGGTGTCTGGAGCTACTAAAAGATTATGATATCGATATCTTATATCATCCGGGAAAAGCAAATATGGTAGATGATGCATTAAGCCGCAAAGCAATAGGAAGCACTGAAGGCCAGCTCACGAAAAAGCAAGGTATAGTTAGAGATCTACATCAACTAACTAGCTTGGGAGTTCGCCTTCTTGAATCACCAGACGAAGGGGTTATTATGCAAAATGCAGCAAAATCTTCATTAGTAGCCAAGGTGAAAGAGAAGCAATATGTGTATCCTATTTTATTATAGCTGAAAGAGAATGTACAACAAGGTTTGACAAAGGCATTTGATCTTACGCAAGAGGGAGTGCTTCAGTGCCAAAGTAGATTGTGTGTACCTGATGTAGATGAGCTAAGGAGACGGATTATGACAGAGGCGCATCATTCACGGTATTCTATTCATCCGAGAGCTACCAAAATGTATCATGATTTGAAAGAAATGTATTGGTGGGGTAATATGAAGAAGAACATTACAGAATTTGTATCTCATTGTCCAAATTATCAACAAGTAAAAGTAGAGCATCAGAAGCCTGGAGGTTATATGCAATATATAAATCTTCCAGTCTGGAAGTGGGACATGATCAACATGGATTTCATCACAGGTTTGCCTCGTACACTTCAAAAATTTGATTCCATATGGGTAACAGTTGACAGGCTTACCAAGTCAGCACACTTCCTACCAGTTAAGACTACTTACACAGCTGAAGATTATGTGCGGTTGTATATTAAAGAGATAGCTCGATTGCACGGAACTCCAATATCTATTATATCGGACAGGGGAGCTCAATTTACTGCAAATTTTTGGAAGTCTTTTCAGAGGAGTTTGGGTACCCAAGTGAATTTAAGCATATTTTTTCACCCTCAAACGGATGGACAGGCAGAGCGTACCATACAAACCCTGGAAGATATGCGACGAGCTTGCACATTGGACTTTAAAGGTAGTTGGGATGATCATTTTTCTCTTATTGAATTTGCCTACAACAATATCTATCATTCAAGTATCAAAATGGCACCTTACGAAGCTTTATATGGAAGAAAGTGTAGATCACCAATTGGATGGTTTGAAGCGGGTGAAACTTCCTTATTTGGGCCATATCTTGTTCATCAAGCTATGGAGAAGGTTAAGGTGATACAACAGCTGCTACAAATGGCCCAAAGTCGACACAAATCATATGCCGATGTTAGAAGAAGGGGGCTAGAGTTTGCTATAGGTGATAGGATATTCTTGAAAGTATCACCAATGAAAGGGATAATGAGATTTGGAAAGAAAGGAAAGTTAAGTCCGCATTATATAGGGCCATATAAGATTATCCAAAGATTTGGTCAAGTTGCGTATGAATTAGAACCACCCTAATAACTCTCCACACTTCATCCAGTGTTTCATATTTCAATGCTTCGGAAGTGCATAGGAGATCCATCCTATATTGCTCTCATTAAAGACATACAAGTTATAGAGGATCTCACCTATGAAGAAGTACATGTTGCTATTCTGGATCGACAGGTCAAGAGGTTAAGAAATAAAGAAGTAGCTTTCGTAAAAGTGCTTTGGAGAAATCAGCAAGTAGAAGAAATCACATGGGAAGCCGAGGAAATGATGAAGTGTGAGTACCCGCATTTATTTCAAATGGAAGAGAAAGTTCAAAATGCGGAATTGGAGCAATAACAAGTAAGTATATATAAGCATTATGTGTATGTGATAACATGAAGAATGAACTTAAACTTGAACTTGTGTAGATTGGATAATGTTACTAACATTCGAGGACGAATGTTCCTAAGGGGGGAAGGATGTAACACCCCGTACATTTTTTTAGAACTTATTTGATTACCTTAATATTTGTGGAATTATTTAACCTTGAGATGGTTGGTGAATTACCAACTAAATATGGTGGTCTGAATTAATATTGTACTAATGGGCTTAATTGAGGCCCAAAAATTAACCAAGAAAGACATGAGCCCAAATGGGTAATGATCCATTTAAAATGGACCAAGTCAACATACCAATAATTTGGTGTCTCTTAGCAAATAAATTGGCTAAACTTGGCCATAATGAGGTGGTGGAAAAGGGAGTATTTAAGCTGAAAAATCATCTCATTTCCACACATTACACTTAGAAAAAATCAGATTTTATTCACCACAACACACTTGACAATTCTAGAATTTTCCAAAAGATATTTCCTTTTCTCTCAAAGCCTAAGCAACCACTTTGGACAAGATCATCTCTTTGCAAGCCTTGGTAAGTATTTAAACTTGTATATTAATGTAATAAATGCATGATATATGGTGGGAAACATGTTGGTTATGTTTAAAAAGCATAGGGCAGTCCACTTTGTAAGTGGCAGTCCACCGGTGCTTTCGGCTAAAGGATTTGCCTTTTTGTGGATTAAACTTGAAAAGCGACTTAAGGTCTTGAAGTAATTGAATTATATGGATTAAATTTCATTATATTAATGTTTTGTTATTTCCCTAATCCGTTCTCCTTGTGTATGGCTTGATGGAAATGTTTATACGTGTTTGTATATGGAACGTTTGGCGTAGTGAAAAGAGAATACTTTCTTGTTATGTTAAAGTGAAATCTGAAACTATGTGGACTGTTTTTGGTATATTTTTGTGTAAGGTAATTATGTGACTTGATGGAATAATTTTGTGGAGTTGCATTAAGGTAAAATTGTGAAGTATGAACTTGGTATGAAATCCTATCGGTTTGTAACGTCCATGTTGATTTGCGGACTGTTTTTGTATTGTTGGTGTTGTGAGGTAGTAAATTATATTGTAGTAGGGTGGAATTAATTTATATGGCAGTAGTAAGGAAGGTGGAATGATTTACCATCTGTTTGGAATGTTGGATGGGTTTTACTTCCCGTTAAGTAACTAATTGCCGTCTTTTGACTTGTAGTGTAATTAGCTGTTAATGTTAGCTCCATTATGTACTTGTGTTGTAGAGTAATACATAAGGAAGGAGCTGCAACATTTTTGTATTCACGTGGTGAGGATATAAGTTATGTAAGGTTACTCTTTTCCGTATCCTTTGGCCGCACCTATTGTTCTCATTGTTACCGAACTTGTTTCCACTCTAAAAATGTTCTAAAGTATCTCATTCAGGTTTGTTATAAATTGTTATTCATGTGTCTCTTATTCATTAATTATTTTTCCAAAGTTCCAATAATGTTATAACCACCAATGTATCAATCTCATAACAAAATAATTGAAGTAATGCATATTTGCTTGAGTACGGGTTGTAGCTCAATGGGGCGAAAGCCTAGCTTGAGACGATCCCAAATGATTATTGGACACAGGGGGTAGCTCAAAGGGGCGTAATCCTAGCTAGAGATGAACGTGTTTTATTGATTTATAAGTGGCAGCTCAAAGGGGCATAAGCCTAGCTAGAGACGATCCCAATGTTATTTACCACTGATCAGTTGGTCCCGAGCATTATATGATTGATGATTGATATTGATATGAACGTAAAAAGAAAGTAATGAAGGAAATGTACATGTTTCCACATATACAGTACGGTGGTTTACCAATATTTTCCATTCACTTGTATTTGATTTCATTGAAATTCTTATGTTTCATGCAGTTATTTATAGCCTTACATACTCAGTACATTCTTTCGTACTGATGTCCCTTGGGGGAATTACCTTACTTGCTGCAGGCACAGGAGTTAGTCGACCTTCTCAGTAGGGTACGGGTCATCAGTGGACTATTGGTGAGCTCCAATTGACTCGGGGCTTTTCGAGTCATTTGTACACACTTGTTTTGGTATTGTATAATAGTTGTATAAAGTGGATACTTATCCCTACTATAGGCATGGTTATGTATCTGTTAGAGGCTTTGTAGACGTTGTAATGTCAAATGAAGAAATGTCTTACCTTTTTGACGTGGTGGCCCTAATGGCCAAGTTTCATATCTATTTGAATGTCTTTCCATGATTTCCGTCATTGATATCTGGTGTCTATAAATGAAATATTATTGTTCATTTAGTGACATGCACATGAATGTTCGAGGTCATAGGTTGGTTCTCTCGGGCCTTAATAGCTTCGGGTACCAGTCCGCCCCAATGGGATTTGAGGCGTGACACAAGTGGTCAGTCGGGTTCTCAGTCCGATAATGGCCACGGAGAGTTATATGTTTTTCTGGTAAGCTAGAAGCTGAGGCATTGGACTCAATGAACACAATTATGATTTCAGTTTGCCATCAGCCATCTTCTGTCTTATTTAATCCAGGTTCTACATATTCATATGTCTCCGCATATTATGCTACTTGTTTGGGGTTATCTAGCGAGCCTTTATCTCTATCGATGCTTTTAGCTACTCTCGTAGGGGATTATTTAGTAGTGGATTGGGTTTATAGATCATATTTTGTGACTATTCAAGAGTATTACACTTGGGTTGACCTTATTGTACTTGACATGGTAGATTTTGATACTATGATAGGAGGGACCCTAACTCATTAGGAGTAATATTTGATATGGAGTGATTTGACTCCTAATAGATCCCTCAACCATTCTAGTAGCATGGCTTTGTTGGTGTACTTCTTTTATTTGGGAAGTTGCTTGATATAGAGGGTTGTTTTATGCTTAAAAAGTTTTGCCTTATTAACCAGTGTCCTTATCTTTTGGCATGCCATAGATAAGGATAATGAGCTTAACATATTTCTCTACTACTTATTTGCTTATGATGATACCCATGTTGGTATGGGATCTGTTTACTATAGAGGTAGAGGTCTATAGGTCTTGCACTTCTTTGACCAAGATGAGCCCTTATGGGTGATTGAACCAATTTTGGTATGGTCATATTGCAAGGTGATGAAATAATTATGTCTTATGGCTCCTAAAGTATATGTGATATAATCTCTTTCTTGATGCCATTAAGACCTTTGGGATTTCCTTGTCTCATGATGTTGCTTATGACCAATTCTTTTGTACCTTATGTGATGAATGGATCTTATTCAACGCAAAGTATAGTTGGTTGTATTTCAAATATGTGCCTCCTTGGCAAGTTGGTATGGTTGATAAACCTTGTTCTAACCCTCATGCTATAAAGATATGTTTATTGTTTGTCCTTCTCATATTTTTACAAGATTCGAGTTTGATAATGAATCCTTTTGAAGAAGGGGAGGATGATACGAACATGGTTAGCTTGGGGCACATTAGGAGGGGCTTCCATATATGGATCATATCTTGAATCCCGGAGGAAGACATGGAGCAATAAATACACAAGACCATGGGCGATCAAGATGTCATTTGGTCAATCAAGAAGGGTCCTTGTGGGTTATTTCATAAATAGTCACTTTTGGGTTATTTTTGTAATAGGCTATTTTTTACAAAGGCAATAACTATAAATAGTTGCCTTAGCCATTTTCTAATAGGTTATTTTTTGCAAAGGCAATAACTATAAATGGTTGTCTTAGCCATTTTCATACTTATATTTTGATGAATTGGATATTTGAGAGCTTTTAAACTTGTGGTTTCTATAGGTGAAACCTAGCATTAGTTTAATCAAGTAGTTCATAGTTGGTAATCGTAGATTGAGTGTTTAGGATGGATTCTCTAAATTGCTCATGGTTACTTCTTCTAGCTTAATCGATCATCGAGTTACCCTCTTTGTGGATTCAATTTGGTTTTCTTGTCTTTGATTGAGTCAAATTGATTGTTGTTTGATTGGATTCAATTAGGAGGTGAAGGCATAGAGTCCTTTGTTGCTTATAAATCCAATCGAATTTTGATAATTCCACATATCTTTTTTTTTATTTCAATTTTCTGCATTTTGATTCTTGTTTCTGACTAGGATCGATATCATTTTGATATCATAGCTTAGACTATAGAGTTGTTCCAATAATTCTTAATCCTAGGCTCATAAATCTAAAAATTGTATCAAAAAAATTGGGTCAAAAATTTGAAAATAAAAAATCGTGTGATTCGTATTTTTGTTTGAGTTTCTAACACTAGATTAGTATTATCTAATGATTTAGAAGTTTGGTTTTGGATTTAGTTTGATTTAGAGTTTTTTGGAAATTTCACCATTGTTGAACTTGAAAATCTTTTAAAAGGTGAAGTGGGTTAGTTGATTGAGGCAAAATTAGAGGTTCAATTGTATTGGGGTTGTTTTTCCAAGTCAAATTGGAGCTTGGATCTATAATTTGAAGGAAAACGGAGTTAAATTACGCTAGGGTCAATTTTGGAGTTCATGGTGTTTTTCATGGCTAGAAGAAATTGCAAGTGGATTTAACTTCCTGGAGCAACTGGTGTGGGATTGAAGCTTAAAAATTATTGGAGTTTGTTTGTGGTGTTGAAAGAAGCTTGTGTTTAAAATTTCGTGTCAATGGAGCTCGTTTGATTGAAGTTGAAATTTTGAATTTTCATAGTGCTCATGGTGTTCTCCAAAGTTTTAAGATGGAGAAAATTGGTTTAATTTCATCTTGAAATTGAGGGATAAAAATCATTGGGGTTTGTTCCCTAAGTCGAGGGAAAGCTAATCCTAAATTTTGAGCTAATTCTGAGTTGATTTGAGGGTGTTGGGATTTAGTGTGTTCTTGGAGTTTTAGGTGTTCCTGGTAATCTTCAAATTGTTCTTGAGGAAGAAGGAGGAAAAAAGTACGTTGATCCAAATTTTCCAAGTTAAAGCTGGTCAAAGTATTTGTGGGTCCAAGTGGAAATTAGTCTAAAAAATAAAAAATAAAAATAAAAATAAAAATTTGAAAAAAAAAATATTTTTAATTTCCACGTCAGCAATCAACTGCCACTTCTACAGTCGACTGGCAGTGCAACAGCCAACATCCAGTCAGCTGCCATGCAGCACACCAGCAGCAGTCCCAGTCGCACCAGCTGGCGCGTGTACAGAAACTTCAGAGGCTGTTTCTATAGGTTTTCTATACTTAGAAAAATTTTAGGGTCCCAACCCAAAAAATTTTATAAGTGTCCAAACTTCATAATTCTTTTTCTACACTCATTTTTCTTCAATTTCTCAACTATTTAACAATTAATTAACAACTTACTTACTAACTAGTTTTAATCATCAAATCAAATTCTTTCAAGTGTTGAACTTCTTTGAGGCCCCAAAATTTTTCTAAGTGTCCGAACTTCCTAATTATTTTTTTTCCCACTCATTTTTCTTCCATTTATCAACTATTTAACAACTAATTAGTTTCTTTAATTAATTGTTAACTAGTATCTAAACATAAAACTATTTTTTTTATTCTTCAAATTAAATAACAACGAGTAATTTCTTCTACTTTTGTTACTTAGTCCTAGAGTTTGAAAATTTTTGTGCTTCTTTTCTTCTACTTTTATTGTCTTAATCTGTAGAAAACTTTCTTGATTCAAGTAAATTTCTTGATTCAAGTTCTTTTAGCTTTATTTGAGTCGTCCTTATTTCAAGATCACAATAATCCACTCCAACACAAACATAGGTGACTGTGAATTGATTGAGCGGAGCTAGTTTACAAGCAATCTTGAGAAGAAGCCGTAGAAGTGAGTTGAGAGTTACATACAAGTGACGTGAGGCTTTTATTACTAACCTCATGTGCTGAGTTTTGTAGGCACAATATCTAATCACTTTCCTCATAACCATGGAGGAAGGAGCTCGGTGAACAACATAGGGTCATATGCCAATGTGTCAAGGCGAGTGACCGATGTGAATGGAAGTGTAGTTTAAGCAAATGGAAGGTTTGGAGGTATGAAGGAAAGGGTGAGAAGGATGAATAGTATGAGTGAAATAAGTTTCCCTACAACAAGTCAAAATGAGGAAACAAGAAGGACTTTGGGTCAAGAATCCAACCTATACTACCCCCAACCAAATTGGAACCAAACCTACCCTCAAGCTATATTCTGAATGAACCCGAGCTATGTTAGACAAGTCACGCACATCTAAATACACAACCACATCATCCACCACAAATGTGTCCTTCTTTTGTAGAGAACCAAGTTAGGAACCAAGTATCTCTACAAAATGTATCACATGCATCCTTGTATGTACCCTATGTTCCAACCCAAAAACACTACCCACAAATACCCCACCAAGATAACTATTATCAAAACCTTTTTTAAGATGAGATGTGTGAAGAGGATAACCTGAATTGATAGTAAAAAGGACCTGACGGATTTGCTACGAAGAAAGGCATGGGATGTCAAAGGAAATAGGATAGTAGACATAGGTATAGGGATAAAGAAGGAAGGTATGAAGATCGAAGTGATTGATATGGTGATCAAGGTGTTCCAAATCAAGGAATGAGTGACAACAAGGTGAGTTTTCCAATGTTCCAAGATGGTAGTCAAGCTATTCAAGCTAACTACAACATAGAAAGGGAAGATCAAGCCTATGGAGGTAAGTATGATGTACCTCAATCTTCTTGTCTTTCTATCATTCGATGTTATAAATGTCAAAGGCAAAGGACATATTGCTAGAGAATGTCCATAAAAGAGGTCAAATATGATTTTATTTGATGGACCTTATGCTAAAAATATGATAGAATGTGAGGTTTGGAAGGGTTATAATGAACCTAAGGTTAGGCATGATAGAGTAACCTTGAATGGAAATGATGAGCAATTGGAGGATGATTTGAAATATTCCTGTGATATAAAGCAAATCTTGGGGGAACCTTTTAAAGAGGAACTTGATCAAAGTGTGAGCCTATGCCATGCAAGGTTTAAGATAATGGAGAAGGTATGTTTCATGATCATTGATGGTAGGAGTAGTGCTAATATTGTGAGTTGCATAATGGTTAAGTGAATGAAACTTCCTACACAAAGGCACCCCAAGCCATATAAAATCCTATGGCTCCATGAGAATAATGAAGTAGAGGTAACCAAGAAAATAATCATGAATTTTAGCATTGGCAAGTATCGAGATGAGGTGCTATGTGATATTTTCCCCATGTAATCTTGTCATCTGTCATTTGGTAGACCTTGGCTAGTTGATATGGATGGTTGATATCAAGAGGAGTCCAACAAATACTCACTTGTATTTAGAAAATGAAAGCACACTTTTGTACCCTTAACACCTCATTAAGTGAGTGAAGACAATAATATAATAAGGGAGCTTTGGGAAAAACTTAAGAGAGAAGAAGAACTCGAGAAGGATGAAAAAGAATTGGCTAAAAAGGGGTGTTACCTACCAAGGAAGCTCCTACAAAGAAGCAGGTAGACCAAGCCTATTGGTCTAAGATTATATATAGGAGGGAAGATCCTAGTGAATCATATACGTAGGATAAGAAGGCAAGCTCAAATCCTTGTCCCCAAGGTATGTACCTACCCCTTCTTATTCCTAGTGATCCTTGGAGACATAATGATAGTTTCATTATGGTAAGTAGGTTCTTGGAAATAAGCAAACTCCTACCATACTATGCTAAGATTAAAGTCTCTAAGATTCTTTCATGGTTTATTTCTTTTGTGCTTAAATTATGTGAGCTCCATGTTTTGGATACCAACTATACTTGTTATTTGGGAAAGAATCCATGGTGCATCCGTGATGCCCAAATTATATGTTCTACTTCCTGTCACACTTATGTGGTTAGAAAAGTTGAGGTATTAGGATGGAATCTTACAAGCATGCTAAGATTAGTGAACATATGAAGTGGATCCTGCATTTCCTTCAATCTCTTAAGAAGCATGGCCCCACTTGTTAATACACTCCTTTTAGGAGTTTGTTTGAGGAAGGATAATGAAGTCTACTTGAAATCCTTTATCTTGTCCTCTTGTGTTCCAAATTATAAGTACCTTATTATTAACATTCAATCCTTAAATTGAGTATTTGAAATTTGGAACCCATGGGATGAGTTGAATGCCCTTTATCCCTTCCTTTATTACTTGTTTACATACAATGACCTTTTGCTCAAAAGTAGTCTCATACTTGTGAACCCTAAGGGAAATGTGTCAATGCCTATTTTAGGAGTTTCCTATATACTTGCATCTTTGTTAGACATACTTGTGCTTAAGTTGTGTGGATCATAACTAGTAAGTGCTAAGTTGCATATTTATTTATGGGAGAGTTCAGGGATATTAAGGACTCCTTGTCACCTTCAAAGGGTTGGACAAGTTGAGTTTTCAAATGGGACTTTTGGAAGCATGGGTGATACTCTGATAGGAGGGACCCCAACTCATTGGGAGTAATATTTGATATGGAGTGATTTGACTCCTGATAGATCCCTCTACCATTCTAATAGCATGGCTTTGTTGGTGCACTTCTTTTCTTTGGGAAGTTTCTTGATAGAAAGGGTTGTTTTATGTTTAAAAGGTTTCGCCTTAACAACCAGTGTCCTTATCTTTTGGCACGCCATAGATAAGGATAATGAGCTTAACACTTTTCTCTACTACCTATTTTCTTATGATGATACCCATGTTTGTATGGGATTTTCTTACTATAGAGGTAGAGATCTATGAGTCTTGCACTTCTTTTACCAAGATGAGCCCTTATGGGTGATTGAACCAATTTTGGCGTGGTCTTATTGTAAGGTGATGAAACAATTATGTCTTATGGCTCCTAAAGTATATGTGATATCATCTCTTAAGTTTCTTGATGCCATTAAGACCTTTGGTGTTTTTTTGTCTCATGATGTTGCTTATGACCAATTCCTTTGTACCTTATGTGATGAATGGATCTTATTCAACACAAAGGATAGTTAGTTGTACTTCAATTGTATGCCTCCTTGGAAAGTTGGTATGGTTGATAAACCTTGTTCTAACCCTCATAATATAAGGATATGTTTATTGTTTGTCCTTCTCATATTTTTGCAAGACTTGAGTTCGAGAATGAATCCTTTTGAAGAAGGGGAGGATGATACGAACATGGTTAGCTTGGGGCACATTAGGAGGGGCTTCCATATATGGATCATATCTTGGATCCCGGAGGAAGCCATGGAGAAATAAATACACAAGACCATGGGCGATCAAGATGTCATTTGGTCAATCAAGAAGGGTACTTGTGGGTTATTTCATAAATAGTCACTTTTGGGTTATTTTTTTAATCGGCTATTTTTTGCAGAGGCAATAACTATAAATAGTTGCCTTAGCCATTTTCATACATAGATTTTGATGAATTGAATATTTGAGAGCTTTTAAGCTTGTGGTTTCTCTAGGTGAAGCCTAGCATTCGCTTAATTAAGTAGTTCATAGTTAGTAATCGTAGATTGAGTGTTTAGGATGGATTCTCTAAATTGCTCGTGGTTACTTCTTCTAACTTAATCGATCATTGAGTTACCCTCTTTATGCATTCAATTTGGTTTTCTTGTCTTTGATTGAGTTGGATTTATTGTTGTTTGATTGGATTTAATTGATAAGTGAAGGTATTGAGTCCTTTGTTGCTCATAAATTCGATCAAATTTTAATAATCCCACTTATCTTTTTCTTTATTTCAATTTTTTGCATTTTGATTCTCATTTCCCACTAGGAGCATTATCATTATCCTCCATAACAGTGCCACTAACTATATTAACTAGGAAGGATATTTCATTCCAGTGGTCTAATGAGTATGAGGTGAGCTTTCTAAAGCTCAAGGCCTTACTCACTTCAGCTTCTATTTGGAATTTTCCAATTAAGGGTAGAGGGGTTCACGATGTATTGTGATGCCTTAAATATCGATTTGGGTTGTGTTCTAATATTTTAGGGCCAAGTTATTGCATATGCATCAAGTCTTCTGAAGGGCGAGGCGAGAAAAGACACCTTAGATTTAGAGGGTGTCTTGAGATTCGAGGGTCGTATTTGCATTCTGAGGGTTGGTGATGTGATTTAGTTAATATTGTTGAAGGCTCATAACTCTAGATATTCCATTCATTCTGGCATGGCCAAGATGTACTGAGATTTAAGAAAGAATTAGTAGTGGTGTAGGATGCAGAGGGATATAGAAAACTTTGTATCTCAGTGTTTGTGTTGCCAGTAGGTGAAGGCTGAGCATTTAAGACTTGGTGGTTTCCTTCAGAGGCTACCCATTCTTGAGTGGAAGTGGGAGCGGATTATTATGGATTTTTCTATGGATTTGTCATGCACTTCTCGAGGTTCTGATAGAATTTGGGTCATTATTGATCGGTTGATCAAATCTACTAATTTTCTATCTGTTTAGATGTCTTACAGTATAAAAAGGTTGAGTCAGATTTATGTTCGTGAGATTGTCCATTTGCACGGGGTATTAGTGTCCATTATCTTTGATAGAGGTTTTTAGTTCACCTCTAACTTTTGGAGGGCTTTTTAGGAGGAGTTGGGTACCTAGGTTGATCTTAGAATAGCATTTCACCCTCAGATCAATAGCCAGTATGAGGGGACTATTCAAGTCCTGGAGAATATGTTATTGGCATGTGTTATTGACTTCAGAAGTTATTGGGATCGGTTCCTTCATTTGGTAGAGTTCTCATATAATAACAGCTACCATTTGAGCATCCATATGGATCCATTTGAGGCATTATATAATAGACAGTACAGATCTCTAACAGTGTGGTTTGATGTATTTGAGGCTAGGCCTCAGGATACAGACTTACTTCATGATTCCTTAGATAGGGTTTGGATGATTTAGGATAGGTTGCGGGCAGCTTAGATTAGGCAGAAGAGCTACGCCAACCATAGGCTTTTAGTGTTAAAACTTTGGAGTTGGTGACCGTGTCTTTCTTAGAGTGTCGCCCATGAAGGGCGTGATGAGGTTTGGAAGGAGGGGCAAGCTTAGCCCCAGGTATATTGAGTCATTTGAGATTCTACAAAAGATTGGGGATGTAGCTTATGAGTTAGCCTTGGATCCATCATTCTCTTCCATTCACCCTGTTTTCAATATGTCGATGCTATAACATTAAATTCCAGATTAGTCTCACTTGCTCCAATGGGACACAGTTTAGTTGGATGATAGGTTGACTTTTATTGAGGAGTCAGTTTCTATTCTAGTCAGATATGTCAGGTGGTTGAATTTTAGGGAGATTCTAGTGGTAAAGGTTTAGTGGAGACATTGTTCAGTCAAGGAGGCTACCTAGGAGACTGAGCATGACATGCAGACCCAATATCCTCACCTGTTCAAGCCTTCAGGTACTTTCTTTCTCTTGACTTTTATGGATGAAAGTCCTTTAAGTAGTGGATGTTGCAATGACTCTCTAGGTTATTTTCCACTTTTTTGTGCTTTTTTTTGCATTTAGAGTTTTTCAATCCTGTTCCAAGTCATTTATGACTACTGGCACTGATAGTTCAGTTTCTAGGTAGCTCGTTTGGTTTTTATGCCAATTTTCCTATTTCAAAGCTGTTGAAATTGAGAAATATGTCTTTGGGCTAAACTTTAAGTAAACGGTCTCAGATGAGAATTTTGATAGTTTTGTTAGCTCTAAAATGTGGATTTTAGGCTAGGGGCACCTTTGGTTTGGGTCCCGAGGCTTCCAGGCTCATTTTGGGCTATTGGTTGGAAATTGGTAAAAATAGGATAGTGGGTATAGGGCCCACATTTTATCAAAATGAGCTCTATTGGAAATTTCATTAATTCCATTGAGTTCAGAGTGCTCATTTTTGGTAGGGTAGAATAGTTCATTTGTGAGCATGAGGTTCCGAATGAATATTGGGCACTCGATCAAAGTCCACATGGACTTAGAAAATTACTGGTCCAACAACACCTGGTGCAGGCCAATTTTTCTCTTCACATTTGCGAAGGGCCAAATTCTTAACCATCGCATTCGCAGGCCTTCCCTCAAAGTTTTGTTTTTTGCCTTAGCAAAGGACCCCTCACGTTCATGAAAGGTTAGGTTGGTGGTGTCCCGCGTTCATAATCGATGTCCCGCATTCGCAAAAAAGGTACCCCTAGAAGTATATAAATCCGTTCCCATGGTTTTTAGCCTATTTTTCTATGTCCCAGACCACCATTAGTGATCTTGTGAGCTTGGAAATTGTCGGGGAGTTGCTAATTGAAGCTACGGCTAGTTAGGAGTTGGCAGAGTTGGGGAATTGTGAGTTTTGACTTGATTCTATAGCGTTCTTGGGGCACATGGTGTCCAAGGATGGGATTATGGTAGAACCAGTGAAGATTGAGGCAGTTCGTAATTGGGCTAGGCCCACTTCTCCTACCAATATTTATAGTTTCATTGGGTTCACAAGATACTACAAATGGTTTTTTGAGGGGTTCTCCTCCATAGCAGCACCACTGACTAGATTGACTAGGAAGGATGTTTCATTCCAGTGGTCCGATGAGTGTGAGGTGAGCTTCCTGAAGCTCAAATCCTTACTCACTTCATTAGCTTCTATTTGGACTCTTCCAAGTGAGGGTGAAGGGGTTTACGATGTATTGTGATGCTTTGAATGTCGGTTCGGGTTGTGTTCTAATCCAGTAGGGTCTAGTTATTGGATATGCTTCTATACAACTGAAGGTACACGAGCGCAACTACCTATCTCATGACTTAGAGTTGACAGTAGTGGTTATCGCACGTAAGATTTGGAGGCTTTACTTATACGGTGTTCACTGTGAAATATTCACCAATCATCATAGTAGCGTACAGTATATTCTTAGTCAGAGGGATATTAATTCGAGGTAGCACATATGGCTAGAGTTGATGAAGGTCTATGATATTTCTATTAAATACCATCAGGGTACGGCATACATAGTACCGGATGCCTTGAGCCGGAAGCCAGTAAGTATGGGCAGTTTGGCCTTCATTTCAGTTTTAGAGCGATCGTTAGCCCTGGACATCCACTCATTAGCCAATAGGTTGGTTCAGCTGGATATTTTAGACCCTAGAAGGATTCTTATTAGTGTAGAGGCCGAGTCTACTTTGATTGAGAAGGTTCGAGCACGACAGTTTGAGGATAGTCGATTGTGTGGCATTCGAGATCGAGTGTTGAGGGGCGAGGCTAGGAAGGTCGCCTTAGATTCAAAGGGTGTCTTGATATTTGAGGGTCGTATTTTCCTTTTGAGGGTTAGTGATATGATTCAGTTGAGATTATTGGAGGATTATAGCTCTAGATATTCCATTCATCCTGGCACAGCCAAGATGTATAGAGATTTGAGATAGAATTACTAGTGGTATGCTATGAAGAGGGATATAGCGGACTTCGTATCTTAGTGTTTGTATTGCCATCAAGTGAAGACCGAGCATTTAAGACCTAGTAGTTTGCTTCAAAAGCTACCTATTCCTGAGTGGAAGTGGGAGCGGAATACTATGAATTTCAATATGGCTTTTTCATGCACTTCTCGAGGTTTTGATAGTATTTTGGTCATTGTTGATCAGTTGACCAAATCTGCTAATTTTCTACCAGTTCAGAGGTACTTTAGTGTAGAGAGGTTGGCTTAGATTTATTTTCATGCGATAGTCCATTTGCACGGGGTACCAGTGTCCATTATCTCTGATAGAGGTTCTCAGTTCACCTCTAGCTTTTAGAGGGCTTTTCAAGCAGAGTTGGGTACCCAGGTTGATCTTAGCACAACATTTCACCCTCAAACCGATGGTCGGTCTGTGTGGACTATTCAAGTACTGAAGGATATATTATAGGCATGTGTTATTGAATTCATAGGTTAGTGGGATCGGTTCCTTCATATGGTAGAGTTCTCGTATAATAACATTTACCATTCGAGCATCCATATGGTTCTATTTGAGGCATTATATGGTAGACATTGCAGATCTTTGATAGGGTGGTTCAATGCTTTCAAGGCTAGGCCTAAGAATACAGACTTGCTTCGTGATTCCTTGGATAGGGTTTGGATGATGTTCCATTTGAGGCATTATATGGTAGACATTGCAGATCTCTGATAGGGTGGTTCAATGCTTTTGAGGATAGGCCTAAGTATACAGACTTTCTTCGTGATTCCTTGGATAGGGTTTGGATGATGCAGGACAGGTTACGGGTAGCTCAAAATAGGCAGAAGAGCTACGCTAACCGCAGGCTTTGAGTGTTAGAGTTTCGAGTTGAACGCTCAAATACACTCTAGAAATAAATGTACGCGGTTGTTAGCAATATATTTTACCAAACAATAGAGTCTGGGTTGATCCCATTAGGAACAATATGAGTAGCGATCAAGAAAGTATGAAATAAAAGCAACTAACTACAATTGAAACAAAAGATACGTGTTTTGGGGGTTGTCAATACAAAAACGTAACAAGGATAGAACCAATTATAATATGAACAATTTGATCAATTACTTTCGCAAATGAGGTAACACAAGGGAAATGATAACGGGGAATCAATTCTATCAACGATCTAATGTATTTAAATCAAGTACTCATGATTAATCACAAATTAGCAAATTAGCCTTGGAACCTCAATTATCCTCCATGTCTTTCAACCGATTGACCAATATTTCTTGGCAAAATTCTTTCAAACATTAGCCAAGTGTCAACATCAATAATTCCAATCTATGGCTACACTAGGATTTTAACTATGTCTAGTAACAAAATTCATTTAATGGGTCATACGTCCCAATTCGCTCTAAATTAATCTTTTTCAACATCAATTAGCTCTTTCAAGCATTAATCAAAGTAAATGGGTAATTCCCACTCTAATCTCTTCTTTCCAGCTCAATTAAAGTAGGAATCGATAAAGCATGAGATTAATTTAGACCAGCGGAACCCATTTATAAATCAAGGGTATTCAATCAATACAAAAGCATGAGATAAAATCAAAACCCAAATTCAAAACATAAACATTGCATTATTTCTAACAACAATATCAAAATATGAATTATCTACACCTAAATATTCAATACAAAGCAAGTAAATGATGAAAGGATTAAGAATTAGTCACTACAAAGCTTCCAAATCTTCACTCCAAGGGTGTTGGGTCAAGAATCCTAGCCTCCAAGATTGAGAAATATACCAAAGATAATGTTTTAGATCCATAAAATCCCTTTTATAGCTGAGAAAAATGGGTAGCAGATAATTACTAAAATGCCACCGTGTAGGGCATATGTTGGTGCACATGCCAGAGCATGTGGCCAGATGCGGGTGCATCTTGCTCAGC
Organism: Capsicum rhomboideum; assembly: GCA_031232105.1. Lineage (NCBI taxonomy): Eukaryota > Viridiplantae > Streptophyta > Magnoliopsida > Solanales > Solanaceae > Capsicum > Capsicum rhomboideum. The sequence continues at coordinate 78,242,469 of CP124709.1, read as the reverse complement.
ATGTCACAAAGTTTCCTCTTTTTAGTGAATCTGCCTACTGAGAGCTCCCTTGCATGTTGACACACGTGGCAAGATGTTGGAGCACATGCCAGTGCATATGGCGAGATGCTGGAGCATATGGTCACGCATCTCATGTCTTCTCTTTCAGTGATTCTGTGAACTCATTTGTGGACCCTTTTGTGGGAGCATATTGTGAATTATGGATGCAAACGTCATAGTTGATCCCTTTTTCTTCAACTTCTTCCTTCCATGCATCATTATAGGTCCCTTTTTTTTATTTTTGCACTCTACTTGACTCTTAAGGTTAGCTCATTCTCAAATTCCTTGAATTCTAGCATAAGTGAGCATTTTAACACGAGATATGCATCGAATCAAAGAAAATCAAGATGATAACTCAAGCTTAAAGGACTAACATGTTGGCAAAATTCCAACATATCAACTCCCAAACTTAAACTATTGCTTGTCCTCAAGCAAGTAGAGACTTTCCTAATAACAAAGGATACCCTCGACTCCAGTCAAGCAAATTGTACTATGTTGTACCACTAATAATCACAAAGTTCAAATGGTTCTCCTAAGAAGTCATGGCAAGTAAGCAATCCTCATTCCCCTCTTTAAAAGCATATTTCATTTCTTTGCAAGAACATAGGATAGCAATGTGTAAGGGCTCGAAAACAAGAAGTTTCTCAAGTCTTGCACTAGCCTTTCAAAACTTGCCTCAAACTTACTTCGCGGCTTGTTTTGCTCGCTATCCCCTAATTGATAGTAAGATGTCACTTTTAATTTGTAGGTGCAACTCACAAACAAGATACCACTCATTTATTGCAAAGCAAAACATAAGGGATATATAAATCAAAATAATTCACACTCACTCTCTCAAAGAAATTCAAGTACGACAAGTAGAACCATAGGCTTGCCCTTAGTGTCATTCACCAGTAACGTAGACAAACAAGGTTTGAAATTTCCAAGGACTTGCGGGCATGGATGAAGTTTAGGGTTAAGGAAGGAACTTATGGATCAAGAGATTTGTAAACCTCCATTGTTTTTCCACTCATTTGCTAATCACACTTTTTCATGCTTCTTCTCTTCATTCATTTCTTTGGTTCTTTCAAAAGATTTTCTCCTAACTAGCCATTCATGCCTGCTCTTCTCATGTTTTTCAACTTGCTCTTTTCATTTTCAATGGGCTAGGTTCTTTGTTTTCATTTCCAAGCTCATCTCTTGTTTCATATTTCATTCTTTGAGACAACCAAGCATACCCCTCTCATAAACAAGTCTTGCAAAACCCCGAAACTTAGACTTTTGGCCTAATTTTGTCATTTTCACAACTATGCACCCACAAACTTAGGCATTTACCTACACCGATCTACATTCAAAAAAAGCAATGCGTTTAAGGAAGTTGGGTGCCAAAAGAAGGGTTATTCAAAAAGGCTATAGTGTACAAGTATGGTTATCACAAGGAAAGAAGAAAATGGAAAAAGGCTCAAATGGGTTTGACTAGGAAACATGTTAAGGTAGAATTTAGGCAATGTGACGGTCCAAAGAAGGCCTTGGGTCATCTTCCTAACCAAGCGTGGGCTAGGATTTCACCCTGAATACACTCGGGGCAAGTTCTACACTGCAATGCATGCACAAGAATGGATCAAAAACCTCACCACACAAGGCACCACACTCTTAAAATAGAAAGTCAATCTTCCAATCAATTTGAGCAAATGAACTAGACAAACCACTCTGAATTGGAAACTCTTCTTTTGTGAAAGAAAGAGCCAAGTTGAATTTAAATTTCACAGTTTAAGAGAGAGTTTGACAAGTCTTTGCCTTTCTTTTCAAAAATGATTTTTCTTGCAAATAAAAAAATTTTGGAGTTATTTTTCAAACTTTGCTAAATTACTCACTCGACTCATACTCTAAAGATGGGTGTTTCCCATAAGAAAGTCACCCGTTCAATCCATCATAGGGAAATGCCACTCAATTCAACAAATAAAATAGAATAAAATAAAAAAGAAACATGCTCCTTGAGAAAGAACTTAGTTTCGAAGAAAATCGTTAGAGTATATTTGACACGTATTTAGAGGAGGCGAATAAAATGATGCTCTCATCCAACCTTTCAAATTATCCCTATAAGGGCACTAGCGCAAATAGACATCACCAAAATAAATAGCCAACACAAATAAAGTGCACATGATCCTCAAATGATATAAACATGACAAGTGCATAATACAAGCCCGACAAGGGCTATCAAAATATAATCCAAAACATGAACCTGAAAAGTGTATGAGAATGTATGAAAGCAATCTAACATGATCCCGGCAAGGGCAATATCAAGAGTTATAGACCACAAGAATAGATATCCCCCCCCCCAATAAAATCACATTGCATTGTCCTCAATGCAACAAAAGAGAATCAGAAGAAGGAAGGGTAAGGACTTCCTAAAGCACACTAGGCGCAAGGATCAACATAAGAGTTGTCTGTAATGGTGTATTATCTAGAATACTAGAAGCCTCCTCAGACTGGGCTTCTGTTTCATTCCCATCAAAATTTTGCATCCAAACTTGTTCAAATCAATTCCAAACACTCTAAAATTTTGTGGATTAGTCAAAAATAAAATCCTAAGCTATTCTAAATATTAAAATTACAAAAGAATGAAAAATTTTTGGAATGATGGGCTGCCTCCCATTATGCACTTAATTTAATGTCGTAGTATGATGGAAGCAACCTTACCATTTATCTTTCCACTTTGAGGATTTGAATATTCAACGCAACTTTAAATCAGCATCTTGTTGAGGCTCATGGGGAAAACGTAAGGAAGCAATGAGACCAACTATATCTCTCCATTTGGAAAACTTGAATCTTTTTCTTAACTTCGTATCAAAATTTCATTTAGGCTCATTAGGCATTGGTGAGAAGATCAATAGGCCACTAGTTAAACATCTCATTTTGCACTTCTTGGCCTTTAAGTGAAAGATGTCATTTTTACCTCTTGGTATGACAAACTCAAAAATATAGGGATAGTATCCCTCATCTCCAAAATTCTCCATTTGCCAAGTTATTTCGATTTCCATCATATCCACCAACGATAATGTTAAAAAATAGTTGGAATAAGGTTCAAGCCTCTTCATTTCTGAATTTGCATTTTTCTTGACATTCTCACCCCAAAATAAAATAGAGTATTTACAAAGGATTTGATTGATTTTTTCGTGTAACTCTAACATTATTCCTTCAATTTCGGCGTCTTCCATTATTTTTGGCTTGGTTGGTTGACAAATCACCATGAATTCTTCAACATCAATCTTAACCACATCTTCATTGGAAACCATCTCATCATAATTTTTCATGACCATTTTGACTTTGGACGCCACATGCCTCAATTTTTACATTCAATTCAGTTTCCAATTTTTGGGTAGCCATTTCAATTTGAATTACCACTTGACATCACTCAACATAAACTTTGAGGGATTCATCCATCATTAGTAAAATTCTATCAAGTTTATCCTCATTTACTTCAAGTTGTTGAGCTTGATTCAATAGCCACTCTTGGATCACAATTTGGGACTCAATCACCACTTGCAAAAGTCCATCCATGGAAAAATTGATGTTTTGGATAACTTCATCATCACCATGTTGGATTAGGTCCCACCATTTATCCAAGACTTCCCCACATTTTTCATTCTTCACCATTGTACTTTTCGATATCTCCTCAACTTGTTTCCTTGGCGAATTCGATATTTCTTCATCACCATTTTGTTTTCATCTTCAATTTGATACACTTCTTCACTTTTGCAATCTTCATTTGAGTCATCACACAATTTTGGCTAAACCACATAGCTTGAAATCTCTTCTTCGACAACTTCATTTTGAGGATTAGGCAAATCCATGGCACTTGAGAGATTGGCATCTTTACAAGGGTCTTTTTATTTTTCACATTCCTTTCCAAATGCTGCCATGGATTGGTATAAGAGATGTATATCCTCACCCATGTTAGCCACCCGATCCAATATAGTTTGAAGCATTTCCTCAATATCATTGTGTCCGACATGTTGCTCTTCTTTTGCCTCATCATGAATCCTATCAAACTCAAAAGAACAACTATTTTTCATTAGCATAACTAGGGAAGGGGCACAATAATTGGAACAATCACTCCAATGTCTATCTCGACCATCACACAAATAACAATCACACTCCTTATAGGATTGAGATTGTGCACACATGTAACACCTCGTACATTTCCGAACCTTATTGATTACCGTAAAATTTATGGAATTAGTTAAACATGAGATGGTTGGTGTATTACACATTAATTTTAGTGGGCTGAATTAGTCTTGTGATTATGGGCTCAAATGAGGCCCAAAATTTAGCAATAAGACATGTCCCAAAAGTGGAAAATGATCCATTCCACTTTGACCAAGTAAACCCCACAATTATTGACCAATTTTTGGATAAGGATGACCATGAGGGACTATAAAAGTAAACAAAAATCAGATTTTATTCAACACAAGACACTTGCCAAATTCTAGATTATTCCAAGATATTTCCCTTCTCTTACAAACCCTAAGCTATCATCCTCTTTGGACAAGATCATCTCTTTGCAAGCTTTGGTAATTGTTTACTCTCATGGTTTATTATATTATATGTATAATATGGTATGTAAATCATGTTGGTTATGTTGGAAAAGTGTTGAGCTGTCCACTATGTGTGAAACAGTCTATTATTACTTAATCGGTAAAGGGTTTTGTCTTCTAAACTTGAAGGGAGACTTGTGGTCTTGAAGGAAGTGAGTTTGATGTATTAAATTTCAACATGTATGATGTGTTCATGTACCTAACTTGCTTCCTCTTTGTGTATAACATTTGGAATTGTTGTTGTGAAATTGTGCATGGAATTAGTGGTGTATTGACAGGAAAATGTAGTTTTGTGATGGCCATGGACCATTTATTGCAAAGATAGACCCAAAAGAGACCAATTTTGGCGAAACCAGGCATCCACCTTTGCGGATGGGGCACTTGAGGGTGCAGATGACAATGCAGGTGGCCCTGGATAAGGCCAATGGGCACCTGCGACCGCACCTCACCCACCTGCGGGTGTATGTGGCTCCACAGGTCAGTCCAAAATTCTATTTTAATTGTTTTTGCTTCTCTTTGGCCCCCCAAGGCCCCTATACACTTTTTGGATGCAATCATCAACTTATGGTACCCTTTGAATGGCTCTAAGGGGTCGTTTGGAGGCATGTTGAAGTATATCAATTATGGATTATTTTTAATATGTTATTGTGAAAGGTATTTAGGTGACGTGATGGAGTAAATGTGATGTTGTTTTGAAGGGGGAGTGTAAAGTATAAACTTAGTGTGAAATGCTACCGGTTTATGATGTCTTGGTTGATGTGTAGCATGTTTTGGTGTTGTTGGTATGGTGATGCAGTAAATGGTATTATAAGAGGGTGAAATGACGTAATATAGCAGTCACATAGCTCATTGTCGTCTTATGCATTTGTAATGTAGTTAGTTGTTAACGTGAGCTTCGTATGTACTTGTATTGTAGAGTAAAATATAAGGAAAGAGCTGAACTATTGCATTCACATATTGGATTGCGTATTCATATTGGGAAGATAAGGTATGTAAGGTTTCTCTTTTCCATATTTCTTGGCAGCTCCTATTGTTCTCATTGTTACCAAATTGGTTTCCATTCCAAAATGTTCTAAGTGTCTCATTTCAGGTTCGTTATAAATTGTTATTCATATGTCTCTCATTCATGGACTATTGTTCTAAAGTTCCAATAATGTTATGACCGCCAATGTATCAATCTCACAAAAGTAAAGGAAAGAAGTAATGTATATATGGTTACTTTATGCTTCTTTGAGTCCGGGTGGTAGCTCAAAGGGGCGAAAGCCTAGCTAGAGATGATCTCGAGATTATTGGATCAGGGGGTAATCTCAGTGGGGCGAAAGCCTAGCTTGATGCCGAACCTGACAGGGGGTAGCCCAAAGGGGTGAAAACCTAGCTAGGGCCAAACCTGCTTTATTGATTTATGACAGGGCAGCTCAAAGGGGCACATAATCCTAGCTCGAGCCGATACCAATGTTAGGTTATGTTATTTTCCCACTGATCAGTTAGGGCCCGGGCATTATATGAATGATGAATGATAATAATGAATGAACGTAAAAAGCAAAGAAAGTAATGAATGTAATGTACATGGTTCCACACATACAGAATGGTGGTTATCCATAATGTTTATTCACTTGTATTTAATTCCATTTGAGTCCCTATATTTCATGCAGTTGCTTTTAGCCTTACATACTTAGTACATTCTTTCGCACTGACTTCCCTTGGGGGACTTACCTTACTTGCTATAGGCATAGGTGCTAGTAGACTTCCACAGTAGGATACGGGTCATCTGCAGACTGTTGGTGAGCTCCAGGTTGATTCGGGGCTTTTCGAGTCACATGTGTACATTTTTTTTGGTACTATGCACATGTTGTATAAAGCGGGGACTTGTCCCGACTTTAGGCTTGGGTCTATATCTGTTAGAGGCTTTGTAGACATTGTGGGACAAATAAAGGAATGTATGTTTTTGACGTGGTGGCCCTAATGGCCAAGTTTTATATCTATTGAATGTTTCTCCATGACTTCCGCCATTGGTATCTTGTATTTATATGTGATCGAATGTTGCTCACTCAGGGACATGCATATGATTGTACATGGACGTAAGTTGGTTCTTTCGGGGCCTTAACGGCTTCAGGTGCCAGTCCGCCTCAATGGGATTTGGGGCGTGACAAAAGTGGTATCAGAGCAGGTCGTCCTAGGGTGTCTACAAAACCATTTCCAAGTAGAGTCTTGCTTATGGATGTGTTGTTCACCACATTTATAAGCAGGAGGCTATGGGGCATTTAGGAGTTGTTTCTTTTCTTCATTTCCTAGATCGTACAATAGAGCCAAAGTTGTAGGTGGAATCATATCTGACCATTGAATTTGTTTTTCCTTTGTTATAGTAAGATGTCGTTTACAAGGAGAAATAAGGTTAAAAGTACTAAGCCATACCAGATTGTCGGAGAAGGAACTAGTAAATTACCACATGAACAAGTTAATTTAGGTGAAGCTGAAAATGAGTTTGCATCGCGGGCTTCTTCTCCTCTTCCAGTTCCTGGGGGGCTGCAAAGGAGAAAAGAATCCCCAGAACCAGCTGTGAATGCTACTGAACAAGATTTACGAAATGTGGTGTACATGTTGACTCAGTGAGTCGCTGCACAAAATCAAGGACAAGTTGGTCCAGCTTTTTCACAAAAGATGGAGGATCAAAGGCACAGGAAAAGGGCTCGAGAATTTGAAAGAGGGTTAGACCTATGGGACAGTTCATGGCATCCCAAGGAGAATTTAGGCCTCAGGTTGTTAATAGACCGCCTAGACCATTATTTTCTTACCCTACAACAAGTGCTCCATCCCAATTCCGAGGGTTTAGAGGTAGCCATTATGTTGGGTTTAGAGGTAGACATTTTGGACAAAATAGTGGGATTCAAGTTTCACAGACAGCAGGATTTTCTCGTCAGCTGTGTCAGCACTGCGGAAGATTTAATTTAGGTGAATGCTGATTTAGAACAAATGTTTGCTTTTGGTGTGGTATGTTGGGGCACAGGATGAGAGAATGCCTACAAAGAGGCATGGGTAGTATGGCGCGACCTATGGGATTAGCCATTGCATTACCCTCGTTGGATGTACAGCTTACGAGGCGTGGTAGAGGTGCTAAAGGAGCAGCTACTTGTCACGCCACAAATTCCAAGGGACGTCAGTATGAAGAACGTACTGAGTATGTAAGGCCATAAGTAACTGCATAAGATATAAGAACTTTAATGAAATCAAGTACAAGTGGGTGGGCGATATAGGTTAACCACCTTAATATACATCTGTGGAGTCGTGTACATTGCATTTATTTCTTTCATTTTTGTTCATATCATTGGCACAGTCATTTGCATAACATAGTTCATATAATATTATTCATGTGATCATTCGGGATCGCCTCTAGCTGGGCTTCCACCCCTTTGAGTTGCCACCCGTTCGGGATTGCCTCTAGCTAGTCTTACGCCCCTTTGAGTTGCCACCCATTCCCGATAATCCTTTGGGATCGCCTCTAGCTAGGCTTATGCCCCTTTGAGTTGCCACCCGTACTCAATATTCATTCGGGATCGTCCCTAGCTAGGCTTTTGACCCTTTGGGTTGCCACCCGTACTCAATATGTATGCATTACTTCAATTCTTTTGTTATAAGAGTGATATTTTGGTGGTTGATACATTATTGGAACTTGGAACGTAACATTATTGGAACTTTGGAACGTAACATTGTTGGAACTTTGGAACAATGTCCACAATTATGTGACACATGAATAACAATTGGTTATTAAATAAGAAACAAGTGAATAACAATATATGACAACCTGAAATGAGATACCTTAAAACATTTCAGAATGGAACAAGTACAATTGCAATGTGAACAATATGGGCTGCAGAAGGATACGAAAAAAGTAACCTTACATATCTTATCTTCCCAATATGGATGCACAATCCTACTCGATCTACGGCTGTGTCCCGTGGTTTGGTAGAATAGACACTTCCAAGGATAGTCTACACACACAAACCCAATCTCATTTTCTTAGGGTTATGGTGGCACTATGTTTAAATTGACTTCCCCTCCCCTTCAACCTGCGCTAACTCCCTATATTCTCAAATATAAGAGTCCAATTTCAAAAATGCAGTAATCCTACCCATTGTGAGAGGCATCTTCCACTTTGTAATTGAAGGGTTCCAAACCTCGACGAATATGTGAATACAATAATCCAGCTCCTTCCTTACATTTTTCTCTATAACACAAGTACATAACGGAGCTTACGTTAACAACTAACTACCTTACAAGTGCATAAAATGACAATGAGTTACACGATCTCCTTATAACGTCATTTCTCCCTTTACAATACACTTCACGGCATTGTCATACCAACAATACCACAACATTCCATACATTGACCAAGACATCATACACCAATAGCATTTCACACCAAGTTTATCCTTTACACTTCCTCATTAACACTACGTCACAATTACTCCATCAAGTCACCTCAATACGTTTCATAACAACATATCAACCACAATCCCACAAGTTATAATCATAGAAAAATAACAAGTTAAGGAACATAACCACATCATACATGTTGATATTTCATTCACACCATTCACTTTCATCAAAATCTCAAGTCTCCTTTCAAGTTTAAATCACATAGATGGCACATCTTTTAGCAAAAAGAAAAAGTGCACTACTCAACACTTTGCCAGCATATCCATCATGATATACACACCATCTTAAGCATATAATATATTAATCCATGAGATTAGACACTTATCAAGGCTTTCCAAGTGATGATCTTGTCCAAAGAAAATGGTTGCCTTAGGGTTTGTAAGATGAGAAATGTGTTTAGAAATATCTAGAAAGGCATGAGAATTATAATGAATTAAAAATCAGCTTTTGTGCCTTTATATAGGACCTCAAGTTATCCTTAGTCAATTCTTGGTATTAAAGGCCATGTTTACTTGGTCAACATGGAAAAATGGGTCATTTGCCCCATTTGGGCCATGCATTTTGTTCTATTTTGGACCTCAAATTTAGCCCAATAACATATGTTAACTTAGCCCACCAAATTCCATGCATGATCCACCCTCTATCTCATGTTTAAAAAATTCCATAAATGTTACGATAATATTCAACTCACGAGATTCATGTTCGTAGCCTCAATTCCAAGAATAAGCAATTTTAGCCACTCCTGGCTTAATTGAACATAATTTGATAAAATACTTATGAAGAAGAATTAACCCCAAATCGGATTCCAAACTCGCCCAAGAGTAGTTCTACTACGATTGAATAATGATACCATAACCCAAGAGTCCTATTTATAGACTAATGATCGGCAAAGAAATTTGGCAAAAAGTAACCCGGCATGCCCCCGGGCGCCCCTGAGACTTAGAAAAATTTTTACACTTGAAAAGTTGTGAAGGAGCGGCCTGGCACGTTACCTGGCGCGCCCCTCTTCTGTCCCTGCCAAAAAAATTTTGGCCAAAAGCGGCCCGGTACGCCCTATACTAAAGTTCTGATTTTGAATTTTCTTTGCGGATTTGGTTAGATCCTTCAAGTCCAAATTTTTAGCTTGCCTCTTACCTTTAATATTCTTTGCTTGGAAGTCCCCCAAACCTCACTTTTCACTCCACAGATGCTCCAAAAAGTTGCAAACTCCTCCTACAAGGGTCTAATCACATTTACTAGCACAATATCAAATATTCCATCTAGGGTCGGAAATGTACGGGGTATTACATCCTTCCCCCCTTAGAAACATTCGTCCTTGAATGTTAATAACAGTTTTCCATTTACAACAAATGAACTTTTATGTTAACATATATATGCATATCCACGTTATTGCTCTTCTTCCGCACTTTGAACTTTTTCTTCCGTGGGAAACCAATACGGGTACTTTGACTTCATCATTTCTTCAGTTTCCCATGTGATCTCTTTTACTTGTTGAATTCTCCAAAGGACCTTTACGGAAGCTACGTCTTTATTCCTCAACTTCTTCACTTGTCGATCTAAAATAGCAATAGGTATCTCTTCATAGGTGAGATTCTCCGTAACTTGTACATCTTCAATGAGAGTAATATGAGATGGATCTCTTATGCACTTTCGAAGCATCAAAACATGAAATACTGGATGAACTGTGGAGAGTTCTTGGGCTAGTTTCAATTCATATGCAACCTGCCCAAATCTTCTGGTAATTTTATATGGAACTATATAACGTGGACTCAACTTTCCTTTCTTTCCAAATCTCATTACCTCTTTCATCGGTGACACCTTCAAGAATACCCAATCACCTATGGCAAATTCAAACCCTCTTCTTCTAACATCAGCATATGACTTGTGTCGACTTTGGGTTGTTTCTAGTCGTTGTTGTATCACCTTAACTTTCCCCATAGCTTGATGAACAAGATCTGACTCGAGTAAACAAGTTTCACCCGCTTCCAACCACCCAATTGGTGATCTATACTTTTACTCCATATAAAACTTCATAAGGTTTCATTTTAAGTCCAATGTGCAAGCTCGTAGCATATCTTCAAGTGTTTGGATAGTACGTTCCGCTTGTTCATCTGTCTGAGGATGAAAAGTCATACTTAAATTCACTTGGGTTCCCAAACTCTTCTGAAAAAATTTCCAAAAATATGCAGTAGATTGAGCTCCCATGTATGATATAATAGAAATTGGAATCCCATGTAATTGTACTATCTCTTTAACATACAACCTTGCATAATCCTCAGCTGTATAGGTGGTCTTGACTGGTAGAAAATGCGCTGACTTGGTAAGCCTGTCAACTATTACCCATATGGAATCAAATTTTTGCAGTGTACGAGGTAAACTTGTGATGAAATACATATTAATCATATCCTACTTCCAGACTGGAAGATTTATACCTTGCATATAACCTCCAGGTTTCTGATGCTCTACTTTTACTTGTTGGCAATTCGGATAATAAGCTACAAATTCTGCCATGTTCTTCTTCTTTATGTTGCCTCACCAATACATCTCTTCCAAACCATGGTACATTTTGGTTGCTCCCGAATGAATATAATACCGTGAAGGATGTACTTCTATCATAATTCATTTCCTTAGCTCATCTATATCCGGTACACAAAATCTACCCTAGCATTGAAGTACTCCTCCTTGCGTAAGCTCAAATACCTTTGTCGAACATTGTTGTACATTCTTTTTCAACTGAAATAAAGTAGGATTTGCATATTGCTTTTCCTTCACCTCAGCTACAAATGAAGACTCTGTTGCATTTTACACTATAATTCTTTCATCTGGAGTTTCAAGAAGACGAACCCCCAAGATGTCTAATTGGTGTAAATCCTTGACTATATGTTGCTTTTTCATCAACTGGCCACTAGTGCTTCCTATTTCTTTGCGACTTAGTGCATCAGCTACCATATTCGCTTTCCCTGGATGGTATAAGATACCGATATCATAGTCGTTTAAGAGTTCCATCCACCTCCGCTGCCTCAGATTTAAGTCTTTCTGCTTAAGGATATATTGCAAATTTTTATGATCAATATATCTATGTCAACGTGAACCCCATACAAGTAGTGGTGCCATGTGTTTAAAGCAAATATCACGACTGCTAACTCAAGGTCATGGGTTGGATAATTTCTGTCATGTGGACACAATTGTCTTGTAGCACAAGATATCACATTATCGTGCTGCATCAATACACATCCTAGGCCGACTCCTGAAGCATTACAAGATACTGCATACCCCTCTGTACTTTCTAGAAGTACCAACACAGGTGTAGAAGTCAATTTATCTTTCAGCTCTTGGAAACTCTTCCCACATGCGTCATTCCACTGTAACTTGATTACCTTGTGTGTTAGCTTTGTTAAGGTTGCAGAGATAGAAGAAAATCCCTCAACAAATCTCCTATAATAACCAGCCAATCCAAGAAAACTATGAATCTTTGTAAACGTCGTAGGCCTCAGCCATTTTTTCTTCATCGCTTCTATCTTTTGTTTATCAACCCTTAGTCCTCCATCCTATACAATATGACCCAAGAATGCTACGGATTTTAACCAAACTCACATTTAGAGAACCTTGCATATATCTTACAGTCACGAAGAATCCGTAACACCTGTCGTAGGTGATTAGCATGGTCCTCTTGTGATCTTGAGTAAACTAAAATATTATCTATAAACACTATCACGAACACGTCCAGAAATGGCTTGAACACCCTATTTATCAAATCCATAAAAATAGCTAGTGCATCTATTAGTCCAAATGACATAACTAGACATTCATAGTGGCCATACCGTGTTCGGAAAGCTTTCGTGGGTATATCTTTTCCTCTAGCCCTTGCTTGATGACAATCCGATCTTAAGTTAATCCTTGAGAAGCATTTGGCACCTTATAACTAATCAAATAGATCATCAATTCTGGGAAGGGAATATTTATTCTTAATTGTTACCTTATTCAGTTGCCGATAGTCAATATACATTCTCAATGTGCCATGTGCACCCTAAGGGGGCATACTAGATCTCATGTATCCCTTGTCCAACAAGTTTGTTAATTGCTCTTTTTAATTTCCGTAACTCTGCTGGAGCCATTCTATATGGAGGACTAGAATGCCTGGAATCACATCGATACCAAACTCTACTTTTCGTTTCAGGAAACACATCCAGGAATTCATTTACTACTGGAACCGATTGAAGTGTAGGTGACTTCACATCGATATCCTGTACTTTTACTGGGTGGCATATATACCCCTTGGATATCATTTTCTTTACCTTAATATAGGAAATGAATTTTTCTCTCGGTGCTCCCACATTACCCTTCCATGTGGAAAATGAAAATGTAACTTCTTAGCTCGGCAATCTACTGTGGCCAAACTAGAAGCCAACCAATGCATACCCTTTATAACATCAAAATCTACCATCTCCTACTCAATAAGATCAACCAGTGTATCAGAACCACAAACAGTTACTATACAATTACGATATACTCTTTTAACTACAATAGATTTACAGTTACTATAGAATTACGATATACTCTTTTAACTACAATAGATTTACCAACTGGTGTAGAGACTTTAAATGGCTTAACTAGTAATTTTGGTGTTCTTTCCAAAAAAAAATTTCCAATCAATGGAGTAACATATGATAATGCAGAATACGGATCAATCAATGTGTATACCTTATGTAAAAATATGAATATTGTACCTGCATCTACATCAGGAAAAGCCTCCGATTCCTGTCGATCCGCTATGGTATAGGTACGATTCTAGGTTCCACTGTCACCAACTGTCTCTCTAGAATCTCTGTCATTCCCCATAGGCTGCGCACCTCGACCTAGAGGAGGCATCGATGATGGAGATGGAAAGGTTGGTCCCGTAGGTCGTACCATACCACCCGGGTTCCTTTGTGGACACCCTTTCCTTATGTGCCCCGACATACCACACCAGTAACAAACATTTGTTCCAAACCAGCATTCACCTGAATAAAACTTCCGGAAGTGCTGGCATAGCTGACGAAAAGACCTCGATTGGCTCATACTTCCTTGTACTTGATACCCCACTGTACGTGAATACTGAATCTCACTTCTTTGCCCAAACTGTTTGCTTCTAAACCCTTGGGATCGAGGTAGATCATTTACTGTAGAATAAGGAAATAATGGTCTAGGCAGTCTGTTAAACACTCGAGACCTAAATTCTCCTTGGGACGCCATGAACTGTCCCATAGGTCTAGCCCTCTTTGGCAGCCCTCTTTCAAATTCTTGTACCATTCTCTTTTGCCTTCGACTCCCCTTCTTCTATGCAAAGACTGGACCAACCTGTCCTTGATTTTGTGCAACGACTATCTGAGTCAACAGGTGCACCGTATTCCTTATATCCTGCTCAGTAGCATTAACATTAACAGGTGTTTCGGCAGGGTCTTCTCTTCTTCTCAGCTCTTCTGGAGCTGGAGAAGTAGAAGAAGCCCGTGATGCAAATTTAGTTTCAGCCCTACCCTAACTAGCTTGGTAAGGTGGTGATTTACTAGTTCCTTCTCCGGCAAGCATCTCTACCTTCTTATCTTTGCCCATATCTTGTCTTGTAATCGGCATTTTACTATAAATAAGAAAACCAATTCCAATGGTCAGATACGATTCCACTTACAACATTGGCTCTATTGCACAATCTAGAAATGAAGAAAAGAAACAACTCCTAAATGTCCCGTAGCCTCCTACTTATAAATGTGGCGCGCAACACATCCATAAGCAATACTCTACTCAGACACGACTTTGTTGACACCCTTAGGACGACCTGCTCTGACACCACTTTTGTCACGCCACGAATTCCAATGGGGCGGGCTGGCACCCGAAGTCGTTAAGGCCCAAAAGAACCAATCTTCACTCATACGCATGTCTCTCAATAAGCATACCCATCACATAGAGATATAAGATGTCAATAGCGAAAGTCATGGAAACACATGTGATATATAGGAAACTTGGCCGTTGGGGCCACCATGTCAAAAGCATACGTTCTGTACATTCCTTCATTCATCCCACAACATCTACAAAGCCTCTACAGATACGTGGACATAACCAACCTAAGGTCGGGATAAGTCCCCACTTTATACAACCTTTACAATACCAAAACCAATGTACACATGTAACTCGGAAAGCCCCGAACCAACTGGAGCTCACCAATGATCGGCAAATGATCTGTAACCTACTATGGAAGTCTACTAGCACCTATACCTGCAGCAAGTAAGATAAGTCCCCCAAGGGACGTCAGTACAAAAAATGTACTGAGTATGTAAGGCCATAAGTAACAGTATAAGATATAAGAAGTTTAATGAAATCAAGTACAAGTGGGTGGACGATATAGGTTAGCCACCGTAATATACATCTGTGGAGTCGTGTACATTGCATTTATTTCTTTCAATTTCGTTCATATCATTGGCATAGTCATTTGCATAACATCGTTCATATAATATTATTCATGTGATCGTTCGGGATTGCCTCTAGCTGGGCTTTCGCCCCTTTGAGTTGCCACCCGTTCGGGATTGCCTCTAGCTAGTCTTACGCCCCTCCGAGTTGCCACCCGTTCCCAATAATCATTCGGGATCGCCTCTAGCTAGGCTTATGCCCCTTCGAGTTGCCATCCATACTCAATATTCATTCGGGATCGTCCCTAGCTAGGCTTTTGCACCTTTGGGTTTCCACCCGTACTCAACATGTATGCATTACTTCAATCTTTTATTATAAGAGTGATATGTTGGTGGTTGATACATTATTGGAACTTGGAACGTAACATTATTGGAACTTTGGAACGTAACATTGTTGGAACTTTGGAACAATGTCCACAATTAGGTGACACATGAATAACAATTGGTCATTGAATAAGAAATATGTGAATAACAATATATGACAACCTGAAATGAGATACCTTAGAACATTTCAGAATGGAACAAGTACAATTGCAATGTGAACAATATGGGTTGCAGAAGGATACGGAAAGAGTAACCTTACACACCTTATCTTCTCAATATGGATACACAGTCCTATATGTGAATACAATAATCCATCTCCTTCCTTACATTTTCTCTACAACACAAGTACATAACGGAGCTTACGTTAATAACTAACTACCTTACAAGTGCATAAAACGACAATGACTTACACGATCTCCTTATAACATCATTTCCCCCATTACAATACACTTCACAGCATTGTCATACCAACAATACCACAATATTCCATACATTGACCAAGACATCATAAACCAATATCATTTCACACCAAGTTTATCCTTTACGCTTCCTCATTAACACTACGTTACAATTACTCCATCAAGTCACCTCAATACGTTTCATAACAACATATCAACCACAATCCCACAAGTTATACTCATAAAAAAATAACAAGTTAAGGAACATAACCACATCATACATTTTTATATTTCATCCACACCATTCACTTTCATCAAAACCTTAAGTCTCCTTTCAAGTTTAAATCACATAGATGGCACATCTTTTAGCAAAAAGCAAAAGTGCACTACTCAACACTTTGCCAGCATATCCATCATGATATGCACACCATCTTAAGCATATAATATATTAATCCATGAGAGTAGACACTTACCAAGGCTTGCCAAGTGATGATCTTGTCCAAAGAAAATGGTTGCCTTAGGGTTTGTAAGATGAGAAATGTGTTTAGAAATATTTAGAAAGGCATGAGAGTTATAATGAATTAAAAATCAGATTTTGTGCCTTTATATAGGACCTCAAGTCATCCTTAGCCAATTCTTGGCATTAAATGCCATGTTTACTTGGTCAACATGGAAGAATGGGTCATTCTCCCCATTTGGGCCATGCATTTTGTTCTATTTTGGGCCTCAAATTGAGCCCAATAACACATGTTAACTTAGCCCACCAAATTCCATGCATGATCCACCCTCTATATCATGTTTAAAGAATTTCATAAATGTTACGACAATATTTAACTCACGAGAGTCATGTTCGTAGCCTCAATTTCAAGAATAAGCAATTTTAGCCACTCATGGCTTGATTGAACATAATTTGATAAAATACTTATGAGGAAGAATTAACCCCTACTCGGATGCCAAACTCGCCCAAGAGTAGTCCTACTACGATGGAATAATGATACCATAACCCAAGAGTCCTATTTATAGACTAATGATCGGCGAAGAAATTTGGTAAAAAGCAACCCGGCATGCCCCCAGGCGCCCCTGAGACTTAGAAAAATTTCTGCACTTGAAAAAATGTGTAGGAGCGACCTGGCACACTGCCTGGCGTGCCCCTCTGCTGTCTCTGCCAAAACAATTTCGGCCAAAAGCCCCACATTAAGTTCTGATTTTGACTTTTCTTTGCGTATTTGGTTGGATCCTTCAAGTCCAAATCTTTAGCTTGCCTCTTACCTTTAATATCCTTTGCTTGGAAGTCCCCCAAACCTCACTTTTCACTCCACAAATGCTCCAAAAAGTCGCAAACTCCTTCTACAAGGGTCTAATCACATTTACTAGCACAATATCAAATATTCCATCTAGGGTCGAAAATGAACGGGGTGTTACACTACTTCTAGTGGGGTACAGAACCGTACCTATGCTTTAGCGGATTGGTAGAATTTGGAGGCTTATCCTGATGTGGTTACAGGTATATTATCCATCTTTTCACATAATGTATATGCATTGATTGATCCGGGCTCTACCCTATCATATGTCACTCCATTGGTTGCTAAAAAATTTAATAGAACACCAGAATTATTAGCTAAGCCATTTGAAGTATCTACACCAGTTGGTGAGTCAATTATAGCTAAGAAGGTCTATCGTAATTGTATGGTCACTGTTTATGATCATGATACACTGGCTAATCTTATCGAGCTGGACATGGTAGACTTTGATGTTATAATGGGTATGGACTGGTTGGCTTCTTGTTATGCCACGGTCGATTGCCGAGCTAAGAAGGTACATTTCCATTTTCCACAAAAGACCGTCCTTGAATGGAGGGGTAATGTAGGAGAATCAAAAGGTAAATTTATTTCCTATCTTAAGGCAAGGAAAATGATATCCAAGGGGTACATATGTCACTTAGTAAGAGTTCATGATACCGATGTGAAGCCACCGACTATTCAATCGGTTCCGGTGGTAAATGAATTCCTTGATGTATTTCCTGAAGATCTTCCAGGTTTGCCTCCAGAACGGGAAGTAGAGTTTGGTATTGATATGATGCCAAGCACTCAGCCTATTTCTATTCCTCTATATAGAATGGACCCGGCAGAGTTACGGGAATTGAAGGAGCAATTGAAAGACTTACTAGAAAAGGGATTCATAAGGCCTAGTATGTCCCCTTGGGGAGCATCAGTGTTATTTGTACGAAAGAAATATGGCACATTGAGAATGTGTATTGACTATCAACAACTAAATAAGGTGACAGTCAAGAATAAATATCCCCTCCCCAGAATTGATGATTTGTTTGACCAATTACAGGGTGTCAAATATTTCTCAAAGATTGACCTGGGATTGGGATATTATCAAGTAAGGGTTAGAGAAAAAGATATACCCAAGACAGCTTTTCGAACACGGTATGGTCATTATGAATTTTTTGTTATGTCATTTGGTCTAACAAATGCACCCGCAGTTTTTATGGATTTGATGAATAGGGTGTTCAAGCCATTTTTGGATGTGTTTGTGACCATGTTTATAGATGATATTTTGGTTTATTCAAGATCAAAAGAGGACCATGCTAATCACTTATGGCAGGTGTTACAAATTCTCGTGATCATAAGTTATATGCAAAGTTCTCTAAATGTGAATCTTGGTTAAAATCTGTGGCATTCTTGGGTCATATTGTGTCAGATAAAGGGATAAGGGTTGATACTCAAATATAGAAGCGGTGAAGAATTGGCCAAGACCTACGACGCCTACAGAGATTCATAGCTTTTTTGGGTTGGCAGGTTATTATAGAAGATTTGTTGAAGGAGTTTCTTCCATTTCAGCACCTTTGACAAAGCTAACACACAAGGAAACTAAGTTTCAATGGAACGATGCATGTGAAAAGAGTTTCCAAGAGTTGAAGGATAAATTGACTTCTACACTGGTATTGGTACTTCTAGAAGGTACAGAAGGGTATGCGGTATATTGTGATACCTCAGGAGTCGGCTTAAGATTTGTATTGACGCAGCACGGTAATGTAATAGCTTATGCCTCACGACAATTGTGGCCACATGAAAGAAATTATCCAACACATGATCTTGAGCTAGTAGCTGTGATATTTGCTTTAAAGATATGGCGCCACTACTAGTATGGGGTTCATGTTGATATATACACTGATCATAAGAGTTTGCAATATATCTTTAAACAGAAGGATCTCAATTTGAGGCAGCGGAGGTGGCGTGAACTATTGAAAGATTATGATATTGCTATCTTATATCATCCAGGGAAAGCAAATGTAGTAGCCGATGCATTAAGTCGAAAAGCAATAGGAAGCACTTTTGGCCAACACGTGGAGAAGCAAGGTATCATCAAGGATCTACATCAACTAGCCAGCTTGGGAGTTTGCCTTCTTGAATCTCCAGACGAAGGGGTTATTGTGCAAAATGCGGCAAAATCTTCATTAATAGCTAAAGTGAAGGAAAAATAGTACGCGGACCCTATTTTATTGCAGCTGAAAGAGAATGTACAACAAGGTTGGACAAAGGCATTTGGTCTTACGCAAGAGGGAGTGCTTCAGTGCCAAAGTAGATTATGTGTACCAGATGTGGATGAACTAAGGAGGTGGATTATGACAGAGGCATATCTTTCACGATATTTTGTTCACCCGGGAGCAACCAATATGTATCATGATTTGTAAGAAATGTATTGGTGCTATAATATAAAGAAGAACATTGCAGGATTTGTAGCCCAATGTCCAAATTATCAACAAGTAAAAGTAGAGCATCAGAAGCCTGGAGGTTATATGCAATGTATAAATCTTCCAGTCTGGAAGTGGGACATGATTAACATGGATTTCATCACAGGTTTTCCTCGTACACTGTGGAAATTTGACTCCATATGGGTAATAGTTGACAGGCTTACCAAGTCACCACATTTCCTATCGGTCAAGGCCACTTATACAGCTGAAGATTATGCGAGGTTGTATATGAAAGAGATAGTTTGATTGCATGGAGTTCCAATCTATCTCATATCAGAAAGGGGACCTCAATTTACTGCACATTTTTGGAAATCTTTTCAGAAGAGTTTGGGAACCCAAGTGAACTTAAGTACGGCTTTTCATCCTCAGACAGATGGACAAGCAGAATGTACTATCCAAACACTTGAAGATATGCTACGATCTTGCACATTAGACTTTAAGGGTAGTTGGGATGATCATCTATCGCTTATTGAATTTGCCTACAATAATAGCTATCATTCAAGTATCAAAATGGCACCTTACGAAGTTTTATACAGAAGAAAGTGTAGATCACCAATTGGATGGTTTGAAGCGGGTGAAACTACCTTACTTGGGCCAGATCTTGTTCATCAAGCTATGGAGAAAGTTAAGGTGATACAACAGCGGCTACAAACATCCCAAAGTCGACACAAGTCATATGCCAATGTTAGAAGAAGGGGGGATAGAATTTGCCATAGGTGATTGGGTATTCTTGAAAGTGTCACCAATGAAAGAGGTAATGAGATTTGAAAAGAAAGAAAAGTTGAGTCCACGTTATATAGGGCCATATAAAATTACTTAAAGATTTGGTCAAGTTAAATATGAATTAGCACTACCCTAAGAACTCTCCATAGTTCATCCAGTGTTTCATGTTTCAATGCTTCAAAAGTGTATAGGAGATCCATCTCGTATTGCTCCCATTGAAGATGGGCGAGTTACGAAAGATCTCACCTATAAAGAGATACATATTGCTATTCTAGATCGATAAGTGAGAAGGTTAAGGAATAAAGAAGTAGCTTCCATAAAAGTGCTCTAGAGAAATCAACAAATAGAAGAAATCACATGGGAATCCAAAAAGATGATGAAGTCTATATACCCACATTTATTTCAAATGGAAGAACAAGTTCAAGATACGGAATTGGAGCAATAACAAGTAAGTATCTATAAGCATTATGTATATATGATAATATGAAGGATAAAATTATACTTGAATATGTGTCAATTGGATAATGTTCCTAACATTCGAGGACGAATGTTCCTAAAGGGGGAAGGATGTAACACCCCGTACATTTTCGAACCTAATTGATTACCGTAACATTTATGGAATTATTTAAACATGAGATGGTTGGTGTATTACACATTAATTTTAGTGGGCTGAATTAGTCTTGTGATTATGGGCTCAAATGAGGCCCAAAATTTAGCAATAAGACATGGCCCAAAAGTGGAAAATGATCCATTCCACTTTGACCAAGTAAACCCCACAATTATTGACCAATTTTTGGATAAGTATGACCATAAGGGACTATAAAAGGAAACAAAAATCAGATTTTATTCAACACAAGACACTTGCCAAATTGTAGATTATTCCAAGATATTTCCCTTCTCTTACAAACCCTAAGCTATCATCCTTTTTGAACAAGATCATCTCTTTGAAAGCTTTGGTAATTGTTTACTCTCATGGTTTAGTATATTATATGTATAATATGGTATGTAAATCATGTTGGTTATGTTGTCAAAGTGTTGAGAAGTCCACTATGTGTGAAACAGTCTATTATTGCTTAATCGGTAAAGGGTTTTGCCTTCTAAACTTGAAGGGAGACTTGTGGTCTTGAAGGAAGTGAGTTTGATGGATTAAATTTCAACATGTATGATGTGTTTATGTACCTAACTTGCTTCCTCTTTGTGTATAACATTTGGAATTGTTATTGTGAAATCGTGCATGGAATTGGTGGTGTATTGACAGGAAAATATAGTTTTGTGATGTTCATGTGCATTGTGAAAATATGATTGTTCGTTGGCATCTAAGTTAACCTAAAATACGAAAATAAAAGCTTACTTATGGCCATGGACCATTTATTGCAAAGATAGACCCAAAAGAGACCCATTTTGGCAAAACCGGGCGTCCGCCTTTGCGGATGGGGCACCTGCGGGTGCAGATGCCAATGCAGGTGGCCCTGGACAAGGCCAATGGTCACCTGAGGCCACACCTCACCCACCTGCGGGCGCAGGTGTCTCCACAGGTTAGTCCAGAATTCCGTTTTAATTATTTTTGCTTCTCTTTGACCCCCCAAGGCCCCTATACCCTTTTTGGATGCAATCATCAACTTATGGTACCCTTTGAATGGATCTAAGGGGTCGTTTGGAGGTATGTTGAAGTATATAAATTATGTATTGTTTTGAATATGTTATTGTGAAAGGTATTTAGGTGACGTGATGGAGTAAATGTGATGTTGTGTTGAAGGGGGAGTGTAAAGTATAAACT